>CM040435.1:31201442-31801442 GCA_022702705.1 Papilionanthe hookeriana x Papilionanthe teres
TTGGGGGAGGGGGGCGGGGTGCTCCGGATGGGACACTTTGGAGAACATAAAATGGCAAAATACCGAAATAAAAAATAAAGAAAAGAACGTTTCAATACCAGTTGGAGATCAGATGGATCCAGCTTTTTCATGAATTCCTGCAGCGTGTATTCCCAGAGAAGATGGAGAGAAGAAGAAATGAACTGCGACGAGGTATCTTGAACCTGAGCAACTTACCGGTCATGACGGCCACAGAACCCCCGCTCGCGTCGGCAATTCACCCCCAACACCGTTTGCTAAACAGAAATGTCTTTTAGGCGCCATGGGGGGACTCCCACTTCTCTCTCTTATTTAAACTAGTCAGTCTTCAGCCCAAGTCTTTCATCGATTTGTTTTTATTTCTATTTTTTTGAAAAGGGCAATTTCTATCGATCAAGATTAAGCGAAATGTACCGCAAAGCTAAGAGAAATTTTATAAAAACGTTCCTCTTTATGAACTGTACAGGAACGCAACGTTTCAAAAAAATAACATTAAAGGGAAAAAGTTGGTATACAGATATCCATTTTGGCCAACTTAAAGTCAAAATTGATATTTATATATCAATTTTCTCCATTTTGCATACTTGCCATTTAATTCCAATATATCTACACCCCCGGCACCAAAGCTTTATTTTTTTCATATATTACATGTAAAATACCTATGATTTATTTATATAGATGATTTATAAATTTGGTCACTATGAGGTTGTTTGGGATCAATTTTTTTATTTTTATTTTGAAAACAAAAAGTAGGAATAAACATAAAAATAGGGTTTGCATGCAGTTTTTTTTTTGTTTTATTTATATTTTAAATTTTTTAGAACACTTCCATTTTTTAAATATTAAAAAAAAACATATTTTTTGTCTTCTTTTTATACAGCAAAACAACCCTTCCCTAGGCTTCGCCCACCGCTGCAGCCTACCACTGCTCACCCAACACTCACCCTCTGGCCCGCCGCCGCCACCGCTCACTAGCCCCTACCCGCCGTAGTCGCCAGCCCATCAATGCTCGCTGGCCCCCGCCCACCGTCGCCGACCCTTGTTGGTAACCACTTGCCTGCCTGCCCTGACCGTTGGTCGCCGCCTCCCACTGCCGCTGCCTGATCCATGAAAAAAAATACCCATTTTTATGTCTTGATTTTTATCAAATTTTTAAGGATATTATGCTTTAATGAAAGGTATTTTTGTGTTTTTGGATATAGGTGATGAAAACATGTTCAAGAAGGAAAAAAAGTGAAAAAGGAGCAAAAATGGAGCCAAAATGCAAAATTGTCAAATTATTGGTCTGACGACTAGGCGCCAGAATACGGGATCTGTCAAGATTTTTGACGACTTTTGGACGGTTATTTTGACGGTGTTAACGGTTATTGGACCTTCTAGAAGACTAGCAGTTGTTCCTTGTTTATAGGACATGTGATGCAATGTATTTGGACCCTTGGAAATGGTTTTAATCGAGAAGAGGTGCGATCCAAAGTGAAGAGGTGCGAGGAACTGGACGAAGAGTCCGGCGCCTAGGCACCAGATTCCGGCGCTTAGGCCCCAAACACACATTCTAGAAGATTCATCGAATGTGGACACATTTGCAAGAGGTGCCTCGAGGCAACCTCGAAGCTCTATAAATAGGAGAGTACTCCTTCGTAAAAATCGCCCCCTATCTGCGAGCCCCATCTAGAGAGAGAATTAGAGAGATACTTTAGGGCCACATTTTACTATCCTTCATAAATTAGTTAGTTATTTTATTTAGAGTTTGTATTGAGAGTTTAAAGAGTTTGTGCTTTTGAAGTTTATTTGCTTTGGAGTCAGAAGAATTCAGAGGTTAAGTAGGAGAAACACTTGAGATAAGTATTTATAATTTTATTCAAAGTTTCATTATCATGTTTTGTTGTTTAAATTCAATGTATTCTGAGTAGTTAGTTTACTTTCTCCTTTCAATTATGAAAAGATAAATAAGATAATATAAAATTCGTTGGAGAATTAAAAACTATTTATATTTTAAAACATTGTGATGATATTAATACCGAATCTTAATTTACTATTTAAATTGACCATTAAAATTGTTAAAATATGTTGAAGAGTTTTGATACCTAGAAGGAAATGAATTATTAACTAGTAAATATCACATGAATCCTTGGGTAGTCGAAGGCCTTGTACGGGTTATTCAAGGTGAAGTGCAAAATAAATAGGAAGATATTATATAATGGGCGTAGAATTGATAAGTTTTTAAAGTGATAGACTAAATTTTTGTGATTTGGTTTATAGAGAAGGAAATGGTCACTAGTAGGGCCGACCATAGCCACCCTTGGACATCTAGTAGTGTGAGCCTAGATTAACCCATTCTACTAACAATACATCCGGACTGTTCTATAAAGCTAGCCAATGTTCTTTACACTCGGATCAAAGGGTAAAGAATATGAATGCTTCTATTTGGCACAATACCATAAATTTATATTCTCCACGAATGTTATTATTATCTTAGAAAATCTTGGATTAATTGAAAGGAAGAAAGTTGCTTTCTTATTGTTATTTACATCAATTATTTCATTACTGCTTTATTATTGCATCTAGTAAATTAAAAATAAAATTAAAATATTTAAAAATCCATAACTCACTCCTCGTGGGATCGATACCGGGATTTTTGTTTCAAAGCCCTATATTACTTGATACGATACGTATACTTGCGTAGTACCCATAATGTGTAAAATATTTTCGATAAAATTATATTTATATACACTAGCCTCTATCGTTATCTATTACATATATTTGAAAGCATTAATTATTATATTTGTCATCAGCAGATTGCGAGTCAATTTTTTGGCACCGTTGCCGGGGATTGAATTTTTAGTACGCATATATTTTGCGTGGGCCAAGTTTTTGGCGCCGTTGCAGGGGAGGAGCGGAGGCAAATTTTTAGATTTTAAATATTTTCATTTTATTTTATTCATTTTCTTTTATTGTCAAAAATATAAAATACAAAAAAAATAATAATAAATATATATAATAAAATTTTTTTTACTAATAAGTAGAGATTTTATTTCTTATTAATTTACTTGTTATGCGTAGTGCTGGATCTGAAGGATTATTACCTTTAGATTCTGAATTAGGAAGAACTGTTAAAAGAATTAAAAAAGGAAAACAAACTCAAAAAATCCAATAGATGGCTAATTTACATAACAATTTACAAAATCCAATTGGAATTAATGAACAAAATGTTTACAAACCATTAAGGGATTATGCTAACCCTACAGTTGATGAACTTCATAGTAGAATTCAAATACCTACTGTAGATGATAATTCTTTTGAGCTTAAACCATCTATCATTCAAATGGTTCAAAATAATCAATTTGGAGGAACACCAAATGAGGATCCAAATTTACACATTGCTAGTTTTTTAGAACTTTGTGCTACCTTTAAATATAACAATGTTTCTGATGATGCTATTAGATTTAGACTCTTTCATTTTTCTTTAAGAGATAAAGCAAAGATGTGGTTGAACTCATTAGCAACAGGTTCTATTAAAACATGGGCTGAAATGTCACAAAAATTCCTTGCTAAATATTTTCTTCCTTCTAAAACTGCTAAATTAAGAAATGATATTACTTCATTTAGTCAATTTGACGGGGAGACAATTTATGAAACTTGGGAAAGATTTAAAGAACTATTAAGAAAATGTCCTCATCATGCTTTACCTGATTGGTTAATTGTTCAAACATTTTATAATGGTTTAATTGGATCACTAAAATCAATTATTGATGTTATTGCTTGGAGATTCTTTAATGTCTAAATCATTTGAAGAAGCTTATACTTTAATTGAAGAAATGACTAACAATAATTTTCAATGGCCTTCTGAAATGATTAATCCTAAAAGAATGTCAAGTATTCAAGTTAACTAAGCCTTTTCTATCTTAGCTTCACAAGTAGCTACAATATCTAAGAAATTAGATAATTTTGCCATCAACATATCACATAACAACTCATCTAATATTGAAGATTCTCAAACTATTGAAACTTTACAAGCTATTGCTAGTAAAAATAATCCGTATTCAAATTATTATATTCCTGGATGGAAAAATCACCCTAATTTTAACTGGAATAATCAACAACAACAATGGGGTAATAATCAATTCCATCCAACTTGAAATTGGAATAATCAAGTAAATTCAGATTATAAACCACCTGGATTTAATAATCAACAGAAAAAGTTATCAATAGAAGAATTAATTTTACAAATGAGTAATCAATTATAAAATCAAAATATTGCTATTCGTAATATTGAGAATCAAATGGGACAAATCGCTAATTTAATTAATTACAGACCTCTAGGAACACTTCCTAGTAATATTGAAATTAATCCAAAAGAAACTGGAAAAGAACATGAACATATTAAAGCTGTATAACTTAGAAGTGGAAAGGAATTAAATGAAAGAATACAAAATGAAATTGAAAAAGAGATTGAGGTTGAAGAGATTGAAAAACCTAAATAAACTCCTTCTCCTAATCAAGATCAAACTAATATTTCTATTAATGTGGAAGTTGAAAAACCACCACCACCTTTTCCTCAAAGATTAAAACAGCAGAAGCTTGATCATCAATTTTCTAAGTTCTTTGAAATTTTTAAGAAACTTACTATAAACATACATTTTGCTGAAGCTTTAGAACATATGCCAACTTATGCAAAATTTATGAAGGATATATAAGTAAGAAACGAAAATTTGAAGCCTTTGAAACTGTTGCATTAAGTGAAGAATGTAGTGCAATAATTCAAAAGAAATTACCTTAGGAACTTAAAGATCTTGGAAGTTTTACTATACCTTGTGCTATTGGAGAAAAATTTTGTGGAGAAGCTTTATGTGATTTAGGAGCAAGTATTAATCTCATGTCATTTTCTATTTATCAAAGGTTGAATTTAGGAGAGATTACTCCCACCACTGTAACCCTTCGCTAGCCGATAGATCTATCACTTACCCTAAAGGAGTTATAGAGGATGTACTTGTTAAAGTAGATAAATTTATCTTCCTTGTGGATTTCATTGTACTTGATATGGAAGAAGATAAAGAAATACAAATTATTTTAAGGAGACCTTTTCTAGCTATCAGACGAGCTATAATTGATGTGCAAAAAGGAGAATTAACGATGAGAGTTAATGATCAAGAGATTAAATTCAATGTTCTTAAATCGATGAAGTACCCTAACAAAGAAAAATGTTATCGAATGGATATTTTTGATTTTATAATTGAAAAACACTATCGAGAAAAATGTAAAATCATTCCTGAAGAAGAAATTGAATTTTTAACTGATGAAAATGAAGAACTAAAATAAGAAGAATTACTTAAAGAAACTCATTATATTAAAGATAACTGGGAAACTTTAGACATAACTCAAAATGATAAACTTTTACCCTCAATTAAAAAAGCCCCTGAACTGGAACTAAAAATGTTACCTTTGCATTTAAAGTATGCATTTCTTGGAAATTCATTAACTTTACCTGTTATTATTTCTTATGAGCTAAGTTTAGATTAAGAAGAAAAATTAATAGGAGTGTTAAAGAATTATAAGAAAGCTTTTGGTTGGACTATTGCTGATATAAGAGGAATAAGCCCTTCCATTTGTATGCATAGAATTTTAATGGAAAAAAATTTTAAACCTACTATTGAACCGCAAAGAAGATTAAATCTTATCATGAAAGAGGTTGTTAAAAAAAATTTTAAAATGGTTAGATGCTGGAATTATTTATCCTATTTCGGATAGCCAATGGGTAAGTCCTATTCATTGTGTTCCAAAGAAAGGAGGAGTAAATGTCCCTGTCAATGATAAAAATGAACAAATTCCTACAAGACAAATTACTGGATGGCAAATTTGCATTGATTATCGGAAGTTAAATGACGCCACTAGAAAGGATCATTTTCCTTTACCTTTCTTGGATCAAATGCTTGAAAAATTAGCTGGACACTCATATTTCTATTTTCTGGATGGATATTCTGGTTATCATCAATTACTTATCGCTCATGAGGACCAAGAGAAAACAACATTTAAAGTCCTTATGGAACATTTGCCTTTAGAAGAATGCCTTTTGGTTTATGTAATGCACCTGCAACTTTTTAAAGATTTATGATGTTAATATTTTGTGATTTGATTGACAAAGGAATTGAAGTATTCATGGACGATTTTTCAGTTTTTGGAACTTTTTTTTAGTCTTGTTTGGAAAATATTTCCAAAGTTCTGAAAAGATGTGAAAAAACAAATTTAGTTCTTAACTGGGAAAAATATCAATTTATGGTCACAGAAGGCATTATAATTGGTCACAAAGTTTCACAAAAAGAGATGGAAGTTGATCAAGCAAAAGTAAAAAATTATTGCTGAACTGGAACCCCCTACTACTGTTACTGATGTGAGAATTGGATTTTATAGAAGATATATAAAGGATTTTTCTAAAATTTCTAAACCTCTTTGTCATTTATTGGAAAAGGAAGCTAAATTTGAATTTAATGAAGACTGTGTTAATGCTTTCAATATTTTAAAAGAAAAATTAAGAACTGCACCTATAATTATTGCACCTAATTGGAATAAACCTTTTGAGTTAATGTGTGATGCAAGTGATTTTGCAATTGGAGCTGTATTGGGACAAAAATATGAGAAAATTTTCAAAGTTATATATTATGCTAGTAAAACTCTTACTGAAACTTAAAGAAATTACACTACTAAAGAGAAAGAGCTTTTAGCTATAGTATATGCCTTTGATAAATTTAGACCTTATCTTCTTGGTACCAAATGCATAGTTCATACTGATCATTCCGCTATTAAATATTTAATGTTGAAAAAAGATGTTAAACCTAGATTGATAAGATGGGTTTTACTTCTACAAGAATTTGATTTTCAAATAGTGGATAGAAAAGGAACGAACAACCAAATTGTTGATCATTTATCTAGAATTAAGAATGATGTTATTACTGAAGAAAATATAAATGAGAAATTTCCTGATGAACATTTGTATGTTATTCAAGGATGCCGAAACACCTTGGTATGCGGATATAGTTAACTATTTAGTTAGCAATATTTTACCTTATGGATTGGATAACAAATTTATTAAGAAATTTAAAAATGATGCTAAATCTTATATTTGGGAAGATCCTCATTTATTTAAATTAGGAAGAGATTCTGTAATTCGTAGATGCGTACCTTATGAAGAAACTCATCTATTATTCAAAAATGTCATGATTCCGAATTTGGAGGACACTTTGGAGTAGATAAAACTGCATTTAAATTTTTAAATTCAGGATTTTATTGGCCTACCTTATTTAAAGATGTGAGACATTATGTGAAAACATGTGATCGATGTCAAAGGATGGGAAATATATCCAAGAAAGATGAAATGCCTTTAAACTATATATTGGAAGTTGAAATTTTTTATATATGAGGTTTAGACTTTATGAGACCATTTGTACCATCATCTGGAAAAAAATTATATTTTATTAGCGGTCGATTACATTTCAAAGTGGATTGAAGCTGCAGCTTTACCTAGCTATGATTCCAAAAGTGTTTCAAAATTTTTAAAGATGATGATTTTTTCAAGATTTGGAATGCCTAAGGTAATTATCACAGATGGTGGAAGTCATTTTAGAAATATAAGAATTCAATCATTATTGGAAAAATTTGGAATCAAACACAAAATTGCAATTGCATATCATGGAATGGCTGAAGTATCAAACAGAGAAATTAAAAGAATTTTAGAGAAGACTGTTAATCCTAAAAGAACTGATTGGGTTGATAGACTTGATTCTGCATTATGGGCTTATAGAACAGCTTATAAGACACCAATCGGAATGTCACCTTACCGGTTAGTTTATGGTAAACATTGTCACTTACCTGTTGAACTTGAACATAAAACTTATTGGGCGATAAAGGAGTTTAATTTTGATTTGAATACTGCAGGAGAAAAACAATTATTGCAATTAAATGAGATGGATGAAATAAGAAATGAATCATATGAAAATGCAAGGATTTATAAAGAGAAAATGAAAATATTACATGATAAAAATATTTCAGGAAAAATATTTGAGCCTGGACAAGAAGTATTATTATTTAATACTCATTTAAGACTTTTTCCTGAAAAATTAAGATCAAAATGGATAGGACCGTATATAATTGAAAAAGTATACCATTATGGAGCTGTGGATATTAAAGATTCCAAAACGGGAAAATTTTTTAAAGTTAATGGATTAAGACTTCAGCCTTATTTGAGAGATATTAAAAAGATTTATAAAAAGGCTTATGAGTTGAGTCTACTCGATGTTGACCTCATTTTTGATGAGGTCTTCTCTTCTTCTCTTTAGTACTTAGGATCTAGCCTTAGGCTTTTCCTTTGACTATCTTAGAGGATTAGAATTGGGACCCACCTTTTAGAAATTCAAACCACTTCTAAACTCCTTGCAAACTCCACAAACTTGATCGTAGACCCCTAATCACCTAGAGGGTTGAAATCGAATGTGGAAGTTTAAAGGATGAGTTCCCTATAGGACTCTTTGGCACTTAGGACTACCTCAGGTGGCTCGGTGCGGTGAAGGGTTGACTCACACACACACTACACTCATACACTACACTTCCATACACCTCCTAAAACCACACCTATACCTAACTTGACCTCCTGACTCATGTAAGTGATTCACATGGATGGTCCTTAACCCCTAAGCCCTTGGCTAAGAGGGTTAGGAACAACATAGTGAATGCCTCAAATGAGTCCTTCATGGCTCATGTGGGCTTGATATGGCTTCATGGCTCAACCAAAATGATTTCATTCCACTTACATCCACCCAATCTTCAATTTTCCAAATTTTTAATTTTTGACCCCCAGGACCCTACACCCGCTTAGCCTACCCAAAACCCTTGAAACTACCCAAATTTCTCAAAAATTTCCAAATCACCCAAAATTCTCCAAAATCATTCCCAAACATTTCCACATCACTCAAACTGATCATCCATATCCAAAAATACCAAAAATTCCAAAAATACCTCCCAATACACTTCAAATACCCAAAATACCCCTCTTAGCCAAAAAAATCCAAAAATTCAGAAAATTCCCAGAAAATTCCAGAAAATCCCAAATATTCCCAATTTCATTTTGTCCAACTACACCATGGGCCAATTTTGTCAATTTACCCCACTTTTATCAAAATCCCCAATTTGACCCATTTTAACCCAAAGTGAACCCAATGTCAAACCTAACCTACCCAATTGACCTAAATTCTGGTCCAATTCAATTCTAAACTTCAATTCAACATTCCCAACGCCAATCTAGACCAAATCCAAGCTTAATTTGATTGACATTTGGATCCAATTTCACTTTTGGCCTTAAAGCCCAATTTGGACCCATGACCCAAACTTAGCCCAAACTCACCCAATTCAACTCCAATTAACCCCAAATCTTTTCTAAACCTTCCTTGAAATCCCCATAAACAAAAAACTAACATGATTTGCCCAAAATTTAGACCCAAACCCCACTCAAATTCAACCCAAAGCTAAAAGGCCCATTTTTGACCTAAACCCAAACCTAACCCAGAATGAGCCCAAATCCCAAAATCAAAACCCATCAAAACCAAAACCTCTTTGAAACACTCCCATAAACATTTCCCAACATTAATTTTACATCAATTTCAACTCTAGCCCAACATTAGCCCAAGTTAGCCCAATTTGACCTACATAGGCCCACTTACCGATTAAACCCGAATTCAAACCAATTCAAGTCCAAATCACACCAAATTGACCCCAAACCACTCATGACACATCCCCAGAACCAAACTCAACAATTATTTGGCCCAACCTCTTTACAAAATTTTTATCCATAAATTCATTTTCAAACCTAAAAGCCCACTTCCCTAAACCTTCCTAAAAGCCCATTTCCACCAAATACAAAAGCCCAAAATTGGCCTTAAAGCCCACATGACATTTCCATTTGCCATCCATTTAATAAAAAGCCATTCCCTAAGTTATAATCCCATCATCAAATAATTCCAAATCAAGCCTCATGCCAAATCACCCCTAAATACCAAAATTTTTCTTAAATCCATTTCCATGAAATTGACTTGACTTTTCCCAAGCCAAAGGTGAGCCATGAAGCCATGCATGAGCCACATGGAAGCCATGAGAGCCTCTTTACATGTCACCATGCCATTTTGGGCAAAAGGAGGAGACTCTTTCCTTAATTCCTAAAGGTGATTAACCACTCCCATGTCTCCCCTAACTCTTGCTTAAGCTTAATTGTACTTGGATTGTGACTTGACCCCACTAATCAAGCTGATCCAAGTGACTTTCCCTTCAGCCCAAATTGGCCTTGGAGGGTGAACCCAACCCAAACAAATGGGTTGACCAAATTGAAGCCAAAATGACCCCTCCCCCATTCCATTTTAATTCAGCCACTTTACACATGGCAATGGCCGATTGATTGCACAAACCTCTAACCACGACCCACCGGACACGAGGGTGACCCATGCCTGCCGGCCAGCCGCACGGGTCGCCGGAAAACACCATGGCCGAGACCTCGGGAGGAGCCAAACTTTGGAATTCTCCTCGTCGAGGCCGCCCCATGCCCACGATGGTCACCATGGTACGTTCTTCACATGCCAAGAGCAGCTGATCCCGGCCCTCAACTCCCCACGGGAGGCCCTCCGACCTCTCTTATTTAAACCCCTCACCCCTCTCGGCCATGAGGAGGTGCTGAACCGAACCTATGCGAAACTGCGCCAAAATTGCTCCAGATCATTCTCCATACTTAGAGCACTTGATCCCCAGTGAGATCCCCCTGCCATTTCTTCTCTGTGAGCTTAATTTCAGAGTTGAAATTCCACCCAAAACCAAAACACTTCTCTCATCTCCTGATTTATGACTTCTAAAACTAAACCTCTGCAACAACAAGGAGCTCGGAGCATGGTGGGCAGCACGGCCATCGTCGTCAGCAAAACTTGAGTCTACTTCAGCAAAACTTTCTTAGAATTAAATAACCAAGCCATAGGACTTCGAGGTAGTTTGCATAGTGCAACATAAATCCTCAACTCTTCGTTAGGCATTTGCATGATCATATCATGTAAATTAAGCCCTAACCGGTCTTAGGACTCCGAGGTGATCGTTCGGTACGACATAAACCCTCACATCTTCGAGGCTATTTGTATGATTATGTCATATGAATATAAGTCATGATTAATTAAAACAAGCAAGTTGAAACATTAAATGAACATAGGACTTCCTAAATCGAAGCCGAACAATAGGATAGTTCGAGAAGTTACCGAAGTTCTGCTTCGTATCCGTCAACTTCTCCTACTTTTCTTCCTTTAAACTCCCGAAATAAAATGTTCCAAACTTGATCCATTCCCTATTGAGATTCAAAAATTCAATTCTTTGAAAACTTAAACTTTGAAATTCTTGAGAGCGGAATTATTGATTATTATCGAGAGTTTTCTTAGGTGATTCCCGTCACTTAAGATGTAATTAACTATAGGGGCTTGCCCTTATAGGGAATTTTAAAGAACCCGAGTAATATAAACCACTGCTTAATTCATTTCATATTAAGCGGGGAATTTGTCGGCTTATAAAATTGGTTCGCGAGACCAAACGGATGTCACAGAATCTTCTAGTTTATTTAACCGAGCCCCACCATCGAGCGAGTGTGTCTATCCTTAGGGATAGATACACGGTTTGTGATGCGGTGCTCGTTTATATAAACTATTTGGGATGTGAGATCGGTTTGATTTCATATCTTAAAATCTTCAAATTTAAAATTATTTTCAAAATCAAATACTACTTTCTAAATTATATCTATATTTAAATTAAATTTAAAATTCGCCGACAACTTACGTAGGCGACCCCTCTTAAAAAATACAACACTCAACCTAAAAATATGCGAACAACTTACGGCGACTCCGTTGAGGACAATTCCTCTCTCCATTCTAATCGGACAATTACGCTTTCAAAAATCGGTAGTGCATCCATGTCCCTTATGGATCAAACTACCCTTCTTTCCGTTGGGATACTATGTTCATTTCTACCTTGAACAAGTATAACCGACATTCTCTTGGATTTAGGAGCCCTTGTTTAGACACCCCAAACAGAGAGGTTCCGAGATCCTTTTACCTCATTTACGAGGTGGGGTGGACCCCAATAGGTGTTAGTTTAGGAGTGATCCTTCGAGTCGAGAAGTCTTGCTTAAGACTCTCTTTTCCTTTCCAACTCCGATTCGGATTCCTTACCTTCTCTACACCTTTGAACACTCCGTTCTAAATAAACGAAACCCTCTAATAAGTGATTCTTTTAATAAGTGATTCCTTCTTATAAATACATGAACATGAATGAGTTCGGACTCTTTTCAATTCCTTTCTTTTCGTCCTAAAGAAAAGAAGCATAACTAGGGCTGACAACCGAGAATCTACCTGCGAAATGGAAGCCCCAAAGTCGATTTTCTCCTTCACCAACGGATTGGACTTCGGCATGCTATAAGGATGAGCTGCCCGACAATGGAATCATCCGATTTGGACAAGGATTTGAAAACACGAACGTCGAGATCACCGACGTCTCCCTTTCGCATCGATGAACAAGGTATACGAAGGCGAGGAGCCGTTGCTCGAGTTCAACCTTAGGTCGACCCAAGAATTCCCTCCTCTGCAAAGGATCCCGACTAAGAGAAGTACCGATGTCCATAGAAGGACCGTTATCTCTACCCCCAGCTGGTCTAGTTGTTTCGCACCTACCCCGACTTTTGCCGAATCAAAGGAGAAAGAAATCCGGAATTATGATGGACACATTACCGTGGAGGGTACGGATTTTCTGTAAGACCTTACATTTTCGAAATCGGGTCCGGTTCGAAGATTCGAGTCAGCGACGAAGACCCGAAGGAGAAACGAAATAGAAGGATCGCTAAAGAAGCCGAAGTTCTTGAAATTGCTTTCCTAGAGGAAATTCCGAAGCGCCGGAATATACACCATTGCTGAATACATACCACTCTTGGGAGGAAGCGGGTTTCATCCCCTCTCCGCCGCAGAAGATGAAGAAAATATTCGTAAGATTGCTTGCCACAGTACCACGGCCCGCATATTACAACGATAGCCGCAAGAAAAGAACTAGAACTACGCCGTTTGCTCGTTCACGAGCTTTGGTAGAAAAGTTAGCAAGAAGGAAAAGCGCCCCGTATCGAAATTCTACGAAGGATAGGGCGGGTGCCGGTCAAATCCCGTCTTGGGCCCCGAGTAGAACCCGCCATCATGACGGAAAAGCCGAGTAAAAGAATGAAGGCTAGTCCGCCCGTTGTCGTCTCGGGATTACAGATTAGGGAGGATACCACCTTCCGGCATTTGGCCGACGGACCATGCGGTCCTAGACCTGTCTGCGCCAGAAGGATGGTATGGCGTCCCACTTCTTGGGCGATTGAGGTTGAAACGACGGCTCGAGAAAGAAAGTCTCGCCGGGAGACTTGAATGCGAAGAAAGTGCTTACCGCGATGAAGGGGACTCGTGAGAAGGGGACCCGGCGGCTATCGCACGACAACCACGAAGACACACGAAAGCCCCGCTAGAAGATGCCATGGAAAAGTTGAGAACCGATATCCGACGATTGGCAAAAGAAGAGAAGAAAAGTTCGGAGACGAGATTGATTCATCGGAATTCATGGACGACGAATACGCGAAATCAACATGGTTGAAACACGAGCTTCATCGGCTTCGCAAGGTGCTCCTGCGGCCGCGAGAAGAGAGGAGCTAGAGGCGATGAGAAGGCAGCTTCGGGAAAAAGACGACACGATCGCTCGAATGGCGAAAAGGATGGAAGAGATGGCCGTAGCTCGGCCGCTCTCCGGAGTCGAAGTACGACCACAAAGAGAAACACCCCGGAAGTCATTCACATTGTAGACGGAGGAAAGGAGATTACGTCCGTCAATGGGGATGATCGGCTGAAAAGGATACAACACGAAGTATGATTCCGAAAAGGATATCAAGAACTTGGTGGAACGGCGAGTGCGAGAAGCCTTAGCACAATCGAAGAGCGGGACATCCATTCGGACGGGTAGACCTTACCCGGAAGAATTCGACGGCTGTCCGATACCCGAAAGGCTTCGTACCACCTGCGTTCGAGACCTTCGACGGGACCGGAAACCCCGACGGCATGTGGCACACTTTCGTGCCGGTTGTTGCAATGCCGGCGGGAGCGATGCATTACTCTTCCGACGGTTCGTCGGCGGTCTGTCGGGAATCGCCTTCGGCGGTATGCGGGATTACCAAATGGTTCGGTGAAGACGTTCTCGAGCTAGAGAACCTCTTCATCAAGCGATTCGCGGAGCTCGGCACCACATCACTATAGGTGATTTAGTGGTAGAGAAGCAAAAGCCGAATGAAACTTTGGTGGATTACATACTTCGATGGAGGAACTTAAGCATGAAGTGTGAACCACAATCGCAAGAACGAGCATGCGGTCGGCATTTTACTAAAAGCATTCACGGCCCGATAGCACTTCTCCTCGAGGGATTTACTATTAAGACTTTCGAGAAGTTGTTAAGCAAGGCCGGAAGCTTACAAGAGGAGGCAAAGCAATTAAGTTTCACTAGATAAAACGGATAAACAAAAGCACTGTAAAGACTTTTGAAAAGAAATCCGGGATCGTTGCGGCGGTTGACAAAGGCAAGCAGCCGTCTGCAAATACCACCGAACGGCCGCGGCAACCACAACGGAATTACCGGCAACCTCGGCCGAGCTATCGGTCATCTCCGCGATATGAACAACCACCTCGTCCGCAACGTACATTAAGAGAGCTTTTGAGCGAGAGAATATCCGTTCAAGAATGAAGCGATGCTCGAAAATGTTCCGTAGTCGATGAAGACTCCGGATTTCCGAGTACGCGAGACCTAAAAGACCGGAAGAAGTCAACAAGAAAGGTGATCCCAACTTTTGCCCTTACCACCGGATGCTTGGGCACAAAATAGAAGATTGCATTACCTTGAAAGTTGGCTCGATGACAACTGCGGAAAGGAAATATAACGATCCCGAAGGAGTACATGAAGGAACCCCGAAAGGAGGTTCCGTCGATGTTGTCTCGACTGATCCCATCATTCAGATAGATCCCTATACGGCCGACGATGGATGGACTACCGCTTGGACGAGATCTTCGAAAAAGATTTTAGACGACATCCAGACCGCTTCGGTGCGAGCTTCGATTCGGAGTTTGAAACCTGTTAAGCCGATCTTATCACTTGCGATAGAAGAACCACCTCAACAGGAGACGATTGAAGAAAAGAAGAAAATTGACGAAGAAGAGAAGACCGAGGCACCTAAGGCTAGACTAGGGGCTGCTTATCCTAGGATAGTTGTTTCCGATTCGGGGGAGAAATCCCTCGAACCTCTGACTCTGTATGATTATCTGCTCACTTCGGTGGGATCATATAATGATAAGGGTGATGGCGTTGGCTACGTTTTGATTGTTTCTAACGATTACGTAACTAACGATAATCCGGATATCGATTTCGATACCAACGACAATTCTCGAATCATACACGATCTCGACGAGCAAAATAACGAAGAAGACATCCATCGAGGAGGCTACGAGAGTTCAACAAGCAACGAATATATCTGCGAGTTTCGAGGAGCTCCGGTCACGATAGAGTTAGAGCCTTCAGACTCTGAAGCTAATCCTGAAGAGCCTGTCATTCCGATTCATGAAGAGACGCCGGCGAGCTCGACAATAGATTTAGAAGAAATTACGAAGTCGACTTAAGGAGTGGAAAAGTTCTACCTCCGAGAATGGGTCCAAAGGACAAAGGAAAGCGGGTGGTTGTTCGGGAAGAACCAACCCGGCGGAAGAAATACCCATTCGAGAAGAAGCGAGAGACACATGAAAACAAAGTGGACTACGACGTGCTAGCCCATCTTAGGAAACTACCGACGAGCGAGCATCTACGATGCTCTCATCTTATCGAAAGGAGATGAGAGAAGCTCGATCGAGGCCTTACTTGATCCGGAAATTTGCTTAGCTCGAATGGCCGGAGAGTCCTTAGATGAGGTTTGCTCGTTAAAGGAACAACGAGGTGTTACCTTCACGGACAATGACCTATTACTTGGGACGGCGGACCACGACCGACCAGTTGTACATTTCGATTACAATCGGAAAGTTTACACTCTCCGGAGTATTGGTGGATCCGGGAGCATCGATCAATATAATGAATCTTCGAACGCTAGCATACTTGGAAATTGATGCTCGCGAGCTCGAGGCGGACAAAATGTTATTAAGAGGATTCAACCAGAAAGGAGAAAGAGCCCTCGGATCAATAACACTGCTGATGAAGACCGGTGACTTAGCAAAGACAATCGCGAAATTTCACATAATTGATTCAGAAACGTCATTCAACGCTCTACTGGGCCGACCATGGATACATGAAAACAGGATGGTACCATCATCTCTACATCAGTGCATCAAATACTACGGTGGAGGGGAACGAGTGCATCAAAGGTGACTTACAACCGTTCTCCGTACATGAAATTGGAATCCACGAGGATGCGGCTTATTATGCACCACCGAAGAAAACGATCTTCTCCGGAGATACCATAACAAATGAAGCAAAGAAAGTTCGGGACAGCGAAGAACACGAAGTTCTAGTCCGACGATCGCTCACCACTCCCTTACGGCGAGATGGTGAAGGTTTCTCCACAACTCGCATCCGAGGTCGAGGCCGGGGACGAGGTCGTGGTAGAGACGTTAGGACGATTGGACGGAGAAACCGACCATTAATGTCGATTGGGAAGATAGTTACGAAGAAGAAAAAGAAATTAAACAAGAAGCGGCGACAATAAGTCGGAAGAAGCCGCAATTCGAAATCCCTCTCGAAGATGAAAGAAACGAAGAATATAAATCAATGTACGAGAAGATTAACCACTATGTACATACTTATGACCACGACCCCGATCCATTCTAATAAGATCGAGGGTATGGAGGTCGAAGAGGTACGTAGTGATGGTCTGAAAGCCCATCGGATTCTACCGTGGTGCTTCTTCCTCCAAAGCTGAAAATAATGTACAATTTGAAGATGCTACTTCATCGGAATTAATGGAATTGCCTTTTGAGTGGTACTCTCCCTGTGTTCAAAATTTAATTCGGCGTGGTTTCTTACCTAGACAATGGACGAAAGGTCGATCACAACGTTTTGAAAATTTATGGAATAACTCCGGTCGTCCACCCGACTCGAAGCATGGTCTCGGATTCGGCACGGTAGGATCGGTTGACGATGCGAATTTTGCTTGGTTGTCACTGCGAGTCTAATGAAAGCGCATGGAAACTACGAGACGAACTCGAAGATTTGCAAATTGGAAACGCTCCACCGAATTCGAAGAAGAAATCAAATCTACGATAGATGAGTTAACGGAAGTTAACTTAGGTACTAGCGAAGAGCCCAGACCTACCTTTGTTAGCTCCTTACTCGATAAAGAAGACTCGGAAGAAATAATCGAGTTATTAATGGAATTTAAAGGCTTGTTTTGCTTGGAGCTACGATGAGATGCCGGGTTTAGCTCCGGAGGTCGCGGTCCATAAGCTAGGGGTGGATCCGACTTCCGTTCCGATCGGACAAGGTCCCGGAAGAATGCGTCTAGAAATCGAACAACAAGTCATAGTCGAAGTTAAAAAGCTAATAGACGCTAAATTTGTCCGTGAAGAACAATACCCGACTTGGCTAGCCAATGTAGTCCCGGTCGAGAAGAAGAATGGTCGGATCGGAATTTGTGTGGACTTCGGAGATTTAAACAAGGCATGTCCGAAAGATGAATTCCCTCTACCGATCCCGGAATTAATGATCGACATTGCTTCAACACATGAAATATTCTCGTTCATGGATGGATCTTCGAGGATACAACCGGATAAAAATGGCTCCGAGAAGATGAAAAACTTACGGCATTCGAACGCCGATCGGAGTATATTGTTACACGGTGATGCCATTCGGATTGAAGAACGCGGGAGCAACCTACCGGAGAGCAATGACAAGAATTTTTGATGATCTCATCCATAATCAAGTCGAATGCTACGTGGACGATGTGGTCATCAAAAGCAAAATAAAGGACAACCACTTGTATGATTTGAGAATTGTTTTCGAACGATTAAGACAATTTAACCTTAAGATGAATCCCTTAAAATGCGCCTTCGGTGTCACCTCCGGGAAATTCTTAGGATTCGTTGTCCGACATCGTGGAATTGAAATCGACCGGAAAAGATTAAAGCTATCTTAGAAATGCCGCCTCCCAAAACCTTAAAACAACTACGATCTTTTCAAGGGAAGGCTGGCATATCTTCGACGCTTTATCTCAAACACATCGAGTAGGTGTCGGCCTTTCTCGGCACTAGTTAAAAAGGACGCCAAATTTATTTGGGAAGAGAAATGCCAGGAGGGCCTTCGAGGACATTAAACAATACTTAATGACACCTCCTGTCTTAGCGGCCCCAGGTCTCGGGTAGACCGCTAATACTTTATACCGCGGCTTTAGACGACTCTCTCGGAGCCACGTTAGCCTGGGTCGATGATGAGGGTAAAGAAAATGCTCTTTACTACTTAAGCCGTCGTTTCTGCTCGACGGAAATAAGGTATCCCGCAATTGAAAAGCATTGTTTGGCCACGATCTTCGCCGCTCGAAAGCTCGGGCATTACATGCTTTCTCATAAGGTCAACCTAATCTCGAAGTTTAATTCATTGCAATACTTGATGACTCGTCCAACGCTTTCCGGCGGACTTGCCGGATGGTCGATGATATTATTGCAATTCGATATAACTTTCGTGCCTCTCCGTGCCGTAAAGGGACAAATCTTAGCGGATTTCCTCGCGGCACACCCTTTGCGGCGGAATCGCCTCTCGATGACGACTTGCCGGATGAACAAATAATGAACCTAGAAGACCTTGATGATCGACGTTGGGAATTATATTTCGACGGAGCATCTTCAGCGCACAAAGACGAAGAATTGCAAGTGATAGTGCCGGTAAGGCGGGAATCGGGCTAATCTTTATAACACCGGAGCGGGGATGTTAAGATACTCCTACCACTTGACGGAGCCGTGTACAAACAACGAAGCGGAATACGAAGCTCTCATAACGGGACTCGGAATTAACCATTCGAATGGGGATAACGAGACATCAACATCTACGGGGATTCACGGTTAATCATTCGACGAGATCGCCGGACAATACGAATTTTAAAACCAAGACTCGAACAATACTTCCGGTATGCCATACGAGTTCGTTGGAACAAATTCCGAATGTGACAATTTACAAAATCCCTAGAAAGAAAACGCTTTAGCGGATGCGCTAGCTCGTCTCGCAAAAGAATTTGCACGTTTGCAAGATGAATCGGTGGAAGTGTCAGTTCACGGACGCCAGATCCTATCACAGCTTGACATAGACACGATACACAAATCGGAAAAGGAAAAAGGATCGAGTTGCGACGATGACGAGAAAACACGGAAGATTGGCGACAACCATTAATAGATTACACTGCAAACGGGAAAACTACCGGATGATAGGTCGTTAGCCCATCGGATCGAAAAAGAACTACGTCCTACGCATTAGTAAACAATACGTTATACGGAAGGTCTTTTGATCGAATGTGGCTAAGATGCCTAAGCGGGTCCGAGGCCCGTGAAATTGTTAAAGAGGTACATTCGGGACTCTGTGGCGCTCACCGATCGGGTCAAAGATGAAAATGAAAATTAAAAGACTAGAGTACTACGGCCCTCGATGATGACCGGTCGCATGAAAATCGCCGAGAGGCGTCATCGGTGCCAAGTGCACGGAGTGGTTCTACACCAACCTCCAAATGTGCTACATCCAGACAATTGCATCGTGGCCATTTGAATGTTGGGGCACGGATATAGTGGGTCCGATAGAACCACCGTCGTCGAAAGGACATCGCTTCATTCTTGCGGCTACGGATTACTTTTCCGAGTGGGCGAGGCGGTTCCACTCGGAGAAGTGAAAGCACACCACGTACTACAATTTTTCAAGAACCAAGTTGTTTACCGTTTCGGAGTGCCGCGCGGGATCATCTCGGATAATGGATCGGCATTCGAAGCACGCAAATCAACAATTTTGTCGGGAGACACGGAATCGGCGGCGATATTCAACAATTTACTACCCAAGAGCAAACGGCCTAGGCGAGGCTTTTAATAAAACTCTCGTTCAAATTTTAAAGAAGACTTTAGACGACAATAAGAGAAATTGGCACGAGAAGTTGTTAGAAGCCTTATGGGCCTACCGGACAACCTTCGAACCCCTACGCAAGCTACACCTTACGCTCGGTGTATGGGTCCGAGCGATGTTACCTTTAGAGGTTCGGCTTCCTTCACTCGGAATTGCGAGTTGCAAATAAAATCACAACGAGAAGAAAACGCCAAATTACGACTCGAAGAATTAGAGAGCACGGAAGGGAAAAGACTTGCGGCGCAACGAATTTAGAACTATACCAAGCTAAGATGGTTCGAGCCCATGACAAGCGGTCCAGTCCAAGAACCTTGAAATTGGTGATTTAGTTCTCGTTCTCAAAAGACCTATTCTTGCACACCGCAAGATAGGGGAAAATTTGAACCCACTTGGGAAGGACCGTTTGTGGTTGAAGCGGTATACTCGGGAGGTTCCTACCGGCTAGTGAATTGCCAGGGAGAACGACATATGCTTCCGATCAACGGACGATACTTGAAAAAGTATTACGCTACCTGATGTTTCGAAGGAATGAACTTTCCATCCCTAGAAGCACGGGTGAAGTGATTACTTATGACTGGGTCCGAACCCAAAAAAATAATAAAATGTGCTAAAATAAATAAAATCCTGATAATAAAATTTTCCTTGTTTTCTCTTCTAAGTCAAAATCTCTTACCTGATCTTATCCCACTTCATTCCTGCTAAGTTTAAAAATATAATAAAATAAAAATGTCTTTAATAAACATTTTCTTAATGTTCTTGTTCTTAGTACAGCCCCTGATCCTTTCCCTTGTCTTTTCGCAGGGAAATGTCGAACGGGCGGTTGGTCCTGAACTTTAAGAATGGCGTAAGCCTTGCACTTGATGAAAAGAGGGTGAAAGATGGAGCGATAATCGAGATTGACTCGGATTTCGCACCGGCGAGCCTACGATACGAGGAAAGTGGCTCGGGTCCCGGTTGACCGAGAAGAACTGCCGGACATACGATGATGAAAGTGGGTGGCCCAAGCCACCAATCCAGACAACAAGAAAAGAAAGACAAATATTGAAGAAGATAAGAAAATGAAGTACGTAGTCGCTACGACGGAGGGCGAGCTTGTCGGCGCCGCGCCCACGGAGATTCAAGAAGTTCGGAGAGCTACTCTCACGGCAACGCAACGAAGAAATAAGAATCGCCGTATCCGTAAGATGTTGACAAAACTAGGCTACGGATCGAGCACGACGAGGCGATTGCTAATGTCGGTGCATACACTTCGAGGACACCGGTTCACCGGGAACCGAAGAAAGGAGGCCGGCTCCTAGGATGACGGAAAGAACCGGGGAAATCTTCGGAAAATCGGAAGAAAGAAGGCTACCACGCCACCGGATAGAACCACCGGTGATGCATGACCTTGTTGCGGAAGCAACCCCGGGGGATGTCTCGACGGACATCATCACCGAGGAGCCGAGGTATGCGGGGAGAACGTGAAGGGATTGAACCGTATATTCCACGATACGTTACCGGGCCTCGCCATCTGCGGATCATTCCGGAATACGAGCTGGAGAGAATGCAAAATGTTGAAAAGAAAACCTTTGAATACTTCGAGAGAATTAGAGGCGGAAGAATCAATATCTTGGAGGGCCTCGAGCTACATACGGACGTATTCTCGGAGTATGAACGACGGCAAATCGTGGATTGCATCCGGGATTTGAAAAGAATGGGCCGAGCGGGCCGCCTGAGGAAAACACATACTCGGAACCCCGAGATGGATGCCGGGGAAAGGAAGAATCACGATACAATGTGGATGCTTGTTACAACTTTGCGGAGGACGGGAAGGGAAACCCACGGGAATACTCCGTCATGGGCGAGTGGATCCGATGCCATTAGTCATCAAGAGAATGGTAAAGAGATTGATAACATGGAGAGTGCTGCCGACGGATTGCATACCCAATAGTTGCATCATCAACATCTACGAAGCGGGGTGATTGTATACCCCCACACATAGATCACCACGACTTTGTCGGACCCTTCTGCACGATCTCTTTCTCGAGCGAGTGTAACATCATGTTCGGATCGACCTCCGGATAGCGAGGTCCGGGTGAGTTCCGAGGGCCGGTAAAGATACCTTTACCGGTAGGTTCCGTCATGATGCTGAAGGGCAACGGAGCGGATATCGCTAAGCATTGCATACCGGGAGTACCGGTGAAGCGGATCTCGGTTACTTTCGGGAGAATGGATGACGAGGAAGACACCTTACCATTTCCAACCGGACCCGGAGCTAGAGAACC
The DNA here is from genome assembly GCA_022702705.1 of Papilionanthe hookeriana x Papilionanthe teres. Classification (NCBI taxonomy): domain Eukaryota; kingdom Viridiplantae; phylum Streptophyta; class Magnoliopsida; order Asparagales; family Orchidaceae; genus Papilionanthe; species Papilionanthe hookeriana x Papilionanthe teres. The sequence continues at coordinate 31,223,915 of CM040435.1, forward strand.
TCCGGCCTTACGAGTCGTGAGTTACATGGAAAATATCACACCTCCGATGTACATCCATACGGCATCCTTGCCGAGGATGGCTTGGAAGGTGATGTTATTGACCATGTACCCCACTATTCGGACATGGATTTTTTGACGGATGCTTCTTTGGATGGATTGACAAAGATCATACACGATCCGTTTGAGTTTACATGGATTGTATGAAATATATTCCGGATCAGAGATGTATGATGTATCTTCTACATGATTGGAATGAAAGTGACCATGTCACATTTTTGGCCTTCACCTCTTTTGTGCAAATTGATTGGGAAACGCCATTAAAGTTAAATGAACTTCGAACAAAGAACAGAAAAGAAATAAAACAAAAAAAAGATAAAAGAAAACTTTCTAAAAAAAAATCTAAAAATGACGAACACCAAATTCACATGAACATTAAATAAACGATAAAATAAAATTTGAATCATTAAAAGATAAACAAAATCAACATAAATTTCAAATCAAATTCTCAATCAAACTTCAAATTTGATCTTCCAAATTTCAAATCAAATTCTCAATCAAATCTCAACCGAGTTCAAACTCATCCTTCCAAATCTCAAATTCAATTTCTTCCAGATCTCGAATCAAATATCAATCAAATTCAAACTTTTGGGTCGAGGATTTTACATCCAAGACTGCACTGCTTTAGGATCCTTTCCCTATTGCACCTTGAAATACATCAAATTCAAACTCTTGGGTCGAGGATTTTACATCCAAGTACCGCATTGCTTTAGGATTCTCTTCCTATTGCCTTGAAATACATCAAATTCGAACTTTTTGGTCGAGGATTTTACATCCAAGTACCTTCGCTTTAGGATTCTCTTCCTATTGCACTTGAAATACATCGAATTCAAACTCTTGGGTCGAGGATTTTACATCCAAGACCGCCTTGCTTTAGGATTCTCCTCTGTTGCCTTTGAAATACATCAAATTCAAACTTTTTGGTCGAGGATTTTACATCCAAGACTGCATTGCTTAGGATTCTCTTCCTGTTGCACTTGAAATACATCAAATTCAAACTTTTTGGTCGAGGATTTTACATCCAAGTCGCCTTGCTTTAGGATCCTTTCCTATTGCCTTTGAAATACATCAAATTCAAACTTTTTGGTCGAGGATTTTACATCCAAGACTGCACTTGCTTTAGGATTCTCTTCCTATTGCCTTTGAAATACATCAAATTCAAACTCTTGGGTCGAGGATTTTACATCCAAGCTGCACTTGCTTTAGGATTCTCCTCTATTGCCTTGAAATACATCAAATTCAAACTTTTGGATCGAGGATTTTTACATCCAAACTGCATTGCTTTAGGATTCTTTCCCTATTGCACTTGAAATACATCAAATTCGAACTCTTGGGTCGAGGATTTTACATCCAAGACCGCATTGCTTTAGGATTCTCTTCCTATTGCACTTGAAATACATCAAATTCAAACTTTTGGGTCGAGGATTTTTACATCCAAGATCGCACTTTGCTAGGATTCTTTCCCTATTGCATCTGAAATACATCAAAATTCAAACTCTTGAGGTTAAGGATTTTACATCCGATACCGCATTACTCTGAGATCTTTCCTCATTGTAATGACCCAATCCAATCGATTCGATCTTCTTTTGGGGTTGAAGATGTTACATCTAAAACCTCAAAATTCCAATTTTCAATTCAAATCAAATTCCTTCAAATTAATCTTGACAGACTTCAATCTAAATTGAAACTCCAAATTGAAATCTAAACTCACACATCATGACTTAAACATGAAACGAAATAAAATCTAAATCGAAAATCTCCCAAATCATGTGATTTGGGATTCACCTCCTTTTCCTTTCCCAAGCGAGAGTTCAAGAATCTCCAGTTCCAGAGATATACTTGACACTCCCCAGCTGAAGCTCTTCTACTTTGTCCTAAGTTTGTTACTTGGACATCTGTGTTGGTTTTGTTGATCGCTTCGGTCAACACCAATACGCGTGGTGTGCTCCGTCAGCTCACCACACCTATTGGGGTTCCATTTGTTGACCTCATTTTTGATGAGGTCTTCTCTTCTTCTCTTTAGTACTTAGGATCTAGCCTTAGGCTTTTCCTTTGACTATCTTAGAGGATTAGAATTGGGACCCACCTTTTAGAAATTCAAACCACTTCTAAACTCCTTGCAAACTCCACAAACTTGACTGTAGACCCCTAATCACCTAGAGGGTTGAAATCAAATGTGGAAGTTTAAAGGATGAGTTCCCTATAGGACTCTTTGGCCTTAGGGCCTGCCCAGGTGGCTCAGTGCAGTGAAGGGTTGACTCACACACACACTACACTCATACACTACACTTCCATACACCTCCTAAAACCACACCTATACCTAACTTGACCTCCTGACTCATGTAAGTGATTCACATGGATGGTCCTTAACCCCTAAGCCCTCGGTAAGAGGTTAGGAACAACATAGTGAATGCCTCAAATGAGTCCCTTCATGGCTCATGTGGGCTTGATATGGCTTCATGGCTCAACCAAAATGATTTCATTCCACTTACATCCACCCAATCTTCAATTTTCCAAATTTTCAATTTTTGACCCAGGGACCCTACACCCGCTTACTTACCCAAAACCCTGAAACTACCCAAATTTCTCAAAAATTTCCAAATCACCCAAAATTCTCCAAAATCATTCCCAAACATTTCCACATCACTCAAACTGATCATCCATATCCAAAAATACCAAAAATTCCAAAAATACCTCCCAATACACTTCAAATACCCAAAATACCCCTCTTAGCCAAAAAATCCAAAAATTCAGAAAATTCCCAGAAAATTCCAAAAAATCCCAAATATTCCCAATTTCATTTTGTCCAACTACACCATGGGCCAATTTTGTCAATTTACCCCACTTTTATCAAAATCCCCAATTTGACCCATTTTAACCCAAAGTGAACCCGATGTCAAACCTAACCTACCCAATTGACCTAAATTCTGGTCCAATTCAATTCTAAACTTCAATTCAACATTCCCAACGCCAATCTAGACCAAATCCAAGCTTAATTTGATTGACATTTGGATCCAATTTCACTTTTGGCCTTAAAGCCCAATTTGGACCCATGACCCGAACTTAGCCCAAACTCACCCAATTCAACTCCAATTAACCCCAAATCTTTTCTAAACCTTCCTTGACATCCCCATAAACAAAAAAATAACATGATTTGCCCAAAATTTAGACCCAAACCCCACTCAAATTCAACCCAAAGCTAAAAGGCCCATTTTTGACCTAACCCAAACCTAACCCAAATGAGCCCAAATCCCAAAATCAAAACCCATCAAAACCAAAACCTCTTTGAAACACTCCCATAAACATTTCCCAACATTAATTTTACATCAATTTCAACTCTAGCCCAACATTAGCCCAAGTTAGCCCAATTTGACCTACATAGGCCCACTTACCAATTAAACCCAAATTCAAACCAATTCAAGTCCAAATCACACCAAATTGACCCCAAACCACTCATGACACATCCCCAAACCAAACTCAAAAATTATTTGGCCCAACCTCTTTACAAAATTTCTATCCATAAATTCATTTTCAAACCTAAAAGCCCACTTCCCTAAACCTTCCTAAAAGCCCATTTCCACCAAATACAAAAGCCCAAAATTGGCCTTAAAGCCCACATGACATTTCCATTTGCCATCCATTTAATCAAAAGCCATTCCCTAAGTTATAATCCCATCATCAAATAATTCCAAATCAAGCCTCATGCCAAATCACCCCTAAATACCAAAATTTTTCTTAAATCCATTTCCATGAAATTGACTTGACTTTTCCCAAGCCAAAGGTGAGCCATGAAGCCATGCATGAGCCACATGGAAGCCATGAGAGCCTCTTTACATGTCACCATGCCATTTTGGGCAAAAGGAGGAGACTCTTTCCTTAATTCCTAAAGGTGATTAACCACTCCCATGTCTCCCCTAACTCTTGCTTAAGCTTAATTGTACTTGGATTGTGACTTGACCCCACTAATCAAGCTGATCCAAGTGACTTTCCCTTCAGCCTAAATTGGCCTTGGAGGGTGAACCCAACCCAAACCAATGGGTTGACCAAATTGAAGCCAAAATGACCCCTCCCCCATTCCATTTTAATTCAGCCACTTTACACATGGCAATGGCCGATTGATTGCACAAACCTCTAACCCCGACCCACCTATACCCGAGGGTGACCCATGCCTACCGGCCAGCCGCCCGGGTCGCCGGAAAACACCATGGCCGAGACCTTGGGAGGAGCCAAACTTTGGAATTCTCCCTCGCCGAGCCGCCCCATGCCCAATGGTCACCATGGTCTGTTCTTCACATGCCGAGAGCAGCGATCCCGACCCTCAACTCCCCCGGGAGGCCCTCCAACCTCTCCTGATTTAAACCCCTCACCCTCTCGGCCAGGAGGAGGTGCTCGAACTAGACCTTGCCGAAACTACGCCAAAATTGCTCCGGATCATTCTCCATACTTAGAGCACTTGATCCCCAGTGAGATCCCCCGCCATTTCTTCTCCGCGAGCTCGATTTCGAGTTGAAATTCCACCCAAAACCAAAACACTTCTCTCATCTCCCGATTTATGACTTCTAAAACTAAACCTCTGCAACAACAAGGAGCTCGGAGCATGGTGGGCGGCACGGCCATCGTTATCGGCAAAACCCGAGTCTACTTCGACGAAAACTTTCTTAGAATTAAATAACCAAGCCATAGGACTTCGAGGTAGTTTGCCTAGTGCAACATAAATCCTCAACTCTTCGTTAGGCATTTGCATGATCATATCATGTAAATTAAGCCCTAACCGGTCTTAGGACTCCGAGGTAGTCGTCCGATACGACATAAACCCTCATATCTTCCAGTGTATTTGTATGATTCTATCATATAAATATAAGCCCTAATTAATTAAAATTAGCAAGATTAAAACATTAAATAAACATTAGGACTTTCCTAAATCCAAGCCAAACAATAGGATAGTCGGGAAATTACCGAAGTCCGCTTCGGATCCGTAATTTCTCCTACTTTTCTTCCTTTGAATTTCCAAAATAAAATGTTCCAAATTTGAGCTAATCCCTTTTGAAATTTCAAAAATTCAATCCTTTGAAAACTTAAACTTTGAAATTCTTGAGAGCAGAATTATTGATTATTATCGAGAGTTTTCTTAGGTGATTCCCGTCACTTAAGATGTAATTAACTATAGGGCTTGCCCTTATAGAGAATTTTAAAGAACCCGAGTAATATAAACCCCGTTTAATGTTTTCATATTAAGCGAGGGAATTTGTCGGCTTATAAAATTGGTTCGCGGACCAAACGGATGTCACAAATCTTCTAGTTTATTTAGCCGAGCCCCACCGTCGAGCGGTGTGTCTATCATTAGGGATAGATACACGGTTTGTGATGCGGTGCTCGTTTATATAAACTATTTGGGATGTGAGATCGGTTTGATTTCATATCTTAAAATCTTCAAATTTAAAATTATTTTCAAAATCAAATATTACTTTCTAAATTATATCTATATTTAAATTTAAAATTCGCCGACAACTTACGTTAGGCGACCCCTTTTAAAATATCACACAACCTAAAAATATGCCGACAACTACGTTGGCGACCCCTTTTTAAAATATCACACAACCTAAAAATATGCCGACAACTTCTGGCGACTCCGCTGGGGATTTTCAAGGGAAAAGGAAAAGCAGTGAAGGAAAAAGGAAAAAGGAAAAAGGATCAGTTGCAGAAGATTTTAAAATACGACTGACGTATTTTAAAATACGACTGACGATGGATGGACTACCGCTTGGACGAGGTCTTCGAAAAAGATTTTAGACAGCATCCAAACCGCTTCGGTGCGAGCTTCAATTCGGAGTTTGAAACCCGTTAAGCCGGTACTTATCACTTGTGATAGAAGAACCACCTCAACGAGAGACGATTGAAGAAAAGAAGAAAATTGACGAAGAAGAGAAGACCGAGGCACCTAAGGCTAGATTAGGGGCTGCTTTTCCTAGGATAGTTGTTTCCGATTCGGGGGAGAAATCCCTCGAACCCCTGACTCTGTATGATTATCTACTCACTTCGGTGGGATCATATAATGATAAGGGTGATGGCGTTGGCTACGTTTTGACTGTTTCTAACGATTACGTAACTAACGATAATCCGGATATCGATTTCGATACCAACGACAATTCTCAAATCATACACGATCTCGACAAGCAAAATAATGAAGAAGACATCCATCAAGGAGGCTACGAGAGTTCAACAAGCAACGAATCTATTTGCGAGTTTCGAGGAGCTCCAGTCACGATAGAGTTAGAGCCTTCAGACTCTGAAGCTAATCCTGAAGAGCCTGTCATTCCGATTCAAGAAGAGACGCCGGCGAGCTCAACAATAGATTTAGAAGAAATTACGAAGTCAACTTAAGAAGTGGAAAAGTTCTACCTCCGAGAATGGGTCCAAAGGACGAAGGAAAGCGGGTGGTTGTTCGGGAAGAACCAACCCGGCGGAAGGAATACCCATTCGAGAAGAAGCGAGAGACACATGAAAACAAAGTGGACTACAACGTGCTAGCCCATCTTAGGAAACTACCGACCAGGCCGAGCATCTACGACGCTCTCATCTTATCGAAAGGAGATGAGAGAAGCTCGATCGAGGCCTTACTTGATCCGGAGATTTGCTTAGCTCAAATGGCCGGAGATTCCTTAGATGAGGTTTGCTCGTTAAAGGAACAACGAGGTGTTACCTTCACGGACAACGACCTACTACTTGGGACGACGGACCACAACCGACCGTTGTACATTTCGATTACGATCGGAAAGTTTACACTCTCCGAGTATTGGTGGATCCGGGAGCATCAATCAATATAATGAATCTTCGAACGCTAGCATACTTGGAAATTGATGCTCGCGAGCTCGAGGCGGACAAAATGTTATTAAGAGGATTCAACCGAGAAAGGAGAAAGAGCCCTCGGATCAATAACACTTGCCGATGAAGACCGGTGACTTAGCAAAGACAATCGCGAAATTTCACATAATTGATTCGAAACGTCATTCAACGCTCTGCTGGGCCGACCATGGATACATGAAAACAGGATGGTACCATCATCTCTACATCGGTGCATCAAATACTACGGTGGAGGGGAACGGTGCATCAAAGGTGACTTACAACCGTTCTCCGTACATGAAATTGGAATCCACGAGGATGCAGCTTATTATGCACCACCGAAGAAAACAATCTTCTCCAGAGATACCATAACAAATGAAGCAAAGAAAGTTCAGGACAGCAAAGAACCTGAAGTTCTAGTCCAACAGTCGCTCACCACTCCCTTACGGCGAGATGGTGAAGGTTTCTCCACAACTCGCATCCGAGGTCGAGGCCGGGGACGAGGTCGTGGTAGAGACGTTAGGACGATTGGACAGAGGAAACCAACCATTAATGTCGATTGGGAAGATAGTTCTGAAGAAGAAAAAAAATCAAACAAGAAGCAGCGACAATAAGTCGAAGAAGCCGCAATTCGAATCCCTCTCGAAGATGAAAGAAACGAAGAATATAAATCAATGTACGAGAAGATTAACCACTATGTACATACTATGACCCTGACCCCGATCCATTCTAATAAGATCGAGGGTATGGAGGTCAAAGAGGTACGTAGTGATGGTGCAAAGCCCATCAGATTCTACCGTGGTGCTTCTTCCTCCAAAACTGAAAATAATGTACAATTTGAAGATGCTACTTCATCGAATTAATGGAATTGCCTTTTGAGTGGTACTCTCCTCGTGTTCAAAATTTAATTCAGCGTGGTTTCTTACCTAGACAATGGAAAAAGGTCAATCACAACGTTTTGAAAATTTATGGAATAACTCCGGTCGTCCACCCAACTCAAAGCATGGTCTCGGATTCGGCACAGTAGGATCAGTTGACGATACTGAATTTTGCTTGGTTGTCACCTGCGAGTCTAATGAAAACTGTATGGAAACTACGGACGAACTCGAAGATTTACAAATTGGAAACGCTCCACCAGAATTCGAAGAAGAAATCAAATCTACAATAGATGAGTTAACGGAAGTTAACTTAGGTACTAGCGAAGAGCCTAGACCTACCTTTGTTAGCTCCTTACTCGATAAAGAAGACTCGGAAGAAATAATCAAGTTATTAATGGAATTTAAAGACTCGTTTTGCTTGGAGCTACGATGAAATGCCGAGGATTAGCTCCGCAGGTCGCGATCCATAAGCTAGGAGTGAATCCTACTTCCGTCCCGATCGGACGAGGTCCCAGAAGAATGCGTCTAGAAATCGAACAACAAGTCATAGCTGAAGTTAAAAAGCTAATAGACGCTAAATTTGTCCGTGAAGAACAATACCCAACTTGGCTAGCCAATGTAGTCCCAGTCAGAAAGAAGAATGGTCAGATCAGAATTTGTGTGGACTTCAGAGATTTAAACAAGGCATGCCCGAAAGATGAATTCCCTCTACCGATCCCAGAATTAATGATCGACATTGCTTCAACACATGAAATATTCTCGTTCATGGATGGATCTTCAGGATACAACCGAGATAAAAATGGCTCTAGAAGATGAAAAACTTACAAGCATTCGAAACGCCGATCGGAGTATATTGTTACACAGTGATGCCATTCGGATTGAAGAACGCAGGAGCAACCTACCAGAGAGCAATGACAAGAATTTTTGATGATCTCATCCATAATCAAGTCGAATGCTACGTGGACGATGTGGTCATCAAAAGCAAAATAAAGGACAACCACTTGTATGATTTGAGATTGTTTTCGAACGATTAAGACAATTTAACGATATTTTAGAGTTGAAATTCCACCCAAAACCAAAACACTTCTCTCATCTCCTGATTTATGACTTCTAAAACTAAACCTCTGCAACAACAAGGAGCTCGGAGCATGGTAGGCAGCACGGCCATCGTCATCAGCAAAATCATTTCTATTGCATCCAAGACTGCTCTGCTTTTGATTAAATGGATGGCAAATGGAAATGTCATGTGGGCTTTAAGGCCAATTTTGGGCTTTTGTATTTGGTGGAAATGGGCTTTTAGGAAGGTTTAGGGAAGTGGGCTTTTAGGTTTGAAAATGAATTTATGGATAGAAATTTTGTAAAGAGGTTGGGCCAAATAATTGTTGAGTTTGGTTTGGGGATGTGTCATGAGTGGTTTGGGGTCAATTTGGTGTGATTTGGACTTGAATTGGTTTGAATTTGGGTTTAATTGGTAAGTGGGCCTATGTAGGTCAAATTGGGCTAACTTGGGCTAATGTTGGGCTAGAGTTGAAATTGATGTAAAATTAATGTTGGGAAATGTTTATGGGAGTGTTTCAAAGAGGTTTTGGTTTTGATGGGTTTTGATTTTGGGATTTGGGCTCATTTGGGTTAGGTTTGGGTTTAGGTCAAAAATGGGCCTTTTAGCTTTGGGTTGAATTTGAGTGGGGTTTGGGTCTAAATTTTGGGCAAATCATGTTAGTTTTTTGTTTATGGGGATGTCAAGGAAGGTTTAGAAAAGATTTGGGGTTAATTGGAGTTGAATTGGGTGAGTTTGGGCTAAGTTTGGGTCATGGGTCCAAATTGGGCTTTAAGGCCAAAAGTGAAATTGGATCCAAATGTCAATCAAATTAAGCTTGGATTTGGTCTAGATTGGCGTTGGGAATGTTGAATTGAAGTTTAGAATTGAATTGGACCAGAATTTAGGTCAATTGGGTAGGTTAGGTTTGACATTGGGTTCACTTTGGGTTAAAATGGGTCAAATTAGGGATTTTGCTAAAAGTGGGGTAAATTGACAAAATTGGCCCATGGTGTAGTTGGACAAAATGAAATTGGGAATATTTGGGATTTTCTGGAATTTTCTGGGAATTTTCTGAATTTTTGGATTTTTTTGGCTAAGAGGGGTATTTTGGGTATTTGAAGTGTATTGGGAGGTATTTTTGGAATTTTTGGTATTTTTGGATATGGATGATCAGTTTGAGTGATGTGGAAATGTTTGGGAATGATTTTGGAGAATTTTGGGTGATTTCAGAGCTCAATTTCAGAGTTGAAATTCCACCCTAAACCAAAACACTTCTCTCATCTCCTGATTTATGACTTCTAAAACTAAACCTCTGCAACAACAAGGAGCTCGGAGCATGGTGGGCAGCACGGCCATCGTCATCAGCAAAACCTGAGTCTACTTCAGCAAAACTTTCTTAGAATTAAATAACCAAGCCATAGGACTTCGAGGTAGTTTGCCTAGTGCAACATAAATCCTCAACTCTTCGTTAGGCATTTGCATGATCATATCATGTAAATTAAGCCCTAACCGGTCTTAGGACTCCGAGGTGATCGTTCGGTACGACATAAACCCTCACATCTTCGAGGCTATTTGTATGATTATGTCATACGAATATAAGTCATGATTAATTAAAACAGGCAAGATGAAACATTAAATGAATCCCCAAATTGAAGCCAAACAATAGGATAGTTTGAGAAGTTGCCAAGATTCTTCTTGTATCCTCAACTTCTCCTACTTTTCTTCCTTTAAACTCCCGAAATAAAATGTTCCAAACTTGATCCATTCCCTATTGAGATTCAAAATTCAATTCTTTGAAAACTTAAACTTTGAAATTCTTGAGAGCGGAATTATTGATTATTATCGAGAGTTTTCTTAGGTGATTCCCGTCACTTAAGATGTAATTAACTATAGGGGCTTGCCCTTATAGGGAATTTTAAAGAACCTGAGTAATATAAACCTCCGCTTAATTCATTTATATTAAGCGGGGAATTTGTCGGCTTATAAAATTGGTTCGCGGACCAAACGGATGTCACAAATCTTCTAGTTTATTTAACCGAGCCCCACCATCGAGCGAGTGTGTCTATCCTTAGGGATAGATACACGGTTTGTGATGCGGTGCTCGTTTATATAAACTATTTGGGATGTGAGATCGGTTTGATTTCATATCTTAAAATCTTCAAATTTAAAATTATTTTCAAAATCAAATACTACTTTCTAAATTATATCTATATTTAAATTAAATTTAAAATTCGCCGACAACTTCTGTAGGCGACCCCTCTTAAAAAAAAATACAACACTCAACCTAAAAATATGCCGACACCTGATTAAAAACTTAATTAGGTTGGGCTGACGACATTAAACCAAGCGCTTTGTGGGAGGCAACCCATAGTTATTTGTTGTTTTGTGTGTTTTTACATTTTTAATGTAAGGTTAAGCCTCGATCTTGTTTAATTTTATATTACTTTAGAAAATTTGATGCTAACAAATCTTTATTGACTTAAGCTGAAAATTATCTCGAAATATATAAAGCTTAGGCATTGGATCACTCTATTTCATATATGAGTAAAAAGGAGATCAAGTTAACCTTCATTATGATTGCTTATAATTTGTGTTACTGAGTCTATATTGATCTTACCATTCTAAATTACCTATTTTGGAGAATGAAACTTTGAAATTTGACGTTAGGCGAAACGAAGTCGAACATGGTTCCGGCGCCTAGGTGCCAGATTTGGCCTCTAAGCGCCAGAGTAAACTGTGTGTCGATGGGTCCGGCGCCTAGGCGCTAGATTTGGCGCCTAAGCGCCACAGTTACTGGATCGTGTCAAAACAAAAAATCCTCAGTTTTTCACACGATTTTCTCTTATAAATTACCCTATCTTCGTCCCCAATCCCTATGCAATCATTATTTTGACTCATACACTCCATTCTTGAGAGATTAGAGAGGATTTTTGAAGAAATGGAGAGGAGAAATCTTGGAGAAGAGGCTAGAGACAAGGTCTCAAAGGATCCTCAACCCACCTTCAATGTTTTCATCGCTGTAAGTTTGGAGAAAATTTCTAGTCGTCTAGATAAGTTTGAAGCTGAATTTAAAAGCATTGGAGATCGCCTTCATGAGATGTTTCATCAAATTGAACATCTGGAATGGCAGGCAAAACTTCAATTTGATCATCTAGCGGCTTATCAAGATGCTCAAGTGGAGATGTATGCGAAGAACAATTAGATCGAGGAGAAAACGACTAGGGATTTTTCGAGGCCGTTAGCATTCTTTCCAAGTGGGCTGAATAGTTTTCCTTGCCAATATAATGGGAATTAGATATTGATGTGGTGAGATTGTGATTTATCTAGTGTATCGTTGTATCGATTGTGTTTGTTTGTGTGTTTGCTTTCATGTTCAATGTGTGTTATATTTACTTTCAAATTTGTGTTGTTTGATTGTTGTTAGAACTTGAATCATGTTATGATACTTATCTGAATTGTATTGAACCCGAAATTGAAAATCATGAATGAAATTAGAAGAGTTTGATTTAAACTTGTGTTTAATTGGTGGATTTAATTTTTAATTTTTAAAATTTTTGGAAAATATTTTGGAAGATGGAAACTGAAGTAATACTCTTATATGAGTAATTAGAAGTTTAATTTATGAATTTTGGTGGAAAAAAAAAATTTTTAAGTGATTTTTTGAAAAGGCGAGTCTGGCGCCTAGGCGCCAGAATTCGGCGCCTAGGCGCCGGTTCGGCTTGCTTACCCGAAAATCACATTTAAACCCCCATTAGCCATTTTTGACACCTAAGCTTCATCTCCTTCCTCTTTTTCGCGAAAACCCACCTTCTAAATCCATTTTGAGGTCAAAACATTAAGATTTTGAGCCCGAAATCACTTGATTTCTTCATCTCAAGGTCAGATCTACACTCTAATCCATTTATTTTTTTTTTCACCATAGTTTTTCCTATTTTTGGCTAAAAACCAAAATTTTGAGAAACAATTTGATTTTTAATGTTTCTCCATGAATTTTTAAACTCTTTTTAAGTTTCTTAGGCTTAAAAAGAGTTTAAATTTTTGATTCCTTAATTTATTTGTGTTTTCTTTCACGTTTAGATGACACCAAAATCTAAGCGAGGAAAGACACAAGAAAATTTCGACAGTAGCAAGTTCGCGACTGCAACAACGCATTTTCGATATCACGAATTTGCGACGTCCAGAAAATTTATCTCAGAGCGAAGCTTTTACAATCCCGATGAAATGATCGAGAACACGATCGTTGCGCACAACTGGCAACAATTCTGTTATTTCACCGCTGTTGCTGTTATTCCAGTCGTGCGCGAATTTTATGCAAACTTTTTGGATGCGGAAGGCTATGAAGTCTTCGTCAGAGGTGTTGGAGTAGGATTTACTCCGGAAAGGATCAATGTTTTTTTATGGACTGCCACCTACCATCGAGTGCCACTATTCTGGATTATCTCCATCTGAGGGAGATCTTGAGATGATTATTTCTTATTTGACTGATGGCACTGGAGCTTGGAAGATCCAGAACGATAAAAGGGTAAATTTCAAATCTTCTAAGTTAAATGGTATTTCAAAGGCATGGCATTACTTTATTTCTGCAAGACTTATACCTTCCAACCACCTGAGCGAAGTGACTAGAGATCGAGCTATCTTAAACTACTGCATTCAGGAGAGGAAGCCGATAGATGTCGGCAGTATTATTTATGATTATGTGGAGTCTACTGCTAGATCCAGTACTTCTGTAGGACTAGGATTCCCATCTCTGATTTATACTTTATGTGTGAACAATGGAGTCACTGCTGATATTTCTGAGGAGAAGCTGAAGTCTACCAAGCCAATTGGGTAGGAGAGTGTTAGTATCTATGATCGTCTTCGTGGGAAGAGATCTACAACCCCTTCTACTTTTGCACCTACTCCAGGTAGAGCTTCCACTTCCAGACCTTCTACTTCTACTGCTGATCCACCATCTAGTTTTTGGGAATCGATGCATGATCAATTTCTAGAGTAGCAGAATGAGTTATTTCTAACTCAGTGCAGAGTCATACTATGGATAAGAAAGTTGATCACCTATCTAATTACACCCGGAGGAAGAGTGAGTATGATGCTGAGTATTCAGAGTCTTTAGTTAGATTCTTAAAGGGTGAGCATGATATTCAGTTTCCCACCTGTCCTAGATTTTCACCATATGTTGATCCTAAGGATGTAGAGTTTTCTTTTGGTGATGACGATGACGAGGCTACAGACAGTGATTAGTAGCCTGATTTACCTCTGAGATGTGTTGAGTCTGTTGTTAGTTTAGTTTTTGTTTGCTAGTACTGATTGTTGTTTGTTGTTTGCTAGTTTAGATTTGTTTATGAGACTTTGTATGAATTGTTTGATGTTGAGACTGTTTTAGATATTTAGTTGCAGACTGAAAGTTGAATGAATTTATGTTTATTTTTGTTTCAGCCTACTGCTTAGTATTTTAGAATAGTTAGTAATGTTATTCTATTTCTGTTAGTAATATAGTTATTTAATTCAACTACTGCTATATAAATTTTTTAAAAAAAAATTTGAGCCTGCTTACTTTTATATGTTTCATTATTTCTGTAATATTTATAAAAAACATGTGTACAAGTAAATTATATTTCTTTCTAGATTTTTTTTACATGCTTATAAATTTCCTTTTTAAATTATACTTTTCTTTCTCTCATACTTTATTTTTTTTATGATATACCAAAACTTAAGTTTGGGGGATGGAAAATACATGCAAATTTAAATTTATTTGTCCTTAATAAACTAATATTTTCTAAAAAAATCTTAACATAACATAAGGAATGAAGAATCTATTTAAGATCACTTAAATTTTTGAAATTATAAATAATTTAGTGGACTTAACCAAAATTTGAATAACTTTGATTGATTTTAAGAATATAATTATTTAACTTAATGAAGAATAAGATTAAGAAATTTTTCTATTCATAATAGAAATAATTGAATTTTAGAAGTATTAAGAAATAAAAAATTATAACTTGAAAAAGAAAAGATTGAAAGTCTTTTTAAAATTCTATTCATGTTATAATAATTAAGTGAAAATGTAAAAGTTTGAAAATATAAGTTAAGGATAGTGAAGTTCAAAATCATTAACAGGCTATCCAGATACAGTAATCCTCACTATGAAAAAAGAAAAAAAATGAAAGAGGAGAAGCTTGAGGATATGCCTAATAAAAAATTTTGCTTCACTTGAATTATCTTATATGAAGAAAACTAGTTACATATTTTACTTAATTTTTATGCATGAATCTTTATTTAGGAAGGACTTTTCATGAAAATCTTTTTCTTGTAAATAATCTATGTGATCTTAATATAATAAACTTCTATTATTTTCAAAATGAATGAAAAATTTTTGAAGTCTTATGATTTGGTAGTTGAATATTCTTTAAATTCTTAAAATTAAACTTAGTCAGTGAAATTTGGTTATTGATTTACTAAAGCCTTTATAAGATCAAAAATTATAAGGAGTCTTAAATATTTATCTTTCATTCCAAATGTTATACATTTTATATAGTAAATATGGTTACTTGAGGACAAGTAACGTTTAAGTTTGGGGGATTTTGATCCATGAAAAAAATACCTATTTTTATGCCTTGATTTTTATCAAAAATTTAAGGATATTATGCTTTAATGAAAGGTATTTTTGTGTTTTTGGATATAGGTGATGGAAAAATGTTCAAGAAGGAAAAAAAGTGAAAAAGGAGAAAAAAAGAGCAAAAAGGAGCCAAAATGGAGCCAAAATGCAAAATTATCAAAATTATTGGTCTGGCGCCTAGGCGCCAGAATCCGCGCTAGGCGCCGGAATTCGAGCCTAAGCGCCGGGTCGATACGGGATCCGTCGAGATTTTCGACAACTTTTCGACGGTTATTTTGACGGTGTTAGCGGTTATTGGACCTTCGAAGGCCGGCAGTTGTTCCTGGTTTATAGGACATGTGATACAATGTATTTGGACGCTTGGAAACGGTTTTAATCGCGAAGAGGTGCGATCCAAAGTGAAGAGGTGAGAGGAACAGGACGCAGAGTCCAGCGCCTAGGTGCCAGACACACCTTCTAGAAGAATCATTGAATGTGGACACATTTTGAAGAGGTGCCTTGAGGCAACCCTTGAAGCCTATAAATAGGAGGGTACTCCTTCAGAAAAAATTGCCCCCTATCTAGAGCCCCATCTAGAGAGAGAATTAGAGAGATACTTTAGGGCCACATTTTACTATCCTTCATAAATTAGTTAGTTATTTTATTTAGAGTTTGTATTGAGAGTTTAAAGAGTTGGTGCTTTTGAAGTTTATTTGCTTTGGAGTCAGAAGAATTCAGAGGTTCTGTAGGAGAAACACTTGAGATAAGTATTTGTAATTTTATTCAAAGTTTCATTATCATGTTTTGTTGTTTAAATTCAATGTGTTAAGAGTAGTTACTTTACTTTCTCCTTTCAATTATGAAAAGATAAATAAGATAATATAAAATTCGTTGGAGAATTAAAAACTATTTATATTTTAAAACATTGTGATAATATTAATACCAGATCTTAATTTACTATTTAAATTGACCATTAAAATTGTTAAAATCTGTTGAAGAGCTTTGATACCTAGAAGGAGATGAATTCTTAACTAATAGATATCACATGAATCCTTGGGTAGTCGAAGGCCTCGTACGGGTTATTCAAGGTGAAGTGCAAATAACTTGGAAGATATTATATAATGGGCGTAGAATTGATAAGTTTTTAGATTGACAGACTAAATTCTTGTGATTTGGTTTATAGAGAAGGAAAAGGTCACTAGTAGGGCCGACCATAGCCACCCTTGGACATCTAGTAGTGTGAGCCTAGATTAACCCATTCTAGTAACAATACATTCGAACCTGATCTATAGGCTAGCTAATGTTCTTTACACTTGGATCAAAGGGTAAAGAATATGAATGCTTCTATTTGGCACAATACCATAAATTTATATTCTCCACGAATATTATCATTATCTTAGAAAATCTTGGATTAATTGAAAGGAATAAAGTTGTTTTCTTATTGTTATTTACATCAATCATTTCATTACTGCTTTATTGTTGCATCTAGTAAATTAAAAATATCAAATTTATAACTATAAAAGAAATACTTAAAAATAAAATTAAAATATTTAAAAATCCATAACTCACTCCTCGTGGGATCGATACGGGGTCTTTGTTTCAAAGCCAATATTACTGATACGATACGTATACTAGCGTAGTACCCCTAGTGTGTAAAATATTTTCGATAAAATTATATTTATATACACTAGCCACTATTATTATCTATTACATATATTTGAAAGCATTAATTATTATATTTGTCATCAGCGGATTGCGGGTCAAGTTTTTGGCATAGTTGCCGGGGATTGAATTTTTAGTACGCATATATTTAGCGTGGGTCACTGCCTCCTCTGCCCCCGCCCACCGCTCGCTGCCCGTCGCTGACCCGGCGACCACTGCCCCTGGCAGCCGCTAGCCGTCGATCGTTGCCATCACCGGATGTCAATCCTACTTGTATCTGGCAACCGTTGCCACCCCTGCCCTCGCCAGCCGCTACCTAACCCTGGCCACTGCCAGCCCTCGCCCACAGTTGGTAACTCGTCTTCCACCAGAGCTTACTGGCACCACCCAATGGCAGCCTGAGGCCTCCCCCTTGGCCTCAATTATAAAAAGCCCACTCCACGATCAAGTTTGGGGAGCATCCAATTTTTTGGGGAAACTCTGTCAAATTCTCTGCAAAGCTTCCCTCAACCCCTCTGAGTTTAATCATTGTCTTCAGTCCCCCATTCCCACTGCTCGAGCTCAATTTCATCACTCAAAACCATGGCATTTTGGCCATCTCCACAACTCCACCAAACCCTAATTGATTCACTCTTGAGCTTCACCAGAGAAAGAGAGGAAGTTCCCCATTGAAATCCTCATCCCTAGAACCCTCTACACCAGACTTCGACCAAGCCACACCACCGTTTGATCGAATTCCTACTTGGACCTCATACCAGAGGAAGGTGACGCTTCGAGCACGTTCGTGAGACTCTAGAGAAGCTTCTACAACTATCCAATTGAGGCTACACCTCTTGGACGAAGAAACAGACCAAAATCTCTAATTCTTGCCACGACTTGGAACTTTATGAAGTGAACTTGAATTTCATGCTTGATTAACCGTATAGCTAGGTTCGTCTCACCTAGATGAGGCTATAGGAACAAACCCCATGCGGTTTGATTGAGTATCGAGCAAAAAATTAGGTCTAGAATGTGGATGGTTCTCGGGTTAGACAAGTTGGAGACAAGAGCCATTGGATCGCACCTGTATCGAACGTACAAATCAGATGGAGCTGGACGAGGAGATGAAGCGGTAAAGGCAGGGCGTGTGGCTGCTGACTTGGAAGGCTGCATCGAATGGGAGCGCGACATGGAGGAGCTTCGGATCTGCCGAGGATGATGTGGCGCCTAGTGGATAAGTAGGAAATAGGGTTATTTTTTATTTAAAATAATTCAGAAACTTAAAAAACTCATAACTTTGTATAAATCATAAAAATAAAATAAAAATGTCATCATTCTCAGTGAAATGAGAAGAATAATGTGGACAAAAATTCAAAAATATTTACTTTGTATTTTATTTTTAATTAATTAAATAGTCTAGCACCTATTTTAATCATAAAAATTTAAATATTAACCATCATAACATGGAATTTGGTGGGCTCTTCATGTGGTTAGAAGTGTTCTCTGATTTTTGTAGGACCAGATAACACCTTTAACCACAAAAGCCCTAATTTTCTATGTTAGGTATCTTTATTTCAATTGAATAAATCATAACAATTAAATATAAATCAAAAAAATATAAGCTTGTTGTGGTAGGTTTACCGTGGTCAGAGGACCTAAGAAAAATTAGAAATGAAGTTTAAATAATTAAAGGTAAAATTTTGTATATTTAAATCACTAAAACTCATAAATAGTTATCAAAATAAAATATAACCAAAAAAATGAAAAAAATTGGTCCACATTGGAGATAATGAGCATATTAAGCCTATGTAAAAATTTGAGTCCCATTTGAATTGTCTTGAATATCAAAGCCTACTTTTCTAAGTAAATGGGATTTTTGAACTAAAATAATTATACTAAATAATATATAATTCAGAAAATTATGAAAAGTGGTTTGGAGTGATCTTTGTGACCAGGGGTACTCAAGAAAAATTAATCTAGTTTTGGATAAAAAGTTCATTTTTCATTATTTTTCCTAAATTTTAAATAATTAAAAAAATAATAAAATCATGAAAATACAAAAATGCACCAAAATGTCTCAAATTGTTCCCTGATCACATAGGACCACTTAAAATATTTATCATATTTTTAATACAATTATGTTTTTTTAAAATGTCTAAAATGTATTTTTCTTAATTTTGCATTAAAACAATTACAATAAATAAAATAAAAATCACAAAAATATCAAATTTATTTATCTGAGTTCTCCGAACTCATAATAATAAAAGAAAAATGTGAAAGTAATTTTCAAGATTAAACTATTTTCTATTTAATTAACCATCAAATTCAACAAACAATTATATTAATTAAAATAAGACCCAAAAATTCACAAAAATTATTCCTAAAGGTCCTCTAGCTTAGGTGAACGTCCTAAATTTTTCTTAAGGAAAAATAATGTGTTGATTTATTAAATAAATTAACTTAGAAATTCCCTAATTTTGGAGTAAATTAATTCTAAGAAATAAAATATAAATCAGAAAAATATAATTTCTCCTTTGATATTTTAATGAGCGGGGAAATAAAAAAAAAACCCAAGTCATTTTAGTTAAATTTAAAGAATTATGAAGTGGAAGCCTTAGGGGCAAATTGTAATTATGGAGTTTTGAACCGTAATTGAAAATTTTGGAAAAACCAAAAGGGAAATGGGCAATGTCAGTTAAAATTAACTTTCTTGGATGATTGAAATACAAGGGATTAAAAGCATAGAAACCCATTCAACACTTTTCTACAACAAGAACAAAATTGTAATTTCTTGAATTATTATAATTTGGAATTCAACTTAATTGGATGATACTAATGTAGTGGGCTCGGGTTAGGAAGATCAAAACTCATTAATTTGAAGCCCCTAATTGATGATTGAGTGACAACTACAATCTTTTGATAAATTTAAGTGAATTTAATTCAACATTATTAATTATTACAAATTTACCTTTGAGACCTTAAGGGCTTAATAGTGAACTAAATTTGATCTGAATTCACTTAATGAGATTTAAGAAAAGAAATATAGCAAGTTATGAATACCCTTAAAAAACTACAAGCCCAACCTAAATTGAAAGTGTAAAGATCCTTAATAATTCAAATTGCCCCTTAAGGGCATCCACTCACATAATTCCTAAATAGAACATCAAGTGAATGCTTAGTTTCCCCACTTTTGGGACAATTAAAACATCAAAATTCATTGAGAACATGTTAAAATATCATCACTATGTCCTAACTTAATCTCGGATGAATGATTTAGCAACATAGTAAGTTCATATGAACTCGAAATGATTCAAAAGATTTTAAAAGTTGTTAAGGGTTATGTCCTGAACACTTTTTCGATCTTTTGGATATTTTAAAGGACAATTGAACTTATTATGATTTGATGAAAAATGATTAGTTTTTGGACTACACTACTTTACAAAATATTTACAAAATAAAATAAAATTTCTTCTCCTTGTTAAAGTGAACTTTGCATTAAAATTTAACAAACAAATTTTACATGAAAACTTAAGAATTTTGATGAAACCATATAAAGGTCTACAATTAGTCACTTAGGTTGAGGTTAGGACTTCCCTCCATAAGTTATCAGGTTGGTAGCACTTGTTCAAGGTCAGGAAGCACACGGTCCAGCTCTGAGCCCCCACCTTTACCAATGTCTCACACCTAGTCTTGATCTTTCATATGTGACTACGAGTTTTCTTTCACCTACTCGTGTTTTAGTATAGTTTGCTTTTTGATTTCTTCGTATTAGATTTTCCTGCTTTCTTTTTCCGTAATTTATTTAAATATCCTACAAATTATATTATGCTTTATGAACTAACCATGCAGCGATAGCTAAAGTCCGGGTACGCATTTTATTTATGTACTACAATTCTTTTATTTACTCTACCACGTTTCTTACATGCACTTACTTACTCTGCACGTAAAAAACCAAAAAAATAAATCAAAACCTAAATAAAAAAAAATAAAACACACTTTCAAAAGTTAAACCTGCACTTTCAAAACAATGAACGAACTTAAACAGTCCTTTTAAACTACGGTTGCTAATAGAAATTCTCATGTCTAAACAAGCCTACCAACTCATTTTGACTAAGTAAATTCAAAAGAAAATGCTGGTGCCGGTATGAGGAAACTGTGGGATCCTAACCGGTGTTGCTCTAATTAAATTAAAATTCCCCAAAATAAGATACGACAACAACAAAACCAAAATATTGAAACATACACGGTAAAACCATGAAATCATAAACCTTGGAATTTCTACTTCAACGAGGAGCTCAAAGCATACACCGTGATCAACACGATGAGGTCATGCAGAAGAACAACTTCGAGGGAGCAAATAAGTCTACATCAACACATTTTTCCTTAGAAATAAATAACAAGTCATAAGACGTTGAGGTAGTCCGTCTAGCATGGCATAAATCCTTAACCTATCTTTAAGCTTCTGCACAGTCATGCTTAGTAGTATAAGTCCTAACTCATTTTAGGCTCCGAGGTTATCGTTTAGTACAATGTAAGTCCTCCTATCTTCCTAGGCTATTTTCATAACCGGTATCATGCAAATGTAAGCCCTAAATAATAAAATTGGTAGAATGTAACATCTAATAATATCTCTTCGAAATTGAAGCCAAATAATATAATATTATAGGAAGTCGCCGAGGTTCTCCTCAAGATCTGTGACATCCCTGTCGGCATATTTTTAGGTTAAGTGTTTTGAAAAGGGGTCGCCTACAGAAATTGTCGGTGAATTTTCATATTTTAAATTTAATTTATATATAATTTAGAAAGTAGCATTTGATTTTGAAAATAATTTTAAGTTTGAAAATATGAAATCAAACTGACCTCACATCCCGAATAGTTTATATAAACGAGCACCACACCACAAACCGTGTATCTATCCCGAGGAATAGACACACTGCTTGATGATGGGGCTCGATTAAATACACGAGAAGATTTGTGACACCCATTTGGTCTGCGAACTAATTTTATAAGCTGACAAGTCCCCCTGCTTAATATAAAAGAATTAAGCAGGGTTTATATTACCAGGTTCTTAAAGTTCCTATAAGGGCAAGCCCTATAGTTAATTAAATCTTAAATGTCCGAAGACACTTAAGAAAACTCTCGATAATGACCAGTGGTCTTGCTCTCAAGAATTTCAAAGTTTAAGATTTTCAAACAATTGGATTTTGGAAATTTTAATTGGAAATGGATCAAATTTGAAACAATTTATTTTAAGAATCCAAAGGAAGAGAAGTAGGAGAAGCTGAGGATCCAAGAAGAATCTTGGCAACTTCTCAAACTATCCTATTGTTTGGCTTCAATTTGGGGATATTATTTAATGTTGCAATCTTGCCAATTTTATTTATTTAGGGCTTATATTCGCATGATATCCAATCGTACGAATAGCCTAAGAAGATAGGAGGATTTACACCGTACCGCACGGCAACCTCAGAATCCTAAGACCGGTTAGGGCTTAATTTGCATAATATGATTATGCAAATGCCTAACAAAAAGGTTGAGGATTTATGTTGCACTAGGCAAACTACCTTGAAATCCTATGACTTGGTTATTTAGTTCTAAGAATAGTTTTGTTGAAGAAGACCCGAGTTTTGCTGATGACGATGGTTGTGCTGCCCACTATGCTTCAAGCTCCTTGTTGTTACAGAGGTTTAGTTTTAGAAAATGATAATCAAGAGATGAGAGAAGTGTTTTGGTTTGGAAAAGTTTTAAAGTCCAAATGTCTTTAATGTTTTATTAGAGCAATATTAAAGTTGATTATAACAACACCGGTTAAGATCCCACGGTTCCATCATTTCGGCACCGTTATTTTTATCGGATTCACTTAGTCCAGATGAATTTGCTAAACTCAACTGAATGAGTTCCATACTTTCATTTAGACTGTGGGAAATTCTGTTAGCAACACGTAGGTTACATCATCCGAGGTATTCCCGATCATCCAATGAGTCATTTTAATTTAATTGTAATTGTAGTATTGTGTTCTGTTTGTGATTAAATTTTGAGTTGTTTTATATTTTGAATGTTGTGGCGGTAGATTTTATCTTGTTGTGACTTTTAATTTAGTTTTGGTTTCAGTTTTGTGGATATCCTAAAGGTTTTAGTTTTCATGCAACAGTCTTGTTTAACATGCAAGAAGAATAAAGCGTAGCTCATATAAATAAATTGCAATAAAGTAAATTGCAATAAAATAAAAGCGTACCTGGAGGGTCTTCTCGTCATTCCAAGCTGCACTTAAAACACATGTTAAGGTATTTAAATATTTATAACTAGTACCTAGGTAAAGCTAAGGGAAAGGTTTTTGTTGTCTATTAAAGTCCTAATCCTATTGCTAGTCATCTCCTATGACGTCTAGGTTCTTGCATTTTGTTTAAGGATGATTTTCTTCATCAAAGAATAATTAAATTCAATTGTTCTTCTAAAACATCCCATCATATTGAGGAAGTGTTTAGGACGAGTCCTAAACATCTTTTTAATATTTTGGGATTATTTTGAGTCCAAGTGAATTTAATTGCACTGGTGAATTGATCGTCCAAGAATTTAGTTAAATTTTCCTTCTTTCTCAGTGAATTAGGATGTTTAATTATCCTATAAGTAAAATGACATTTCACTTGATGCTTTACTTAAGAGTTATAATAATGAAAGCCTTTAAGGGAAAATTAATTTATTAAAGATTTTAATGATTTAAAATTGGAATTGGTGATTTAAAGTGGTTTAATTTAGTTATAAAATTTTAATGATTTAAGTTTGGAATAGTGTTCAAGTTGTTTTATTCTTAAGTGTTTTAAACCATTTGAATTGAAAGAGGAGTTTAAATTATTTAATTTAGACTTTAATGATTTAATTTTAATTTAATGATTTAATTTTAATTTAATTGCAATATTCTAGATTAACTTTTAATTGGTTTGATATTTTTTTAATTAAGAATCTATTTTTATGAAATTGATTTTTAATGTTTCAAATTTGCTTTAAATTTGCTTTCAAGTGATTTTTGAAATTAATAATTTTTGTTTTAGATTTATTTCAATTTAATTATCAAATTATTTAATGTTTTAAATTTTAATTTAATTGAGGTTCACTTTCCCTTTAATTATTTAATTATTAATTTCAATTATCACTTTAAATTTAATTAAAAGTTAAATATTATTAGAGTGATTCATTTAGGGATTTTAGTTTAAGTCATTATAGTCTCTCTAAATTATATTCCATTTAAATAATCCAAATTTTAATTTATTCTTCCAAAATTTAAATTGTTTAATTAATTAAGATTTACTTTAAATATTTTCAAGATGATTAATGGGTTTCTACCATTTAATTCTCTAAGTTTCAATCTTCTAATGAAAATTTTAAAATCAGATATTTTACCCTCCCCTTGATTAAACCTAAATGTTAATTAGGGTTAAAATCCTTTAATTACCTTTATGCCCTTTTAGGCTTATTTATTTCATAACTCACTAAATTGTACTCAAATGAACTTAAAATTTTTATGTCTCTTCACTCATATGTCAATTAAGACATTAGAGGAGAAAATGTGATTTTTCTGAATTTAACTTAATTTATATAATTATTTTTGTGAAAAATAAGGGTTTTCAATGGAAATTCAACAACATGACCAAGGAACGGTTTCTATTCTTAAGAAAATTAGGGGATGTTCCTATTGACTAGAGGACCACTTGGACCAATTTTGGTGATTTTTTAAATTATATTTATTTATTATAATTATTTTGAGTTTTAGAGTGTTAATTTATCATAAAATAAAATAAAGGTTGAAAATTAAGTTTTATACTTTTCTTAAATTTCTCTGACCTCAAGGAGTTCAGAGAAATAAATTTTATAATTTTCTGATTTTTCTTTGATTTATTAGAATTAATTTAGTGGAAATGTTGAAAAATTCATTTTTTTATTCAAAATTTTTTTTAAGCATTTAAAATTCAACATCTTTACTTTGAGACTTGGAAAAAATATTTGTTTATTCCTAAGTGATTAGGAGGTGAAATACGACATTTTTATGATTTTTAATATTTTTGTGATTTTTATTATTTTTTGTAATTATTTAAAATATTAAAATATGGTGAAAAATGAAGATTTTTAGAAAATTTTAATTTTAATTTTCTAAGACTCCCTTAACATCAGAGAAGCCCCAAAACCAATTAGGTGAATTTTTAAAGTGTATTTTTGGAGTTATGAATTTTTAAAGTTTAATTTTTGTTATGTGACTTAATTAATCCATTTAGTGGGCTTAAACATTTCCAATTGATTCCAAATTTTTATGGGAGGTCCCTCTAATCCTAAAGTTCAGTGGAGAATTATTTTCAAGCTCTTTTGATTTGTGGTTAACCCTAATTAATTAAAGTTTAGTTTTGAGTAATTAGGCCAATTAGGGTTATTCTTTATGAATTAACTCAAAATATAATTATCCTATGGTCCTCTAGTTCTAAGAAACTTTCCTAAATTTTCCTAAAATTTTCTAAATAGTATGCTAATTAATGGAACTAAAATACCAAAAATAGTGACATAAAATTGAAAAATACATAAATTTCCATAGAGATGGCCTCTGACCTTGAAAAATTCAGGGAATGTTCCCAAGATCAGAGGCTTCAAAAGCCCTATGGTCTCATGCCATGGTGAATTGTCTATGCAAATGGAGGATCAAAATACTGAAATGAGTAAATAATTAATTAAAAACAAAATACTCATCAAAATAACTTGATTTATTTTCCACATTATTCTCCTCTATTCACCGAGCAAGAGGTTATTTTTATTTTATTTTTGTGAATTTTCTACACAAAGATATGGATTTTCTAAGTTCTGGGTATTTAAATAAATCAAAAAAATCCATATTTATCTACTTATCCTACTCAGCGTCGTGTCAACGTACGACGGATCGAAAGACCATGCGGCGCGCTCCTATTTGACGCCGCCATCTCAGTCAGCCACCACGCGTCCCGCTATTCCGATCCTTCCTCTGATCTGACGCAATTTGAGCCGTTCAACCGATACACGCGCGATCAGACGGCGCCTGGTCATTGTCTACGACTGGTGTGCACCTGTGACCGTCCACACTAAAACCCTAAGAACTATCTCATTTCTCAATGGATTTTTGTGTTCTTATGCTCTATGGATTCGTCTTGAGGAGACGAACACATTCATATGGTTTACATGCTATGAATTTAAGTAAATCAAAATAGAGAATCTCTGGAAGCTCGGGAGGAAGGAGAGGTCTAAAGCTTGGCTCTGAGAAGTGAAGCTTCAATCAGAGAGTTGTGGCACCTTCGATTGCACCCAAGGAAGCTCTAGATGAAGTCTCTGACTCTGGGGAATTGCCTAGGTACAACTTCCACCAAGCTCGATTTCAAAGCTTGGCCGATAGAGAGAATGGTTGGCCTGGTGAGGGTTCTTCCACTGAGGAACTCCTTCTCTTGGTCTTGTGCAGGTGTTGGTAAGTTTAATTTGATTTTGGTGGAGGTTTCAGAGATGTCCTGGTTCCGAGTCGAGAATTGAGCTCCAAAATTGAGCTCAATCAATCGGGTTTAGGGCGAGGAGAACGGTGGGGATCAATTGCTCTAGGTTAGGAGAAGGTCCTGGAGCAATTTTGGCAGATTTTTGTTTAGGTCCGGTTCATCACCTTGTTTGGCCGAGATAGTGGTGGGTTTAAATAGACATGGCTGGAGGGCCTCCCAGGGGGAGTTGAGGCTTGGGATCAGCTGCTCTGGTGAGGAGAAGAACAACCATGGTGTCTAATTGAGTTGGGATAACTCAACAAGGAGGAATTTGAAATTTGAATCAAATAGGTGCTCACGGGTGTGGTGTTTTCCGGCGGCCCAGGTGGTGGTCCGGCCAGGCATGGGTCACCATCTGACTCAGTGAGGTCAGGGCTGGGGTTTGGTGAGTTCAATTGGCATTGGCCATGTGTAAAGGGTTTGATTTAAATGGAATGGAGGATGAGCTAATTTTGGGTCCAAATGGGTCCAAGTCATGGATTTAGGTTTGGTTCACTCTCAAAGGTCTGATTTTTGTGCTGAGGGAATCAGTTAAGTCTGCTAGCTTAGTGGGGAGAAGTCACCATCTATGTACATTTAGGTTTAATCAACGTTTAGAAGAGTCATGAAAAGGCTTAATCACCCTTAAGGGAATCATTAAAGGACTCCCTCCTTTTGCCATAAATGACATGGTGAGGTGTAAAGTGACTCCCATGGCTTGCATATGGCTTATGCATGGCTCCATGGCTTCATTTGGCTTGGGAAAAGATTTGGTCAATTTCATGAAAGAGGATTTTATGAATTTTGGAATTTTGATGGAAATTTAGATGAAGCTTGATTTAGAATGGTTTAATGATGATTTTGAAACTTAGGGGTGATATCAATTAAAGGTTTGATGAAAAGAAATTGCCATGTTGGCTTTAGAGCCAATTTTGGGCTTTTGGATTTGGTGGAAATGGGCTTTTAGAATGGTTTAATAAAGTGGGCCTTTAGGTTTGAAAAAAAATTGGTGGATGGAAATTTTGTGAAGGATTGGGCCAAAAAAATGTTGGGTTTAGTTTAGGGATGTGTCATGAACATTTTAGAAAAGATTTGGTATCATTTAGGGTGGAATTAGATTTAATTTGGGCTTTTTTGGTAAAGGGGCCAAAGTAGGTCAAATTGGGATAACTTGGGCTAAGGTTAGATTTGATGTAAAATTAATATTGAGAAATTTTTATGGGAGTGTCACAAAGAGTTTTCAACCTTGGTTGGGCTTTGATTTTGGGATTTGGGCCCATTTGGTTTTATGGGGGGTTTAGGTCAAAAATGGGGATTTTGGTTTCGGGTTAGGTTTGGGTGGAGTTTAGGTTCAAATTTGAGGCAAATAAAATTAGTGTTTTGTTTGTGGGGATGTTAGGAAGATTTTAGAGAAGATTTGGGGTCAATTGGAGTTGAATTGGGTTGGTTTGGGCTAGGTTTAGGTCATGGGCCAAAATTGGACCTTAGGCTTCAAATTGAAATTGGATCCAAATGTCAATCAAATTGGGCTTGGATTTGGTCTAACTTGATATTGGGGATATTGAATTAAAGTTTATAATTGAATTGGATCAATATTGAGGTCAATTGGGTTGATTTGGTTTGACATTGGGTCTACTTGGGTTAAGAATGGGTCAAATTGAGGGTTTTGGTAAAAGTGGATTAAATTTACAAAATTGGTCTATGGTGTAGTTGAACAAAATGAAATTGGGAATATTTGAGATTTTCTGGAATTTTCTGGGATTTTTTGGAATTTATGGATTTTTTGGTTAAGAAGGGCATTTTGGGTATTTGGAGGGTATTGAGGGGTAATTTTGGAATTTTTGGTATATTTGGCTATGGATGATCAATTTGAATGGTGGGAAATGTTTATGATTGGTTTTGAGGAATTTTGGGTAATTTAGGTGATTTTGTAAATTTTGGGTAGCTTCTAGGGCATTTGGTAGGCTTGGTGGGTGTAGGGCCCCAGGGGTCAAAAATTGAAATTTTGGGAAAATGAAGATTGATTGAATGTGAGTAAAATTGAATCACTTTGGTTGAGCCATGAAGCCATATCAAGCCCATAAGATCCATGAGTGTACTCATTTGAGGCATTCACTATGTTGTTCCTAACCCTCTTAGCCAAGGGCCTAGGGGTTAAGGTCCATCCATATGAATTACCTACATGAGTCAGGAAGTCAAGCTAGGTATGAATGGTTTTTTAGGATTTGGAATGTGTGTGTGGGAGTGTAGTGTGTGTGTAAGTCAACCCTCACCAGACTAGGCCACCCAGGGTAGTCCTAATGCCAAAGAGTCCTATAGGGAACTCATCCTTTAAACCTCCACATTTGATCTTAACCCTCCAAGTGACTTGGGGGTTTACAATCAAGCTTATGGGGTTTGCAAGGAGTTAAGAGGTGTTTGAATTTCTAATTGGTGGGTTCCATTTCTAGTCCTCTAAGATAGTCAAAGGGAAAGCCTAAGGCTAGATCCTAAGTACTAAGGAGAGAGAAGAGAAAAGACCTCATAAAAAATGAGGTCAACAATCCCCCCCACTTTCTTCCTTTAGATTTTACAATAACTTCTCCTATTTGATCATTCTCATTTGAATTTTCCATGTCTAACTTTGAAAACCCTAAACTTTGAAGATCTTAAAGATAAGTACCTCTAATCTAAATCGAGAGATTTATTAAGTAACCTCTGTTGTTTAAGATGTAATTAACTATTGGGGCTGACCCTTATAGGAAAATTTAAGAACCAAACTTAATATAAACCCTATCTAATCTTCTATATTAGATAGGAGAACCTGTCGGTCAACATTAAATGTTTTGTAGACCAAAACAGATGTCATAAACTCTTTAGTTTACTTATCGAGCCTCGCTATCAAGCAATGTGTCTATTCTTTCGGGATAGGTGCATAACTGGTGGTGTGGTGCTCGATTATTTAAACTATTACATATATGAGATCAGTTCAGTCTCATATTTTCAAAAATAAAATATTACCTTTCAATATTATATGTATATATTAAATTAAATTATATTTTCAAAGCAACTGACAGTTCCAATTTGATGACTGATAAATTCTGGCGACTCCGCTGGGGACTAGTTTCTCTCTCCATTATGATTAGGAGGTTTTTCTTCAAACATCAGTAATGTGTCCATTTCCTTCATGGTGCAAATAACCTTTCTTCCGTGGCCATTTATTTCTTGGGAAAGTATGGTCGACTTTCTTCGATTCCAGGACAGTATGTTTGACCACCCTTAGATAGAGAGGTTCGGGAATCTTTAGGTTCAGACCCCAAATAGGTGAGTTGATGAAAGATTTTCACCTAGGCGAGGTGTGTTGTAAAGTTGGCCCCACAGTGGGTCTTGAACTTCACTTTTACGTCATGCCTTATGGGTTCGATTTGCTATTCACAAGTTAGACCAAATCTGTGTTTTCTTAACTTATATTTAGATTTCAAAATCATGTAAAACTCGTGAAATCGTTGATAAATAATAAACCTGGAAAATATACCCCAAATTTTGAAAATTGAAAACATACTGAAATAAAATAAGAAGGTTACCTCAGTTCACATAACGACCTTCATTAATTTATAGTGATTACACTATACTTATGAGGCATAGGTCATCACTAACCCTTAGAAATTTTTAATTGACAACTACGATGTCATCTCCAACCTTGACCTTCTCATGTAACTTGCCTACCGATCGAGATGTTTGTCTCGTGGCACCTATGATCAAGTTCGGGTCCGGTTTCAATGAGTTCGAATTAGTACTTGGCAAGGCCTCATTCATCATTGTGAAAGTAGTTGTGTCGGATGTTCAATAGCTGTTCGTTGAATTTGATTTGAATTATTTCCAAAACATCCCTTCTTACAAGGTGGTAAAAGCCGTCACTACCCCAATGACGGCTAAGTCTGTCATTCTCATGCCCGCTAGGATTGTCGCTCCCACACCGAAGAGAGTTGTTACACCTACCACCATCAGATTTACTGTTACTGCACCTACAGTGCCATCTGTTATGGGAAATGATAAGATTCTGCTTATGTGTTTTCTGCCTTGCAGTCTATGTTTGCCTGTAAGATTCGGAGGGCCGCCATGGCCTAAACTACGAAGTTAACTTTTGGTAAGGATATTCTTCAGCCAGAGTTACTCGGAGTACCTGAGAACTCTCTTCTCCTCCGAGGGAGTAGGTTTCGCCCGCTGTCTGACACCACTGGAGATGAGAGCCTCCATAGGATTGTTGCTACTTTACTACCACGTCATGTTCATGGTGAGGAGAGGGAGAGGCCTACTCCCATCACCAAGGTCTGTGTCGTGTTTGAGAAACTAGCCGACAAGGAAGGATGTTTCGTTGCTGAGCTGAACAAGAATATTGGTTGTACAGTATCACCTAAGATGAAGAATGACATTTTGAGAAGAGATAGTGCCTGTCACTTACAGAGGCAATTAGAAGCACCACTAGCCCGTATACCAGCTAGATTTTGCTTGGGAAGTCGTGTTGACACCATTACCACTATCCTAGCTGCCATCATCGTCATCTCAAAACCCACCAAGCGTAGACCGGTCAAGTCCCATCTGGGTCTGAGAGTGTCATCTGTCATTGCTTTTGAGGAGTTCCCGAAGAAGGATCAAGGAAAGAGAACTTCTACTGTTATACTTTGTTTGCACCATAGGGAGCACTCTTCTCTTCGACATGCTGATGCCCATGCTGATACACTCCATCTCAGGCATCAACATCAAAGAAGAAAGTGTGGATACTTAAGATTGATGTACTAGTATGTTCTTAGAAGCCCATGGAGCATGTCCGCTAGATGGATCATGAGTCTAATGCTCCGACTGTTGTTATTGCCATTACTTCAGAGTTTGTTGCAAAAAGGAGTGATGTTCAGGACAACCTGCTTGATCTTAAGTTGGTTAAGGAGAAAGCAGTCGATGATAAAGTAAGAAAAATCAGAGCTAACGAATTTAACAACGCCTTAGCCTTATCCCTTAATGAAAAACAAAAAATTCTAAGCCTAACAACATCGTTTGACACTCCATCATATTTAAAAGTAGCACATAGTACTAGAAAACTAACGAGATGTAAGTTAGGGTCTTCATTAGATGTTCCACCAAATTGATTATTTTGTACTATTTGGATAATAGCAGGTTTAAGCTCAAATGAATTAGCAGCAACATCAGGATTTTGGATAGTTAAGTGAATTTCATCTGCTGTTGGATTAGCATAATCTCTTAAGGGCTTTGGTATATTTTAGTTTTGATTGTTTAAGTTGTTTGCCATTTTGTGAGGATTTTCAAATTATTTTTGTTGTTTTCGAATTTTTATAATAGTACGCTCTATTTCAAAATCGTAAAACACTAAACCTATTGGTACGATACTACGCATACAAACACAATAAACACACTAACAATAAACAAACACAATTATGACTTGCAATTCAAAAGTAAGATTTCAAATACTACAAAATTAATTTAAACAGTTACCTTTTCTCCCCGGAAATGACGCCAAAAACTTGGTGCGACTTTTTAAATTTTCCAAAATTTATGAACTCAGATTTATATATATATATATTGATTTAATTTTATAATGTATCACACAATTAAACAGAAGTATACATATCGCTCAAGTAATACAAGGCTCTAGTGGAGTCCTGGATATCGATCCCACAGGGAGGCAATTAATTTTATGGTGTAGCACATAAATCACTTATCGAATCACAACACAATTGCAAGTAAGTTCAATTCTTAAAATAAAGACAAACTGTTGTAGTTACTACTCATACAAAAGTACATTCTAACCTTCTAGCAAGTTAAAGTAACACAAGACTAAAGTTATAACAAAGTTCAGTAGTAAGAAAGAGTCTCCCTCCTCTCCAATTATAATATGATGATTTTTGGAACATAGATCAGTGATACAAATGTATTGTGCCAAATAGGAGCATTCCTATTCTTTACCCATTTCCAAGCGCATAAAGAACACTGGCTAATCCTATGTTTAGTCTCCAAATCTGTGGTTAGGCTGGGAGTATACTAGCTCTCACTCCAGAGCTTCCACTTCCCTTCCCCTGAAGGCTAACTCTCGCTTTGGTTTCCAAAACCTATGACCAAATTGAGGATTTCAGTCTATCACTTTGAAATCTCCAATTCTACGCCCATCAAAGTATATTTTCCTATTTATTTGCACTCAACCCCCATGAACTACATCACTCATTCATGGACATTGAATGTGACCTTCAATTTTGTTGTGAACTCATAACCTTTCAGAGCATATGTTTCCCAACAAGTTTTAACAATTTAATTGGCTATATCAAAAAGTAAATGAAGTTCGAAGTGAAAAAGTCATCACAAATTCTCCATAATAAATTGGCACATCATTTCCATATCACAACATCAACACATCACATGAAAAGGAGGAAGACAAAGAAATCTACTCATGACTCATGAGGAAAATATGACAAAACATGGATTTTATATATAAAAGCATCGTCATAAAAACAGAGTAAGGAAAAAACAACTTATCTCAAACTCTTCCACAAGCGAATCTCAAGGAATTCCTATGACTTCTCTTATTTCTTTACAACAACACACAATTCTCTCTTTAGATAAGTAAGGAAGAAGAAATCTCTCACTTTCCCTCTTCTCCTACACTCCTTAGAAGAGAAAACACAAAACCTAGATTTCCTAAACAAAATGAAAAGACACTCTCTCCTCACTCTCTCTACACTCTAAACTCCCTCTCCCTCTCTAAATTTGGCTCCAAAGTAGTTTAAATATGGCCATAACTGATTTTCCAAGAGTTTCCTCAAGCAACCCTCCAAAATCTAGCTAAATACATTGAATCTAGTTTGAATTCGGGATAGGGCACGGTCCAACACAGGATAGGGCACCGTTCGGTGCTATTTTCTGCCTTTAACATCTAAAGTCTCTATAAATTGGCGTGGTCCGGAGCTGGTGAGAAAGCCGTTCAGCGCTAGTTCAATAAAATGCACGTTTGCCCATTTTTGCTCCAAATTTGCTACTTTTAACTTCATTTTGCTCCAAAAGCCTAAAATCACTGTACCTGCATGAAATCATGAAAGATACCTTTCTTTAAAGTGAAATATTATCAAAAAATGTATAAAATGGATAGTAAATAGCTATCAAATTTTTAGTGGATCACCAGCATATTGTGCACTTCCGGGCCAAGGTGTAATAACGCTGGAGGCAATGAAGCATTACTTTTTTGTATGTTTGTGACCAGTTTTTTAGGAGTTGCATTTGATTGGTATGTATAGTTTTCCAACGGATTAGTTACGACATTTACAGAGTTAGAGAGCATGTTAGTGAAGAGATTCATTCGGAGCTCAACACCATGTCACCATTGGGGATCTCATGGTGGAGAGACAAAGACAAAATGAGACCTTGGTGGACTAAATTTTAAGATGGAGAAACTTATGCATGAAGTATGAGCCTTAACTATTACAGGAACAACACAAGATCTACTAAAGAGTATTTATGGTCCGACAGCCTTCATGCTTTAAAAACACACGATTAAGTCATTTAAGAAGTTACTCAGCAAAGCCAATAATTACATGAGGAATTTAAGCATATGAAGTCTCTGGAAAAGATCGAGAAACCCATACCAGTTAAGGCATTAAGAAGAATTCTGGTACAGTGGGAACAATTGACAATGGTAAGCAGTCGATAAGGAGTCAGTCTTATCAGCCAACACAACATGTAAAGCAGCTGATATAGTATACTCAGCCACCGTAGTACAGTTCACACCCCCAGCAATATGACCAGTTGTTGCAGCAGTATGGTGACCCGACCCACAATTACGCAGTAAATTAACTTCCAAAAGAAGGCCAAAAACTTGACCCGATTTATAAATAGCGGCTAGTGTGCAAATTCTTAAATGATATAAAAATTAGAAAATAATTTACACACTAGGGGTACTACGCAAGTATACGTATCGTTTCAAGTAATATAGAGTTTTCTTTAAAAACCCCAGTATCAATCCCACGAGGAAGTGAAATAAGAAGTCTTTAGTCAAATTCTAGTCTACTACTAATAGTCCTTAGTTTGGAATGTCGATTAAGATTGTGTTTATCTAGCAACTATTCCTAAATGCAAGTGTTAAATGTAAGATAGAAACTATAACTAAATGCAAATAACAATTCTAAATATAACCCTTTTTGGATAAATTGGTTTGGAGAATTTTGAGATTTTAAAAACTACTATTCTTATGTAATGAAATAGATAATGTATAGGATTGAGATGCATTTAATATTGTATGTGCCAAATAGGAGCAATCCTATTCTTTACCCTTTGGTCCGGGCATAAAGAACATTGACTAATCCTATGCTTGGTTACCGAATCTGCGGCTAGGTCGGGAGGATACCGGTCGCCACTTCGGAGCTCCCACGTTCCCTCGCCCGAGGGCTAACATCTACACTTCGGCACCCAAACGATAGGACCAAATTAAGGATTTTAGCCTGTCACTCTAAAATCTCCAATTCTGCGCCCGATTAATATTATTTCCCTATTTATTTGCATTCAACTTTTAGGAACTTCACCATTCATGGAATTTAAATGTGGTTCGTACTTAGTTGTAGAAAGCATAGCCCTCTCGGATTGTATGTTTTCACAATAAATTTTAACATTACAACAGGCCATAATTGCAATGTAAATGAAGTGCAAGTAAAAACCATCACATTTATATCTAAATTAACTTCTAACATGCATCACAAAATCCTAAGCATGAATTCTACTCATTAGAAAAGAAAAGTAAATTGAAAACAATGACATAATCATCTCATGCCACTATTTCCAAAGAAGAAGAAAGAGTAAGAGAGATACGTCACAAAGCACGAAGAAAACGCAAAGGAAACTTCATTTAAACAAAGTAAATCCGCTACATAAATGTTTACAAAATCATAAGATAATGAAGAACAATACTTAGCTTTTTCCCTTTGAAAGAAAGACGAAGATCTCTCGCATAAAGTCTCCCGGTGATCCATGCAATGCT
Source organism: Papilionanthe hookeriana x Papilionanthe teres (assembly GCA_022702705.1). Taxonomy (NCBI): domain Eukaryota; kingdom Viridiplantae; phylum Streptophyta; class Magnoliopsida; order Asparagales; family Orchidaceae; genus Papilionanthe; species Papilionanthe hookeriana x Papilionanthe teres. Next base: position 31,259,484 of record CM040435.1, read on the forward strand.
AGCGAAATCCCTTACAAATTCTCTCAAAATTTCCTCTCTAATCTCTCCAAAAGGGTAGAAATCTACATTTCTACTCTTAATCTAAGAATCCTAAACATTCCTCTAAGTTTTTCTCTCATTTCCTCTGTTGTTTCTCTCCTCTAATCTACTCTTAATCTCCCTTTTTTCTAACCTATATTCGCCATTTTTAAAGAGTTTGGACGAATTCCCAAGAGTTTCCTTACGCACCCCTTCGAAAAAGCGTCCAAATACGTCGAATATTGGCCCAAAACCGCCAAAAGTCGGTTCGTGGTCGTCCGGGCCGCTGTCGGCGAGTTCGAGCTCCTCGTCGGCGAGCTTTTCGGCCACTTTTCGGTGGTCTCGGGAAAATCTCGCCGTCGGCGAGATGGCTCTGAGCAGCTCCACCGTTTCGCTCTGTTTGACCCCATTTTAGCTCCGTTTCGCCCCGTTTCAGTTGCGTTGCGTTCGTAAGAGATAGCCCTACAAAATAAACATAAAATAATCTTTCTTTAAAGTGTAATCTCATTCAAAAATATGCAAAAAGTGTAAAAGAGATTAAGCATCAAAAGACTTATCGAAAGGTGTCAGGGCAGAATTTCATTTCTTGCTCGTTTTTGCTCCAAATTGCACCGTTTTGCTTCCTTTTGCTCCAATCACCATTTCTTGTACCTAAAACCAAAAAACATACAAAATACCTTCCTTTAAAGTGTAATATCATCAAAAAATAAGTAAAATAATATAGCAAAAAACGTATATATTTTAGGCGTGTCAAAATCCCCCAAACTTAACTGTTACTTGTCCTCAAGTAACACTTTTACTACAGGACAATGTACTTTTCACCTGTAAGACACTAAAATTTTTTATTTAAAAGAATATATTGGTTAGACTTTTAGAAAGAAATCCAGTAACTCAGGTAATCACTACAAGTATAAAAATATTCAGCAATCAAGTCTAAGGGTTCTAGTCTTCTATTTATTTCAAGATAACCCATAATTTGTTACATTAAGAGTGCCTTGAAAGATTATGTGAAAAGGAGTTCATGCAAACTTCATCAGAATGTAGGCCAATACTTTAAATATAAATTCAGAAATGAAATCAAGTTCTCCCTTTAGGGTGACTCAAGTGAAGCCAATTTTTGATTAGGCATCTCCTCAAGCTTCTCCTCATAATATTTTTCATTCTTTTTTTTTCTTCTCAGATCATTTTCAATCCCTTTTTTTACACTCTTTTCTTTTTCTATATTTTTTTTAAATGAGGATTACTATATCTAGAGAGCCTGTAATGATTTTGAACTTCACTCTCCTCTTTCTAAAGTTCAAACTTGAAACACATCCTTACTTTATAATTAGGTATGAGCTTTATTATTTATCATAAAGTCTCAATCTCTTCTTAACACACAATACTTTAAGTCTCTTAACATTTCAAAAATACAGTTTTCTTTACTTTAAATAGTTAACTATAATCAAATTCTTTCATACCAAATATCTTACCCTTATAAAATTAATTTTTATTACTAAAAACTTTCATCCAATCCTTCCATAATATTCAACTGAAATAAAAAGTTTTAGTTATCTCAAGTGAGGTTCAACTGCCTGAAGTTATGCTAATAATTTTTGAAAATATAATAATTGAGAACAAATAAGAGTTAATATTTTTCTTCCCCCCAAACTTAAATTTTAAAATATTTTGCAACTAATTCCATAAAATATAGCAGGAAGAAAAAGTAAAGATTGAATATACTTACTACTACAACATCCTATCAAATTCATATCATGCATAATCAGGATAGAATGACTGCAGAGAAAGTAAATCTAGCCTAAAATATATTTGTAATAAAATTACACTAAAAGGAAGTATTTTCATATCAAAATTTTATTTTTCTTCCTACCCCCAAACTTAATTTTTAACATATATAGCATTTAGTACGTGAAAATATAAGCGGGAAGAAAATAATTTAGAAATTCTATTTACCACAAATGTCTATCAAAACCATTTACAAGTATTTATTAGGACAAAACAATATGCAGCAGAAAGTAAATCTAAACTAATCATGTCAAAATGAAATTAACTAAACCAAAGTCTAACTAGCATAGCATGTATCAGCAAGGGAATATAAAATGTTCTTCAAGACCTAAATAAAGTTGTAACACAAACATAAACACAAACACACAATTCAAATACAAACACAAATGATAAATGAGGTCAATTCTTCCTTTAACTCATCCAATCTCACTAACTTACCTCCAATTTCTAACAGAATCACTACACTAGTAAATTAGGTACTTTCAAATGATTTTATAGATTTTAATCCCAAAGATAAGATTATCCCTAATAAATTGGTTTCCGGACACCAATCTCAGGCATCATCTAATCCTTATAATTAAGCACCTCTAATAGTTACATATTGTAGTGTAAAATCATCATAATGTTATTCATCAAATAGGTTCATGACTCCTATCTAATGAAAATAAAGTTGCAGAAAGGAAGTAACAAATTAAGATGGAATTATCAATGTTTGAAATTCATGATTTCTCTTGTAAAACTTAAGTCTAGGTGAGACCCAAGTTACAGTGGACTCTTCAATCCAACTACTACAAGAGAACATAAAAGTTTAACCATAATAAGAAGTTAAGAAATCAACTCTCTCATGACACACAAAGATCAAATCAAACTACTAACAATCCAAACATCTACCAACAACAATCAAACTTATCAATCACTATAAAGCAAATACAATAGATCACCAACAATCATGACTCTCAAGCATACTAAATCAAAGCACACTGATAACTATGGGTTGCCTCCCATAAAGCGCTTGGTTTAACGTCATTAGCCCGACAAATGATTCCTCCTGGATCAAAATTCTATTTAAGTAATCCTCGATCAATCGCCCAATCATTTCCAGATCCAGGGATTCCTACAAAATTCTCAAATTTTAATTTTTCATTCAGCTCTTCCTTTTCAGTTGGATTTATATCATAATTGTTCCTCATATTTCTTTCTAGATCCAATATTCTTCTATTGATTTTTTCAATCCGCATATTAATATCATCCTTGAAATTTATAAGAAATGGATCTTTATAAAATACTTTAATATCTCCCAAATTTTGGATCATATTCTCTTTAGATAATTCAGATTCTGGATCAAATTCTTCTATGTTACTCTTATGATTCAAGTTATCTTCCAATTCTTCCACTTTATAATTATTAAATGATTGAGGATCTATCTTAGTTGAGGAAATAGGTTTTTCTAATTCCTTAGGAATTTCTTCTAATGGTCTTCCAATATCCTTATCCTCTTTTCTCAACTCAAAGTTCTTTTGAAATTTATCCTCAAATTCTCTTCCAAGTCTTAATTCGATAACTTTATCATGTTCATCATTCAATTCAAGTTCTTCTTGTGATTGAGTCAAATCTGAAGATATAAAGACAGGTGGTGTAGATGATTTCCCTAAATAGATAGGCTTTAAAATTGTATGGGGTACATCCATCTTAAGTTCATGAGATTTTCCAACAAATGGAATTAAAAGTTTACTATTTTTGGTAGAGTCCATCATTTCACATCTCTCCTGAACATACATACAGTCTTCTTTAAATAACCTTTTCAAATCATCATGAAAATCTACTTCATTCTCATCTATTAACTTACTCTCAAAACTTTCTTGGAAATGGTCTTTACTTAGATAATCAATTTCATCCATCCAAAAACAATCATCATCTTTTCTCTTAGCAGGATATTTCATAGTCTTTAATACATCAAAAGTGACTTCATGGTCATTAATATTCATAGTTAACTCTCCTTTTTGCACATCTATCATAGCTTGTCCAGTAACAAGGAAAGGTCTCCCTAAAATAATTGGAATTTCTTTATCTTCCTCCATATCTAATATAATAAAGTCCAAAAGAAAGATAAATTTATCCACTTTAACAAGCACGTCTTCTATAACTCCTTTTGGATAAATGATAGATCGATCGACTAACAGAAGGGTTACAGTAGTGGGAGAAATATCGATTAAACCTAACCTTTTAAATATAGATAAAGGCATCACATTAATGCTCACTCCTAAATCACATAAAGCTTTTCCACATAATTTTTCTCCAATTGCACAAGGAATTGTAAAGCTATAAGGATATTTATGTTTCCGAGGAAAATTTTTACGAAGTAAGCGCTGCACTCCTTACTTAGTGCAATTGCCTCGTAATCCCCAAATTTCCTTTTCTTGTTTAATATATCCTTCATAAACTTTGCATAACTTGGCATCTGTTCCAAAGCTTCAGTGAAAGGAATAATTATTGTTAAATTCTTAAGTACTTTCATGAACTTTGAAAATTTTTTATCCAACTCATGTTGTCTAAGTCTTTGAGGAAATGGAGGTGGTGGTTTTTCCAAATTGATTTTAGTTGGAGATATTAATTTTTCCAGATCCTTAGAAACATGTTCTTCAGGTCTTTTAGTTTCATTTGTTTCTCTCACAACATCTTTCTCTTTTCTAACCACATCCTCTATATCTCTTTCAATTTTTAATTGAACAGCTTCTATTTGTTCATAAGTGTTCTTTTTAGGGTTGATCTCATTGTTGCTAGGAAGTGTTCCTTGTGGTCTATTGCTAAGTGAATTAGCAATTTGTCTCAGTTGATTCTCTCTGTTTCTAATCGCAGCATTTTGACTTTGCAGATTGGTTTCCCATTTGCAATACCATTTCTTCCATAAACATCTTCTTATCCTTAAATTGTTGATCATTGTTAGAGTCCGGTGGATATGAAAGTCTATAGTTTGTGTTCCCTCGATTATTCCAACTTCCATTAGGATTCACATGATTATTTTCCCATTTTTGGTTTCCACCATCAGTAGTATGATTCCAGTTAAATTTAGGATGGTTCTCCCAACACGGGTTGTAAAAGTTAGAATATGAGTTGTTTATGGTATTTAAAGTCTCATATGATAATTTAGAATCAATTATAGGCCCTAATGAACTTTCCTCACTTACAGGAGTAAATTAAAGTTGGTTCATTCCAAATTGGTCCAACTTCCTTGATATTGCAGCAATCTGAGATGCAAGAATTGTAATTATATCTGTATCATGAACACTAGCTACATTTTTATTATTTACCCTTGCAGAGGGCCATTGAAATTCATTTGTAGCCATTTTTTCAATTAATGCATATGCTTCATCAAATGATTTTGACATTAATGATCCACCAGCGGCAGCATCAATTATAGACCTAAGGGATCTTACTAACCCATTATAAAAAGTTTGAATGATTAACCAATCGGGCAGAGCATGGTGTGGACACTTTCTTAGGAGTTCCTTAAATCTTTCCCAGGCTTCGTATATTGATTCCCCTTCATATTGACAAAATGAGATAATATCGTTTCTAAGTTTAGTAGTCCTTGAAGGTGGAAAATACTTAGCTAAGAATTTCTGAGTTAACGTCTCCCAAGTTTTAATAGAGCCAGGTGCTAATGAGTATAACCACATTTTAGCCTTATCCCTTAGTGAGAAAGGAAAAAGCCTTAGTCTAACAGCATCATCTGACATGTCATTATAACGAAATGTAGCACAAAGTTCTAGAAAATTTGATAAGTGTAAATAGGGATCCTCCAAAGGAGTTCCCCCAAATTGATTGTTCTGCACCAGTTGGATAATCTCAGGATTTATTTCAAACGAATCAGCTTCTACGACAGGGTTTTGGATACTAGAATGAATTTCATCTGTCGTAGGATTTATGTAATCCCTCAATGAAGTATGATGATTTTCCAAGTTATTATCTTGAAAGTTTTCCATTTCCATTCCTAGTTTTTCAAGTCCTTTCTGTATTTTTATTTTTTTATTTTTTTCAAACTCGGGATCATAAGGCACAAGTCCTGCAGATCCTTTGTTTCGCATACGCAACATAACAAACAATACATTAACAATTAAATAAATTAAATGAAAAATATATTCAACACAACAAAACATTTTAACGAACACCATATTTTTCACATAAACAATTTTATTTTTTTATTTTTTTTTCAACACTTTTTCATATAAAAACACTTTTCACACAAAAATAGTTTTTATGACACTACAATTTTCCAAATCTAAGCCTAATTACTTCAACTAAAATTCTCCTAAAGTTCTTACCGAAGCTTCCCCGGCAACGGCGCCAAAAACTTGACCCGACCCGCAATTACGCAGTAAATTAACTTCCAAAAGAAGGCCAAAAACTTGACCCGATTTATAAATAGCGGCTAGTGTGCAAATTCTTAAATGATATAAAAATTAGAAAATAATTTACACACTAGGGGTACTACGCAAGTATACGTATCGTTTCAAGTAATATAAAGTTTTCTTTAAAAACCCCAGTATCGATCCCACGAGGAAGTGAAGTAAGAAGTCTTTAGTCAAATTCTAGTCTACTACTAATAGTCCTTAGTTTGGAATGTCGATTAAGATTGTGTTTATCTAGCAACTATTCCTAAATGCAAGTGTTAAATGTAAGATAGAAACTATAACTAAATGCAAATAACAATTCTAAATATAACCCTTTTTGGATAAATTGGTTTGGAGAATTTTGAGATTTTAAAAACTACTATTCTTATGTAATGAAATAGATAATGTATAGGATTGAGATGCATTTAATATTGTATGTGCCAAATAGGAGCAATCCTATTCTTTACCCTTTGGTCCATGCATAAAGAACATTAACTAATCCTATGCTTGGTTACTGAATCCGCGGCTAAGTGCGGGAGGATCTCGGTTGCCACTTCGGAGCTCCCACGTTCCCCTCGCTCGAGGGCTAACATCTACACTTTAGCCTCCAAACGATAGGACCGAATTAAGGATTTTAATTTGTCACTCTAAAATCTCCAATTTTGCGCCCGATTAATATTATTTCCCTATTTATTTGCATTCAACTTTTATGAACTTCATCATTCATGGAATTTAAATGTGGTTCGTACTTAGTTGTAGAAAGCATAGCCCTCTCGGATCGTATGTTTTCACAACAAATTTTAACATTACAACAGGTCTTAATTGCAATGTAAATGAAGTGCGAAGTAAAAACCATCACATTTGTATCTAAATTAACTTCTAACATGCATCACAAAATCCTAAGCATGAATTCTACTCATTAGAAAAGAAAAGTAAATTGAAAACAATGGCATAATCATCTCATGCCACTATTTCCAAAGAAGAAGAAAGAGTAAGAGAGATACGTCACAAAGCACGAAGAAAACGCAAAGGAAACTTCATTTAAACAAAGTAAATCCACTACATAAATGTTTACAAAATCATAAGATAATGAAGAACAATACTTAGCTTTTTCCCTTTGAAAGAAAGACGAAGATCTCTCCCATAAAGTCTCCCGGTGATCCATGCAATGCTAGCGAAATCCCTTACAAATTCTCTCAAAATCTCCTCTCCAATCTCTCCAAAAGGGTAGAAATCTACATTTCTACTCTTAATCTAAGAATCCTAAACATTCCTCTAAGTTTTTATCTCCTTTCCTCTATTGTTTCTCTCCTCTAATATACTCTTAATCTCCCTTTTTTCTAACTTATATTCACCATTTTTAAAGAGTTTGGACGAATTCCCAAGAGTTTTCTTACGCACCCCTTCGAAAAAGCGTCCAAATACGTCGAATATTGGCCCAAAACCGCCAAAAGTCGGTTCGTGGTCGTCCGGGCCGCTGTCGGCGAGTTCGAGCTCGTTGTCGGCGAGCTTTTCGGCCACTTTTTGGTGGTCTCGGGAAAATCTCGCCGTCGGCGAGATCGATCTTGCCGTCGGCGAGATGGCTCTGAGCAGCTCCACCGTTTCGCTCCGTTTGACCCCGTTTTAGCTCCGTTTCGCCCCGTTTCAGTTGCGTTGCGTTCGTAAGAGATAGCCCTACAAAATAAACATAAAAACAACCTTTCTTTAAAGTGTAATCTCATTCAAAAATATGCAAAAAGTGTAAAAGAGATTAAGCATCAAAAGACTTATCGAAAGGTGTCAGGGCAGAATTTCATTTCTTGCTCGTTTTTGCTCCAAATTGCACCGTTTTTGCTTCCTTTTGCTCAAATCACCATTTCTTGTATCTAAAACCAAAAAACATACAAAATACATTCCTTTAAAGTGTAATATCATCAAAAAATAAGTAAAATAATATAGCAAAAAACGTATATATTTTAGGCGTGTCATATGGTCAGTCTCACTGCAATAGCATGGTCAGTAGTATAGTCAAACCGGACAACATAGGACATATGAGAGACAGGGTCCATCATGGCAGAGAATTTGAATAGGGTGTACTCGTTCAAAGATGAAGCCAAGCAAAGATGTTCTGAAATTTGATGAAGAAGCCTGAGTTTAGATTTCCTGAGCCCAAGAAAATGGACGAGGTGGACAAGAAGGATCATCCCAACTACTGCCCTTACCATAAACTACTTGAACACAACATAGAAGGCTGCTTCAAATTCAAAGATTGGCTCGAGAAAAATTTCAAAGAAGGTTCATAACGATTCCAAAAGAATATTTAAAAGAGCCAGAAAGAGGTTCTGTAAATATAATTTCAGCTGAGCCAATCTCTCTGATAGACCTGTACGTAGAGGAGGACGGATGGAGCATAGTTTGGACTGGATCCTCCAAGAAGATCCTGGATCAGATACATATCACTTCAGAATAAGCTGCCGCTCAGAGTCTGCAACCTGCTAGGCTAAAGATGGAGATCACACCAGAGAAGCTGCCGCAATGAAAGACTGAGAAGAAGGAGATCGTGGACAAACCAAGGGTTCATAGGGTGAAGGGGAGGATAGGGGCTGCCCCCATTAAATGGTTATCTTGGATTTGGGGGAGAAATCCCTCGATCCACTGACTCTATATGATTACCTCTACGCCCCTCCGAATTATAAGAGTGATGATTTTGGCTACGTTTTGACTGTCTCTAGTAACGGCGTAATAGACCCCAACTAATTTAACCTTGATTTTGATTCCTAGAGTGATACTCAAATCATACTAAGTCCCGATGGATACATTAGCAAAGGTAAAGAAGCAATAATAACACCGATTACGATAGTTTAAGAAGTGAAGAACCAATCCTCGAGTGCAAAGGAACGTCGATTGCAATCAACTAGACTTTTCAGATTCAAAAACAACACCAAAAGAGACAACTATAATGATAAAAGAAGAAGATAAAACATAAGTGAATCTAAGGAATGGAAATGTATTACCCCGAGAATGGCTCCAATGGAAATGTACAAACAAGTAGTTAGTTGAGAGGAGCCACCTCCATAAATGAAAGAAAATCATGCTCAAGAAGAAAATGGAGGTTCAAACAAAGTGGATTACAATGTACTAGTTCATCTTAGGAAGTTGCTAGTCAAACTAAGCATTTGCAATGCTCCAATCCTGTCAAAGGACATGAGAAAAGCACTGATCAAAGCCTTAATCCAAAAATTTTGCTAAGCTCAATTGGCTAGCACATCCTCGAATGAATTTTATTCGCGCGTGACCTTTATTAATGAAGGCTTGCTACTTGATACCCTTGATCATAACTGACCGCTCTATATTTTTGTCAGCATCAACAAATTTGTGCTCTCCAGAGTTCTAGTAGATCCAGGGGTGTCACTCAACCTAATGAGTCTACAAACATTAGTATATTTGGATATTGATGCTCAAGAACTTACTGCCGATAAAACGATGCTAAGAGGATTCAATCAGAAGGGAGAAAGGGAACTCCAGTCAATAATGCTATTGATGAAGGTTGGAGATCTAGTAACAACCACTAAATTCCATATTATTGACACGGAGACTTCATCAATGCTCTACATGGTCGATAGTGGCTTCCTGAGTACAACATGGTTCCATCTTCTTTACATCAGTGCATTAAGTATTATAAAGAAGGACAAGAACAATAATTACATGAGGAATTTAAGCATATGAAGTCTCTGGAAAAAATCGAGAAACCCAGACCAGTTAAGGCATTAAGAAGAAGTCTGGTACAGTGGGAATAATTGACATTGGTAAGCAGTCGATAAGGAGTCAGTCTTATCAGCCAACACAGCATGTAAAGCAGCTGATATATTATACTCAGCCACCGTAGTACAATTCACACCCCCAACAATATGACTAGTTGTTGCAGCAGTATGGTCAGCCTCATCTGCAATAGCATGGTCAGTAGTATAGTCAAACCGGACAACATAAGACATATGAGAGACAGGGTCCATCAATGGCAGAGCGTTTGAATAGGGTGTACTCCTTCAAAGATGAAGCCAAGTAAAGATGTTTTGGAATTTGATGAAGAAGCCTGAGTTTAGATTTCCTGAGCCCAGGAAAATGGACGAGGTGCACAAGAAGGATCATCCCAACTACTGGCCTTACCACAAACTACTTGAACACAACATAGAAGGCTGCTTCAAATTCAAGGATTGGCTCGAGAAAAATTTCAAAGAAGGTTCATAACGATTCCGAAAGAATATTTAAAAGAGCCAGAAAGAGGTTATGTAAATATGATTTCAGCTAAGCCAATCTCTCTGATAGACCCGTACGTAGAGGAGGACAGATGGAGCATAGTTTGGACCGAATCCTCTAAGAAGATACTGGATCAGATACTTACCACTTCAGAATAAGCTGCCGCTCAGAGTCTGCAACCTGCTAGGCTAAAGATGGAGATCACAACAGAGAAGCCGCCGCAATGAAAGACTAAAAAGAAGGAGATCGTGGACAAGCCAAGGGTTCATAGGGTGAAGGGGAGGATATGGGCTGCCCTCATCAAATTGGTTGTCTTGGATTTAGGGGAGAAATCCCTCGATCCACTGACTTTATATGATTACCTCTACGCCCCTCCGAATTATAAGAGTGATGATTTTGGCTGCGTTTTGACCGTCTCTAGTAACAACGTAACAGACCCCAACTAATTTAACCTTGATTTTGATTCCTAAAGTGATACTCAAATCATACAAAGCCTGATGGATACATTGGCAAAGGTAAAGAAGCAATAATAACACCGATTACGATAGTTTAGGAAGTGAAGAACCAATCCCCGAGTGCAAAGGAACGTCGATTGCAATCAATTAGACTTTTCAAATTAAAAAACAACACAAAAAGATATAATTATGACGATAAAAGAAGAAAATAAAACATAAGTGAATCTAAAGAAGGGAAAGGTATTACCCCCGAGAATGGCTCCAATGGAAATGTACAAACAAGTAGTTAGTTGAGAGGAGCCACCTCCAAAAATGGAAGAAAATCATGCTCAAGATGAAAATGGAGGTTCAAACAAAGTAGATTACAATGTACTAGTTCATCTTAGGAAGGTTCTAGTCAAACTAAGCATTTGCAATGCTCCAATCCTGCCAAAGGACATGAGAAAAGCACTAATCAAAGCCTTAATCCAAATATTTGCTAAGCTCAATTGGCTAGCACATCCTCGAATGAATTTTATTCGCGTGTGACCTTTATTAATGAAGACTTGCTACTCGACACCCTTGATCATAACTGACCGCTCTATATTTTTGTCAGCATCAACAAATTTGTGCTCTCCAGAGTTCTAGTAGATCGAGGGGTGTCACTCAACCTAATGAGTCTACATACATTAGTATATTTGGATATTCATGCTCAAGAACTTACTGCCGATAAAATGATGCTAAGAGGATTCAATCAGAAGGGAGAAAGGGAACTCAAGTCAATAATGCTATTGATGAAGGTTGGAGATCTAGTAACAACCACTAAATTCCATATTATTGACATAGATACTTCATCAACGCTGTACATGGTCGATAGTGGCTTCCTGAGTACAACATGGTTCCATCTTCTTTACATCAGTGCATTAAGTATTATAAAGAAGGACAAGAACACTGCATCAAGGGAGACCTACAACCGTTCTTGATACATGAGGTAGGGAACTATGAAGACGCCACCTATTATGCTCCCCTGAGGAGAACTGCCTGTTCCAGAGATGTCACACTTAAAAAAGATGAAGTTTCAAAGGGATCCGAAGAACGAGAGCATTCAACTCCACTTCAACGATCTCCCACTACTCCTTTACAACGATTTTGGTGGAGGTTCCTTTAGATCAAGCATTCGATCAAGGCTAGGGACGCGGGCAAGGGAGAACTAATAAGATTATTGAACGGGAAACTCCGACTATCAACATCAATGTGGAAGGAAGCTCTGAGGTGGATAAGTCCGATAAAGATATGATGATAGTAAAATCAGAAGAATCCATGATTCGAGATCTCTTTAGACAATAAGAAGAAAAGTGAATATGAGTCATTGTATGATCAGATCAACTACTACATGTAAGCCAATACCTTAACTCTGATCCACCCTCATAACATTTAGAGTATGGAGGTCAAGGAAGTCTAGAGTGTTGGTTTGAAACCGATCAAGTTTTATTGTGCTTCTCATTCTTTTAGTTCAGAAACCATTGTAAAATTATAAGTAAATAATCCTAATTAATTAATAGAATTATCATTTGGATACATTTCCCAGTGTGTACAGAAGCTGATTCAACTGGGTTGTGTGCTCATGCAAGTGTCGAAGGATAAACTGCAGCTCTTTAAGAAGATATGGAATGTTAAAGGTCAAACTCTAAACTCAAAAAGGAAGGTCTCGGATTTGGTACAATAATACCGGTCGATGATTCAAAAATTTGCATGGTTGTTACTAGCGGTTTGGAAGAGGATTGCCTCAATATTGAAGATGTTTTTGAAGATTCTTTGATAGACAATGCTCTGCCAGAGTCCGAGGAAGAAATCAAAACAACAGTGGATGAATTAAAGGAAATCAACATTGGGTATGAGGAGCAGTCTCGACCCACTTTCATAAGTTCTCCACGCTACGAATTTAATTAAGCTACTATCAGAAATTCAAGGATTTATTCGCTTGGAGCTATGATGAAATGCCAGGATTGTCTCCAGAAGTTGCAGTTCATCACCTTGGAGTGGATCAAAGTATAACCTCAGTAAAACAAGCTCCTCGAAGAATGCACCTCGAAATCGAACAACAAGTTACTATCGAGGTAAAGAAACTAATGGACGCTAACATTGTGCGGAAAGAGCAATACCACACATGGCTAGCGAACTTCGTGCCAGTTAATAAAAAGAATGGAAAATTACGAGTTTGTGTCGACTTCAGGGACTTAAACAAAGCATGTCCAAAGGATGAGTTTCCACTACCGATACCAGAATTAATGGTGAACATCACACCATCACACAAGATTTTCTCTTTCATGGATGGATCTTCCGGTTACAATCAGATCAAGATGGCTCCAGAAGATGCAACTCTCACAGTATTCAGAACAACGATCTATATTTACTACTGCCTAATGATTCCATTTGGTTTGAAGAATGTCGGGGCAACTTTCCAACAAGTTGACAAGGATCTTTGATGACCTTATCCATATCCAAGTGAAATGCTATGTGGATGACTTGGTCATCAAGAGCAAAGAAAGGAGCAACTATTTGTATGATTTGAGGATTATGTTTGAACGAATACGACAATATAATCTTAAGATGAATCCCTGAAAGTATGCTTTCGGATTTACCTCTAAGAAATTTTAATGATTCATTGTCCATCATTGGGGAATTGAAATCGACCCAGAGAAGATTAAAGCTATTTTGAAAATGCCATCTCCCAAAACCTTCAAACAATTATGACCCTTTCCAGAGAAATTGACATACCTAAGACAATTTATATCTAATATGTCGAGTAGGTGTCAGCCCTTTTCGACATTAATAAAAAAGGACGCCGAGTTTACATGGGATGAGAAATGCCAGCGAGCTTTTGAGGATATTAAACAATATCTAATGACACATCTTGGGTTGGCAGCTCCTATCCCTGGTCGACCATTGATACTTTATATTGCAGCCTTAAACAACTCCCTCAGAGCTCTATTAGACCAATTCAATGATGAGGGTAATGGAAACATACTTTACTACTTGAGTCGATGGCTAATACTGGCGTAAGTAAACTATTTTCCTATTGAGAAACATTATCTAGCTTTGATTTTTGCCGCTTAGAAGCTTAGGCACTACATGCTTTATCATAAGGTCAACCTGATTTCGAGGTTTTATCCATTGCAATATTTGATGACTCGTTCGATGCTTTTCAGTAGGTTAGCTAGGTGCTCGATGATTTTATTGCAGTTCGATAAAACCTTTGTAACCATTCGTGCTATCAAAGGAAATTTTTTAGCAGACTTTCTCGTATCACACCCACTACCAGCTGGGTCCCCTCTTAATGATGACCTATCAGATGAACAGATAATGCAAGTGGAACAACCCAGTACTAGACGTTGGGAGTTGTACTTTGATGGAGCTTCGTGAGCCAAGAAGGAAAAAGGATCACAAACAATGACATCCGACAAAGTACGAATTGGTCTGATTTTTGTTACGGTGGGTCAGGAAATGTTGAGATTCTCATACCATCTGATAAAGTCGTGCACCAAAAATGAGGCAGAGGATGAGGCTTTGATAATTGGTTTAGAATTGGCCATATTAATGGAATTAACTGACATCACCATCTACGGAGATTCATAACTCGTCATTTAGCAAGTGGCTGGATAGTACAAGATTCTAAAACCAAGATTGACATAGTATCATCGATACACGATGAAGTTGTTGGAACAATCCCTAATGTAACGCTCTACAGAATTTTTCAAGCAGACAATGCCTCATGCAGACACCTTAGTCGAGCTCGCTAAGGAATTGGCATGTCCACCAAAAGACTCCATTGATATTTCATGTTAGGACAAATTTCTATCACAGATCAACCTCAACAATCTACATAAGTTAGGAAAGGAAGAGATAGCATATACAGTGAAATATGATATCGAGGATTAGCATAAGCCATTTATCGAGTACTTACAGACTGGAAAATTACCAGAAGATAAGTCATAGGTTCATCACATTAAGAAGAGAGCAATGTCGTAGGCTTTGATCAACAACGTTATGTACAGAAGATCGTTTGACCAGATGTGGCTGAGATGTCTAAGCATATAGAAGCACATATTATAGTCAAGGAAGTGCATGTCGGGCTATGTGGTGCTCATAAAATAAGGCCAAAGATGAAGATGAGGTTAAAGAAACTTAGATACTATTAGCCATTAATGATGAACGATTGTGTAGAAATAGCTAAGAAGTGTCACCAGTGCTAGGTGCATGGGGTAGTCTTGCACCAACCTCCGAATGTGATACATTTAACGATCAAGACATGGCCATTTGAGTATTAGGGTACGAATATAGTAGGACCTATAAACCCCCCATCTTTGAAGGCACACATTTTTTTTTGGAAGCTGCAGATTACTTATCTAAGAGGGCAGAAGCAATGTTATTACGAGAGGTTACAACACATCAAGTCCTTCAGTTCTTTAGAAATTAGGTTGTCTACAATTTCAGTGTTTCGCGCAGAATCATTTCAGACAATGGGGCAGCCTTCAAGAGCACCAAGATCAACAACTTTGTCATAATTCATGGAATAGATTGGAAGTATTCCACGATTTAATACCCCAAAGTGAATGGTTTGGTGGAAGCCTTCAATAAGACGCTCGTGCAAATTTTAAGGAAAATATTGGATTACAACAAAGAGGATGACATGACAAATTGTTGGCAGCTTTATGGGCATACAGGACAATAGTCAGAATGCTAACACGGTCTTTGCCACAAGCACTCATATGTGGATCTGAGGCAGTACTTCAGTTAGAGATTCAGTTGCCTTCTATCAAAGTCGTCGTCCCCACCCAGATCACAACAAAAGACAACACCAAACTCCGCCTTGAAGAATTAAAAAGTCTCAAATAGAAGTTATTGCAAGCGTAGCAAAACTTGGAAGTTTATCAGGCAAAGATGATTCAGGCCCACGATAAGCTGGTCTGCTTGAGGACGTTCAAATTTGGTGACCTTGTACTTCTTCTCAGGATGCCTATTCTTGCACACCGCAAGATAGGTGGAAAGTTTGAGCTGACTTGGGAGGGACCGTTCATGGAGGAGAAGGTTTACTCAGGAGGGTCTTACCAATTAGTGGACTCCCATGAAGAAAGACCCATGTTGACTATCAATGGATGATATTTAAAGAAATGCTATGCAACGCGACGTTGCAAAGGATGATACTTGTTTCAAGAATAATTACATGGCTGATGTCTGTGACTAGGTCCCAATAATTTTGTCAAAAATTTTATGAAATAAAATAGATTCTCATAAAATAAATTTTGCACATCTAAATTTCTCATTCGTATCTTAAATTTCATGAAATAAAATTAAATGGAGCGCATATGCTTAATATAAATCCACTTAAGTAATGAAACATTATTGTTCTTGTTCGTTTGAATTTCAGTGCCTTGATATTTTTCCTGTCTTCTATGAGAAAATGTCGAGTCTGAAGCTGAACTTCTCTTTCAAAGAGGGCTTGAATCTCGCACTAAATGAGGTGAAAGTGGCAACCAAAAATCATAAATTTCGACATGAAATTTGGACAAGTCGATGTAGACTATGAGAGCCCCCTAATGAACATAGTAAGTTATAGAGAGACAGAAGGTTGGAGTTGGTAATCAGAATCAAAAAAAAAAGTGGAAGCATTGAAAAAAGGAAGAAATCAAGAAATGTTTTAGACACTTCTGATCCTATGGAAAAGGTCAAGCAAATACCGTTAATGATCATGATGCCAGAAGGGGATTTAGTTAGTGCTGCTTTGGAAAGGGCCCCGAATGCACCACTGAGTTGCACGCAATGCAGAAATGCTAGTCGCTGTAAGCATAGGGCCCTGGATCGACTGGAAAGGAGGCGTCCCAGAGAGACAAATACAAAGCTTACTCTGATTCCTGAGGAGGGAGCTCATGACCAGACTTTGGAGGAGATTTCAACCAGTCCCCGAGTTGGAGAGGATGAGCCTGACGTTACTATAGAGCATGCATCACTATGGAGTCCACTTGATGAGCATTACACAGGATTTCCGACATGCAATGTAGATATACCGTGGCAAATGTCTTCGACAGGAGCATTCACAGAGTGCCCAGAGTGTAACGTTCTTCGTATAGAGCATTACATAACTTTTGAAGAATATACAACACCCTCGATGATGTTAAGAAGCACAGAGCATCTAAATATGGAGCCATACATACCACAGTTTGCTAGCCATGATGATCACAGATTGTTCTCATGTCTGAGCTGGAAAAGATATGCAAGGTACGAAAGCAAGAGTTTGAGCACTTTTTTGAAATTCAAAGATGTTTGTCAATATCTTGGAGGGACTTGAGTTTCACATCAGGGTATTTTCTGAAAGTGATGAAAAAAAGATTCTTGACTATGTTTTCGACTTGAGAAATAGAGGCCGTGCAAGCCTTCTAAAGAAAAAGACATTATAGCCACCAAAATGGATACGAGGAAAAATTAGGATAACCATCCATTGTGACTATTGCTACAACTTTGCAAAGGATAAGGAGCGGAACCCCCCGTAGATTATGAGACATGATGAAGTGGAACCCATGCCATCTATAACAAAAAAAATTATTAAGAGGATGGTGAAATGACGTGTTCTACCATCAAATTGCATTATGAACAGTTGTATCATCAATGTTTACAAAGAAGGAGACTGTATATTATCCCACATCCACCATCAAAATTTCTTGAGACCATTCTGCACCGTGTCTTTCATGAGTAAGAGCAACATTTTATTTTGGAAAGAAATACAGATTGTCAGCCCTAGAGAATTCTAAGGACTTGTGGAGATTCCACTACTAGTTGGATCAGTACTAACTTTGAATGGAAATGAAGTAGATCTGGCTAAGCATTGTATCTCCGGAGTGCTGCGCAGAAAAGTGTCAACTACCTTCTAGAGGATGGACGATAGTGGGATGTCGTATGGATATCAGCCTAACCTAGACTTGGGGGTACTCCCAAATTCTAGAGCTGTGAGACAGCCCTACCACTGGCATAGGAGGTTAGCTTGATCGCAGAACGGCCTTGAAGGACAGAAAGATGTTTGTTACTTTTTCACTACGCCAGAGCAGGGGGGGACATGATGTAA
Source organism: Papilionanthe hookeriana x Papilionanthe teres (assembly GCA_022702705.1). NCBI lineage: Eukaryota > Viridiplantae > Streptophyta > Magnoliopsida > Asparagales > Orchidaceae > Papilionanthe > Papilionanthe hookeriana x Papilionanthe teres. The sequence goes on from CM040435.1 coordinate 31,277,462, forward strand.
AAGATTAAAGTTTCTACATGTATGTACTCATGATGTTGTTTTGGATGGCTTCAGCTTAGGAGAGCAGTCGTGCTTGCTAGTATGAAACAATGTCCTTTAGAGGATGGAGGGTTGATGGGCTCTACAATATCAGCTTCCCATGCCTTAAAGGGGTCAGGATGCAATTATCAGATGCAGTGTATTCGAGGACTGGCAAGGCATTGTGCTAAAAACCTTGCAATGATGACAATACTTGGCATAATCTATGCAATCACAGGTCATCAAAGGCTAGTGATACACAAGCTTATTGATCTTGGCTTTCATCTTGGGGCCTGACTGATGGGAACTACAAAGACCGCCATGGACCTCGATCAAGATTTTCTGAATCTCATAATTTCTAACACATTGCAACCACATTTTGTTCAAATGAGCATTTGTAAAGGGCACCATTTATAGTGGTAAATGACTACACTCATCTAAAAATCTGAGTGGCAAAAGAGCGGTCATCAAGAAGTATTATTCTCGTCAATTAGGAGGTGATGGCTTGATGTTAATCATCAGGTGGATCATCATAAGCGAAGAGGACTACTTGACTTCTCGAAGGAATCACTCCTGAAGGCTCAAGAGATATTTGTGGCAAGACGCTTATATCTTGGATTAAAGCTGTCATGGGGTCACCAGTAAGACTTGATAGTTCCATAGCAAGCTTAACTAGAGCATCAGCGTTATTATTCAGTGAATAGGAGATTCTGACTTGTGCATTGGGGATGTGCTCTAGTGATACCATAGCTCTCTTATGATAGGCTAAGATGTCCGACTTGAGAATTTTGTAGGTTCCCATCACTTGACTAATAATGAGCTGAGAATCACCACAAGCCTTGATCTGTTTTATGTTCATTTGAACGGTTAATTCCAATCAAGAATTAAGGCTTTGTATTGCATTTCATTGTTTGTACTGGGTTCTATCAAGCTAAAAGAATAGCAAAGAATACCACATCTAGGGGAAATAAAAATGATGCCTATATCGGCCTTCACCCTCGGGATAGACCTTGAAGGTCTACCTTTAAGAAAGACGCTCCATCAAAGTATAGCTCACATTCAGGGGAATCAACGACCAACAGATGCTCATTAGGAAAGTCATCATTCAGCGGTGATTCAGTTAGGACTGAATGTGCCGCTAGAAAATCAGCCAAAGAATGTCCTTTGACGGCTCGTTGTGGTACATATGATATGTCAAACTATGATAGGAGCATGTCCCATCTCACTTATCGCCCAACTAGAGTGGGGTGAGTCATGAGATACTACAAGAGTTTACAATTGAGATCAAATCAATATAGTGCGAGAGCATGTAATGCCTCAGCTTATGTACTGAGAATATCAATGCCAAATAGTGTTTTTCTATTGGCAGCTACTTCAATTCAGTCGGGATGAGGCGTTGATTAAGGTAATATAGGGCTTTCTCTTTCCAAATATCATTGACCTGGACCAAATAAAGCTTATAATGACTCATCAAGAGCATTAATATAGAGTATCGAGAGTTTTCCTGGGATATGAGTAGCCAAAACTGGTGGATTAAGCAAGTAATGCTTGATATCGTCAAAATCATTATGACATGCTCTATCCCGGTGAAAATTGTCATCCTTCTTGAATAAACATGAGAAATGATGATAGTCCCTGAAGATATTAGAAATAAACATTCTTATAAACGTGAGCTTCCCTTGTAGGGAGCACAATTACGTCAAGCTTCTTGGAGGATCCTTCTCTATCATGGATACAAAAATCTTCCAAAAAACATCTATGCTGTGTGGGGACACAAAGAAATTTCCATCCAACATTCAATATAGTAAATGAGAAAACCGCGATGGATCTCAAGATGACATTGACAATGAAGTAAAAAAAATCGTCTGCTTCAAATAATATTTTTTTGATGAATAGGCTATTCAACATGAAGACAGTGGAAGTCAATTCAGTTCCAGACCATCTAAATAATATTAATATTGTAATGAGCGAGTTATGTTATGTAAGGATCAAGTTTGATGAGGAAGTCAGGCCACTATTGATATTTTCTTCATTGTCGGATAGCTGGGATGGTTTGGCTATGATAGAGACTAACGCTTCAATGACATCGTGAGGTTGGTACCAAATGAAGAGTTCACAGAAGTCAGTGAGTTGCGTTGAATGCTGAAAAATAGAGCAAGCTGGATAGGAATTTAGGCAAAGATATATTCAATTTTTGGAAAGAAAAGTCTAAGTTAAGCAAAACAAATGATGTAGGAGAATATTGAAACTGCAAAAAAAAAGGGCATTTTGAGAAGGACTGCAAACCTTCAAGGAAAGCTATTGGTTGAGGACAAGAAATGAATCAATCTACAAATGTCTCCACTAACAAAATCCAAAGTGATTCTCTAGTGTTATGCCTAATCAGTATTGAAACTCATATATAAAATGTTGAATTTATTAATGTGGCTAAAACCAAGGCAGACACAAGTTTGTGGCGCTATATGCTTAACCATACGAGTTAGAATGGTATAAAATCTCCACTTTCATGGACTTTAGGGTTCAAAATCAGTTATTTGGATTTTTATGAAGATTGTATGTATAACAATTAAAAAAAAAAGTATCTTTCTCTAAAAGTGGGTCAATTGTGAAGTCAGAGAAACTGTAATTGGTGCATACTGATATATGAGGTCCTACAACAATTCAATCCATTAGAGATTCCCACTATTTTATCATGTTTATTGATGATCATACGAGAAGGCACGAGTTTACTTGTTAAATAAAAAGATTTTGTGTATTTAAAGTGTATGAGAAGTAGAATATTATGTTAGAAAATAAGGCAGACTTGAAGCTGAAGTGTTTCAAATTAGATGATGGGGAAAACATCAAGATCAAGAATTCAAAAATTTTTGTGTTATAGAGGAGATCAATCATTAGTTTAATGTACTAAGGGCACCACAACAAAATGACGTGGCTAAGCATATGAATAGAATAATCATGGAGCAACCAGGAGCATGAGGTTGTATGCATGCTTGCAAAAATATATTGAGCTGAAGCGGCAAACACATTTACTTATTTGATTCTGTGGTTCAACAGTACTTTTAGAGGAAGACTTATATGAAAAAAATTGTAACGACATTACCAAGAGATGGTGTTAAAGGGAAAATATATGTCCCACATATTTCGTTTTCTTTTTCTTCTTTTATCACTTCTTTTTCATCTTCTCTATATCTTTGTCTTTGTCAAATTATTATAATTTGATGAAAATAAAAAATATAACTGTTTTATCGTAAATTAATTATTTACAAAAGAATTTAAAATTATTAAATTTATAAAGGACTATACATATATAAAAAAGGGCATAAATTGCGAAGTACGACACTTTCCCCTTAGTATTAAGGCCTCTGAGTTGTTTTCCCGCACGTTCCCTCCATTCCTTCGCCAGCGCAAACGCTTTGCCTTTTGCTACTGCCATCCGACTGATTCCCCCATCAACAATAACGAGTTCCAATTACCAACCATTCCCTAGCCCTAACCCTAGAAATTTTAAGAGGAGATCAACGAGAAGTCCAACATTTTTAACAAAACTTCTCATTCCTCTTCCGCATACAACATGTATACAGCCGGGCAGCCTGATCTCTCAGGACCGTCGGCGCGGCAGCGTAAGGGCGGCGGTGATGCTGAAGCGAAGCGTCGGCGAAGGGTGGCCAGCTATAAATCTTACACTGTCGAATCCAAGGTGAAGGCTTCCATCATCAGCAGCCTCCGCTGGATTAAGGACAAGTGCTCTGCCCTTGTCGGCCGCTATTGACGGGTGCCCTGTCTCTCACAGTCTTTCTCTATGTTTGTGGATCCCTCTCTCTCTCTCTCGGAGTATTTTGATTTTTTTTTTTTTAATTTAAGGTTTGGACCTCTGTAGGGTTACTTAATTTATTCGTTTGTTTCTGGCCGTCTACTTCTAGATTCTTATGAATGAGATAGCATTGATTTTGATAGTTTGTATTATTGTGATTGGAAGCTTCTGTTTAGTTTTCAGATTTGAATTGAATATTGAAGGTGAAAGCTAATTGCTTGTTGTTTGATTTATTTAATTATATAATGAGTTGGAATTTCATGCTATGTTTTTTTTTAATATCCTTAGATCAGATCTTGGATTATATTTATTTAAAAGAACAAGTCAACTCTAAACTTCTCCTTTTCATATCTTGACCCAGTCAATCGTTATAGGTGTAAGTGGCCTGTTGTTGGAGAGTGATATTAAATCAGAAATGCAATCATAGAAGAAAGGTGGAATGAGTAGCATGGTTTGATATTTGTCTTGAGTTACTGGAAATGAACATTTGAATGTCTATTTTTTTACAACACTTGATTAGCTTTGGAAATCATTTTTAAAAGAGGTCTAGGTGTATATAAAAATGTGCATTCATGGTGGCAGGGGATGTATCTCAGTTAGACCTAGGGTCAGCAAACGCTCACTCAAGGCTTGACAACACTTGCCCAAGGCTCAATTGCATTTGCTTGCTGCTCAACAATGCTTGCTCTACTTGAAGACACTCGCTAGGCTTTGGGGAACTTGCCCATCTTAGAAACATGTGCCCTAGCCTGGAAATCATGTGCTAGGGTAAAATTATAGAAGAAGCCTTGGTGATCTCACTTATTCCCTTAGAAACCTCGTTGCTACAACGGAAGCCTCTGAAGCACTCTCCCATGGACCGACATATGTGTATTCTACAAGTTCCTGATTATTTATTCTACTTGTCTGTAATAGTAAAATCATGCATTTATTTATTTATACGTTTTGTATAGCCTCTTCATGCATTTGAATTGTTGTGAACCCCACCATTAATATCTCTACCAAATCTTCTTCATGCATTGAGTTTCCCAACATAAAATCTAAGCTAAGTAATAATTTTGTTATTCCCATTATATTATGACAAAATGTATAATCTTGCACCGAAAATTCATATTACATAATTTATGAATATATCACACCTTTTGTCTATGCTTTTACCTCAAAATTTTTGTGTATGGATACTTCTAATAATGTGCAGCATAGTCTAAAAATTCTTTAATGGAAGGACATTATTTTTGAAGCGGTGGAAGCTCTTGAGAAAAGCAAAACATGTCAATTGAGAAATCTGCTCTGAGGAAAGAAAGTTGTAAGGTGTAGATGGGTAGTCACTATCAACTATGAAGCTGGCAGCGTCATCAAACAATATGAAGGCAGATTGGTTGTGAATAAATGCACTCAAAAAATATGATTTTGACTATTGAAGGACAGTTGCTTCAGTTGCAAAAACTAGACGCAGTAAGAATTTTCTTATTATTGGTCGCTAACCTTAATTGGTTGCTACAATAATTAGATGTTAGAAACATATTTCTGAATGGAGAACTGGAAGAAGCATCATGATTTTGTAAAAACGTAACACTAACGTATGTAAATTGAAGAAAGCCTTATATTGAGCAAAGCATTCGTGGAAGGTATGGTTTGAGAAATTCATTAAGTTTGTCAAGAATCAAGGGTGCATCTAAGGGCAAGTTGATCATTAAATATTTGTGAAACATTCACAAAATGGGAAAGTAGTTGTGCTAATTTTGTTCTTGGATGAGATATAATTCTAATTGAAGATGATGTGATACGATCCGATAAGATGTTTCCTTAATAATTAGGGCAAATACAATATTTTATTTCATATACACCAAATCAAAATAATAATACACCGCACAACTCACATGAATACATAAAAGGTAAGCATCTATAATTCGAGAGGTAGGAGATCTCTCCCAAATCCTATAATTTGAGAGGTAGGATGCCACTCCCAAACCCTAACCCTAAGAATCACAATAACTGTCTTCTGCATAACTCTAATCCTAAATATATGAACCCTATTTATACTATACGATAACAAATAACAAAAAACTAAATTGCCTTGAGTGCCTCAAAGACTAAATTGGAATTAGGTGATGGCGCAACAGTACTCCCCTCCCAAAAATCTACGTTGTCCGCAATGTGGGAAAAAGTGAGGGCGTTCCTCCTACTCCACCAAAGTCTTCTATGTTTCTTCAATTTCTACCTTCTTGTCACACACTGTGAAAACCTGTAATGTTCAATCCTTTCAACGGTATCCTCCAACAAATTTTTCATCATATCGAAAATATAATCCCTTGGCTCGTTTCTCTTGGATCTCTATCTCTGTAAGACGCTTGAGTGTTGCTCCCGGTCATAGCTCATTATTCTTATCTCTTCGAATCTACCTTTGGACTTTCACTGTTTGAATATTTGGTATTGTCATGGTTGTTGCAGTTCGACATGGCTCTTCGCTTGTTTGAGTTTTTGGCCTTTTCCATTACATTTTTATCTTCAACCAACCGCGCTAATTTCATAGTTTCCCTTGTGGTCTCAACGAACGAAGGAATGTTTGAATCTCTGGCTTCATCCCTTTAATGAAGTTCTCTTCCAACACTTCTTCTGATATACCTCGCAAACCGCCAAATAAAATCTCAAGTTTCTCCCTATACTCTATGAAGAACCTTTTCTAAACTAGTGCAAAAATTTGCTCGCATAAATCTCTTTCCCGAATGGCTTGTAAACGTTCCAACAAGCAATCCTTAGATTCCTTCCACGAGCAAATCAAGTATCTTGCCTTTCACCACTGAAACCAAGCTAGGGCTTTCCTTTTTAAACATAATCTTATGACCATGAGCTTAACCTTCCCATTCAGCCCATTCACTGCGAAATATTGCTCCACCTAGTACAGCCGCCCATGTGCGTCCCCCCCTCGAAGATCGACATCTTCAACTTCCGAACCCTAGTATCTCCACTGCAACTTCCACTCCCTCCGGTATGTCTTCTCATATATCTATGGTAAAACTCTCTTCTTCGATCATAACCATACTCATTTTGGCTTCCCCCTTTATTCTTTGTGCTCCCGATGCCCATTGCATGCCCCCTACCTGCTCCATGTTTCGGCCTAATCCCCTCCTTCGGAAATATCTAATCCACCCCCATTATAGCCATATTAGGAGGTTCTTGATGGTAGACGCTTCCTCCTTATATTTCTTTCGTTTGATCTTTTCCTTTCGATTTAGCCAATGATTCTCCAATCACCCCTTGATTAGGGTTTGTAAATTGAATCGCCGACAGGGCCTTGGATTGCATTTCCATAAGCTTCCTCATCAACTCAATCAAACTCTCGAATCTGTCGCTGCCCTCTTATCGGTTTTCCATGGAGGAAAACCTTCTTTCTATGATTAAGATCCTTTTCTCCATCTCATATTTAATTTGGCTCACCTCTTCAATTTCTTCTCCACATCATCTACTTTCTTGGTTATCATTCCTCTCATAATATATTTTTGATCACGAAGAAGGAACTACTATTTGTTGAAATCTCATTGATGGCTTCTTAGGTAGTCCAGATCACATTTGTACCAATTCGATTGCATCTGTATCATGAACCTTGTGCGCCGCGATCCTGTCGTCTGCACACTGCATTCCTGTTATCTACACGCTGCGATCTCGTAGTTTTCATCCCAACTAACTTTTTCTATGACTGTATCACATGCTTCGATCATTTAGGCGTTTCGCGTTCCTGTCGGTCTTCCCGGCTTATCTCAAATCTTTACATTCAGTTGTGAAGGCTACGGCGATCCCGGTTTTGGCTATCTAGCTGGCCGAATGCTTGCTGTCTTGTGAGTTTGGGATCCTATTTAACTTGGTATGCAACAATCCCGTTGTTCTTACCATAATCTTGCTCTGATACCACTTGATACGATCCGAGAAGATTTTTCTACAAAAATTAAGGCAAACACAATACTTTATTTCACCAACAACAAATCAAAATAGTACAACACCCCACAACTCGCACAAATACATAAAAGATAAGCACGTATAATTTAACAGGTAGGCGATCTCTTCCAAATGCTACAATTTGAGAGGTAGGAAGTCCCTTCCAAATCCTAATATTAAAACTCACTACCACAACCTTTTGTATAACCCTAGCACTACACATATTAGCTCTGTCTATACTAAACGATAATAAATAACAAAAGACTAAATTTCTCTTAGGTGTCTAAAAGATTAAATTTCTTTTAAGCGCCGGCGTAACTTGATGTTCATGTACTAAATAGGTTGAAAATATCTCTTTCCTCAGTATTTGAAATGAAAGACACAGGATCTTTGAAGTATTTTATTGATTTGGAAATTGCCATATCAAGAAAGGGAATTTTTGTCTTATAGATAGTTAAATATTACATCTTCTCAAAGAAATGGGAATGAGTGGCTTTAGACTAGTATGCATTCTGATTGATCCAAATCCAGAATTTGGGGATGATGATAAGAAGATGTAGTGAATATAACTCAGCATCAAACAATTTAGAGAAAAAATAATTTACTTATTTGATAGACAACCAGATATTATTTTTTCTGTAAGTTTTGTGAACCATTTTATCTATTAAAATATAAAAAATATTTAGAACTCGTGTACCAAATTCTTTGATGCTTCAGGAGTATGTTAGGCAAAAGTTTATTCTTTCAAAAATTTCGGCATAAAAATATATGTAAGCATATATTGATGCAGATTGGGCTGGATTAATTATTTTGCGATACTTGTGACAACAAACCATCCATTAGTTTTGTTAAAATTCAGCAAAACATTATTGAGCAAAGCGTGTAGAGATTGTCTGACGCTTTATAAAAGAGAAGATTAATTGTGAAGCTATTTGTATACCCCTTTTTCTTACTACGCATATGGTTAATATTGTTACAAAATATTATTTAGGCCTCATTTTGAACTCCTTATAAGTTGAGCATGATTGATATATACATGTACCAATTTGAGGGGTGTTAAAATTATAGGTTTTAATTATGTTGTAATTGATTTAGCTTTCTTTTGGTATTAATCAGTTGTATTTCGTGTTACTATTTTTGATGACATGTTAATGTTTTTTTTTATATTTTAGTAGGGAAGTTCATGGCTTGTTTTGCATTGTGATCCTCTTCTATATGCCTCCTTGTGTTACGTTATTATTGAAATCATTGGAGGAATAGTTCTTCTTGACGCACTAAAACCACATATCTCTGGCCCATTGTCATACCTGTGATTTTAAGAAGAATGTTCTGTGGAGACACCTATTGTGTGAGTTGTAATTTTCTGGAACACCCGATAAATGTAATTTTCTCATTATCTGGAATTCTTGCATCGACGTGTGTTCCATCTCCAATGCAATCCTAAAGAGTTCGTTCAAGTTATTCATGTCAGGAGTTCATATAAATAACCTGAATAATAGAAATTTCGACAAGTACCTTGAAAAATGGCATGTAACATGCATCATGCCGAATCTCCATCGGAGTTCATGCAAACGTTGGATTGGTTGGCTTTATATGTGTTTGGAGAGGCTCACAAGAGCACTCAAATCTACTGAGAAGTACATGCTTATCATCTCCCATGAGTGCTGGAAGTGTTCCATCGCACCACGCACTGACTCGTTCTGTGATAATATGTACAGAGTCAACGCCAACGCCTCACAGTCAGTCGTTCTTGATGACCCATGGAGGCCATGGGATCCACAGAGTCAACGCCACCCCTCCTTATTAAAGAAGGTTGTTGGTTTATTGCCTATGTCAATTTTTTTTAGGCAGAAGTCGTAAAATATTATATTTGTTTCATTTTCCCTCGGTACAGGCGTACCACGCTCTTTACTTTTAGTAGTCATTTCAATACTACGATAAAGGTAAACATTGAAAGAGTGCAGTAACACAGTTTAGTATATTGTTATTCACAAGCAGTAATAGTGGAAAAAAAATAAGGTATAAATACAATGCATCATTTTGAGTAAAATGAAACAAATTAAATAACAAAATAGGGACAAAACAATTAACGTGATTCGGTCAAACTGACCTACTTCCACGGTGAATGAATCAGAAATCTTTATTAATGCAATTAAAGGGAATATACATAGCTGTCAATCAACAATGTGTCCTTGCCATAATAAACAGATGAACACTTTAATAATCAGAAAATAGAATAGAAGAGAAGAGAGAAGGGGGAATGCCCGGAGTACAATTTAAAATTTTGTACATATTTGCAGCTGCTTTTTAACCGCTATAACCTTCTGCAACTGTTGGAAAATAAATGCAAAAAATCTAGCATTTTTTCAACCGACGCAAGCTAAAGTGGCTATTTGGAACAATTCATAAACGCATGAGGATGCCATGTGATTATCCCTCTAAGCAGTACTTATGTAAACATGCCTTACTAAACATCAAAAAATTTTACAGTCATATTTGGAGCCATATTTCAGAACTTACACATCTAAAGAAAAATAAATACTTCGCTAAAAATTTTATGTGGCAAAAGTAGCTGCCATTCAACACTAGAAATGATGGCATGCAAAGCAAGTTAAATCCTTTTCATATGACATTAGAAATACCACCATTTCAACTCTTACCAAGTGAATTATTAACTAGCAGACTTCCATAATTCATATCACATTAACTAGCTAATAAGAAAAATCCTTTTGGTTGGGTGTCGGCCTCAACTTGCCAACAGAGGAACAGTAGGGGGAACAAATCAATTAGCTAAGAGTTAAGGCACCTTAAGTAGAGAAGCTAACTACACAGCAACAGATGACCCCTAAGGCAAAGTCATGACAGCAAAAACAATTTTTACATGCCACACAATTCGGCAATCCAAAAACATCCCAGCACCCTAAGCAAACTACACAGCAATAGCGAATCAATTAGCTTAGAAGACCCTTATGAGATGATGTTCATCACAGCAAAAACAATTTAACTAAGAAGACCCTTATGGCAAAGTCATCGCAGCAAATAAATTTGTATATGTAATTCGGCAATCTAAAATCATCCCAGCACCCTAAGAAGAAGCTCACCACACAACAACAAAGAATTAAGGCAATGCACGTTGCAGAAATTAGCTATGCTCTGGTTTGCCCTCCAAAATCATCACAGCAAAAGCCAAAAAAACAAAGCAAACCATCCTACCATATAGGTACATTCACAGGAAATGGATTTGAAGACCACAGAAGTAGTCGGCTGCAATAAAAGAAGAATCCACTTGGGAATTTTTCGTTAACCATGTATGTAGCAAGAAAACCTTTCTAATTTGGTATCCAGAACATCAACGATAAACACAGCTTCAAAAAAATCACAACCAGAGCATGACTACACAACAACTGCTCCAAAGAAAAAAATTTTTCTTACCCTGTTTGTGAGAAGATCTGAAGAACAGAAAGAGAAGGAGAAGAAAGAGGAATGAAAGACGACCAGGAACCTTCACGGGCCGGAGTAGAGGAGGGGAGGGGAAAATCGCAGAGTATTTCTTTCCCGGATAGGGTTTCGTAAAAGGGGGCAGCGGGGTAAAAGTAGCATCGAGGAAGCCCGAACCGCGGGAAGCCTCACCGCCGAAACAAATGGCTAAAAAAAAAAAAAAAAAAAAATTGCTGCACGGCACCGCGCCGCATACCCACCACCCTCTCAAACGGGGCCTTAGAGAGGAATGTAGGAAAGCTGGAAGGTAAAATAGTAAATGATGGCTTATGTATACGTTTAAGAAACCAGTTATATTCTTCTGTTTCCATATGGGGTTCATTTTAATCTGAGCCTGTAAAACTGTTAAACCGGTCATACTCTTTTAATATGAACTGAAAAACTTCAAATGGAAGGATTTATTTAGCTTACAGAAGACTGATGACTTCACATTTTAATATATTTATTGGCTAAAATAACCTCTTGTAAATATTCAGGGGATCATTTTGGCACTCTTTATAAATTCATGAAGGGTGGCTTAAGAAGACAAATTGCAGAAGCTTAACTCGAATAAGAAAGCCCATCATCGCATTAAATATCCATACAAGTTAGGATATACACCAACGTTGCCTTACCCCGCCAAACACCTTCAAATGTTCAATACAAATAAAACCAAATATGAGAATTTCACCTAAAGAAAACTATAGAGTTACACAAATAAAACCATATATAATATCAGAATTCTGCATACATCAAAATAGAGCCTCATAACATTTTTAATGGAAGGTGCCCTGAGTGACTATAAGGGAGAGTTAACCGTGGCAATTGCTCCATATGAATATCCAGAAGTAACTGAGGCAGTTGCTCCATTATGCTTACGGTAAAATAGAGCCTCATAACATTTTTCATAATCATTGCCCGATTTACCAAATCTAACCAAATATAAAATATGCACAAGTTCGGTGAATTTATGAAATTTTGGATTTAAAGTCCGAATTTTATCTTTGATACAACTTAAATCCGAATTTAATAAATCCAGCAAAAAGATAAATTTAATGGGGTTATGATCGACAAATTTGCTAAATCCTACTAACATTTAATACTCTTTGCAGCCAAAAACATTTATTATGCTGAATGAATCCACCCTTCACGAATATGGAATTGATCATTCACTTGTAGGGCTATCAGAATGGCTCATGTTCGACTCATTAAGAAACTCGTGTTCGGCTCGTTCGCTAAGTTAACGAGCTGAACCCGAGCAAAGATTTATCCGTTCATGTTCGGCTCGTTTTGGCTCAAAATATTACTCATCAATTATATATATATATATATATATATATATATATATATATATATATATATATATATATATATATATATATATATATATATATATATATATATACATTTTTTTTATTTGATGAGTAGTATTTTTAAAAAATTTAATTGACTACAAGGCTACAATTATTTATAATCAATTAAAAGTTTTAATTAAGAAAATAGAATAAAAATTATTAAATTAGATTCAAATGATGTTTAATATAAATAATAATTTGTAAATCGTGTCCCAATTCTTAACATTTTATGGGTACGTGATTAGGGTTGTCAAAACAACTCTATGTTCGTGAATGGCTCGTGTTCGGCTCGCTAAGCAAACGAGCCGAACACGAACACACTTTTTAAGCTCGAAATATAAAAGAGCCGAGGCTCGTTTACACCCCTATTCTCTTGTAGAAATTCCCTTTAAAATGTTCTTTTGGGAACTAGCGAACTTAAATGGGGCATTTACATAAATACCACATAATTCTTATATTTTTGCATATCTAACATCTAATCTTTCATATTTACATACATTTAACACAAAGTTTAACATCACTTAAAAAATACCACTATCGTTAATATTTTAAAAGTGAAATACACTCTTTGATGCATAGGTATTTAATACCAAGTCGTTGCAAATACAAAACTTAGGGTCTGTTTGGGGCAGCTGCAGCTTATTGAATAATCTGCTGATAAGCTGATTAAAAATAATCTGTTGATAAGCTAGGTGCGGTGGCTACTATAAATTTTTATTTTATTGTAAAAGTAAAATTGCAGCCAGAAAGCTCTCACCACACCTAAGTAGGTGCGGTGTGAAAAGACTGTTTTCAGTGTTTTGAAAAAACATTAGCTGCCAAAATGCAGTTTACCCAAACTGTCCAGGTGTGTTTTCAAAACGCTACCGCAGCAAATAAGCTGCCCCAAACAGACCTTTAAACTTTAGGTGTTGAATATGCAAATGCATAAGAATTATATGGTTTGTATGCAAATTTCCCTTAAATTTAAATTTACCCATTGCTTCTATTTTCTGTGCAGCTCTAGCTTATTAAAAAGCTCCTGCACAACTGCTATGCTTGAAAGATGCAGCACAGAAGCTGCTGCAGGGAAGTTGTATGTATGTTTTGTACAGTTGTGCCACTATTGTGCTGCAACTATTTATAATAAAAAAACTCATATGCCCTTGTATTGCCATGCTATATATAACATAATCAGTCCAAGTTGAATAACTCGTACATAAAAATAGAAATTAGATTCAACATCCCCAAAAACTCACAAGTTCAAATATTACAACTCAAAACCATTATCTCACTAAACAATGAGTAAGAAAAGAAGCAAAAGTAAAAAATAAAACTATTAGAAGAATAATCAATTTCTTTTAACTTATCCATCATGACTAGCAGCAAGAAAAGAACTATGCAATAAAAATTTTTGGAAGATAAAAAAAGTTCAACTTATCAAAACATAAAGTGCTATTTAAAATACCATAGCTAGAAAGGTAAACAAAAAGAAACATCTAAAAATCATCAACACACCATTACCACCAACACCACCATTCCCACCAACACACCACCGCCGTTGTCGCCGCCACCACCACCACCATCCATATTTACCAGCACAATACCACATCATCACAACCACCACTACCACCAACACACCACAACCACCACCACATATTTACCAACACACTACCACATCATCACAACCACCACACCACCACAAATACCACCAACACACCACCACAATACCACCACACATTTCCACCTCTATGCATTAACCACCACTACTAACACATCATTACCACCAACACACCATCATTATCACCACATTATTACCACCAAAACACAACTATCACAAGTGAGGCGAGAATCCTTAACCAAGATAGAGAGCTACCCAATCAAGAGATGAAGCAAAAAAAAAATAAAAAAAAAAATAAAAAAATAAATAAGAAAAAAGAAAATAAAAAATAAAAAAAATCATTAAGCATACTTGGAGGTCACAAACCACAATGAGAAACCATCTAAGAAAGTGAGCCAACCGAGAGAAACTCAAGTAAGAGATGGATAGAAACAAAAAGGATTCATTGGGCAAACCACAATGAGCAACCAATCCTAGAAATAGCGAACCACCAATAGCAACCAAATTGAGACAGACAACAAACCTGAAGAGTAACATCAAATTTTCACAGAAAAAAAGAAATACAAATTCAAAATACCTTTCTTTCATCATAGAAATTCAATTTCTTCATAAAGCAAAGCCATAAATCACAAAGTGCAAGCTGTAAACTGCATTGAACCATAAACTGCAAAGAACAAAGAGCACAAACTGCAAAGAGCAAAGCCACCAAGAGAGAAAATAAATCATGAAGAGATATGGTAGAAGATACCGGAGGACGATGGGGAGCAAAGGAAATAAATGTAGGCAATTCTGTACCTCGGGTGCTTGAGATCAGAGAGAAGCAAGAGAGGAGAAAATACCTAGGGCAAATACACATGAGAGGAAAAATGAGGAGCGGGGCAAAGACGTGAGAGAGGAGAAACAAACTACATATCGTAAATAAGCGGGGCAGCCATACAATCAGGATGTGAAAAATGCGGACCAGGGGGGGGGGTGGGGGGTGGACTCACGACCCTTGTTTATGGTCATTTTTCGGAAACTGTCACAACACCATTCAAACCAAACGTCTAATCCAGTGTTTTCCCATCGCGCCACAACAAATATGTGGTTCTAAATAGGTCCTGAGTCTATACCTAGCTGCCCAGTGATAAGACATCAAGCTATCAATAATTATAAAAAAATTAAAAATTAATTTTATGCTCCTCTAGTAGAAAAAAATAATTGGTAAAAGTTATACTTAAAGGAGGACATGCATTGACATATCAAAGTTTCAGAATTGTAGGCTCCGATGCACGACACAGAAGACTAGATAAGAAATTCCTACATCTAAATCATTAAAGTAGATTTTTATCCAATTATAAAACTAAATTAATAAAATTCTATGGTCTACTTGTAACTATCTGGAATGAATGATGAATGCTAGAAGATTTAAGATGGTAGTGTATATTATTGTCTTGGCGTTGCACGGGATTCAACATACACTCAGAAGAAAGAAAAATAGCTAGTAGATACGCTATACGTTTTTATGTGGAAAACCCGTAAAGGGAAAAAACCATAGGGCCTGATCTAGTAGAAGAGATTTACAATAAACTGAAGATTATGAGTAGAATCCCTTGTCCCACAAACATGAATGTGTTAAAAATCTCTCAAGTTACAACGTTCATGCATGGAGGGACTTTCCATAGAAATGAGTGGCGATGAATGATGACCAACGATGGTCGGTAAGTGGTGGCCGATAGTGGCATGAGTGATGTTGGACTTCAATTTCTTCTCAAAGCTTCAAGCACTCCCTTATGCCTCAAACTCTCTCCCCTTTTCAAGTGAGGGGTAAAGAGTTTTAGGTGCAATTAATACATGAAAATTAATCACTTTGATCAGACGATCTGAAGAGCTTCCTTTGATAAAGAGTTTGATGAACATTTGAGTGTCTAAAAGATGTCAAATTGAGCTATCTTGGACTTGTTAGATTTACCTTGTCGAGTCGCTCAATTCTACTATAAGCTCACTAAATTTGATGTTTGTTTTACTTTTTCAAGTATGTCCACAAAGCTTTCAAAAGTAGTTTGGCGGCTTGAACTGAGCTTGATTTGACTCAAATTGGATCAAATTTGGAATCATTAGGTCCATCTTATCGAGCCGGTCTGTTTGACAATATGTAATCAAAACTTCTGGATGAATTTTTATCAAAGCTTGGACTTTTCCTGCTAAAAGGTTGTATTGAGATCCGTGTCATGCATCGAGATACATGCCAGATGATGAAAATTTATTGACGGCGTATCAGTTGCCCCACTATTTTCAGATGAGATCAAACTCACCATCCAAAAATATCTAGTTCTTGAGCACTTTATATTCTTATCATTTTATATATGTATATATTTATATACATGAAATAAAATAATATATAAATATACATGTGTATATATATGGCTTATACATGTATGAATTATAAATTATTGGAATGGTTGGAATATATCTATGTGCTTGGATTTATATAAGTAAAACATATACTCAATTGTATGCATAAAATATTTGGGATTTCCTCTTCTTGGGTTATTTAGTGATTAGATCCTAAAGTTCAGAAGTTGGCATATGTAATGGGACTTTTTATTTTCGTCAGACCATTCATTGGAAAGGAGAGGAGGGTATGCATAACGGGGCTTTGATTAGCAATCATATGAATTTGGAATGAGGAAGACAAAAGGACATAAGGTGGAAGTCGGAAAGCCAAAGACTGGAAGCTTAAAGGACATGAAAATTAACGCAGATTTTAATTTTTTTTAGTTATTGTTTTAATTTCTTTTGTATCAAAAGAAGAGATTTCTGAGCTTATAAATAGGCAAAGAAGATCATGATGGAGGTGCAGCCCTCATCCCTGCCTTGTAGATGATTTGAGATTTCTCAAAAGAAGAAAGCCATCCCCCTGCATAGTAGATGATTAACAAGATTTTTATTTCATGTTGCAGTTTAGGAGAAAATAGTCCCTGTCTACTTCAGACAATCAACGGATCTTCTTTCAAGAAGACAGTGTAGAGGAAAGTCGTCATTGACATGTGTAGCGGGTGATCAATGAGATCTTGTGTCTTGAAGAAGGTGTAGAGGAAAGTCGTCCATGAATTATGTTGCAGGTTATCAATGAGATCTTCTTTTGTGTCGTTGAGATGAAGAAAGTTATCCCCATCCATACCCAGCAAGTGACTCGGGATCATTATGCTGTTGCTATGCATTCTGGTGGAGATGAAGAAATGCTAGAGTTGTTTTGTTGCTCTTTTAGAAGGAGATTTTCATACTTATGTTGTGGAGATATCTGGAGACCCCATGAAGAATAGATTACTAAAATTTTAGGTAGGTGATGCTGACCCCACTTGAAGATGAGTTGATTTGTTGAACCCTTGTACAAGTATATATTGATTTATGTAGCCTTTCAATTGCCTGAAGTGACATTTGTACACAACGATGATGTGTATATCTTTACATTTTTCTACAGCTTGATACAATAAAAACTTGAATGTTGCTTCTGAGGTTGCTTTCTTTCCTTCTAAGTTGGAATTGCCCCTTCTAGGATGCTATTACCCCACTTCTGGGTATTGTTACTGAACTCCTGAGTTGCATATTGATGTTGACCTTTTTTGAGGCTTATGCCTTATGAGGTTATTTTTGTTTTCAAATCTATGATAATCTGCAATCAAAGTTAGCGCACACACTTTTTACATAAAAGGAATCACTTACTTTTTTAGACTTATGCCTTCTGAGATTATCCTCTTAGGCGTGTATTTTTGAAGGCTTATGCCTTCTTAGACTTATGCCTTCTAGGAGCTTGAAATGCGTAAGTGCTTTATGAGGCTCTTAGCCTTTTGAGGTCTTTGATGTAATTATGTTTATTGAGGCTTATAGCATTACAAGATTATTGACGTGCTTGTGCCTCTTAAGGCTTGTAGCATTCTTAAATATTTGATGTATCTGTGCCTCTTGAAGCTTGTAGCCTTCTGAGGTCTTTCATGTACATGTGTCTCTTGAGGCTTGTAACCTTCTTAGGTAATTAATGTACTAGCATCTTCTAAGGTTTTGATGTGCTTATGCCTCATGAGGCTCGTAGCCTTCTAAGGTCTTTGATATACCTGTGCTTTCGGAGGCTTGTAGCATTCTGAGGTATTTGATGTCCTCGTGCCTTCTGAGGCTTGTATCTTTCTGAGGTCTTTGAGTGGAGACCCTATCAACCACTTGATCTCATGGAGTCTTTCTAGTAAGGACCTTATCCACTACTAGATTCCTATCAAGACTTGCCTCTTAAGTCATTCTTCCAAGGGCATGGTAGCTTTCCATGGAGTTTTGCCTCCTGGGCTCGAATTATAGGAGAACCATATAGTTTCATCGTATCTTGCCTATCAGGCTTGAATTCTAGATGCATGGTAGCTTCACATTAAGTATTGCCTATTGTGCTAGACTTCTAGGGATACTGTTGCCGACCGTTAAATTTGTTTGGGAGTTGATATTTTTGAAAAGGGTTTTAGAATATAGTTTTATAAAATAAAATTTTGATTTAATATATAAATATATATATATATATATATATATATATATATATATATATATATATATATATATATATATATATAGATTTTTGAAAATAATATTTCAATTTTAAAGAATATGAAATCAAACTGATCTCATATAAACGTTAGTTTAGATAATCAAGCGCTTCATCACAAGACATGTACCTATACCGAAGAATAGATACATGGCTTGGGGTGAGGCTTGATCAAATAAACTAAATAATTCATGACATCCATTTGGTCTGTGAAATATTTTTGACTGACAATTTCCCCTATATAATATGAAGGAATTAGATATGGTTTATATTAATCTGAGGTCTTTAAGTTTCCTATAAGGGCAAGCCCCTATAGTTAATTACATCTTAGATAACCGAAGTCACCTAAGAAAACTCTTGATATAGATTAGGAAACATTTATATTCATGACTTCCAAAGGTAAGGTTTTCAAAGAAAATGTGATGGTCGGAAATTCAATAGGTGAATGACTTAAGTTTTGGAACATTTCATTTCATCAAAGTTTAAAGGATAGAAGGCTAGGGGAAGGACAAAGATTCAAGAAAATCTCTATGTCTTCCCAAACTATCTTATGGTTTGGCTTTAAATCTTAGAAACGAATTTATTTAAATTTCAATACTGCCAATTTTATTATAGGGATTACATTTGCATAATATTCGATTATTTAAATAATCTGGAAGATAGGAAGATTTATGTCATACCGGATGACAACCTCAAAATCCTAAAACGAGTTAGGGCTTATATTGCACAGCAGGGCTGTGCAAAGGCCTAAAGAAAAGATGAGGATTTATGCTACACTAGGCAAACTACCTCGAAGTCTTATGGCTTGTTGTTTTAAACGAAGGAATGGTTTTGCTGATGTAGACAAGTTTTGCTATTGAAGATGGCCGTGTTGTCACTATGCATGCTCCATGCTCCTCGTTGTAGCAGGTTTAGTTTAAAGAAGTGTCAATTGAGGAGAAGAGAGAAGTGTCATGTTTTAGAAATATTTAAATTGAGGTATCTTAATATTTTATTAGGGGAACATTAAGGTTGATTATAGCAACACCGGTTAAGATCCCACGGTTCCATCATCCCGGCATCGCTATTTTCATCGGATTCACTTAGCTCAAATGAATTTACTAAACTCAACTTAATGAGTGCCATAATTTCATTTAGGCCGTGGGAAAACCAAGTTAGCAACATGTGGGTTACCTTCTCCAAGGAATTCCTGATCATCCAACAAGACGTTTTAATTTAGTTCTAATTGTGTTTTTGTTTTGTTTGTGATTAAATTTTGAGTTGCTTTATATTTTTGAATTTTGTGGCTGTAGATTTTATCTTGTTTTGACTTTTAATTTTGATTTTGGTCTCAGTTTTATGGCTATCCTAAAGGTTTCAATTTTCATGCAGGGTGACATTGTTGTTTAGCATGCAAATTTGCAAGAAAATAAAGTACAGTAAAGTGCGGGTAAGTAAATTGCAATAAAATAAAGAATACCTGGTAGATCTTCCCATCATCTCCACCTGAAATTTTAGTATTCTTTGCAATAAACATTTATATTTGCAGGGAAGTAAAACCCTATGGATATGTTCGTCATGAGCTTATAAAAACCTAGGTCATAACCCGATGAACTCCTATCATTTGTGAGTTATTTTCATTTAATAAATATAATAAATGCAATAGTCCTACATGGTGTCCAGAAGACTTGTGAAACTTTCCACGAGAAACCTGGATATTTCACAATACTTTTGTTCTTCCTTGAGGTCCTTTTGGACTTATTATAGTTATTAGATGATTTATCCCTTTCATAACCTTATGCTCAGTGAACCAATGTTTTAATCATTTCTAAGAGTAAGGTAATTCATCAATTATTTATTTAATTTAAGAATTATGTGGGTGAAGACCCTAAAGGACAAATTAAGATTATTACGGTACTTAGTCAAATTTTGATTCGGGACTTGTAATGTCTCAAAATACTCTAGTTTTGATTATATTAACTTTTCTGAACCTTTTTTAATTAAATTTGATCAAGCCTAGTTCACTACTAAGCCCCTTAGGATTTTAGGTGAGTATATTTTATGGCTTGAAGGAAAATTGAATTTTAGGTGGTGAGAATTTCTATCAAAAGATCATAGTATTACTTTGAACACGAAGTAAAGGGGTCAGGCTGGTGGTTTATTAATTTCCAAGATCATGCCCCTAACATTAAGATTCTTTTTAATTTGATTCTTCTTCCAAATTATAATAATTAAAGAGGATTTTAATTTTTATGTGACAAAATTACAGTGAGTTTCTACCATTTATCCCTTAATGTTTCAACCATTCAAATGAACTTATTAAAATCAAACTTTTACCCATTTTTCCCTCTTGAATTTAAGCCTAAATATTAATTAAGACTAAGTATCCAAAATTACCTTTTTGCCCTTAAGGTCCTATCACCTCATAATTCATCAAATTTAATTCAAATGACTTTAGGATTTTTATCCTACTTTCCTAATGGGTTGTTTAAAATATCAGAGGAGAAAATGTGATTTTTCAAAATTTAATTTAATTTATATATTTATTTTCATGCAAAAATAGGATTTTCAATGAAAAATCAATAACTTGACCAAGACAAATCCTAATCCCTTGAAATATTTACTGGAGGTAACCCTAGATCAGAGAATCACTTGACCAAATTTCATGATTTATTGAGTTTTAATTTAATTATTAGAATTATTTTAAGTTTTGGAGTTTTAATTAATTATAAAATATTTTAAAAGTTGAAAATTCAATTTTATATTTTTCAAAAATCTCTCTAAGGTCAGGGAACCCAGAAAAACAAATTTCATATTTTTTGAATTTTCTTTTAATTATTAGAATTATTTTAGTGGAAAAATCAATAAAATTCATTTTTAGCCTCTTTAAAATTGATTTAAGCTTTTAAAAATTGATATTTTAATTTTGAAGCTTAGGAAAATATGGAGATGGTTCCTAAGTGATTAGGAGATCAAAATTAACAAATTGGTGATTTTAATATTTTTGTGATTTTTATTATTATTATTTAATTTTTTAAATGTTAAAATATGATTAAAAATGAAAATTTTGTAAAAATCTCAATTTTATTTTTAGAAGAGCCCTCTGATCATAGAGAACTCCCAAAACCATTCTTATAAATTTTTGACATGTATTTTAATTTTTAAAATTCATTTAAATACTAAAAAGGCCATTGGACTTAGAGAAATCATTTAAAATATTAGATTAATTCCAAATGACTTCAAAAATTTTAGGGGTGTTCCTCTATTCCCGAAGCACAGTGGAGAGTAATTTTTGTGTTATTTTGATTTTTATTTTGTTCTAATTAATTAAAAGTTTGTTTTAGGTTAAGTGGACAATTAGGCTTATTTTTATCATTTTAAATCATGACAAATTTTTCCTAGGGCTCTCTGACCATAAATAACCTACCATAATTTTTTGGGCTTTTTCTAAGCAATATGCTAATTATCACAATTCATTTATCAAATAATAAGCATAAACTTGAAAAATATGATTATCTGCCGAGGGATCTTCTTTGACTTTGGAAAAATCAAGGAAGATCCCTCATGATAGAAGGAACAACATACCAAAAATTCAAGCTATGGTGAAGCTCCTACATGCATGGAGAATTGAAAGACTGAAAATTTTATTTAAATTATTAAAAATAAAATATGCATAAAAAATATTTCAAACCATTTCCATATTGTTCTCCTCTCTTCACTGAGCAAGTGGGTAATTTTTTTTTTATTTTTATGATTTTTTAGGCCAAGATATCAATTTTCTAATTTCAGGTGATTTAAAAAAATAATAAAAAATCAGATTTTTCTACTTAAGTGACTCAGCGCCACCTCAACCTACGGCGGATCGAAGCCCCAAGCGGCGAGCTCCTATTCGGCGTCGCCAGGTGACTGAGATGCCACGCAGCCCGCAGTTCTGTTCCATCTTCTCGTCCAACGTGATCTAAACCCTCCAATGAAAATAGGCCCGATCCAACGACTTGGAGGGTTCAGATCGCATCAGATGAGAAATTAAGATTTTAGTGTAGACGGTCATGGGATCACACCAGTGGGAGTGGTTTTGGATTGGTTTGGTAGATCAATTTGGCTTGGTTTGGGATTTTGGTCAATTTAGGGCAAGTTGGATTAACTTGGGTTTATGTTGGGCTAGAGTGGTTTCCAAAGCTAATTGAAGGTTCCAATTGTTTTATGGGGATGTCATGAAGAGTTCCCAACATTAATTGGGTTGAAATTTTGGGAGTAGGGCAATCAATTTGGTAGATTTTGGGCATATGGCATGTTTGGGTCAAAACTGGGTAAGCTTAGTTCAAGTGGGTTTGAATGGGTTTAAGATCCAATGGGGGACAATTGATGGTTCAATTCAGTTTAGGGGAGTGTTATGAATGTTTTAGAATTGACATTGAGGAGAAATTGATTGGCATTAGGTCAATTTGGGGGATTTGGGTCACTTAGGCAAAATTGGGGATTTTGGGTTTTAAGTGAAATTGAACTCAACTGTGGTCAAATTGAGCTTTGATTTGGTTTAGATTGGTATTGGAGATGTTGAATTAAAGTTTGGAATTGAAATTGGGCAAGATTGAGGTCAATTGGGTAGACATTGAGTTTAATTTGGGCACTTTTGGGTTAAATGGGTCAAATTGAGCCTTTTGGTTAAATTGGGATAAATAGGCCAAATTGGATCATGTGGTAGTTGAGAGAAATGAAATTAGAAATATTTGGGATATTTTGAGAATTTATGGGAATTTTTGGAATTTTTAGAATTTTGGGCTAAGAGGGGTATTTTGGTCATTTTGGGGATTTTTTTGGGAAATTTGGCAATTTTGGGTAATTTTGGTCAATTTGAGTGGTAGGAAGTATTTTGGAATGATTTTTGAAGAATTATGGGTAATTTAGGTGATTTTGGAAATCTTGGAAGATTTTAGGGCTTTGGGAGAAATTTGGAATGTTTGAGAAAATTGAGATTGGTTGAAGGTGAGTAGTATGAAATTATTTAGATTGAGCCATGGACCAAGGATCACCCTCATTTGGTCCTCTATGTGTTGGTACTAGCCAAACCCTATCCTGAGGCTAAAAGCTTGAGAAAACCACTTACATGAATTTCCAAAGAGTTAGGGGATCAAAGTGGGATGGGCCTTGCTTAGGGTTGTGAGTGTGTAGTGTAAATGTTGTGTAAGCTTCAGACCTCCCAAGGTAGATCCTATGGCCTGACCATCTATAAGAGACTTTCCCTATGCTTCCTTATGCTTGGTCTCTTCCTCCAAAAAACTGGAGGTTAGACCTTAAGCATATGAAAACTCCCAGTGAAGTGAGAAAAGTTTGAATTTCTATGGGGAGGGGTTTCATGACTAGTCTTCTAAGGAAGTCACCAGGAGAGTCTTATGGCTAGACCCTAGGCTATTCTAAAGAAATACTAGACCTCAATTAAAAGTGAGGTCAACATCTGTATCTTTCCATCAAGTCTTACCTCTTGGGCTCAACTTCCATAAACATGGTAGATTCCCATCGAGTCTTGCCTGTTGGGCTCATAGGTATCATATCTTCCCATCAAGTCTTCAAGAGATCAGTTTCTGGATCTGGTTGAAAATGAATTCTAGTGTGGTGAAGGGGCGTTGAGGAAACTTTTTTACAGTGATGATTGCCCCCAGTATAGAAGCAGTTTTCAAAGACATATTATTTGAATAAAATGTGAGATGACTACCCTACCACTATTATGCTTAGGACGTTAACGTGAACGACCTTTCAAGACTGCAATGAAGGCCCCCAACTTGAAAATTGTGAAAAACTTTATCTGAATAGGATATGAGAAGACAATCCTACTACAATTATGCTCAAAACATTGGCATGAATGACCTTTCGAGATTGTAGTGATGGTTGCCCTCCAAATTGAAGAATGCTCTAGAAATGATCTTCAAGATGCAAAGGAGGTTCCTTCGCCAGTTGGATAATGTATATCATTAGGAACTATAGTGGGAGCTCAATGTCTTAGAGTTGAAGACAATGTTGAATGGTGTTTCATTTCCCACAAACGACACCAAACTGATGCGTGCTAGAAGATTGATGACGGTAGAGTAATAGATCTTCTTAGCATTGTACAAGGATTGAGCATATTCTCAGATGAAAGAAAACAACCAATAGAGACACCAAAAGGTTTATGTGGAAAACGTGTAAAGGGAGAAAACTATGAGGCCTGACCGAGTTGAAGAGATCTATAATAAAATGAAGATTACAAGTACAACCTCTTGTCATACAGGCAAGAAAGAGTTACAAAGTCTCAGGAGTTACAACATCATTCCTTGAAGGAACTTGTTATAAAAAATGAGTGACGATCGATATTGATCGGCGACAGTAGGCTAGCGGTGTTCGGTGGTGGTCGACTATGACAAAAGTGATGTTGGACTTTAGTTCCTTCTCAAAACTTCAAGACCTTCCTCATACTTCAAACTCTCTCCCCTTTTTAAGAGAGAGTATGGCTTTATTTATAGAGTTTTGGGTGTAATTAATGCAGGAATATGAACTGCTTTGATCAAACAGTCTAGAGATCTTTTATTGATCATACAATGTTTGATGGACATTTGAATGCCGAATGAGCTTGAAATTGAGAGAGCTTGTGCTCATTGGATTTCTCTTCTCAAGAAGCTAGATTTCATTATACGCTAGCCAGATTCGACATTCATTTGACTTTTCAAGTGTGTCAAAAAAGCTTATAAAAGTGGTTTAACAATTTGATCTGAGCTTGATATAATTCAGATTGGACCAATTTAAGTATCATTGGGTTCTTCTTGTCCAGCTTGTTAGTTTGACTGTAAGTTTACTAAAATTGTACTTCTGAATGATTTTTTTATCAAAGCTTGAATGTTTCTTTCTCAAATGATAGCCTCAAGATCTGTGCCATGCATTCAAATTCGTGACAGATGATGAAAACTTTTTGATGGCATGTTAAATGTAATCAAACCAAATTTAAGCAGTTGACAGGATTTTCTCCTCGATGAGGAACTCATCTGTCTTTACAGAACTAGTCCATTGTTAGTAAGAAATTTTATCTAATGCAAACATTTCCAAATAAAGCTTTCGTTCTAGGAGATGTGTTCTAAGAATAAAAGGTCTGTTCAATCAGTTCTAAGAATTTTTCTTTGTACTATCACATACAAGTGTACGCGAACAGTCTTGAATGTAAGTATTTTTGATAAAGTTTGAGGCATTTACATACATACAACATAATTCTTATGTGTTAACATATCTAACACCTAAAATTTAACTTTTATACTTGTGCTACCTAAACCTTTCATATCACATAAGAAGTAACACTATTTGAGTTTTTAAATGTCAATTACAGTTTTCTACGCATAAGTAAGGTGACATATATGTATAAATTGAAGTTTAGGTGTTAGATATGAAAAAAAAAAACATAATAATTGAGTGGTATGTATGTAATCTTTCTTAAGAATATAACATTCAATCAGTAAACCAAGTAAACTGTACAATCAATTTTTAAATCCTTACTAATAGTGGAATGGACTTCATGAACCTTCGATCTACATCAAGGTCTCTTTCATTCCCTTAGATTGACTTATGGACTTTCTCTTTAGAGCCTCTGTTGATGTTACTACTTATCATCTACTAAGCTAGGGATTAAGTCGAAGCTGTAAAAGAATATTTTATATTAGATATAAATTCAATGTAATGTTTACTTCACTCTTTGACAATATTACAAGTTTGCCACTCCTCTGTTTATATAAGCATCATTGTATTAAGTTTATAATTATTATGAATAAGATGTATTCCTAGCAATTACCTTTTTCAAGTTCCTTCTTTCATTCCTTTTCATCTTTATCTCTCTTTGTCTATTCAAGTTGGTATCGACCCTTTATAAGCCTCACAACATTATGTATTCAATTGCTTTAGAGTAAAAAAAAAAAAAAAAGACATGAACATGTAATGGCTCATAGCATCTTAAAAGAGATAAGTATATCCACAACACTTAAATTCTTAATGTTAGAAATCAAGAATGTCATGACACAAATCCAAATCATGATAACTACCTTGTTTGGAGAATTTAAATCTCAAAACTGTTAACAACAAATGGGTTTGAATCTATTTTGAACGCCAAGGTGTCACACCCACCAAGATTTATTACTGATACCAGTAGAGTATTCTCTGAAACCAGGACTATCTTCTCTAGAAAATGGTGGATCGCAATTTTGCTGCAGTAAAGTTTTCTAATACCTATGTTCTTCATTTAAACACTACGACTAAAACTTGGCATACTTTGGAGAAACGATTTATCTCATCTAATAAATCCCAAGTCATTCAATTAAATAATGAATTAAACAACATCACTATGGGATAAAACACCATGATTCAATACTTAATCACGATTAAAAATCTTATAGATAACATTGCTGCAGTAAGTTTTAAAGTGGATACATAAAGTATCATTCTTTACACCTTGAATGTACTACTTCCAGCTTACCAATGAATCAAGACAGCTATTCAATCAAATTTACAACCACTCTCTCTTGAAGATTTCTATGCTTTGCAGCATAGCAAAGAATGTAACATTACCAACGAAACTATAAAAATCTCTCAACATGCTACCCTTCTCAGTTTTAAGCACAAAGGAGAATATACCAATGCAAGAACTTTGCAAAAGAATACTAGAAAAATATAAATTGTTTCAAATAACAACTTTGTAAAATCAAGAATCACCATTATTTTCCAATTATGCAATAAAAAGGGGCATTCGACTAGCCAATTTCGGCATAAAGCAAATTTAAAATATATACATTGTTCAAATTCTCAGATTGTTGCTCTCGCAACTTAAGCTCCTTCACAGACACATAAATGGATATTGGATATGGGTGCTACAAGGCTCTTCACTCCAAATATGGATCGCCTGCAGTCATCTCAACCTTATATAGGAACATAGCACGTTATTGTTGGCAATGGACAGCTTCATAACATAACACATGTGGGTAATGATAGTCGTCTCACAACCAAGCATAGGTTAAAAATCTCTCCTCTCTTTTTAGTTCTTCAATTATCCCACAATCTATTTTCTGTTCATAAATTAGCTAAGGATAATAAATGTACAATTTATTTATATATGCTAACAAGTTTCAACTTCAAGACTCCAAAACCAAAAGAACCCTCATAACTGGACCAATTGATCATGGGCTTTATCCCATCATAACATTCTAGGCTTCTACTTTCTTCACAGCATGGCATGGAAGACTTGGACACCCCAATGACAAAACTGTCTCCAACATATCTAGCTCTTCTCCTCAACTTTATATTTTCTCATGCACTTCTAATTATATTGATTGCTGTCAAAATAAAATGCATGAATTGCCTTTTCAAAATAGTACTACTACTCATGGAAATCTTGAAATAATAGTTTCTGATACCCTGGGACCTTTCTCCATCTTTCAATTGAAGGATTCAAATATTATGTTACGTTATTGATGTTTTTTCATGTTATTGTTGGTGTCTACCTTTACGCCATAGATCTGAAACTACTTCTCAGTTTATTAGACTGCATAAGATGTTACAAACTCATTTTAACATAAATATAAACTATTTAAGAACAGACGCTGGTTGAGAATACATATCAAATGAACTCAAAATGATTCTTCAAAATAATGGTATTCTGTATCAATTCAGTTGCCCTTACATGCCTGAGCAAAATGGTATAGTTGAAAGGAAACATCGTCATATAATAGAAATTGCTAGAACTATGCTTAACTCTTCCTCCCTACGCATAGAATTTTGGATGGATGTATTGCTCACTGATACTTATTTAATAAATCTTCTCCCCTCTAGTAACACCCATCAAAAATCACCTTTTCAATTGCTATATCAACACATTTCTGAATATCATCACTTGAGAATCATTGGATTCCTTTGCTTTCATTGGAAACATCCTTAACTCACACAAAAATTTTCTACCACAGCGCAAAAATTCATTATCATAGGTTAATGCTTGCATCACAAATGTTACATTTGTTATGATAATCAAGAAAATAAAACTATTATTTCATGTCATGTCAATTTATTGAGTCTATCTTCCCTTAAACCACCAGTTCTGTTACCCCCTCTTCTCACCCTTTGCACACTTCTCTTTCTTCCTAATTTGTATCATTTCTAATTCACACATCCACCATTTCATCTTCTTCACATTCCCCACCTACTACTACTCTACCACAATTACCATATGTTCCAATAGAACCCGCTCTACCTAATCTTCACAAAGATAATTCTATATCCAATGAATTTTCCTTGCAACCTGCACATGACTCTCCTTCCCCTGCCATTCTCCTAACCTCTTCTTCTTTTCAAACTCTGTCTCTACCACAAGTTAAACAACATCCCATGGTCACACGGGCATAAACTGAAAATTTAAAACCCAAATTGTTTCTTGATTTACATCATTAACTTCATTCCAATGAAGAAACCACGACATATAGTCAAGTAGTAAAATACTCTCTTCGGCACAAAGTTATGTCAGATGAGTTTTTGGCATCAAAACAACAAGTCACATGGGAGTTAGTAGCATCACCTGTAAATCAATTTATTGTAGGATGTAAATGGACATTCAATAATAAATATCATGCAAATGACAGTCTAGCTCGCCACAAAGCTAGGTTGGTAGCACAAGGATACTCTCAATAGCAAGGAATTGATTAACAAGAAACATTTAGTCTGGTGGCAAAATTTCTCACTATTCGTCTACTTTTTGTGCTTTTTGCTCATCATCAATTGATCGTTTATCAACTGGACATCTCCAAAGCCTTCCTTCATGGAAAGCTTGAAGATACTGTCTACACAAAGCAACCTCCA
This sequence comes from Papilionanthe hookeriana x Papilionanthe teres, assembly GCA_022702705.1. NCBI lineage: Eukaryota > Viridiplantae > Streptophyta > Magnoliopsida > Asparagales > Orchidaceae > Papilionanthe > Papilionanthe hookeriana x Papilionanthe teres. The sequence goes on from CM040435.1 coordinate 31,307,050, forward strand.
GATTTTGCTACCACTCATTACCCACATTTTGTTTGCAAATAAACAAAGCTATTTATGGTCTCCAGAAGGGGCCACGCCAATGGTACTCCACTTTCTGTGTTTTTTTTTGTACTTAAAATTTTATTTTAAGCACTGTTAACCCTTCTCTTATAATTTATAAACAAGCTCATATTTGTATCTATTAACATGTTTATGTTGACGACATACTTATAACTGGCAATTGCCAAAAACAATTAAGATACTCTTTGATAAATTGCATAATCAATTTAATCTAAAGCAACTAGAATCTATTTCCCACTTTCTTGATCTATAGTTTAGACCCATTCAGAATGGCTATTTTGTTTAATAGACTCGATATATACATGAACTTTTGCAGAAAGCAAACGTGCAAAATGCAAACCCCGTGCTCACTCTACTCGCTACCACTTCATATAAAATCAATGTGCTGGCTTTTTTAATGCAAGATCCCTAACTCTATAGACAGCTCATTGGTTCCCTACAATGTTTAAACATTACTCAGCCTGTGTCACATCCATCGTTAACTATCTTAGCCAACACATACATAATCCCACCACAACACATATACAACAACCAAAAGACAGATTAGATATTTACAAGGGACCATTACTATGGTCCCCCAATTATGCTGTGTGATCTTGTTTTAAGGGCTTTAACACATGCAAATTGGGCCACTGATCAAATTGATCGACAGTTCACAATACGATTTAGCATTTATATTGGCCCTATATTACTATCCTGGTCTAAAAAAAAAAAAATACAGTAGCTAGATTATTAACGAAAGCGGAGTATCGTGCTCCCGCGACTACTATTGCCCGAGATCATCTGGTTATGTCAATTACTCAATAAAATCACTGATCAATAGTTACTACCAACACCACTCAACAGTAATGGTACGTCAGCTATTGTATTAGCTCACAACCTGTTATTTCATGCTTGAATCAAGCATATTGAAGTAGATTGCTATTTTATTCGAAATCATCACAAGAATAAACATATTTTTCTTCATCATATCATGATCAAAGATCAACATGCTGATATTTTTACCAAACCCTTAACCGTAGCCACTCATACGCATCTTACCAGCAAGTAGACGATCTCCACCATCAATCCTCATCTTGAAGGGGGCTAATAGAGGAATGGACTTCACAAACCCTCAATCTGCCTCAAGTTCTCTTCCATTCTCTCAGGTCGTTCTCTCCAGCGCCTCTGCTGGTGTTACCACTTATCATCTACCTAGCTAGGGATTAGGTGGAAGCTGCAAAATATATTAAATATTAATTCATTTTAATGTCTGTTTTACCCATTGACAGTATTACAAATTTACCACACTTCTGTTTATAATTATTATGAATAAAATGCATTCTTAGCACTTGTCTTCTTCAAGTTTCTTCTTTCATTTCTTCTTCCCTTTACCTGTCTTCGTTTGTCAAGTCTTACTCCTCACCTTTCTCCATTTAACAATTCGCAGTCATGGACCATTTCATTTTTAGGCAATCTGGCAGTCATTCGAGCACTATGATTGAAAATTGTGCAACTTCAGTGAATAATTTCACAATAAGCATGCCAACATTTCGTTAGGCGAATTATTCTGGGGCTATATCATGTCTCAAAATTGTCTGCTCGATAATTCCTAAATTGGCTTCATATAATATTCACGGGTGAATAGTTGCAGTAGGCGGTCAGCTTTATGTGAGCCTGCTGCCAAACTTCTGTGCCGGGGTTCAATTACCAAAACAAGAGCTTTTGCTTTTACTTTTTATTTTTTTCTCCGGAGTTGAGCGTGCTGGACCTCGTATTTGGAGTTATTCATTTGAGCTATTGTCCTCAATGATTTATAAGAATGGAATATTTCTTAGCACATAAAATACTATATTCTTAAAGGCATTCTGCAACATTTCTTTGGACAAGTTCGATTACTACAAATTATTATTTTTTTTCTTTTCTTTTTCTTTCAGAGAGAACTCCGGCTCGCCAGAATTGCACCAGCGATGTCCAAAAATTATATTGAAACAGCAGGTTGGATTTGAAAATTTTGAGTTCGAATTGATCTGAGTAATTTTTGGTGAGATATGGATTAAAAATTTTAACCAATTTATATTTTCGGGTCAGGCCAACCTGCCAACTTGAAATTGACTCATCAGAACTAAAAATTAACATGATATTTACTCACTAACTCAAAATTTTCCGGAGATTGATTTAAAATTGACCCGAATTAACCCATTTTTAACTCAAATAGCAGTTATCCCTCATGTTAAATGGGCAATATCTGCTATATTCGGGATGGTGAACTAAATTGGTGTCTTGTTCGGATTGGTTAATTGAATGTGTCGTGTTCGGGTTGCGCCATTTGACCCGTTAAGTACTCGAGTCGGATTCAGTCAATTATGATAAACCCAAACCTTAGCCTATCTATTCCGATGGCTAACAACTTTTTTTGTTGCGTTTCTATAATAATTTTCTCATAGCTACTGGACTATTAAAAATCTATTGTAGAAAATAAACTTTTTTCATAAAAATTTTTTTAAAAAAAACATTGCAAATAGCAGACGAATAAGGATGTGACAGGAGATTGAAAGGCCAACTAAAATGCCCCTAAAAAAAAAACTACAAACCATAGTATGCATTTGGAGCCGTGTACTTTCTTATAAACTTAATTAAAAAATTGTGAGAAATATTTTTTTTAGAGCTATTGTGTGTATAAAAATTTTTTTTCTTAGGAGAAGTCGAGCAATTGCTTCTTTGAACCTTATAAGTATTAATAGATTTGATTTTAAAATACAGTTCCTTATCACATAAATTTTGAGCAATAACTAAAAAGCAACAAACAAACAAAATTGTGAAAACAATATGGACAATAAAATAGTAAGAAACTGCTCTTAAAAGACCCAAAAAAATTCATGTAGTAGTTCCATAACCACATTAGGAAATTCCTAGATGGTTGCACTTTCCTTCAAAAAACAGAAGATGGAACATTAAGGCATACTTTCCAAGAGTTACAAAACAAGAAAAATAGCACCCACATTACAACAGAATTTGCAAAAGCCATTTTAAAGTTAAAATTAGTTTTGAGCTCAAAACATGGGGATGTGGAATAAAAACTAACAAAAGACTTTGAAATTATTGTGTGGCCTTTGATGTCAAAAAATAATTTAAGTAATATTATGTGAAAAGTGTGGACAAGACAAGCAAGGGATTAATGGAGAAACACCAAAAGTAATGAAATAACTTCAATACAATAGAAAATATTTTAAAAAGTGAAAAGCAAGAAAAATTCATTTGATTTTAATCATATAGAAGGCAACGCATTAAGTTTTCTCTCTATAGAGAAAAACAACACAATAATGCTTTCCGTTATTTACTTTTGCAAACTTTAATAATGAAAAAGAGGCCTCACGTGTAAATGTAAACTTACTTATCATAATAAATACTGTAAATTCAGAAGTCAAACAACTCACCAATATAATGCTAAACACATGACAATGCATATTATTTTCATGCTTGATCAAAATAAGCTAATGAAAATGCAAGCTAAATTCAAGGAAAGTTTATAAAGCAATGTAGAAGAAGCTTTTAGAATTTGTATATGCCACAATCTTTCAAGATCTACGGGATCTTTTTATGAAATTTCTAGAATAAATGAGGAACATTTAGGAGACCTGACAATATTGGTCAAATGAACTTATAAGCACACGACTAATCATTTTGTTTCTTGTTACACCAATCCAAAATGAGAGAAGCGAGGTATAAACCACATTAAACTAGAAGGATATATCATTCAAACTTTAATAGAGTCAAAGCATTCCACAATTTACTTCAAGTAAGTATGGTTCAAATAATCAAGCACGACAAGAGAATTAATATAGTCATGATTAATTGGTAATTTATCTGCTTATTAAAAATTTATAAATTATACAAGGATAATGAATTATCGTATTTATTAACTTATCTTATTGGATGATAAATAGTTATTGCTTATCGTATAACTTCTTTTATTATATATGTTCAAATATTTGGCCATAAATAGCCAATGTGTTAGATCTTATTCAATGTAAATCAAGATTGAAATAGTTTACTTTAAACTCTCTCTCTCTCTCTCTCTCTCTCTCTCTCTCTCTCTCTCTCTCTCTCTGAGAGAGAGAACCTACCAGAATTTAGCCATCTCTAAACTCGTAAACCCTATAATCCTTTTATTCTTTCTCCTTACGTATTTTCCACTCTCTTATATTTTTTCTTTATCCCTCTAGGTAAAGAAGGAGAAAGCCACATAATCAAAAGCAAAGTTTTAATGGAAGAGCTCAAGGATTTCTGCATGAACAAGTCAACTTGAAGTTTGATAAAGATCTATAAGGCCTAATTTTATTTCATCTACTTTCAAGACAACTTATTTTTTATTATAAAGCTCTTTAATAGCCCAAATATCATTGCTGCATATGATATTTAAAGTGGGTTTTGTATTATAAGGCTTAACCATCCTTAGTCTCCAGCTACATTTACTTCTACAATTACAATCAAGGAAATCTTTTAACATTGATTGAACTTTTAGATTTTTCAAACTTTATGATTTAACAAAACCTTGACAATAGAAACTTTTTCATCTAAGGTTATAAAAGAAATATTGAGTTTCTAATTCATCTCAATTATAGAACCATTATTTGATGCTATTTGCCATTAATTTATTGGGGCCATCATAATTTTAGTCATTGGAAGCCTAAAAAAACCAAATAATCTTCTGCATATATAATGTCATAAGAAAAACAAAAAGAAATAATATAATCCAAATCTTTGTTGGTTTTATTTTGGGTTTTGAAAATAATTTTGATTTAATATATGTATACTTTTGATTTTGAAAATTATTTTGATTTTTGAAAGTAGGATCGAACAGATCTCATATAATTGATTGTTTATATAATCGAACAAAATATTGCAAGTAATATATCATCTCAAAAGATGAGAATATCACTTAATAATGGGTTCAATTTCAAACTAAGAAATTTAGGATATTTGTTTGGTCTGTGATATTTCCAACAGGTTCTTCCCTTACCTAATCCTACGATTAGATATGATTTAGATTATATGCGTTACTAGTTATCCTATAGGCAAACTCCTATAGTTAATTACATCTTATGTGACCGAAATCACTTAAGAAAACTCTCGATTATGATGAGGGTATTGTCTTCAAGAATTCAAAGTTTAGTTTCCATGATTGGTTAGAGGAAAATCAAGTATGAAGGGCTCAATGTGGAATAGTTATTTCTAGAATCCAAAAGAATGAAAGGTAGGAGATGTTGATGATACTGTGGAAACCTTAGTGACATCTCAAACTATCCTACTTTTTGGCTTTACATCTATGACAAGGAAAGCTATTTAATGTTTCAATCCTATAATTTATTATAATTTAAGAATTTATATCTATAAGACATACGATTATGCAAATGACCTAAGAAGATCGGAGGATTTACGTTGTACCACACAACAACCTCACACCATAAAATTTTAGGGCTTATATCACATGACGTACGATTGTACGAAGACCTAAAAGATAGTGTGAGAATTTATATTGTGTTTTACAAACAATCTCGAAGTCATAAGGATTTATGTTATTTAATACCATGCGAGGTTTAGTTAAGGATCATCCTTCTCTTCATGTTGTGGTCTTGATAGTCACCTGATGGTTGATTGCCATTTGATTGCATCGTATTCTCATCGAAAAGAAGAGACATAAAAGAAAACCTACTTCGAACTACATATCTTAGGTTCTTGTATTTTTTTGGTTGTTATGATCCTGTTAAGTTTATATTAAATTGATGTCTGCTGTTAAAGAAATAATTGAAGAAAATGGGGGCGGTATTAAATAAATTAAGTGACACTTCTATAGTCCTAGCAACGCTATTAAATTTGAATTTACTTAGTCCTAAGAAGATATTAAACTTTTTAGACCGGAGAATTCTTGTTCGCAAATGTGGGTTACCTTCTCCAAAAAATTCTTGTAAATTTAAAAAGGTGCATTATTATGATTGTATTATTCTTTTAATGTTCTATTTTGAATGAATGGTTTAAATGGATTTATGATTGAATGTTTTTTATTTTAAAATTTTAAAAGGTGTTAAAATTATTTCGTCAAAAGAGTGTTGGTTATGTGTTATAAGGTTACAACCTAAACTTATGTCCGATGTCCGTTATCTTAGGGCTTCTAATGAGAAAAAGAATAAATTATATATTTAAAGTTTCCACCCTAAGCATATATCCTATGTTTTCTACTTTAGGGACCTTTTCCACATATCAAAAGTGCAATAAATAATAGAAGAAAAACATGCATAAAGAAAATATACACAAGTTGGTGCAATAGGAAATAAAGGAAATTGCAGTAAAGAAGAAAGTGGTAGTACGTACTAGCAGCCTCTGGTGATATTTCAGAAAGGAATTGTAATTTTATTTTTCATATGCATAATCAGATAGTAATATATGAAAGATCAAAACTGGGTGTAAGAATTTAAGCTAGGGGTGGGCTCAACATTAGGACCTGCGGCCTTGATAATTCTTGAGGGACTTTCTTAGGCAACCATTAACATCTGTGCTTATAAAATACAACCTTGGGTAGAAGCTACCAGCAAGGCAATCAATGGTGGTAAATTTCTAGCCCAATCAAGGTCATTAACAAGTGAACCCATGGAAAGTAACAACCAAATTTCTTAATTTATTAGACAATTAAATAAAGTTAAAATTTCACATAGTAGTAAAAAAATAATAGTGTCACAAGAAACTATTTATTTATTTATATATATGTTTTGTAAATTAGATGATCCATGAGTCAGTCATATTGTTGGACTAGAGCTAACAACAAGAAAGGGGCAACTTTTTGCCACATATTGGCGAATGGTAGTGTCGATCCTGCACCCTCACGAATTCATCGTGTCAGAAGTACTATTCTATTATCCTTATTTTTAGCACTAGATGCTTTTGCATCATAGCCCATATTCCCTAATATCTCCTAACATAGACCAATCTAACGATCCATATGAACTTTCCAATGATTTTAGACACGTCCAGACACAAAATGAAAATAGTGTTTCAATAATTTCAAAGTATAAATCACCTATAGAATATTGAGCTTACAAAAGCATAAGGCACAAATAACAAAATAAATGGGTATTCACATTTATATACATACCAAATAATCCTTTTGTTTGCGTATCTAACACCTAAACTTTGAATCTTCACAATTTTGCTAACCAAAATTTTCATGTTCTATGAAAATATAACAATATTTTGGCTTTTTAAGGATAAACTATACCATTTCATGCGTGAATATGTATACCAGAACTGAAGCTAAGGAGTTGTGTAATCATTGAAGTTTTGGTGATTGATACATACTTACATAGGAATTGAGTGGTTGATTAGACCCGTAATTCCATGGACATTTAAGTTCCAAAAGATTATCAAACAATTTGATCCATTTTATATTTAGTGGCTAGTGTGCAAAATCGAAATGTTATGAAATTTAGAAAATAGTTTACACACTAGGGGTACTACGCAAGTATACATATCGTTTCAAGTAATATAGTGTTTTTTCTTAAAACCCCAGTATCGATCCCACGGGGAAAGCGGTAACTATTATAATGAGATAGAAAGACTCCTATTAAAACTATAAACACAACTTACAGGAGTTGAACATCAAAGTATTTTGAAAAAAATAAAACTAAACGTATGAAAGATTTCATTCTAAGCACAATTAAAATGCAGAAATTATAAACTAATTAAATGTAGAAAAGTTTTAATTATTTAAAGAATCATTCCCCTTGCAATTAGTTTATAATCAGTTTTAGAATAAAAAATTGTAAAGGTTTAAATGTTGTGCCATGACAAATAGGAGCATTCCTATTCTTTACCCTCTCCCGAGTGCATAAAGAACATTGACTAATCTAAAGTAAGTTCCAGCTTGTGTGGTAGTATTGGGTAGATTCTAGTCTACCACCTTTAGATTACCCACTAGGCCCTCTCTATAAGACCTATTAGGGACCCATAGTTTCAACTTTAGACCAAATTGGTAAATGATCTAGCCTGTCACCCAAAAAACACCAATTTTATGTCCATTAAAACTTATCTCCTTATTTGTTTGCACTGCCTTAGACTGTGATTCCCCTCGTTCTATGGTTAGTGTGGTACTCACTAGTTGGGTGAAATTATAGCCCTCTCATGTCATTATGTTTCGCAACAAACTTCAACGTAACAAATGGCCAGTTTGCAAGATAAATGAAGAACCAGTGAAAATACTATCACAAATTATGGAATAAAATTTTTTTTAAACATATTAATTCCTCCACATGATTACTTATTATTGCAAGGAGAAAGAAAAGAAAACTATTATAACTTATGGGGATAACACAGCAAAATATGATTTTTGTTTAAAGCCAAGTCTTATCAACAAAAACTTAAATATAAACACAAGTACTTTTTTTAGTCTCCTCTTCAAGCATTTCCTAAAGTTTCATTCAATATATCTCCAAACTCTTCTTACACAATCAAGGACTCTCCTCTCTTACACATAATCTCACCCATACTAACTCACACACCCTTTAGAGCCCCCTGTTGTGACTAGCCAATGGCCCCATTTATAAAGTTCTAAAAATAAACAAGAGTAATTTCAAGCATCACTTAAAATTTTGTCCAAATTCATTGAACAAATTGGAAACTGCTTCTGGTGCTATAGTGCCAAACTAGGACGCTATGGCGCCGGTTACATCGAGAACTGGCGTTATGGCTCTAAAAGGTGGTTCTTTAGCGCCATATCATGTGCTGCCATTTTTTGCTCCATTTTGCCCTCATTTGGCTCCATTTTCTTTAAAGTTCCATTTCCTGTACCTGAAACAAAAAACATGCAAAATACCTTCCATTAAAGTGCAATATCATATAAAATAGGCATTAAATGCATATAAAAAGGTAGTTAATTCTCGAACATGTCAATCCTCACAAACTTAAACATTACTAGTCCTCAAGTAACCGCTTTTATTATGTAAAAATCTTATAACTTATGGTAGTGAGTTTTACTTAAAGATTCTTAAAGTTTTTGTTCCATAGATGTGACAGTGAAACTTTTTGGAAAAATTTTCAATATTTCAGGTTAAAACTAAAGCATAGGAATACCGAGTAACCAAGTTTAGGAATTCTATTTTTCTATTCATTTCAAAAATAATTGCAATTTTTCATACTTGGAAATCTAAGAATAATTGAAAGAAAAGAATTAATTGAGAACTCTGCTAGTAAAGATACCAATACTTCATAAATAGCTTAGAATTGCAAATAAGTTCCTTCCCTTAAGTTGGTTCAAGTGAAGCCAATTTTTAATTAGACATCTCCTCAAGCATCCCCTCACATATTTTTATTTTTAGCTTTTTTTTCTTTTTATTTTATTTTCTTTTTATTTTCTTTTGGGGATCATTTTAATCGTTACTTTTTTATTGTGAGGGTTACTATATCTGGATAGCCTTTAATGATATTGAACTTCACTATCCTCTTCCTAAACTTAAGAAAATCTCACATTTCCTCACATGATAATGTGTATTAGCACAAAAATGATTTTTCATTGTCTATAATTCTTTTTGAGTTAGATCTCAGCTTTCTAGCATTTCAAAAATACAATTTTACTATTTTAAATAGTAAAAGCTTATTCCAAACTTTCATATCAAGAACCTTCCAAACTTTCATACCAAGAACCTTAACTTTAGAATTATCCCTTATTACTAGAAAATTTTACTTAAGTCTACTATAACATTTACAAAATCAAAAATATAATTTTGTAAAGTTAACACCACATACCCTAGGTTATGTTGGAATAATTTTAAAAATATATAGTTTATTGAGGACAAATAAATTTTAGTTTTAAAACTTTTTTCTCCCTCCCCCAAACTTGAAGTATTAAATAGTTTTAAACATTAAAATACATAAGAAGTGTGAAGAGAAAAAAATTTAACAATATTAGTCATAAGAGGGTACTAAACATGGAAACAAAACTGACACAAGCAGTAAAGACAGGTGCTGAGCAGCGATAAATCTAATCAACATGTATAACTATATAAGTGTAACATAAAGACTAATCTAACACACAGATAATATAAACTGGAGCAAAAAGAAGTAAGAAATTATACAATAGATGAAAAGGTGCAGCACAACAGTCCAACATTCATGTAAACCTAAAAAGACTAATCAAAGTACAAATACAAAAATCCAACAAAAATACATCAAGTAACTAGAAAAGGAAATCCAAATACAAGATCTAAAAGGAAAAATAATCTATCATCCTCCCCCTCCACATCATCACCAATATCAACATCCTCCTTCATCTCCCACCACTGTCGTATGGAGAAAATTTGAGGCAAGTATGAAATTCAACAGAATGATCGCCCTAAAAAATTTCACCAGTCTCAGTAAAAGTAGCATCATAGTCAACTCTTCGCTACAAATACTCATCATTGTGGTCCACGTGTGCCTCTAATCCACGTATCTGACCTTGTAAAGATAAATTATCTACTTACTGTGTGAATAACTGCTCAAATACAGTGTCCATATTAGAAGTACTTGATGTGGAAGGTCTTGAGGTTGAAGTAGATGGAATGTCTGAATGTCCACCCTAGTTCCCAAACCAGTATGCTTTCCATACATTTACGAATTACCTTTTTCAATAGGCTTTGGTTATAGCAATACTTCCTCCCATGATTTATATCTAACTCCAGATTATATACAAATGATGGAAATGAGTGAAGGGTAACCCAAATCTCCAGTTATCCCTCCTTTAGAGGAACTAATAATATTCTTATAAATGGGAGAGCCAATATCTATATGTTTCCTCAATTGAATACAATAGTTAAAAGCGGCTCTCTCAGAGGTTACCACACTAAATTGATTTGTAGGAAGAAGTGTAGTAGATATAAAGTAATGTCAAACTCTCGAATGAACATGAAGCATTGAAAAAGAAAAGTTTACCTTGTGTCCATTTTCGATCTTCCAAGATCCATACCCATCAGTAAAAAAAAAATAATCTCATCAAGCTCGAATCACTCAGAGTAAACTTAGAATTAAAGCAATCAGTAACACCAGGCAGACCAAATATAGTGCTAATCCGAATAGGATTAAAATCAGCCCGTGTCCTCTAATAAACACCAAATCATTAGATTCAACAACGAGGTTTGCATAGAACTCAGGAACAACTGAAATGAAAATGATAGTGGTAAAATAACATAAAAATCAAACTCTCGATCGATCCTTCTGGATGAAGAAAACTACACTTTGCAATCAACTTCTTTGATTGCAAATCTCCAAATCATTCTTGTTCTTTCAAATTCACAAATCTATCAAAATAAAAAACTACTTTTCCTCTTCCTCCTTTCTTGTTTAGAGCCATGAATAATCTAAAAAATTTCAATAAATTTCCAATAAATTCCAAATTAGCCTCATATGGCTCCTACAAGCACATCTTACGCAAAATAAGAATTCAACCATGGATTTCTCAATGTTTTAATTAAATTATCAAAATTTTGGCCTAACCAACCATGTGGGAGAAATCCATGGTGAAATTAGAAATTTTCTATGCAAAAGTATTAATCTTACCCAAAAAAGAAGAAATCCAAAGTTTGAAGTGATAACTTCAAGCCAATCAAGCACAAATCCAAGCCCTAAAAAAGGTTTTCGTGAAATATGGGAGGAAGAAGACTGACCAGAAATAAATTGGCATGAACCGGAGATTTTCAGGCATAAAACTATATCTTGGGTGGTTCGGTGCTATAGCGCCAACTCAGGCGCTATAGCACATTGCTTCTTAATTAAATGCCGCTATAGCATCAGTGGTCAACTTTACAGTTTTTTGAAAATTTTTCTACTTTCAAATGAATACAACAACCTAAAATTAATGGACCTTAAGTTGGTCAATTCAATGATAATTTATTTTACTATCTTTCTTTTTTTTCAAAATTATACATTCTTCATTTGCAATCGTTTGAGAGTCTAAATTATCACTCATGACATTCTAATACCAAGTAATAACAACACAAACTTAACACATTTTCTTATAATAGGCATAAGTTCAATAAAAACATACATAGCATTGCTTTAACAACAACTAGTAAATAAAAACATAAAACAAAAATTTGCTATACTAGAGCCACTTTACATTTAAAGTCAGCACATAACTACTAAACACTCAACATCAACAGATAACAATCCATCTAAGAGTATTTGTGTCACCCGCCTTTTCACCCTCCAAGAAGTTATGATTGAACACATGGTAAAAAGGAGCGAGAGGAAAAACTGAAGCAGCTTTATCGTTCATCAATTTGTTGCTGCTATACATACTTACTTGGTAATTTTGGAAGCACGCCATATGATTGAATTGGAGTTTCATCTGCCACTCCAAGTGCTCGTACAAATGATACATGCCTCTTAACTTATCTTGCAGACGAGATAACTCTTCATCAATCTTCCACATTTTTTTCAATAATCCTTTCCAAACATAATGCTAGAAATCTGTTGAAATAAGTTTGTGTATCCTTACACACAAACTTATTGTCATTTGTACTTCCATTACCCTCCATGAATCTTAAAGCAATGATTCTCAAGGTTGGGATGATTCCTTCACTCTTCTCTCCCTCTACAACACTTTGAATTGTGAAGAAGGTGTCTCCATTCACGTTCAAGGCAGTTTTAAAAGAGAACAGTGGGTAATAAAAAAAATTGGGCAGTTTTAGGGAGTTAATCGAATAGTGGCGTTATAAAATCAATTCTGGCACTATGGTGCCAATCTCCAAAATATCATAAATCAAATTTTCTTGTTCTCAAGTGATTTTACCCCTTAAATTAGTGTTTTGTGCTATATTAGTCATGTAAGGCTCAAAAACTTATAAACAAAAGTCACTAAATAAATCAACCACACCGACAACTATGGGTTGCCTCCCACAAATTGTTTGGTTTAACATCGTCAACCGACATAACCAATATTTTACTCAGGTTGACCCAATATCAGAACTTCTTAATGTAAGGGCATATTTTCATAAGTTTAAAAATTAAATCGATGTCCGTTTACTTTAAATATCATTTCAATTTTTGGGTCTTCAATATCCACAACACCACACAGATATCCTTTCATTATAATAAATGGCCTTGAACACGTGGATTTAAGTTTTTTGAGAAATAATTTCAATTTTGTATTGTATAATATAACTTTTTATCTAGGCTGAAAATCTTTCTTTACCATCTTACGATCATGCCAGACTTTCATCTTTTCCTTATAAATTCTTGCATTCTCATAAGATTCATTTCTAATCTCTTCAACTTCATTGAATTGTAATAATCATTTCTCACAAGCATCTTTCAAATTATAGTTAAACTCTTTAATAGCCCAGAAATCTATGCTCCAATTCATCTGGAATGTGACATACTTTCCCATATATGAGCCTATATGGTGACATTCCTATAGGAGTTTTGTAAGTAGTCCTGTAGGCCCATAATGTATTATCAAGTCTTACAGAGCAATCTATTCTATTAGGATTTACAGTCTTTTCTAATATTTCTTTAATTTCATGATTAGATACTTCTGTTAAACTACTAGTTTGAGGGTGATAAACTGTGTAAATTCGATGTTTAATCCCATATTTCCTTGTTAATGTTTCAATCCTGAGATTCTTTAAAAGACTTTCCCCATCTATTATGATTACTCTCGACATTCCAAATCTGATAAAAATTATTTAAAAATTTTGCATCACTCTGAGAATCACATCGAGGTAAAACAATAGCTTCAATTCATTTTGAAACATAATCCACAGCTAATAAATTATACAGGTTGCTAAAAATTGTACAAATTGTACCATAAAAGTCTAAACCCCAGACATAAAAGTTTTGACCTCTAAGGTAAAATCTAGAGTCATTTCATTTCTCCTAGAAATATTGCTTACTCTCTGACATCTATTACATCAATTTATATAAGTATTAATATCCCTAAATAATGCAGGCCAATAAAATCTAGGTTGTAAGATTTTAAATGTAGTTTTATCCACTCCAAAATGTCCTCAGAAATCAAATTCGTGATATTTCATAATAATTTCCTTGGTTTCTCAAATGGTACACATCTTCAAATAATTTGATCCTTAATATTTTTAAATAAAAATGGGTCATCCCAAAAGTAATCTTTTGCATCAGGAATAAATTTTTTCTTTTGTTTGGTGTGTTAATCTGCGGGGTAAAATGTTACTAACAAAACAATTAACTATATTAACATACCATTGTCGGCATATTTTTAGGTTGAGTGTTTTGTTTTGAAAAGAGGTCGCCTACAGAAATTGTCGGCGAATTCTTAATTTAATTTAAATAAATAATTTGAAAAGTAGTATTTGATTTTGAAAATAATTTTTAAATTTGAAGATTTTAAGATATGAAATCAAGCTGATCTCACATCCCGAATAGTTTACATAAACGAGCACCGCACCACAAACCGTGTATCTATCCCGAAGAATAGACACACTCGCTTGATAATGGGGCTCGATTAGATAAACTAGAAAGGTTTGTGACATCCGTTTGGTCCGCGAACCAATTTTATAAGCCGACAAGTTCCCCTGCTTAATATAAATGAATTAAGTAGGGTTTATATTACCTAGGTTCTTAAAATTCCCTATAAGGGCAAGCCCCTATAGTTAATTACATCTTAAGTGACGGGAATCACCTAAGAAAACTCTCGATAATAATCAGTAGTTCTGTTTTCAAGAAATTCAAAGTTTAAGTTTTCAAAGGATTGAATTTTGGAATTTCAATAGGGAATGGATCAAATTTGGAACATTTTATTTTGGGAATCCAAAGGAAGAAAGGTAGGAGAAATCACGGATTCAAAGCGAACTCCGGTAATTTCCCGACTATCCTATTGTTTGGCTTGGATTTAGGAAAGCCCTAATGTTTATTTAGTATTTTGATCTTGCCAATTTTAATTAGTTAGGACTTATATTCGTAAAATAAAATCATACAAATAGCCTCGAAGATGTGAGGGTTTATGTCGTATCGGACGACTACCTCGGAGTCTAAGACCGGTTAGGGCTTAATTTACATGATATGATCATGCAAATGCCTAACGAAGAGTTGAGGATTTATGTTGCACTAGGCAAACATCCTCGAAGTCCTATGGCTTGGTTATTTAATTCTAAGAAAGTATTGCTGAAGTAGACTCAGGTTTTGCTGATGACGATGGCCGTGCTCGCCCACCATGCTCCGAGCTCCTTGTTGCGAGAGGTTTAGTTTTAGAAGTCATAAATCGGGAGATGAGAGAAGTGTTCTGGTTTAGAGAAAATCTTAAAATCCAGGTGTTTTTTAATATTTTAATTAAACAAATCTTAAAGTTGATTATAACAACACCGGTTAAGATCCCACGGTTCCATCCTTCCGAGCATCGTTATTTTTATCGGATTCACTTAGTCCGGATGAATTTGCTAAACTCAATCGAATGAGTTCCACACTTTCGTTTAGACCGTGGGAAATCCCGTTAGCAACACGTAGGTTACATCATCCGAGGTATTCCCGATCATCCAACAAGACGTTTTAATTTAGTTGTAGTTGTAGTTTTGTTGTTACGTTTGTGATTAAATTTTGAGTTGTTTTATATTTTGAAATGTTGTGGCGGTGAATTTTATCTTGTAATGACTTTTAATTTAGTTTTGGTTTCAGTTTTAAAGACTATCCTAAAGGTGTGGGTTTTCATGCAACAGTTGTTTATCATGCAAGAAAAGTAAGTGCGATGCGATTAAATAAATTGCAATAAGGTAAATTGCGATAAAATAAAAGCGTACTGGAGAGTCTTCCCGTCATCCCAAGTCGCACTTAAAACACAATTAGAATATTTAAGCATTTAAAGCAAGTTCCTAGGTAAAGCTAAGGGAAGGGTTATGGTTTTCTACCGAGGTCCTACTCCTATAGCTAGTCATCTCCTATGACGTCTAGGTGTCGGTATTTTGGTTTGAGGACGATTTCCTTCATCAAAGAACAATTAAGTTCAATTGTTCTTATAAACATCCTATCATATCGAGGAAGTGCTTAAGACGAATCTTAAACATCATTTCAATATTTCTAGGATTATTTTAAGTCCAAGAGAATTTAATTATACAAATGAATTAATCGTCCGGGAGTTCAAGTTTGGTTATCTTGCTCAGTGAACTAGGACATTTGAATATCCTATAAGTGAAGTAACACTTCACTTAATACTCCATTTAGGAGTTGTGACAACAAAAGCTTTCGAGGGCAAATTGATGTTCAAGTGATTTATGATTTAATTTAATTTCAGTTAATGGATTTAAGTTTGGAATAGTGTTCAAGTTGTTTTAGATTTATTTTTGAATTCTTTATGTCTTAGGTGATGTTATTTTTAATTCAATTTAATTTAACTTTGGTTTAGTTTCAATTTTAATTTAATTTATTTAATTTAATCTAATTTTAATTTTAACTTGATTTTATTTTTTATTTTAATTTAATTTAATTTAATTTAATTTAATATAATTTAATATGATTTAATTTAATTTAATTTAATTTAATTTGATTTAATTTCATTTGATTTAATTTAATTTAATTTAATTTAATTTAATTTAATTTAATTTAATTTGATTTAATTTAATATGTTTTAATTTAATTTAATTTAATTTAATTTAAATTTAAATTTATTTTTAATTTTAATTTAATATTTTATTTTTTATGTTTTAAAGATGATTTAATTTTAATTGTTAAAGTATTAATTTCATTGAAATTTTAAAAGGATTTAATTTAAATAATTTAACTTTAATTTAATTTAATGATTAAGTCTTTTAGCATTTTAAATCTTAAATTTGGATTATCATTTTAATTAGGAATTAAATATTATTGAGATGATTAATTTAGGGATTCTTAAATTAAAGAACAAATCGCTTCCTAATAATATCCCTATTTTAATAAATCCAATTTTATTATTCTTCCAAATTTAATTAATTATTTGATTAAGGTTTATTTTAATTATTTTTTAATTGTTTAGTAGGTTTCTACCCTTTAGTTATTTAAATTTCAATCATCCAAATCAGATTAAGATCAAATATTTTACTTTTTCATTTTATTAAGCCTAAAGTTTTAATTAATGGTTAAAATTTTAATTACCATTTTGCCCTTCAAGCTTACTAATTTCATAACTCACTAAATTGAGCTCAAATGAATTTGAAATTTTTATGTGACATCACTCATATGTCAATAAAGGCATTAGAGAGAAAATGTGATTTTTCTGTATTTAATTTATTTATGTAATTATTTTTGGTGGAAAATAGGGATTTCGAGGAAAATTTAATAATATAACCAAGGAAAGTTTCAGTCCTTAAGAAAATTATGGGACATTCCTAATGATTAGAGGACCACTTGGACAAATTTTGGTGATTTTTTGAATTATATTCTTTTTATTATAATTATTTTGAGTTTTGGAGTATTAATTAATTTAAAAATAAAATAAAGGTTAAAAAATGAATTTTATATTTTTAAATCATTTTGGTGAATTTTATTATTTTTGTGATTTTTATTATTTTTTAATTATTAAAAATATTAAAATAATGCAAAAAATCAACTTTTTTAGAAAATTAAAATTTTAATTTTTTTAAATTCCCCTGATATCAGAGAGGCTCCAAAACTAATTTGGTGAATTTTGAAAAGCATTTTGAAAGTTATGAATTTTTTAAGTTTAATTTTGGCTAAATGGCTTAATCAACCCATTTGATAGAGCTAACCAAGTCCAATTGACTTCAAACTTTTATGGTAGGTTCCTCTGATCCTAAAGGTCAGTCGAGGATTGATTTCAAGTCAATTTGATGTATGATTAGCTCTAATTAATTAAAACTCCATTTTGGGTGTTTAAGCCAATTAGGGTTATTCCAAGTGAGTTAACTCAAAACCTATTTTTTCTAGGGTCCTCTGGTCATAATAAACATCATCAAATTTTCCTAGAATTTATTTCACAATATGCTAATTATTGGAATTAAAATACTCAAACTAGCAACCTAGAGTTGAAAAATCAATAACTCTTCATAGGGATGGTCTCTGACTTTGGAAAATTTAGAGAATGTTCCCAAATTCAGAGGCTTCAAAAGTCCTATGGTCTCATGCCATGGTAAATTGTATACATGCATGGAGAATTGAAAATGTGCAGAGAGTAAATAAATTATTAAAAATCAAATGCTCAATGAAATTAAATGATTTCTTTTCCACATTATTCTCCTCTATTCACTGAGCAAGAGGGTATTTTTATTTTATTTTTTTTATTTTTGTACACAAAGTTATGCATTTTTGAAGTTTAGGGTCAAAAATAAATAAAATATTTCATTTTCCCGCTCGATCGCCACGTGTCGCTCCCCGATTGGCCGGCGCGGTTCGTTCATGGATGCGGCTACCGTCCAGACTCCATCGGCGTCGTCCGTTGGATACACGCCCGATCGGACGGTCCGTCGCTTCTCTCCCTAGTTCTATTCACCCAAAACCGTCCAACTTCAAACCTTGATATCTCCCTCGATTCTCAACGAAATTGAATGAATTTTTTTAAAATGATCGTCTAATCGAGTAGCACACATCTATATGGTGAGGATATACTTAAAAAATGTGAATAATTACAGAAAATTAAAACATGCTCGGTTGGAGAAGAAAAAATTTGATACCTTTGTCCAAGAGGTGAGGCCTCAATTGGAAATGATTGGATTGAGCTTAGGAGTGCTTGGAGAAGCTTTGGGAACAATTTGGCGAGTTTACCCAAGGTAATCTTTGCATCTCCTCCACTTGGTCATGGATGTGGGGTTTAAATAAGGAAGGTTATGGTGGAGCTTTGGGTGGCCATGAGGGTTGGCTTGGTTCATTCATCAAGGTTTTTGGTCGAGGAAAACTCACATGATCGAGCTTGATCTTGGTGCAATCAATTGGGTTATGCCATGTGTAAAGTCAAGGATTTAAATGGCATGGGTGTAAGGAGCATTTTTGGTCCAATTTGGGTCAATTCATGGTTTTGGCTTGGTTCACTCACCAAGGCTTGATTTGGGCTGATGTGAGATCATTTGGGTCAGCCTCACATATGTGGTGAAGTCCCCATCTAAGGTTAGCTGGCCAATTTTGGTTAAAGTGTATCATGAATGGGGTTAAAAAAGGTTTAGTGACGACTTAAGAAAGGCTCCCCTCTCCTTGCCATAAGTGGCATGGTGAGGTGGAAAGGGCTCCCCATGGCTTGCATATGGCTTATGCATGGCTCCATGACTTCATTTGGCTTGCTCGTGGCTTGGGGAAAAGGTTGGCTCACTTGCATGGAAAAGGGTTATTTGGAATTTTGAAAACTTTGGATTCCATTGATGGGATTTGTCATGATGCTACAAATGGGTTGATTTCATGATGGTTTAAGACTTTGGTCAAATAGGATTATCAAAGGAATGATGAAGAAAAGGTTTCATGTGGGCTTGTAAATGGACTTTGGGCTTTTAAAATTTGGTAAAGGTGGGCTTTTAGGAAGGTTTAAGGGAGTGGGCTTTTAGGCTAGATAATGGGCTTTTGAATAGAAAAATTTGCAATAGAAAAATAAATGTTGAGTTTTGTCTAAGGATGTGTCATGATTGATTTGAAACAAGTTTGGAGTGATTTGGGTTTGAATTGGGTTGGATTTGGGCTTCTTTGGTAAAGGGGTTAATGTAGGTCAAATTGGGCTAACTTGGGCCAATGTTGGGCTAGGGTTGAAATTGTTGTAAAATTAATGTTGGGAAATGTTTATGGGAGTGTTTCAAAGAGTTTTTGACTTTGGTTGGGTTTTGATTTTGGGGTTTGGGCTTATTTGGGTTAGGTTTGGGTTTAGGTCAAGATTGGGTCTTTTAGCTTTGGGTTGAATTTGAGTGGGGTTTGGGTCTAAATTTTGGGCAAATTATGTTAGTGTTTTATTTGTGGGGATGTTAAGGAAGGTTTAGAAAAGGTTTGGGGTTAATTGGAGTTGAATTGGGTGAGTTTGAGCTAAGTTTGGGTCATGGGTTCAAATTGGGCTTTAAGGTCAAAAGTGAAATTGGATTCAAATGTCAATCAAATTGGGCTTGGATTTGGTCTAGATTAGTGTTGGGGATGTTAAATTGAAGTTTAGAATTGAATTGGACCAGAATTTGGGTCAACTGGGTAGGTTTGGTTTGACATTGGGTTCACTTTGGGTTAAAAATGGGTCAAATTGGGGATTTTGATAAAAGTGGGGTAAATTGACAAAATTGGCCCATGGTGTTGTTAGACAAAATGAAATTGGGAATATTTGGGATTTTTTAGAATTTTCTAGGAATTTTCTGAATTTTTGGATTTTTTGGCTAAGAGGGGCATTTTGGGTATTTGGAGGGTATTGGGGGGTATTTTTAGAATTTTTGGTATTTTTGGCTATGGATGATCAATTTGATTGGTGAGGAAATGTTTAGGAATGGTTTTGGGGAATTTTGGGTGATTTGGAAATTTTGGAGGATTTGGGTAATTTCGAGGGTTTTGGGTAAGTTGAGGCGGGTGTAGGGTCCCTGGGTCAAAAATTAAAAATTTGAAAAATTGAAGATTGGGTAATTGTAAGTGGAATGAAATCATTTTGGTTGAGCCATGAAGCCATATCAAGCCCACATGAGCTATGAAGGGACTCATTTGAGGCATCCACTATGTTGTTCCTAACCCTCTTAGCCAAGGGCTTAGGGGTTAAGGACCATCCATGTGAATCACCTTCATGAGTCAGGAGGTCAAGTTAGGTATGGGTGTGTTTTTAGGAGGTGTGTGAAAGTGTAGTGTATAGGTGTAGTGTGTGTGTAAGTCAGCCCTTCACCAGACCAGGCCACCTGTGGCAGTCCTAAGGCCAAAGAGTCCTATGGAACTCATCCTTTAAACTTCCACATTTGATTTCAACCCTCTAGGTGATTAGGGGTCTACAATCAAGTTTGTGGAGTTTGCGAGGAGTTAAGAAGTGGTTTGAATTTCTAAGTGGTGGGTCCCTATTCTAATCCTCTAGGATAGTCAAAGGAAAAGCCTAAGGCTAGATCCTAAGTACTAAAGAGAAGAAGAGAAGACCTCATCAAAAATGAGGTCAACAAATGGACCCCCAATAGGTGTGGTGTGCTAACCAAGCACACCGCGTGTATCAGCGTTGACCGAAAAGATCAACAAAACCAACACGGATGTCCAAGTGACAAATTTAGGACGAAGTAGAAGAATTTCCGCTGGGGAGTGTCAAGTATATCTCTGAGACTGGAGATTCCTGAACTCTCGCTGGGGAAAGGAAAAGGAGGTGAATTCCAAATCACATGATCTGGGGGAATTTCGATTTAAATTTCATTTTACTTTTAAATTTCAAGTTTCAATGTGTGAGCTTAGATTTTAGCTGAAGTTTTAATTTAGATTGAAGTTTTGTTAAAATTAATTTGGAGGGATTTGAATCTTGAAATGAAAATCGGAATTTCGTGGTTTTAGATGTAACATCTTCAACCTCAAAAGAAAATTGAATTGATTGAATTAAATCATTACAATGAGGAAAGAACTCAGAGCTGATGCAGGTATTGGATGTAAAATCCTTAACCTCAAGAGTTTGATTTTGATGTATTTCATTGCAATAGGGAAAGAATCCTAAAGCAATGCAGTCTCGGATGAAAAATCCTCAACCTCAAGAATTTGATTTTGATGTATTTCATTGCGATAGGGAAATAACCTAAAGCAATGCAGTATCGGATGTAAAATCCTCAAGCCCAAATTTTTGATTTTGATGTATTTCATTGCGATAGGGAAAGAACCTAAAGCAATGCAGTCTCGGATGTAAAATCCTCAACCCCAAAAGTTTAATTTTGATGTATTTCATTGCGATAGGGAAAGAATCCTAAAGCAATCCAGTCTCGGATGTAAAATCCTCAAACCCAAAAGTTTAATTTTGATGTATTTCATTGCGATAGGGAAATAATCCTAAAGCAATGCAGTCTCGGATGTAAAATCCTCAACCCCAAAGTTTGATTTTGATGTATTTCATTGCAATAGGGAAAGAATCCTAAAGCAATGCGATCTCGGATGTAAAATTCTCAACCCCAAAAGTTTGATTTTGATGTATTTCATTGCAATAGGGAAAGAATCCTAAAGCAATGCAGTCTCGGATGTAAAATCCTCAACCCCAAAAGTTTGATTTTGATGTATTTCATTGCGATAGGGAAAGAATCCTAAAGCAATGCAGTCTCGGATGTAAAATCCTCAAACCCAAAGTTTGATTTTGATGTATTTCATTGCAATAGGGAAAGAATCCTAAAGCAATGCAGTCTCGGATGTAAAATCCTCAACCCCAAAAGTTTGATTTTGATGTATTTCATTGCAATAGGGAAAGAATCCTAAAGCAATGCGGTCTCGGATGTAAAATCCTCAACCCCGAAGTTTGATTTTGATGTATTTCATTGCAATAGGGAAAGAATCTTAAAGCAATGCAGTCTCGGATGTAAAATCCTCAACCCCAAAAGTTTGATTTTGATGTATTTCATTGCAATAGGGAAAGAATCCTAAAGAAATGTAGTCTCGGATGTAAAATCCTCAACCCCAAAAGTTTGATTTTGATGTATTTCATTGCAATAGTGAAAGAATCCTAAAGCAATGCAGTCTCGGATGTAAAATCCTCAACCCCAAAAGTTTGATTTTGAATGGTAATTGATATTGCAAAGATTTGTAGTGTTGATTTGAAAAGTGTGGAATTTTGGTGTTTTGAGAATTTCATGAAAGTTGTAAAAGACTTTCATGGAAAAAAAATAGATTAGGAGGGAATATGTTGATGCTACATATCCCATTCAAAAGAGTTGATTGAAAGTTGCTGGTTTGGATTGGATACAATTCCTCGCCACTAGATCCGAATCGAAAACCTCGTGGCTCCGTGTCAATGGAATCGACCGCTTCCATCCCGGACAAGGGAGAGAGTAGAACGGATTGGATTTCAGATTTGGAAGGTTGAGTTTGAATTTGATTGAGATTTGATTTGAGATCTGGAAGGTTGAATTTGAAATTTTGATTTAAAATTTGTGTTCATTTTGTTTATTCTTTAACGATTTATCGTTCATTTAATGTTCATGTGAATTTGGAGTTCATCATTTTTTTATTTAGATTTTTAAGGAAAGTTTTCTTTTATTCTTTTTGTTTCTTTTCTGTTCTTTGTTCGAAGTTCATTTAACTTTAATGGCGTTTCCCGATCAACTTGCACAAAAGAGGTGAAGGCCAAAAATGTGACATGGTCACTTTCATTCCAATCATGTTGAAGATACATCATACAACTCGATCCGGAATATATCTCATACAATCCATATAGACTCGAAACGGACTATGTATGATCTTTGTTGATCCATCCAAAAAAGGTATCCGTCAAAAATCCATGTCCGAATAGTGAGGTACATGGTCAATAACATCACCTTCCAAGCCATCCTCGGCAAGGATGCCGTATGGATGTACGTTGGAGGTGTGATATTTCCCATGTAACTCACGGCTCGTAAGGCCGGAGGCTCTCTAGCTCCGGTCCGGCTGGAAGTGATAAGGTGCTTTCCGTCATCCATCCTTCTAAAAGTAACCGAGATCCGCTTCATTGGTACTCCCGTATGCAATGTTTAGCGACATCCGCTCCGTTGCCCTTTAGTATCATGACGGAACCTACCGGTAATGGTATCTTTATCGGCCCTCGGAACTCACTCCGAGCACTCGCTATCCGGAGGTCGGATCCGAACATGATATTACACTCGTTCGGAAAAGAAACTGTGCGAAAGGTCCGACAAAGTCGTGGTGATCTATGTGCGGGGGTATGCGATCACCCTTCTTGTAAATATTAATGATGCAAGCTGTTGGGTATCCAATCTGCTGGCGTACCCTCCATGCTATCATTCTTTTTACCATCCTTTTGATGACTAATGTCATTGGATCCACCCGGCCATGACGGAGTATCCCCGGTGGGTTTCCCTTCCTGTCTTCTCGCGAAGTTGTAGCAGCATCCACATTGTATTGTAATTCTCCCCTTCTCTGGCATCCATCTCCGGGGTTCTGAGTAAGTGTTTTCTCTTAGGCGACCTGCTCGACCCATTCTTTTCAAATCCTGGATGCAGTCCACGATTTGTTGTTGTTCGTATTCTGAGAACACGTCTGTATGTAGCTCGAGGCCTTCTAGTATATTGATCCTTCTGCCTTTGATTCTCTCGAAGTATTCAAAAGTTTGCTTCTCAACATTCTGCATTCTTTCTAGCTCGTATTCTGGAATAATCTGCAAATGGCGAGGCCTAGTGACGTACTGTGGGATATATGGCTCAATCCCTTTGCGTTCTCCTGCATACCTCGGCTCCTCGGGGATGGTCTCCATCGGGACGTCCTCCGGGATTGCTCCTGCAACAAGGTTATGCATTACTGGTGACTTTATCTGGTGGCGTGGTAGCCTTCCTTCTTCTGATCTTCTTGAGATTTCCCTGGTCTCTTCTGTTATCCTCGGAGCTATCATTCTTTCTTCAGGTTCCTGGAGAACCGGTATCCTTGAAGTATATGTACTCGGCGATAGCAATCGCCTCGTCGCGCCGGTCCGTCGCTAGTTTAGTTAACATCTTGCGGATACGGCGATTTTTATTTCATCGCCGAGTTCGTCGTGAGAGTAGCTCTTCGTACTTCCCGAATTTCTATGGGCACGGCGCCGACAAGCTCGCCCTCCGCCGTAGCGACTACTGATTTGATTCTCTTGTCTTCTTCGGTGTTTGTTTTTCTTTTCTTCTGCTCTGGATTGGTGGCTTGGGCCACCCACTTTCATTATCGTCTAACTCGGGCGGTTCCTCTCGGTCAATTGGGACCCAGTCACCTTCCTCGTATTGTAGGCCTGCTGGTGCGAAGTCTGAGTCAATCTCTATTATCGCTCCATCTTTCACCCTCTTTTCGTCGAGTCCAAGGCTTACGCCATTTATAAAGTTTAGGACCAACTGCCCGTTCGACATTTCCCTGCGAAAAGACAAGGAAAAGGATCAGGGGCTGTACTAAGAACAAGAACATTAAGAAAATGTTTATTAGAGACAGAGTTTTTTTTTATTATTACTTTTGTACTTTTAAATTCAACAGGAATGAAGTGGGAAAAGATCAGGAAAAAGATTTTGATTTGGAAGAGAAAACAAGGAAAACATATTATCATGATTTTATTTATTTTAGCACATTTTTTATTATTTTTGGGTTCGGACCCAGTCATAAGTAATTACTTCACCCGTGCTTCTAGGGATGAAAAATTCATTCTTTCGAAACATCAGGTAGCGTAATACTTTTTCAAGTATCGTCCATTGATCGGAAGCATATGTCATTCTCCTTGGCAATTCACTAGCTGGTAAGAGCCTCTTGAGTAGACTGCCTCAACCACAAACGGCCCTTCCCAAGTGGGTTCAAATTTTCCTCCTATCTTGCGGTGTGCAAGGATAGGTCTCTTGAGAACGAGAACTAAGTCACCAACTTTGAAGGTTCTTGGGCGGACCGATTCGTCATGGGCTTGAACCATCTTAGCTTGGTATAGTTCTAAATTCTGTCTGCGCTGCGAGTCTTTTTCCTTCCGGGCTTTCCAATTCTTCTAGTCGTAATTTGGCATTCTCTTCCGTCGTGATCTTGTTTGCAACTCGCAATTCGAGTGAAGGAAGCTGGACCTCTAAGGGTAACACTGCCTCGGACCCATACACCAGAGCGTAAGGTGTAGCTTGAGTAGGAGTTCTGAAGGTTGTCCGGTAGGCCCATAAGGCTTCAAATAACTTCTCTTGCCAATTTCTCTTATTATCGTCCAAGGTTTTCTTTAAAATTTGAACGAGAGTTTTATTAAAAGCCTCGACTGAGCCGTTTTCTCTTGGGTAGTAAATTGTTGAATATCGCCGGTCGATTCCGTGTCTCCCCGACAAAATTGTTGATTTGTGTGCTTCGAATGCCGACCCATTATCCGAGATGATCTCGCGCGGCACTCCAAAACGGTAGACAACTTGGTTCTTGAAAAGCCGTAGCATGTGGTGTGCTTTCACTTCTCTAAGTGGAGTCGCCTCGACCACTTGGAAAAGTAATCTGTAGCCGCAAGAATGAAGCGATGTCCTTTTGAAGATGGTGGTTCTATTGGACCCACTATATCCGTGCCCCAACATTCAAATGGCCACGACGCAATTGTCGGATGTAGCACATTTGGAGGTTGGTGTAGAACCACTTCGTGCACTTGGCATTGGTGACAGCTCTTGGCGATTTTCATGCGATCGGTCATCATCGAGGGCCGGTAGTACCCTAGTCTTTTAATTTTCATTTTCATCTTCGGACCCGATCGGTGAGCGCCACGAGTCCCGAATGCACCTCTTTAACAATTTCACGGGCCTCGGACCCGCTTAGGCACCTTAGCCACATTTGATCGAAAGACCTTACGTATAACGTGTTATTTATTAATGCGTAGGACGCAGTTCTTTTCTTGATCCGATGGGCTAACAACCTATCGTCCGGTAGTTTTCCTGTTTGCAGGTAGTCTATTACATGGCCGTCGCCAATCTTCTCGTGTTTTCTTTCACTGTTGCAATCGATTCTTCTTCTTTTTCTGATTTGTGTATTGTGTCTATGTCGAGCTGTGATAGGACCTGACGTCCGTGAACTGACTCTTCCACTGATTCATCTTGCAAGCAAACAAATTCTTTTGCGAGGCGGGCTAACGCATCTGCTAAAGCGTTTTCTTTCCTGGGAATTTTGTAGATCGTCACATTCGGAATCTGTTCCAACAACTGTATGGCATACTGGAAGTATTGCTCGAGTCTTGGCTTTAAAATTCTGTATTGTCCGGCGATCTGTTGAATGATTAACTGCGAATCCCCGTAGATGTTGATGTTCATTATCCCCATTTGAATAGTTAATTCCGAGTCCGTTATGAGAGCTTCGTATTCCGCTTCGTTGTTCGTACACGGCTCGTTAAGTGGTAGGAGTATCTTAACATCCCCCGCTCCGGTGTTATAAAGATTAGTCCGATTCCTGCCTTACCGGGCACTATCACTTGCGACTCTTCGTCTTTATGTGCTGAAGATGCTCCGTCGAAATACAATTCCAAACATTGATCATCAGGGTCTTCTAAGCTCATTATTTGTTCATCTGGCAAGTCGTCGTTGAGAGGAGATTCTGCCGGCAAAGGGTGTGCTGCGAGGAAGTCTGCTAGGACTTGTCCCTTTACGGCACGAAGAGGCACGAAAGTTATATCGAATTGCAATAATATCATTGACCACCCAGCAAGTCTGCCAGAAAGCGTCGGACGGGTCATCAAGTATTGCAATGGATTAAATTTCGAGATCAGGTTGACCTTATGAGAAAGCATGTAGTGCCTGAGCTTTTGAGCGGCGAAGATCAGGGCCAAACAATGCTTTTCAATTGGAGGATACTTTATTTACGTTGGAAGTAAACGACGGCTTAGGTAGTAAAGAGCATTTTCTTTACCCTCATCATTGACCTGGGCTAATAGGGCTCCGAGAGAGTCGTCTAAGGCCGCGGTATAAAGTATCAACGGTCTACCTGAGACTGGGGCTGCTAAGACAGGAGGTTTCATTAAATATTGTTTAATGTCCACGAAGGCCCTCTGGCATTTCTCTTCCCAAATAAATTTGGCGTCCTTTTTAACTAATGCCGAGAACGGCTGACACCTACCTGACAAGTTCGAGATAAAGCGTCGAAGATATGCCAACTTCCCTTGAAAAGATCGTAGTTGTTTTAAGGTTCTGGGAGGTGGCATTTCTAAGATAGCTTTAATCTTTTCCGGGTTGATCTCAATTCCACGATGTCGGACAACGAATCCTAAGAATTTCCGGAGGTGACGCCGAAGGCGCATTTTAAGGGATTCATCTTAAGGTTAAATTGTCTTAATCGTTCGAAAACAATTCTCAAATCATACGAGTGGTTTTCCTTTACTTTGCTTTTGATGACCACATCATCCACGTAGCATTCGACTTGATTGTGGATGAGATCATCAAAAATTCTTGTCATTACTCTCTGGTAGGTTGCTCCTACGTTCTTCAGTCCGAATGGCATCACTGTGTAGCAATATACTTCGATCGGCGTTCTGAATGCTGTAAGTTTTTCATCTTCTGGAGCCATTTTTATATGGTTGTATCCTGAAGATCCATCCATGAATGAGAATATTTCATGTGTTGAAGCAATGTCGATCATTAATTCTGGGATCGGTAGAGGGAATTCATCTTTTGGACATGCCTTGTTTAAATCTCTGAAATCCACACAAATTCTGATCTGACCATTCTTCTTCCTGACTGGTACCACATTGGCTAACCAAGTCGGGTATTGTTCTTCACGGACAAATTTAGCGTCTATTAGCTTTTTAACTTCGGCTATGACTTGCCGTTCGATTTCTAGACGCATTCTTCTGGAACCTTGTCTGATCGGAGCAGTAGGATCCACTCCTAGCTTATGGATCGCGACCTCTGGAGCTAATCCTGGCATCTCATCGTAGCTCCAAGCAAAACAGTCTTTAAATTCCATTAATAACTTGATTATTTCTTCGGAGTCTTCTTTATTGAGTAAGGAGCTAACAAAGGTAGGTCTAAGCTCTTCGCTAGTACCTAAGTTAACTTCCGTTAACTCATCTATTGTAGATTTGATCTCTTCTTCGAACTCTGGTGGAGCGTTTCCAATTTGTAAATCTTCAAGTTCTTCTGTAGCTTCCATGCAGTCTTCATTAGACTTGCAAGTGACAACCATGCAAAATTCAGTATCGTCAACTGATCCTACTGTGCCGAATCTTAGACCATGCTTTGAATTAGGTGGACGACCGGAGTTATTCCATAATTTTTCAAAATGTTGTGATTGACCTTTTGTCCATTATCGAGGTAAGAAACCATGCTGAATTAAATTTTGAACACAGGGAGAGTACCACTCAAATTGTACATTATTTTCAATTTTGGAGGAAGGAGCACCACGGTAGAATTTGATGGGCTTTGCACCGCCGCTACGTACCTCTTTGACCACCATACCCTCGATCTTATTAGAATGGATCGGGGTAAGGGTCATAGTATGTACATAGTGGTTAATCTTCTCGTACATCGATTTATATTCCTCGTTCTTTTCATCTTCGAGAGAGATCCTGAATTGCGGCTTCTTCCGACTTATTGTCGTTGTTTATTGCTTGATTTCTTTTTCTTCTTCAGAACTATCTTCCCAATCAACATTGATGGTCGGTTTCCTCCGTCCAACTCGTCCTAACGTCTGCCAAGACCTCGTCCCCGGCCTCGACCTCGGATGCGAGTTGTGGAGAAACCTTCACCATCTCGCTGTAAGGGAGTGGTGAGTGACTGTTGGACTAGGACTTCAGGCTCTTTGTCGTCCCGAACTTCCTTTGCTTCATTCGTTATGGTATCTCTGGAGAAGATTGTTTTCTTCGGAGGTGCATAATAAGCTGCATCTTCATGGATTCCAATTTCATGTACGGAGAATGGTTTTAAGTCACCTTTGATGCACTGTTCCCCTCCATCGTAGTATTTGATGCACTGATGTAGAGATGATGGTACCATCCGGTTTTCATGTATCCATGGTCGGCCCAGTAGAGCGTTGAATGACGTTTCTGAATTAATTATGTGAAATTTCGCGGTTGTCTTTGCTAAGTCACCGATCTTCATTAGCAGTGTTATTGAGCCGAGGGCTCTTTCTCCTTTCTGGTTGAATCCTCTTAATAACATTTTGTCCGCTTCGAGCTCGCGAGCATCAATTTCCAAGTATGCTAGCGTTCGAAGATTCATTATATTGATTGATGCTCCTGGATCCACCAATACTCTGGAAACTTCCCAATTGTAACTGAAATGTACAACGGTCGTTTGTGGTCTGCTGTCCCAAGTAGTAGGTCATTGTCCGTGAAAGTGACACCTCGCTGTTCCTTTAACGAGCAAACCTCATGTAAGGAATCTCCAGTAATTTGAGCTAAGCAAATTTCTGGATCAAGTAAGGCCTTGATCAGAGCTTCTCTCATCTCCTTTGATAAGATGAGAGCGTCGTAGATGCTCGGCTTGGTCGGTAGTTTCCTAAGATGGGCTAGCACGTTGTAGTCCACTTTGTTTTCATGTGTCTCGGCTTCTTCCCGAATGAGTATTTCTTCTGCCGGGGTTGATTCTTCCTGAACAACCACCTGCTTTCCTTTGTCCTTTGGACCCATTATCGGAGGTAGAACTCTTCCACTTCTTAAGTTGACTTCTGTGATTTCTTCTGAATCTAGTATTGAGTTTGCTGATGTCTCCTTCTGAATCGGAATGACAGGTTCTTCTGGATTAGCTTCGGAGTCTGAAGGCTCTAACTCTATTGTGACTGGAGCTCCTCGAAACTCGCAAATAGATTCGTTGCTTGTTGAACTCTCGTAGCCTCCTTGGTGGATGTCTTCTTTGTCATTGTGATCGTCGAGATTGTGTATGATTTGAGAATTATCATTTGTATCGGAATCGACGTCCGGATTAGGTTGATTGTCGCTAGTTACGTAATCGTTAGAAACGATCAAACGTAGCCAACGCCATAACCCTCATCATTATAAGATCCCACCGGAGTGAGCGGATAATCATACGAGTCGGAGGTTCGAGGGATTTCTCCCCCGAATCGGAAACAACTATCCTAGGATAAGCGGCCCCAAGTCTAGCCTTAGGAGCCTCGGTCTTCTCTTCTTCGTCAATTTTCTTCTTTTCTTCAGTCGTCTCTTATTGAGGTGGTTCTTCTATCGCAAGTGATAGTGCCGACTTGACAGGTTTCGAACTCTGAATTGAGGCTTGCACCGAAGTGGTTTGGATGCGATCTAAAATCTTCTTCGAAGACTTTGTCCAAGCGGTAGTCCATCCATCGTCAGTCGCATAGGGATCTATCAGAACAATGAGATCCGTCGAGATAATATTGACAGAACCTCCTTTCTGGGGTTCCTTCATGTATTCCTTCGGGATTGTTATGTTCCCTTTTCGAAGATTGTCGTTGAGCCAACTTTTGAAGGTAATACAATCTTCTATCTTGCGTCCACACATCCGGTGGTAAGGGAAAAAGTTGGGATCTCCTTTCTTGTCGACTTCTTCTGGTCTCTTGGGCTCTGACAGTTGGAAATCTGGAGTCTTCATCAGACTGCGAAACATTTTCGGCACTGCCTCATTCTTGAACGGATACTCCCTGCTCAAAAGCTCCCTCAACGTACGTTGTGGACGAGGCGGTTGTTCATACTGTTGAGATGACTGATAGCTGGGTCGGGGTTGCTGGTAATTCTGTTGAGGTTGCTGCGGCCGTTCTGACGGTATTTGTATTTGCTGCTTGCCTTTATCGATTGCTGCAACGATCCCAGACTTCTTTTCAAAAGTTTTCACGGGCATCTGTTTGTCTGTTTTGTCGATGAAACTTAATTGCTTCGCCTCCTCTTGCAAGCTTCCTGCCTTGCTTAACAACTTCTCGAAAGTCTTAATAGTAAATCCCTTGAGGAGAAGTGCTATCGGGCCATGAATGCTCTTAAGTAAAATGCCGATTGCATGCTGTTCTTGTAGCTGTGGCTCACACTTCATACTTAGATTCCTCCATCGAAGTATGTAATCCACCAAAGTTTCGTTCGGCTTCTGCTTCTCTACCACTAAATCACCTATAGTGATGTGGTGTCGAGCTCCGCAAATCGCTTGATGAAGAGATTCTCTAATTCGAAAATGTCTTCACCGAACCGTTTGGTAATTCCGCATACCAATCAAAGGCGATCCCCGATAGTCGTCGACAAATTGTCCGAAGAGTAAAGCATCACTTCCGCCGGCATAGCAACAATCGGCACGAAAATGTGCAACATGCCGCCGAGGGTTTCCGGTTCCATCAAAGGTCTTGAACGGAGGTGGTACAAAGCCTTTCGGATATCGGACGGCGTCGAATTCTTCGGGGTAAGGTCTACCCGTCCGAATGGATGTCCCGCTCTTTGATTGTGCCAAGGCTTCTCGCACCTGCTCGTTCCACCATGCTCTTGATATCCTTTTCCGAATCATGTTCCGGGTAGAATCTTTCTTTGGTCGATCGTCTCCGTTAACGGATGTAATCTCTTTTCCTCCGTCCGTAATATGAATAACTTACGGAGGCGTTTCTCTTGGGGGTTGAACTCGACTCGAAGAGTGGCTAGGGCTGCAGCCATCTTTTCCATTCTTTTTGCCAATTGAGAGATTGTATCGTCTTTTTCTCGAATTTGTGCTCTTAATGCTTCCGGTTCATCTCTTTCCACAGCTGCCGGAGCACCTTGCGAAGCTGACGATGCTCGTGTTTCAACCATGTTAATTTCCGCATATTCATCATCCATGAATTCGACGAGTCGACTTCATCTCCGAATTTTTCTTCTCTTTCTCTTGCTAATCGCCGAATATCGCTTCTTAGCTTTTCCATAGTGTCTTCCAATGGTCTTTTTCGTGCGGTTTCGCAGCTTATCATGCGATGGCCGTCGGGTTTCCTTTTGGGAGTCCCCTTCATTGCGAGTGGCGCTTTCTTCGGACTCGAGTCTCCCGACGAGACTTTCCTTCTCGGGTCGTCGTTTCGGTCTTAATTGGCGGTAGTGGGATGCCATACCATCCTTCTAGCGACAGAAGGCCTAGGACCTGGATGGTCCGTCGGCCGAATGCTTGGAAGGTGGTATCCTCCCTGATCTGTAAACCTGAAACAACAACAGGTGGACTAGCCTTCATCTTCTTATTCGGCTCTTCTGCAGCGATAGTAGGTTCTACTCGTGGCCCAAGACGGGATTTGGCCGGCACCCGTCCTATCCTTCTTAAAATCTCCGATACAGGGCATTTCTCTTTCTTTGCTAACTTCTCAATCACAGTCTGTAGTCGGGCAAATGGTGTAATCCTAGCCCTTTTCTTCTCGTTGTCGCTATAGTATGCGGGTCGAGGTAATGTAGAAGCAATCCTGCGGACATTTTCCTCGTCAGCTGCGGCGGAAGGGGATGGAATCTACTTCCTTCCAAAAGGGGTGTATCTTCGAGCAATGGTATGTATTCGGGTAGTGGTGTGTACTCAGGGATTTCTTCTAAGAAAGCGACTTCGAGCAACTCGGCCTTCCCGGCAATCTTCCCCGCTCTGTTTCTCCTCTGAGTCCGTGTTAGGGGTGGAACCCTTGAGCTGGACCCAATTTCAAAAATAGAAGGTCTTGCACGGAAATCTGTACCCTCCACGGTAACATGCTCGTTACAAATTTGAACTTCCTTCCCCTTCAATTTAGCGGGAGCCGGGGTAGGTGCAGAGACGACTAGACCAGTGGGGGTAGAGATAACGGTCCTCCTATGGACAGTAGTATTCCTCTCAGCTGGAACCTTTTGCAGGGGAAGGAACTCTTGAGCTGACTTCAGGTTGAATTCAATCACGGGCTCTTCAGTTTCTGACATTTTGTCCATTAGCGTGAAGAGAGTGATGTCAGCGATCTTGACATCTGTGTTGCCAAATCCTTGCCCAAAACGGATGATCCCATTGTCGGGCAGTTCATCCTTGTAAACAGCGAAGTCCAGTCCATTTGTGAAGGAGAAGATTAACTTTGGGGCATCCATTTTCTGCAGGGCAGATTCCGAATGTCAGTCCCGAATTATACTTCCTTTCGTCGTAAAGGTTTAGGACGAAAAAGAAAGAGCCCGAACACATTTTCGTTTATGTTAGTGCATTTGTGATTTATAAAAGAGGTTGTTTATTAGGTAGTTCATTTGTTAGAAACAAAATGATTAAAGGAAAAAGGTTATAGAAAAGGTAAAGGGCCTGATTTAGAATTGGAAAGGAAGAGAGAGTCTTATGCAAGACTTCTCAACTCGAAGGACCGCTCCTAAGCTAACACCTATTGGGGGTCAACCCCACCTCAGAAAAGAGGTAAAAGGATATCAGAACCTCTCTGTTTAGGGGTGTCTAAACAGCGGCTCCTAAATCCGAGAGGTGTTGGCTATACTCGTTCAAGACAGAAATGAACGGGGTATTCCAACGGAAGAATGGTAGTTTTGGCCCACTAGGGACATGGATACACTACCGATTTATGAAAGCAAAACCATCTAATAAAAAAATGGAGAGAGGAACTAGTCCCCAGCGGAGTCGCCAGAAATTGTCGGCATATTTTTAGGTTGAGTGTTTTGTTTTGAAAAGAGGTCGCCTACAGAAATTGTCGGCAAATTCTTAATTTAATTTAAATAAATAATTTGAAAAGTAGTATTTGATTTTGAAAATAATTTTTAAATTTGAAGATTTTAAGATATGAATCAAACTGATCTCACATCCTGAATAGTTTACTCAAACGAGCACCACACCACAAACCATGTATCTATCTCGAAGAATAGACACACTGCTTGATAATGGGGCTCGATTAGATAAACTAGAAAGGTTTGTGACATCCGTTTGGTCTGCGAACCAATTTTATAATCCGACAAGTTCCCCGCTTAATATAAATGAATTAAGTAGGGTTTATATTACACTGGTTCTTAAAATTCCCTATAAGGGCAAGCCCCTATAGTTAATTACATCTTAAGTGACGGGAATCACCTAAGAAAACTCTCGATAATAATCAGTAGTTCTGCTTTCAAGAATTTCAAAGTTTAAGTTTTCAAAGGATTGAATTTTGGAATTTCAATAGGGAATGGATCAAATTTGGAACATTTTATTTTGAGAATCCAAAGGAAGAAAGGTAGGAGAAATCACAGATTCAAAGCGAACTCCGGTAATTTCCCGACTATCCTATTGTTTGGCTTGGATTTAGGAAAGCCCTAATGTTTATTTAGTATTTTGATCTTGCCAATTTTAATTAGTTAGGACTTATATTCGTATGATAAAATCATACAAATAGCCTCGAAGATGTGAGGGTTTATGTCATATCCGACGACTACCTCGGAGTCCTAAGACCGGTTAGGGCTTAATTTACATGATATGATCATGCAAATGCCTAACGAAGAGTTGAGGATTTATGTTGCACTAGGCAAACTTCCTCGAAGTCCTATGGCTTGGTTATTTAATTCTAAGAAAGTTTTGCTGAAGTAGACTCGGGTTTTGCCGACGACGATGGCCGTGCTTTGCCCACCATGCTCCGAGCTCCTTGTTGCGGAGGTTTAGTTTTAGAGGTCATAAATCAGGAGATGAGAGAAGTGTTCTGGTTTAGAGAAAATCTTAAAATCCAGGTGTTTTTTATTATTTTAATTAAACAAATCTTAAAGTTGATTATAACAACACCGGTTAAGATCCCACGGTTCCATCCTTCCGGCATCGTTATTTTTATCGGATTCACTTAGTCCTGATGAATTTGCTAAACTCAATCGAATGAGTTCCACACTTTCGTTTAGACCGTGGGAAATCCCGTTAGCAACACGTAGGTTACATCATCCGAGGTATTCCCGATCATCCAACAAGACGTTTTAATTTAGTTGTAGTTGTAGTTTTGTTGTTCGTTTGTGATTAAATTTTGAGTTGTTTTATATTTTGAAATGTTGTGGCGGTGAATTTTATCTTGTAATGAATTTTAATTTAGTTTTGGTTTCAGTTTTAGGGACTATCCTAAAGGTGTGGGTTTTCATGCAACAATTGTTTATCATGCAAGAAAAGTAAGTGCGATGCGATTAAATAAATTGCAATAAGGTAAATTGCAATAAAATAAAAGCGTACCTAGAGGGTCTTCCCGTCATCCCAAGCTACACTTAAAACACAATTAGAATATTTAAGCATTTAAAGCAAGTTCCTAGGTAAAGCTAAGGGAAGGGTTATGGTTTTCTACCAAGGTCCTACTCCTATAGCTAGTCATCTCCTATGACGTCTAGGTGTCGGTATTTTGGTTTGAGGACGATTTCCTTCATCAAAGAACAATTAAGTTCAATTGTTCTTATAAACATCCTATCATATCGAGGAAGTGCTTAAGACAAATCTTAAACATCTTTTCAATATTTCTAGGATTATTTTAAGTCCAAGAGAATTTAATTATACAAATGAATTAATCGTCCAGGAGTTCAAGTTTTGTTATCTTGCTCAGTGAACTAGGACATTTGAATATCCTATAAGTGAAGTAACACTTCACTTAATACTCCATTTAGGAGTTGTGACAACAAATGCTTTCGAGGGCAAATTGATGTTCAAGTGATTTATGATTTAATTTAATTTCAGTTAATGGATTTAAGTTTGAAATAGTGTTCAAGTTGTTTTAGATTTATTTTTGAATTCTTTATGTCTTAGGTGATGTTATTCTTAATTCAATTTAATTTAACTTTGGTTTAGTTTCAATTTTAATTTAATTTATTTAATTTAATCTAATTTTAATTTTAACTTGATTTTTTTTATTTTGATTTAATTTAATTTAATTTAATTTAATTTAATATGATTTAATTTAATTCTATTTTATTTAATTTGATTTAATTTGATTTAATTTAATTTAATTTAATTTAATTTAATTTAATTTAATTTGATTTAATTTGATTTAATTTAATATGTTTTAATTTAATTTAATTTAATTTGATTTAATTTAATTTAATTTAATTTAAATTTTAATTTAATTTTATTTTTAATTTTAATTTAATATTTTATTTTTTATGTTTTAAAGATGATTTAATTTTAATTGTTAAAGTATTAATTTAATTGAAATTTTAAAAGGATTTAATTTAAATAATTTAACTTTAATTTAATTTAATGATTAAGTCTTTTAGCATTTTAAATCTTAAATTTGGATTATCATTTTAATTAGGAATTAAATATTATTGAGATGATTAATTTAGGGATTCTTAAATTAAAGAACAAATCTCTTCCTAATAATATCCCTATTTTAATAATTCCAATTTTATTATTCTTCCAAATTTAATTAATTATTTGATTAAGGTTTATTTTAATTATTTTTTAATTGTTTAGTAGGTTTCTACCCTTTAATTATTTAAATTTCAATCATCCAAATCAGATTAAGATCAAATATTTTACTTTTTCATTTTATTAAGCCTAAAGTTTTAATTAATGGTTAGAATTTTAATTACCATTTTGCCCTTCAAGCTTACTAATTCCATAACTCACTAAATTGAGCTCAAATGAATTTAAAATTTTTATGTGACTTCACTCATATGTCAATAAAGGCATTAGAGGAGAAAATGTGATTTTTCTGTATTTAATTTATTTATGTAATTATTTTTGATGGAAAATAGGGATTTCCAAGGAAAATTTAATAATATGACTAAGGGAAAGTTTCTGCCCTTAAGAAAATTATGGGACATTCCTAATGATTAGAGGACCACTTGGACCAATTTTGGTGATTTTTTGAATTATATTCTTTTTATTATAATTATTTTGAGTTTTGGAGTATTAATTAATTTAAAAATAAAATAAAGGTTGAAAAATGAATTTTTTATTTTTTAAAAATCTCTCTGATATCAAGGAAATCAAAGAACCAATTTTTACAATTTTTTGATTTTTCTTTGATTTATTAGAATTATTTTAGTGGAAATGCTAAAAAATACATTTTTTTAATTTTAAAATTACCTTAGGGCTTTAAAATTTAATATTTCATCATATAGACTTAAGAAAAATATGGGGTTTGTTCCTAAGTGATTAAAATTCAAAATGTGACATTTTGGTGAATTTTATTATTTTTGTGATTTTTATTATTTTTTAATTATTAAAAATATTAAAATAATGCAAAAAATCAACTTTTTTAGAAAATTGAAATTTTAATTTTCTTAAATTCCCCTGATATCAGAGAGGCTCCAAAACCAATTTGGTGAATTTTTGAAAAGCATTTTGAAAGTTATGAATTTTTTAAGTTTAATTTTGACTAAATGGCTTAATCAACCCATTTGATAGGGCTAACCAAGTCCAATTGACTTTAAACTTTTATGGTGGGTTCCTCTGATCCTAAAGGTCAGTGGAGGATTGATTTCAAGTCAATTTGATGTATGATTAGCTCTAATTAATTAAAACTCCATTTTTGGTGTTTAAGCCAATTAGGTTTATTCCAAGTGAGTTAACTCAAAACCTATTTTTCCTAGGGTCCTCTGGTCATAATAAACATCACCAAATTTTCCTAGAATTTATTTCACAATATGCTAATTATTGGAATTAAAATACTCAAACTAGCAACCTAGAGTTGAAAAATCAATAACTCTTCATAGGGATGGCCTCTGACTTTGGAAAATTCATGGAATGTTCCCAAATTTAGAGGCTTCAAAATCCCTATGGTCTCATGCCATGGTGAATTGTATACATGCATGAAGAATTGAAAATGTGCAGAGAGTAAATAAATTATTAAAAATCAAATACTCAATGAAATTAAATGATTTATTTTCCACATTATTCTCCTCTGTTCACTGAGCAAGAGGGTATTTTATTTTATTTTTATGATTTTTCTACACAAAGTTATGCAGTTTTGAAGTTTAGGGTCAAAAATAAATAAAATATTTCATTTTCCCACTCAATCGCCACGTGTCGCTCCCTGATTGGCTGGCGCGGTTCTGTTCATGGATGCAGCTACCGTCCAACTCCATCAGTGCCGTCCGTTGGATACACGCCCGATCGGACGGCCGCTCGCTTCTCTCCCTTAGTTCTATTTACCCAAAACCGTCCAACTTCAAACCTTGATATCTCCCTCGATTCTCAACGAAATTGAATGAATTTTTTTTTAAAATGACCGTCTAATCGAGTAGCACACATCTATGTGGTGATGATATACTTAAAACATGTGAATAATTACAGAAAATTAAAACATGCTTGGTTGGAGGAGAAAAAATTTGATACCTTTGTCCAAGAGGTGAGGCCTCAATTGAAAATGAATGGATTGAGCTTAGGAGTGCTTGGAGAAGCTTTGGGAACAATTTGGCAGAGTTTACCCAAGGTAATCTTTGCATCTCCTCCACTTGGTCATGGAGGTGGGGTTTAAATAAGGAAGGTTATGGTGGAGCTTTGGGTGGCCATGAGGGTTGGCTTGGTTCATTCATCAAGGTTTTTTGGCTGAGGAAAACTCAAAAGATTGAGCTTGATCTTGGTGCAATCAATTGGGTTATGCCATGTGTAAATTCAAGGATTTAAATGGCATGGGTGTAAGGAGCATTTTTGGTCCAATTTGGGTCAATTCATGGTTTTGGCTTGGTTCACTCACCAAGGCTTGATTTGGGCTGATGTGAGATCATTTGGATCAGCCTCACATATGTGGTGAAGTCCCCATCCAAGGTGAGGTGGCCAATTTTGGTTAAAGTGTATCATGAATGGGGTTAAAAAAGGTTTAGTGAAGGCTTAAGAAAGGCTCCCCTCTCCTTGCCATAAGTGGCATGGTGAGGTGGAAAGGGCTCCCCATGGCTTGCATATGGCTTATGCATGGCTCCATGACTTCATTTGGCTTGCTCATGGCTTGGGGAAAAGGTTGGCTCACTTGCATGGAAAAGGGTTATTTAGAATTTTGAAAACTTTGGATTCCATTGATGGGATTTGTCATGATGCTTCAAATGGGTTGATTTCATGATGGTTTAAGACTTTGTTCAAATAGGATTATCAAAGGAATGATGAAGAAAAGGTTTCATGTGGGCTTGTAAATGGACTTTGGGCTTTTAAAATTTGGTAAAGGTGGGCTTTTAGGAAGGTTTAAGGGAGTAGGCTTTTAGGCTAGATAATGGGCTTTTGAATAGAAAAATTTGCAATGGGCCATGCCAAATAAATGTTGAGTTTTGTCTAAGGATGTGTCATGATTGATTTAAAACAAGTTTGGAGTGATTTGGGTTTGAATTGGGTTGGATTTGGGCTTCTTTGGTAAAGGGGTTAATGTAGGTCAAATTGGGCTAACTTGGGCCAATGTTGGGCTAGGGTTAAAATTGTTGTAAAATTAATGTTGGGAAATATTTATGGGAGTGTTTCAAAGAGGTTTTGACTTTGGTTGGGTTTTGATTTTGGGGTTTGGGCTTATTTGGGTTAGGTTTGGGTTTAGGTCGAGATTGGGTCTTTTAGCTTTGGGTTGAATTTGAGTGGGGTTTGGGTCTAAATTTTGGGCAAATTATGTTAGTGTTTTATTTGTGGGGATGTTAAGGAAGGTTTAGAAAAGGTTTGGGGTTAATTGGAGTTGAATTGGGTGAGTTTGAGCTAAGTTTGGGTCTTGGGTTCAAATTGGGCTTTAAGGTCAAAAGTGAAATTGGATTCAAATGTCAATCAAATTGGGCTTGGATTTGGTCTAGATTAGTGTTGGGGATGTTGAATTGAAGTTTAGAATTGAATTGGACTAGAATTTGGGTCAATTGGGTAGGTTTGGTTTGACATTGGGTTCACTTTGGGTTAAAAATGGGTCAAATTGGGGATTTTGATAAAAGTGGGGTACATTGACAAAATTGTCCCATGGTATAGTTAGACAAAATGAAATTGGGAATATTTGGGATTTTCTAGAATTTTCTAGGAATTTTCTGAATTTTTGGATTTTTTGGCTAAGAGGGGCATTTTGGGTATTTGGAGGGTATTGGGGGTATTTTTGGAATTTTTGGTTTTTTTGGCTATGGATGATCAATTTGCTTGGTGAGGAAATGTTTAGGAATGGTTTTGGGGAATTTTGGGTGATTTGGAAATTTTGGAGGATTTGGGTAATTTCAAGGGTTTTGGGTAGGCTAGGCGGGTGTAGGGTCCCTGGGGTCAAAAATTAAAAATTTGGAAAATTGAAGATTGGGTAATTGTAAGTGGAATGAAATCATTTTGGTTGAGCCATGAAGCCGTATCAAGCCCACATGAGCCATGAAGGGACTCATTTGAGGCATCTACTTATGTTGTTCCTAACCCTCTTAGCGAGGGCTTAGGGGTTAAGGACCATCCATGTGAATCACCTTCATGAGTCGGGAGGTCAAGTTAGGTATGGGTGTGTTTTTAGGAGGTGTGTGAAAATGTAGTGTATAGGTGTAGTGTGTGTGTAAGTCAGCCCTTCACCAGACCAGGCCACCCAGGGCAGTCGTAAGGCCAAAGAGTCCTATAGGAACTCATCCTTTAAACTTCCACATTTGATTTCAACCCTCTAGGTGATTAGGGGTCTACAATCAAGTTTGTGGAGTTTGCAGGGAGTTAAGAAGTGGTTTGAATTTCTAAGTGGTGGGTCCCGATTCTAATCCTCTAGGATAGTCAAAGGAAAAGCCTAAGGCTAGATCCTAAGTACTAAAGAGAAGAAGAGAAGACCTCATCAAAAATGAGGTCAACAACCATGGAACATGACATTCAGTAATCACATATAATTATTCATCATGAATGTTTTCATTTATTTCATCATTGAAATTACCATAATTTTTCTATTATAGCCTCGATAAATGATCTGCGATTTGATTATCAGTACCCTTCCCATCTACTACTTCAAAATCAAAATCTTGCATTAGAATGACCCATCTAATTAGTATTGGTTTTGCATCCTTCTTCAGCATCACATATTTAATAACAAAATGATCAGTATGTACAATATATTTTTCTCCAATGAGGTATGGTCTGAATTTATCAAGTGCATACACTATAGCTAATAATTCTTTTTCAGTAGTGGTCTAATTAATTGAGCTTCATTAAGGGTTTTACTGAAATAGTCTATAAATTTAAAAATTTTATCATATTTTTTGTCCTGATACAACCCCAATAAAATAATCACTAGCATTGCACATTAATCACTAGCATTACATCCTTCTTATTGTTTTTTTGCTTCACATCAATCTTAAAAATGGGCACTAATTACATAATCAAGTGTCTCCTTTCTGTAACATTCATAATTTCTTTATTTTTCTGGATATTCATAGATTTCAACACATTAATAGTAATTTCCTGGTCATTAACTCTCTTGGTTAGCTGTTCTTTTTGCACATCTATCATAGCTTGTCCAGAGCAAGGAAAGGTTTTCCTAAAATGACATGTATTTTTTTATCTTCCTTCATATCTAAAATAAAGAAATCCACAAGAAAAAAAAATTATCTACCATTACCAATACATCTTCTATAATTCTCTTAGGATAGGTGATAGAATGATCAGATAATTGCAGTGTTATAGTAGTGGAAGAAATCTCTCCTAAACTTAACTTTTGGAATACATATAATCTCATGAGGTTAATACTTGCTTGCTCAAAAATCACTTAAAGCTTTTTCGTAAAATTTGTCTCCAATAGTACATGGAATAGTGAAGCTACCAGGATCTTTAAGTTTTTTAAGGAGCTTTTTTTAAATTATTGCACTGCAATCTTCACTTAGTGGAACCGTCTCATGTTCTACAAACTTCCTCTTCTCAACTAAAATCTCTCTCATTAAAATTCATATAACTATGAATTTGTTATGGTGCTTCAGTGAAAGAAATTTTTATTATTAAGTTCTTAAATATTTCTAAATACTTAGCAAATTGTTGATTAAACCTTTGCTATCTAGGTCTCTGACGAACTGGTGGTTGTGGTCTTTCTAAAATAATCTTAAGTGGAGATGTAGGTTTTTCTATATCTTTAGAAATATTTTCTTCATGTTCTATAGTTTCTTCCTTCTCAACTTCAATTTTTTTTGCACTTCATTCTCCAACTCCTTACACTTCTCAACATATCAACTTTAACATCTTCCTTATTTTAATCTTTAGGATTAACTTCAGTGCTACTAGTAAATGTTCCTTGAGGTCTATTGCTAAGGGATTTAGCCATTTGCCCCAGTTGATTCTCGATATTTTGTACAATAGCATTTAAACTTTGTGATTGATTCTCCATCTTTAACACCACTTCATCTAAAGACAATTTGTTTTCCTTCATTTGTTTGTTATTATAAATCCAAGAGGATAATAAGGTCTATCGTTAGAATTTCTCTGGCTGTTCCAGTTTCCCAATGGGTTCTTTTAGTTGTTCCTCATGCTGATTTCCACACTATAAATATTACTTCGGTTAAAGTTTATGTGGATTTTCCAAAGTGGGTTGTAATAGTTATAATATGGGTTATTGAGTCTATTATTAATAACATATAAAGCCTCTTATGATGGTTGAGGTTTAATCATTTGTCCTAACTAATTTTCTTCAATCAAATTTGAGAAAAGTTCATTCCAGACTAATCTAATTTCCTATATATCCAACAACTTGAGATGCAGCAATGGAATTTGCATCATTATCATGAATACTGGCTAATTTCTTAGGATTTCCACTTTCAGAGGGAAATTAAAATTTTTATTAGCCATTTCTTCTATTAATTTGTAAGCTTCATCAAATTCTTTTGACATTAATTAACCTCCACCAGCATCATCTATAATAGATCTAAGGGATCCTACTAACCCATTATAAAATGTTTGAATAATTAACTAGTCTAACAAATCATGATGTGGACACTTCCAAGGAGTTCCTTCAATCATTCCCAAGCTTCGTAAATTAACTCAACCACATACTGAGTAAAAGAGGTAGTATCATTTCTAAGTCTAACAATTTTAAGGTGGAAAATACTTAGCCAAGAATTTTTATGCTAAATCTTTCAAGTTCTAATATATTCAGGAGCTAACAAGTTTAAAAGCATCTTAGCTTTATCCCTTAAGGAAAAAGAAAAAATTCTAAGTTTTACAACGTCGTTTGATATGTTGGTATATTCAAATGTAACACAGAGTTCTAAAAAACTTGCTAAATACAAATTTAGATCCTTAAACGGTTTTCTCCCAAACTGATTGTTTTGTAACATTTGTATAATATCGTGTTTAAGTTCAAATGAGTTAGTTACTACAATAGGGGCTTGTATACTTAAGTAAATTTATTTGTTGTAGGGTTTGCATAGTCCATCAAAGGTCTTTGTATGTTATGATGTTCATTTTCAGCAGTTGATTATCAATGTTATTTTGTAATGTGTTTGTCATTTTTTGTAAATTTTGAAGTCTTTTTTGTTTCTAATTTTTCTTATCATTCTCTATAGCTCAGAATCATAAGGCACTATACATTTACATCTTGAACTTCACATACACAAATAAGAATTCAACAAATAAAAATACTCTTAGAAATAATTTTTGATTTTTGATTTTTTAATTAATTATTTATTTTTTACTTCTAGAAAATTTTAATTTTATATTCTTCAAATTAAAATACTAAAAGGAAAATTAAAATACAATTCTCTTAAAATAATCCAATAGTTCAAATAAAAATTTTATAAGTTGAAATGTTCCGTCGCGATCAATGGCAACGACACCAAAAACATGACCCAACCTACAATTATGTAGATTTTCAAGTTTGAAAAGATTGTCAAAAACTTGACCCAATTTATTTTTAGTGGCGAGTGTGAAAAAATGAAATGCTATGAAATTTATAAAATAGTTTACACACTAGGTGGTACTAGGCAAGTATACATATCATTTCAAGTAATATAGAGTTTTCTTTTAAAACCCAGTATCGATCCCACGACAAAAGCCATAACTTCTATAAATACTTAGAAGTTCTCTTATTAAAACTGCAAACACAACTTATAGAAGATGAACGTCAAAGTATTTTGAAAAAATTTAAACTAAATGTGCATATGATTTAATTCTAAGCACACTAGAAATGCATAAATTATAAACTAATTAAACATTGAAAAGCTTGAATTATGTAAAGAATGTTCCCTTTGCAATTAATTCATAATCAGTGTTCGAATCAAAATCTTTAAAGATTTAAATGTTGTTTTGTGACAAATAGGAGCATTCCTATTCTCTCG
Organism: Papilionanthe hookeriana x Papilionanthe teres; assembly: GCA_022702705.1. Lineage (NCBI taxonomy): Eukaryota > Viridiplantae > Streptophyta > Magnoliopsida > Asparagales > Orchidaceae > Papilionanthe > Papilionanthe hookeriana x Papilionanthe teres. Next base: position 31,351,661 of record CM040435.1, read on the forward strand.
AGTGCATGAAGAATATTGACTAATCTAAAGTAAGTTCCATCTTGTGTGGTAGTGAAAGGTAGATTCTAGCCTGCAACTACTATATTACCCACTGTGCCCTCTCTATAGGACCTACGAAGGACTCTTAGTTCCAACTTTAGACCAAATTGATAAAGGATCTAGCCTGTCACTCAAGAAAAACCAATTCTACTTTCATCAAAACTTATATCTCTATCTATTTGGACTCTGCTTAGATTGTGGTTCCTCTCCTCGTAAGGTTAGTGTGGTACTCACTAGTTGGGTAAAATCATAGCCCTCCCGGGTCATTATGTTTTGCAATGAATTTTAACATCACAAATGTCCAGTTTGTAAGGTAAATGAAGAACTGGTGAAAATACCATCAAAAATTATGAAATAAAAGAAGTTTTAAACAAATTAAATCCTCCACATGATTACTTCTCATTGTAAGGAGAAAGAAAAAAAAATACTCAAAATTCATGGGTTAACACAACAAAGTATGATTTATATTTAAAGAAAAGTCTTATTAAAAAAAATTAAATACAAACACAAGTACTTATCTTCGACTCCTCCCCAAGAAATTCTTGAAGTTCCTTTCAAGATATCTCCAAAATCTTCTTACACAATTAAGGACTCTCCTCTCTTACACACATTCTCACCCCTACTAACACACACACACCCTTTAGAGCCCTATTTTTTGACTTACCAATGGCCCCATTTTGTAAAGCTCTGAAAATAACCAAGAGTCACTTCAAGCACCTCTTCAAAATTTGTCCAAAGTCATTAAACTAAAATGGAAACTGCTTGTGGTGCTATAGTGCCAAACTGGGGCGTTATGGTGCCGGTTACAATGAGAACTGGTGATATGGCGCCAATAACTAGCACTACAGTGCCAGATCATGTGGTACCAGTTTTTGCTCTTATTTTCTCTCTTTTCGCTTCATTTTATCTAAAGTTCCATTTCTTGTACTTGAAACCAAAAACATGCAAATTACATTTTATTAAAGTGCAATATCATATAAAATAGGTATTAAATGCATTAAAAAGGTAGTTAATTATCAGGCATGACCGGATATGTAGGTAAATCTTCCAAAATTATTAGAAAAAGAATCACAACATACAGATTCCCATGCAGAATATAATGAAGCAACATGACAACATTTCAAGCTGATGGATACAACCAGATGGTTTTGAACAAGAATGTAAAAGGAAATCTTACGAGAGTTATGCTGTATGTAATACCATAATTCATTATTGATATCATTATTTAATTCCTTGGAGTAAGGATTATCATAAGAAAAGATGCTCAGTTGCATGAAAATTTTCCTTAAGCTATTCACATATAAAAAATGAATACAGGTATAATTGCATAAAATTCAATCTTCAGAAATGCTTTGCACTGGAAAACATACCAACCGATCCTTATGAATTCACATATATGACATATGAACTTCAATTTTCTATCTAAGCCTCTCATATCACTTAAAAAAATACTACTTTTTTAGCTCTTAAATTCAGCTTTACATATATATGTGCCTTTAAAATCTAATGAAATGTTAAAGCTCACAAGAAAGGCCATGGGAAGGATACCTGGTCCGAACATGCCATCTTGGTACATACATAAATGAAACCAACCATATTTAGTGACTATTCAAATACATTAGCATACCAAACTACTACTTCACCCTTTGAAACACTTAATTGAGAACATGAAACAACCCATAATGTTTTGAAATTCAAAAAAGTGTCCTTCAACAAAAAATTGGAAGCATAAAGAGACCAACTATGAGAATATCGTGCATAACTATTCACCAAGTACTCTGATAATAGAAGAAAAGACACCACTTACATACCATGCAATTTTTATGTATTACAAATCTAATATTTACATGTATCACTTTTATATACATATCATGCCAAAAAGTTTGAATATAACTTCAAAAAATATTGTCACTATTTCTTTGCATCCACAAAATAACATGCATATATATAAGAGTAAAGGTGCAAGTATTTGGGATGCAAATTCACAAAAATTGAGTGCTTTGTGTGTGAAGAAGTAGATGCTGATTAGAAGAAAATAACTCTTTCATCAAATTCAACAAGTTTCATCCTCAAATAAATCTAAACTCTGTCAAACCAAATCACAAGAAATTTGAAATAACTATGTACTCTTGTACGATGCGTAAATATGGGTCCCCGATTGTTAATTTTATTTTATTCATGCATAAGAATAGATCAAAGAAACTGACCATAAAAAATTTCCCAACATCACATTATGGAGTTTTTAAGATAGTTAAACAATTCTCTGTATAACATTCATAAAGAAAATGGGAGTAAGGCAAAGAGATTATCAACATAATATAAAACAAAATAAAAATAAAAATTTTCTCTTATAACAATCCAAGTTTTATACGTTTAACAAGAGAAAAAAGTTGATAACTCATCCTCTTCCTCAAGCAAAGGAGATATCCAGTTATTCATAGAAGTTAAACTGAACCAAGGTTATTATGATAACTGATGATTTACTGCATCAACACTTCTATGTTATAATAAAAACAAAACTAAAATGTATATAGTCTTTTTTATTAATCTGTAAAGCACACACTAAAATCCACAACTGAAAGTAATTCACACCCTAAGACATTCATGGATTAGTATCAAACTCAGCTTACCTAAAGGGGATACGATAGTGTAAGGAAATGGCATCAAGAGGCCAGCAGCGAATTCATGCCTTAAGATATTCAATACGCATATTGCTCATATATGAATAAAGTAGAAACTTATTTATGCATTTAGACAAGTGAAGAAGCAGCAAGAAGAAGAGGAGTAGTTCTTACGCTCTGATGTTAAAGCACAAGAATCCTTAATCCAAAAGCTCCGAGAACACAAAAGAAAATGCATAAACCAGTAGAGATCAAAGCCACAAATCCCTTCCTCATAAAAGGTTTTTATAGTCGAAGAAAAGAGATACTCACCATGAAGCTTACTTGTGGTGAGGAGAGGACGATAGGGATTGGGGGAGTGTTGGTCAGGGCATGAGAGCGGATAATGATTGAATCTCTTACAAAGAGTTCCTTCCGCACGGGAGAAGGGTTCTTGACAAGAGCATGAACGAGACTAGGGGAAAAGGATATTGTATGTGAGGATTTTTTGAGGAATTATTATTATTATTATTATTATTTTATTTTATTGTGTTATCATCTCATATATGAAATTACATCAGTGTATATGTACTCCCTAGGTAAAATTGATGTTCCAGGCGTGCTCGCACAGTCTGGTTTGTCGTCCGGAAACGTTCAGCTAAATTCATTGAACATCAAGCAAATTCAACTTTGATTCAAGTGCGACACGGTAAATAAAGTTTCTTTAGTCTAACCGGTCCTTGCTTAAGCAACAGCCAAAGTCTAGTATACCGCTCTCGGCTGCGCGTCACTCATCACATTCTAAGGGGTCTTCTTGTGGCTTTCTCAATTCTATTGGAACTCAAATTGAATTTAAATATGTTGGTTTTAATCGACTCAACTAAATGTTGAGAATTTGAAGCACCCCATATGAGACTACAAGGGGTCAAAATAGAGAGAAACAAATAACAAGACCAGGAAATAATGGAAGAATGAGTTTTGTGTTTTCCTTAGTGGGAATAAGGCTCATGCTCTTGTGACTCCAATGTAGTGTTTTCTCGTGGTTCTCCCAGCAATTCTCCTACATGGTAATTACCGATGAGAGATAATTCTCTTCTTGGCCTATGTCTGAGTCGTAAGAAGAGTTGTAAATTATATTGGGATTGAGCAAAACTTAACTATATAGCGTTTCCAAGGACTCTTTGGACCCCTTATTATGGTTTTAAAATTCTAATGAAAATATGTCTATTCCATTAGTTTTTGTATGTTAACCTATTCTTTCCACTAGGTTACAGTTAGAAGTCCAAGATCAAGGTATTCTTAACAACCTACTTAGTTAGATCAGGAGTAAACAAAGTGCAGACATTTAACACAGGAACATACATACATTAAAAGAACATGAAACATATTTGGGGAAAATGTGCAGAAAACACCCTGCCCTTACATCATAGAAGCATGAAAGAAGCTTAGCTACGAAACATGAGATAGAAACATGGTCTACCTAAAAAAAACCCATTTTTATGCCTTATTTATGATTCAATTCTTAGGGATATTATGCTTTAATGAAAGTTATTTTCAAATTTTTGGATGTAGATGATTAAAAAAGAGTCCAAGAAAGAAAAAGAAGGAAAAAGGAGCAAAAAGGAGTAAAATGGAGCTTATAGAGCAAAATATTGGAATTATTGGCCAGGCGCCTAGGCGCCAGAATCTGAGACCTAAGCGCCAGCTCGATACAGACGCTGTTAAGATTCTTTGATGATTTTGGGGAGCTATTTTAACTGAGTTAAGCGATTATTGGAGATTCTAGAAAACTGGAAGTTACTCCTAATATATAGGACATGTGATACAATGCATTTGGACACATGGAAACGGTTTTAATCGCGAAGAGGTGTGATCTAAAATGAAGAGGTGCGAAGACCTGGTCACGGAGTCCGGCGCCTAGGCTCCAGATCCCGGCGCCTAGGCGCCAGATCCCGGCGCCTAGGCGCGACAGTTACCTTTTAGAAGATGCATTGAATTTGGACGAATTTTGAAGAGGTGCCTTAAGCAACCCCTGGTCAAATTCAGAGCTCTATAAATAAGAGCCCATTCTACAGAGAAAAGGGGCCCCTTTTAGCACCCCATAGTCCCCAGACACCTTCTCTCCCCCCTCTAGTTTTACTTAGTCTCTTCCACACTTAGGGTGCCACTTTACTTTGTATCTAGTGGGTTTATTTTGAGTATTTATTATGTGTTGTTGCAGTTGGAGTTTTTCATCATTGCTTTGGAGTCAGTAGAAGTCAGCGGATCACTTGAAGGAACACTTCAGATAAGTATTTGTACCTTGGTTCAAAGTTTTATAAGTATATTTTGTTGTGTGATTTCAATGTGTTCTGAGTAGTTAGTTATCTTTCTCCTTTCAACTATGATAAGATAATAAATTAATTAAATTTTGTAGGAGAACTAAATTTAAAATATTTAAAACATTGTGATGATATTAATACCCGATCTTAGTTTACTTTTTAAATTGGCCATTTAAATTGTTAAAACCTGTTGAAGAATTTTGAAACCTATCTGGAGATAAATTCTTAACTAGTAGATATCACATCAATCCTTGTGTAGTCGAATGCTTTATGCGGGTTATTCAAGGTGAAGTGCAAATAAATAGGAAGATATTATTTATTGGGCGTAAAATTAATTAGTATTTAGAGTGACAGACTAAATTCTAATAATTTAGTTTATAGATAGGGAACGGGTCACTGGTAGGCCCGACCATAGCCACCCTTGGACATCTAGTAGTGTGAGCCTAGATTAACCCATTATACTAATAAAACATCCTGAACCGATCTATAGATTAATCAATATTCTTTGTACCTGGACCAAAGGGTAAAGAATATGAATGCTTCTATTTGGCAAAATACCATAATCTAAATTCCCCACAAATAATAATTATTCTAAAAATCTTGGATTAGTTGAAAAGGAGAAACTCATTTTTATACTTGCATTTTAATTACTGCTTACTTTACTTTGTTACTTTGTTACTGCTTACTTGCTTATAGTAAAATTAGTAAATTAAATTTGAATATATATATATATATATATATATATATATATATATATATATATATATATATATATATATATATATTACTTTTAATTTGAAAAATTCCAAAATATTTTTTAAATTTCTTACTTTTTATAAACACTATCCCTGTGGGATCGATAACCAGGACTCCACTAGAGCCCTGTATTACTCGAACGATACGTATACTTGCGTTTAAAATTGTGACTTTTACAATAATTATTATAAAATCTAAATATAAATTCATAAGTAAAAGTAAACATCGCACATCAAGTTTTTGAAGCCATTTGTCAGAAAATAAAAATTCTAAAAAGTGGTATCAAATTCATGTTTTTAAAAGCATATATAAAGTCACATTGCATCAAATTTTTGGCGCCGTTGCCGGGGATAGGATAAAATAAAAAGTAAAAAAGAAATTTTAAAAATATAATAAAAACAAAACAAAAAAAATATTTTAAATTTTATGCGTAGTTCTAGATCTGAAGGATTACTACCTTTTGATTCTGAATTAGAAAGAACAATTAAAAGAATTAAAAAAGGAAAAAAAAATTTAAAACATCAAGAAATGGCTAACTTACATAACAATAATCAAAATCCAATCAAAATTAATGAACAAAATATTTATAAAACATTAAGGGAATATGCAAACCCTACAGCTGATGAACTTCATGTTAGTATTCAAATGCCGAATTGTAGATGCTAATTCTTTTGAGCTTAAACCTTCTATTATTCAAATGGTTCAAAATAATCAATTTGGAGGAACACCTAATGAGGATCCAAATTTACATCTTTCTAGTTTTTTAGAACTTTGTGCTACCTTTAAATATAATAATGTTTCTGATGATGCTATTAGGCTTAGACTCTTTCATTTTTCCTTAAAAGATAAAGCAAAGATGTGGTTTAATTCATTAGCAACTTGTTCTATTAAACATGGGCAGATATGGCACAAAAATTCCTTGCTAAATATTTTCCTCCTTCTAAAAGTGCTAAATTGAGAAATGATATTACTTCATTTACGCAATTTGATGGAGAAACAATTTATGAAGCTTGGGAAAGATTTAAAGAATTATTAAGAAAATGTCCTCATCATGCTTTACCAGATTGATTAATTGTTCAAACATTTTATAATGGACTAAATAGATCACTTAGATCTATTATTGATGCTGCTGCTGGTGGTTCTTTATTGGCTAAGACATTTAAAGAAGCCTACACTTTAATTGAACAAATGGCTAATAATAATTTTTAATGGCCTTTTGAAAGGGTTAATCATAAAAGAATGGCCAATATTCAAGATAATGAAGCCTTTTCTATTTTAGCTTCACAAGTGGCTGTGATATCTAAGAAATTAGATAATTTTGCTATTAATATATCGCATGTAAGTAATGATAATTCTGCAAATTCTGATGATTCTCAAACAATGAAAACTTTGGAAGCTATTGCTAGTAGAACTAATAACCCTTATTCTAATTATTATAATCCTGGTTGGAAAAATCATCCTAATTTTAATTGGAGTAATGGCAATCAACAATGGAATAATAATCAAGTTAATCCAAATTGGAACAATCAAGGAAATTCAAAATATAGACCAACTTATCCTCCTGGTTTAACAATCAACAAAAAAAGTTGTCTGTAGAAGAATTGATCTTGCAATTAAGCAATCAGCTACAAAGTCAAAATACTACTATTCGTAATATTGAGAATCAGATGGGCTAAATCGCAAATTTCATTAATTATAGAACTCAAGGAACACTGCCTAACAATGTCGAAATTAATCCTAAAGAATCTGTAAAATAACATGAACAAGCAAAACCTGTGCAACTCAGAAGTAGAAAGGAATTAAAAGAGAAAACATGGAATGAGATTGAAAAAGAGAAAGAATTTGAAGAGATTGAAAAACCTAAAGATAACCTTTCTCGAAATAAAGATCAGACTGTAGTACCTATTGAAGTGGAAGTTGAAAGACCACCACCACCTTTTTCTCAAAGACTAAAACAGCAGAAGCTTGACCATTGATTTTCTAAGTTCTTTAAAATTTTTAAGAAACTTACCATCAACATTCCTTTTGCTGAAGCTTTGGAGCAAATGCCAAGCTATGCAAAATTTATGAAGGATATTTTAAGCAGGAAGAGAAAATTTGAAGCTTATGAAACTGTTGCATTAAGTGAAGAATGTAGTGCAATAATTTAGAAGAAATTACCTCAGAAACTTAAAGATCCTGGATGTTTCACTATACCATGTGCTATTGGAGAAAAATTTTGTGGAAAAGCCTTATGTGATTTAGGAGCTAGTATTAATCTCATGCCATTTTCAATCTTTCGAAGGTTAGATTTAGGAGAGATTTCTTCTACCACTGTAACTCTTCAGTTAGCTGATCGATCGATCACTTATCCTAAAGGAGTTATAGAGGATGTTCTTGTTAAGGTAGATAAATTTATCTTCCCTGTGGATTTCATTGTTCTAGATATGGAAGAAGATAAAGAAATACCTATTATTTTAGGGAGAAATTTTCTAGCTACCGGACGAGCTATGATTAATGTGCAAAAAGGAGAATTAATGATGAGAGTTAATGATCAAGAGATAACATTTAATGTTCTGAAATCAATGAGGTATCCTGATAAAGAAAAATGTTATCGGATGGATATTTTTGATTATATAATTGAAAAGCATTATCAAGAAAAATGTAAGGTCATTTCTGATGATAAAGATAAAGAATCTATGTTATATAATGAGTCGTTAAATGAAGAAATTGAAAATTTAAATGAAGAAAATTTATCTGAAGAAACTCATTATATTCATGAAAATTGGGAAATGTTAGACACAACTAAAAATGATATACTTTTACCCTCAATTGAAAAAGCCTCTGAACTGGAATTAAAGATGTTACCTGCACATTTAAAGTATGCATTTCTTGGAAATTCATTAACTTTACCTGTAATTATATCTTCAGAATTAAGCAAAGACCAAGAAGAAAATTTAATAGGAGTTCTGAAGAATTATAAGAAAGCTTTTGGTTGGACTATTGCAAATATAAAAGGAATAAGCCCTTCAATCTGTATGCATAGGATTTTAATGGAAGAAAATTGTAAACCGACTATTGAACCTCAAAGAAGATTAAACCTAATTATGAAAGAGGTTGTTAAGAAAGAGATTTTGAAATGGTTAGATGCTGGAATTATTTATCCTATTTCAGATAGCCAATGGGTGAGTCCTATTCATTGTGTTCCGAAGAAAGGAGGAGTAACTGTCATTATTAATGAAAAAAAATGAATTAATCCCAACAAGACAAGTTACTGGATGGCGTATTTACATTGACTATCTAAAATTAAACAACGCTACTAGAAAGGATCATTTTCCTTTACCTTTCTTGGATCAAATGCTGGATAAACTAGCTGGACACTCATATTTCTATTTATTGGATGGATATTCGGTTATCATCAATTACTCGTTGCTTCTGAGGATCAAGAGAAGACAACATTTACAAGTCCTTATGGAACATTTACCTTTAGAAGAATGCCTTTCAGTTTATGCAATGCACCTGCAACTTTTCAAAGATGTATGATGTCAATATTCTGCAATTTGATTGATAAAGGAATTGAAGTATTTATGGATAATTTTTTCAGTTTTTGGAACTTCTTTTGGTTCTTTCTTGGAAAATATAACGAAAGTTTTGAAGAGATGTGAAGAAAAAAATTTAGTTCTAAACTGGGAAAGATGTCAATTTATGGTCACAGAAGGAATTGTATTTGGACATAAAGTTTCACAAATAGGGATGGAAGTTGATCAGGCAAAAGTGAAAATTATTGCTGAACTTCAACCACCTAATACCGTTACTGATGTGAGAAGTTTTCTGGGTCATGCTGGATTTTATAGGAGATATATAAAGCATTTTTCTAAAATTGCTAAACCTTTTGCCATTTATTGAAAAAAGAAGCTAAATTTGAATTTAATGATGATTGTCGGAATGCGTTCAATATTCTAAAAGAAAAATTAATCACTGCACCTGTCATTGTTGCACCTGATTGGAATAAACCTTTTGAATTAATGTGTGATACAAGTGATTATGCAATCGGAGCTCTATAAGGACAAAAATATGAGAAAATTTTCAAAGTTATATATTATGTTAGCAAAACTCTTAATGAAACTCAAATAAATTACACTACTACTGAAAAAGAGCTGTTAGTAATAGTATATGCCTTTGATAAATTTAGACCATATCTTCTTGGAATAAAATGTATCGTACATACAAATCATTATGCTATTACGTATTTAATCTCTAAAAAAGATGCTAAACCTAGATTGATCAGATGGGTTTTACTTTTAGAAGAATTTTATTTTGAAATTGTGAACATAAAAGGAACTGACAACCAAATTGCTGATCATTTATCAAGAATAAAAATAATAATGAGAAGATTTTTGAAGAAAATATAAATGAGAAATTCCCAGATGAAAAATTATATGTTATTCAAGGATTACAAATGCCTTGGTATGCAGATATAGTTAACTATTTGGTTAGCAATATTTTACCATATGGGTTGAATAGCAAATACATTAAGAAATTCAAGAATGATTGTAAATCATATATTTGGGAAGATCCTCATTTATTTAAAATAGGAAGAGATTCTGTGATTCGAAGATGTGTACCTTATGAAGAAACTTTTGAAATTATTAAAAAATGTCATGATTTTGAATTTGGAGGACACTTTGAAGTAGATAAAGCTGCATTTAAAATTTTAAAATTTGAATTTTATTGGCCTACTTTATTTAAAGATGTTGTACATTATGTGAAAACTTGTGATCAATGTCAATGATTGGGAAATATATCCAGAAAAGATGAAATACCTCTAAACTTTATATTAGAAATCGAAATTTTTGATGTATGTGGTTTAGACTTTATGGGACCATTCGTACCATCATATGGAAAAATTTATATTTTATTAGTAGTTGATTATGTTTCAAAGTGGATCGAAGCTGCAGCTTTACCTAGCTGTGATTCCAAAAGTGTTTTGAAATTTTTAAAGAAAATGATTTTTATAAGAGTTGGAATGCCCAGAATAATTATCACAGATGGGGGAAGTCATTTCAGAAATATAAGAATTCAACCATTGCTGGAAAAATTCGGAATTAAACATAGAATTGCAACTGCTTATCATCCTGAAACAAGTGGAATGGCTGAAGTATCAAACAGAGAAATTCAAAGAATATTAGAAAAGACTGTTAATCCTAAAAGAACTGACTGGGTTGATAGAATTGATTCTGCAGTATGGGCTTATAGAATAGCTTATAAGACACCTATCGGAATGTCACCTTATCAGTTAATTTATGGTAAACATTTTAACATACCTGTTGTACTTGAACATAAAGCTTATTGAGTGATAAAGGAGTTCAATTATAATTTGAGTACTGCATGAGAAAAATGATTATTACAACTGAATGAAATGGAAGTGATAACAAATGAGTCTTATGAAAATGCAAGAATTTATAAGGAAAGAATGAAGAAATTTCATGACAAAATGATTTCAAAGAAAAATTTTGTGCCTGGACAAGAAGTATTATTATTTAATGCTCATTTAAAACTTTTTCCTGGAAAATTAAAATCTAAATGGATGGGACCATTTATAATTGAGAGAGTATACCCTTATGGAGCTGTAGATATTAAAGATCCCAAAACTGGAAAAGTATTTAAAGTTAACGGATTAAGACTGAAGCCTTATATGAGAGAAATGAAATTAAATTACAAAGAGGCTTATGAGCTGAGTCTACCCGATTAATTCAATTAATTAGGTCAGGCTGACGACGTTAAACCAAGCACTTTGTAGGAGGCAACCCATATTTATTGGTGTGAGTTAAATTATTGATGTATGTTATGCCTTGGTCTTGACTAAATTTGCATATAACTTCTGTAAATAGAAGGCTAACAAGTATGTATTGGCTTAAGCTAAACATTATTTTGATGTATATAGAATTTGGACTTGGACCACTCCATGTCAAATGCGAGTAAAAAGCAGATCAAGTTAACCTTCGATTGTGATTGTTTGTGATTTGAATTTTTTGTAATTGTGTTTGTGTGTTGATCATACCCGTTTGTTAGACTTATTTTTAAGACCAAAACTTGAAAAATTTGATGATATGTGAATCAGAGTCGATCGAGGTTCCGGCGCCTAGGTGCCAAAACTTGGCGCCTAAGCGCCAGAATGGCCTGCGTATCGATGATCTGGCGCTTAGGTGCCAGATTCCGACTCCTAAGCACCACAGTTACAGATCATATAAAAACAAAAAATCTTCAGTTTTTCACACGAAATCTCTTTATCTATTGCCTTATCTTCGTCCCCAATCCCGTAGAAACCTTAATTTCGACCAGAGCAATCCATTTTGGAGGAGTTAAGAAGAATTTCGAGGGAATGGATAGAGGAAATCATGGAAATGAGGTAAGAGACAAATCTCCTAAAGATCCTCAGCCTTATTTTAGTGGTTTTATTGCTGTTAGTATGGAGAAATTGTTTAGTCGATTGGAAAAGATTGAAGAGGAACTTCAAAGTATTGGTAATCGTCTCCATGAGATGTACCACCAATACGAACACTTGGAATGGCAAACCAAACTTCAATCTGATCATATGGTGGCCTATCATGACGCTCAAGTAGAAATGTACGTGAAGAATAAGTGGATCGATGAAAAGATGACTTTGGAATTTCCAAGGGAATTGGTGTTCTATCCCTTCGGTCCTAGCGAACTTCATTGCGAAAGAGATGGTAATTGAAGATCGATGTTAAATAGATCTTATATGTGTTTTAGGTGTGATCGAGTCATGTGTTAGTGTGTTAAATATCGAATTTGCATGTTTGCTTAATTGTTCAATGTGTGTTGTTGGATTTGAATATTTGCTTTGAATATGTTGTTGTTTGTGTTATTTATAAAACTATGAACCTTGATACAATTTTGTACAAAAATTAATTGAATATGGAATGGAAGTTATGGATTGGAATTGAAGAATTTGGATATATTTTTGGTGGATCTAAACTATCTTTTTAAATTGATTGTGAAAATGTTTGAAGGATATAAATTGGATTAATACTCTCATAAGAGTAATTAGGAGTCAAATTTTATAAGATTTGGTGGAAAATATAAAATTTAAATTGAATTTTTGGAAAGGCGAGTCTGGCGCCTAGGCGCCAGAATTCGGCGCCTAGGCGCCGGCTCTGCCTGAACCTGAAAACTCATCTTCTTAAACACCCCCACGCCATTTTTGACGCCTAAGCTTCCTTCTTCACTGTTTTTCGTGAAAATACTCTCTATAGATCCCATTTAAAGCTGGATTTTCAAGTTTTTGAGCTTGAAATCACCCAATTTCTTCATCCCGAGGTCAGATCCACATTCTAAACTCATTATTTTTGATTTTCACCATGGTTTTTGCTCTCATTGAGAAAAACTGAAATTTTGAGAAAAATTTTGATTTTTAAGGTTAAATCCATGAAATTTTTTTAAGCTCTTTCAAGTTTTAAAAGCTTAAATTAGTTTATTTTCCTAGATCCGTTGAATTTATTTCACGTTTTTATTTCACGTTTAGATGACATCCAAATCTAAGCGAGGAAAGGAACGAGAAAATTTTGATCGTAGCAAGTTCGTCACTGCTGCTGCACACTTCCGATACAATGATTTTGCTATGACTCAGAAATTTATCTTGGAGCAAAGTTTTTACAATCCTGGAGGAAGAATTGAGGATACAATCGTTGCGCTCAACTGGCAACGATTCTGCTATTTCACTGTTGTTGTCGTTATCCTGGTTGTTAAAGAGTTTAATGCTAATTTCATGGATGCTGAAGAATACGAGATTTTTGTTCGAGGAGTTGGAGTAGGATTCACTCATGAACGTATCAATATTTTCTATGGCCTGCCGCAAAACATTGAGTGTTATTACTCTAGATTATCTCTATCTGAGGGAGATTTGGATATGATCATTGCCTACCTGACTGATATTACTGGAGCCTGGAAGATTTGGAACGGAAAAAGGGGAAATTTTTCATCTTTTAAGCTTAATGGTGTTTCCAAGGCATGACACTACTTTATTTCTGCTCGTCTCCTTCCATCCAATCATATGAGTGAGGTTACCAAAGATAGAGCTATCCTCAACTACTGCATTCAAGAGAGGAAGCCTATTGATGTAGGGAGCATTATTTATGATTATGTAGAGGCTACTGCTCGTTCTAGAACTTTTATTGGACTTGGTTTTCCATCTCTGATCTATTCTCTATGTCAAAGTGCTGGAGTAGTTACTAAGCTTTATGAGGAAAAGCTCAAGTTAACAAAGCCTATAGGAAGAGAAAGCATCAATATCTATGATCGACTTCGAGTTAAGAGTTCTACTGCACCTTCTGGTTCATTACCTACTTCAAGTAGAGCTTCTACTTCTAGACCATCTACTTCTGCTGAGCCACTATCTACTTTTTGGGAGACCATGCATGATCAGTTTATAGAGCAGCAGAATGAGTTATTCCTAGCTCATTGTAGAGTAGATACGATCGATAAGAAGATCGATCATCTTTCTGAGTATACACAAAGAAAGAGTGATTACGATGCTGAGTATTCTGAGTCTTTAGTGAGATTTCTGAAGGGTGAGCACGATGTTTAGTTCCCTACTCGTCCCAGATATTCACCATATGTTGATTGGAAGGATATGGAGTTTTCTTTTGGTGATGATGATGATGAAGCTACAGATAGTGATTAGTAGCTTGACTTACCTCTGGAGATGTGTTGATTCTGTTTTTAGTGTGTTTCTTGTTTCTTGTGCTGTTTAGTGTGATGTTATTAATTAGTGTTTATGTGAACTTTTTATGTTGAAACTGTTTTTAGATTATCTGATGTGTGTTTAAGATTGAAATATGAATGAATTTTTATAAAAGTTTATTTCTGTTTCAGCCTACTGTTTAGTGTTCATGAATAGTTAGTAAGTTTGCATGTTCGAAAATAAATTTTTTTTTTTAAAATTAACTCCTTCTCTGCAAAACTTTTATATATATGCTTAATCATTTCTGTTATATTCATATTAAAGCATGTGTAGAAGTAGAAGTTTGTTTTCCTTACTACATCATTATTGTACTTAGATTAATTCCATTAGTTTTTGTATGTTAACCTATTCTTTCCACTAGGTTACAGTCAGAAGTCCAAGATCAAGGTATTCTTAACAACCTAATTAGTTAGATAGGAGTAAACAAAGTGCAAAAATTTAACACAGGAACATACATACATTAAAAGAACAGGAAACGTATTTGGGGAAATGTGCGGAAAACACCCTGCCCTTACATCATAGAAGCATGAAAGAAGCTTAGAAACGAAACATGAGATATAAACATGATCTACCTAAAAAAATACCCATTTTTATGCCTTATTTATGATTCAATTCATAAGTATATTATGCTTTAATGAAAGGTATTTTCATGTTTTTGGATGTAGATGATTAAAAAAGAGTCAAAGAAAGAAAAAGAAGGGAAAAGGAGCAAAATGGAGCAAAATATTGGAATTATTGGCCTAGCCTAGGCGCCAGAATCCGGCGCCTAAGCGCCAGCTCGATACAGACGCTGTTATGATTTTTTGATGATTTTGGGGAGTTATTTTAACGGAGTTAAGCGGTAATTGGAGCTTCTAGAAGACTGGAAGTTACTTCTAATATATAGGACATGTGATAAAATGCATTTGGACACAAGGAAACAGTTTTAATCGCGAAGCGGTGTGATCCAAAGTAAAGAGGTGTAAAGACCTAGTCACGGAGTCCGGCGCCTAGGCGCCAGATTCCGGCACCTAGGCGCGACAGTTACCTTCTAGAAGATGCATTGAATTTGAAAGAATTTTGAAGAGGTGCCTTAAGCAACCCCTAGTCAAATTCAGAGCTCTATAAATAAGAGCCCATTCTACAGAGAAAAGGGGCCCCTTTTAGCACCCCATAGTCCCCAGACACCTTCTCTCCCCCTCTAGTTTTACTTAGTCTCTTCCACACTTAGGGTGCCACTTTACTTTGTATCTAGTGAGTTTATTTTGAGTATTTATTGTGTGTTGTTGCTGTTGGAGTCTTTCATCATTGCTTTGGAGTTAGTAGAAGTCAGTGGATCACTTGAAGGAACACTTCAGATAAGTATTTGTACCTTGGTTCAAAGTTTTATAAATATGTTTTGTTGTGTGATTTCAATGTGTTCTAAGTAGTTAGTTATCTTTCTCCTTTCAACTATGAAAAGATAATAAATTAATTAAATTTTGTAGGAGAATTAAATTTAAAATATTTAAAACATTGTGATGATATTAATACCTGATCTTAGTTTACTTTTTAAATTGGCCTTTTAAATTGTTAAAACCTGTTGAAGAACTTTGAGACCTATCCGGAGATAAATTCTTAACTAGTAGATATCACATGAATCCTTGTGTAGTCGATGGCTTTATGAGGGTTATTCAAGGTGAAGTGCAAATAAATAGGAAGATATTATTTATTGGGCGTAAAATTAATTAGTTTTTAGAGTGACAGACTAAATTCTAATAATTTGGTTTATAGAAAAGAACGGGTCACTGGTAGGGCCGACCATAGCCACCCTTGGACATCTAGTAGTGTGAGCCAAGATTAACTCATTTTACTAATAAAACATTCTGAACCGATCTATAAATTAGTCAATGTTCTTTGCACCTGGACCAAAGGGTAAAGAATATGAATGCTTCTTTTTGACACAATACCATAATCTACATTCCCCACAAAAGATAATTATTCTAAAAATCTTGTATTAGTTGAAAAGGAGAAAGTCGTTTTTATACTTGCATTTTAATTACTGCTTACTTTACTTTTTTACTGCTTATTGCTTACTTGCTTATAGTAAAAATTGTTAGTAAATTAAATTTGAATATATATATATATATATATATATATATATATATATATATATATATATATATATATATATATTACTTTTAATTTGAAAAATTCCAAAATATTTTTTAAATTTCTTACTTTTTATAAACACTATCCCTGTGGGATCGATAACCAGGACTCCACTAGAGCTCTGTATTACTTGAACGATACGTATACCTGCTTTTAAAATTGTGACTTTTACAATAATTATTATAAAATCTAAATATAAATTCATAAGTAAAAGTAAACATCGCACATCAAGTTTTTGAAGTCATTTGCCAGTAATTAAAAATTCTAAAAAGTGGTATCAAATTCTTGTTTTTATAAGCATATATAAAGTCGCATCGCATCAAAACACTAGAAACAAATCATTGAAGCCATTGAAAAAAAAATTGATTATAGGAAATTAATACTTAGCAACAAAGAATATACTTTCCACCCAAGCACCGATCCTCACCATACAATGAATTCACATCACACTATTGACCTCACTTTTGTTGAGGTCAAGTCTGTCTTTAGAATATTCTAGGGTCTAGCCATAAGACATTCCTAGTGAGTATCATAGAAGACTAGTGATGGAACCCTCACCCCAAAAAAATTCAAAGCACTTCTTTGCTTCACTTGAAGTTTTAAAATGCTTAAAGTCTGACCTCTAAGTATTTAGGAGGATGAGACCAAGCATTAAGAAGTTCAAGGGGAGTTCCCTATAGGATGGTCAAGCCTTAGGACTTACTCTGGGTGGTCTGAGGGAGGCTCACACACATACTTACACATTAAACTCTCACACACTACCTCACAACCCTAAACCAAATTTCTCCACACTTGATCTCCTACTCCTTTAGAAACTCATGTAGGTGGTTTCTCCAAGCTCTTAGTCCCAGGCTAGGGTTTGGTTAGTACCAACACATGGAGGATCCAAATGGGGAATTCCCTTGATCCATGGCTCAAATAGGTTATCCCTCTCACGCCACTCTAAATTTTACTAAAAATCTCAAACTTTTGATTCCTTTGCACCTAAACTCTACCACTAAATTACCTCTAAAGCCCCTAATTTTGCCCAAAATTCCTAAAGTCAACAAAAACTACTAAAATCTCCTAAAAATCATTCCAAAACATTTCTCACTACTCAAAATACCCAAAACACCTAAAATCTACCAAAATTTCTAAAATACCCCCAAAATACCCAAAATTACCAAAATGCCCCTCCTAGCCCATGAATTCCAAAAATTATAAAAACTCCCAAAAATTCCCAAAACCCTCCAAATATTCTCAGTTTCAATTTAAACACTTTATTTGACCCAATTTGACCAAAAGCCCCAAATTGTCCCTTAAGGCCCAAAATGCCTAAATTACCCCAATGTCCACCCAATTAACCTAAATCTTGCCCAATTTCAATTCCAAATCAAAATTCATCATCTTCAATCCCAATTGAAAGCAATTGCAAGTCCAATTTGACCCAATTGGAAGCTCAATTTCAACCCAAACCAAAAAGCGCCAATTAAACTTATGGCCCAATTCCCCAAATTGAACCAAATGTCAATCAAATTCCCCCAATTTTGAATTCTAAACTCTTCAAGACATTCCCCTATACCCAATTGAACCATCAATGGCCCCCAATTTTAGCCCAAGCCTCACCTTAGTCCAACCAAATCCAAAAATCCCAATTTTGCCCCAAATTGACCACATGTCCAAAAACCACCAAATTGAATGTTCTAGCCCTAAAATTTCAACCCAATTAATATCAAGAACCTTTTCTAACATCCCCATAGACCATTCGAAACTTTTAATTGGCCTTTGACCCAACACTAGCCTAACCTAAACCCAAGCTAACCCAACATACCCAAAATTGATCAAATACCCAATTTTAGCCACATTAACCCCCCAAACCAATTCAAAACCATTCCAATCCTCTACCAAACACTTTATAACATATTGAACAGTAAATTTGGAACTAACCTAAGTTTGAACCTAAGCTAGCCCAAGTTGAACCCAAGTGACTGATCTATAAAAAAATACCTATTTCTTTATGTCTTAATTCTTATCAATTTCTAAGGATATTATGCTTTAATGAAACATATTTTTTTGTGTTTTTGGATGTAGGTGATGTAAAAAGGTCCAAAAAAGGAAAAACGAGAAAAAAAGGAGCAAAAAGGAGCAAAAATGAAGCAAAATACAAAAAGTATAAAAAAATATGGCCTGGCGCCTAGGCGCCAGAAGTTGGTGCCTAAGCGCAAGACTCGATACAGAAACTGTCAATTTTTTGACAACATTTGAACGATTATTTTAACAGAGTGAGCGGTTATTGGACATTCTAGAAGACTGGTAGTTGTTCCTTGATAATAGGACATGTGATACACTGCATTTGGACGCTCCAAAACGGTTTTAATCGCGAAGAGGTGAGAGCCAAAGTGAAGAGGTGCGTAGAACTGGACGCGGTGTCCGGCACCTCGGCACCAGATTCCGGCGCCTAGGCGCCAGACAGACCTTCTAGAAGATTCATCGAATGTGGACATGTTTTGAAGAGGTGCCTTAAGGCAACCCTTGAAGCCTATAAATAGGAGTCCATTTCTTCAGAAAAACGTGCCCCCCATTGTAACCCCTTTCTCTTATCCACTTTAGGATCTCTCATCCTTAGAGAGAGAAATAGAGAGAGAAATTTAGGGCCACTTTTGTTTAGTTTAGTGAGTTTATTTTCAAGTTGTTGCATCTGGAGTTCATTACACTGTGGAGTCAGTAGAAATCAGAAGATCTGTAGAAGGAATATTTGAGATAAGTATTTTATATTTGATTCAAAGTTTATTTATTATATTTTGCTATTTATATTCAATGTGTTCTGAGTAGTTAGTTTACTTTCTTCCTTCAATTATGAAGAGATAAATAAGATAATAAAAGATTCGATGGAGAATTGAAATTCAAAATATTTTCAAAACATTGTGATGACATTAATACCTGATCTTACTTTACTTTTTAAATTGTCCATTTAAATTGTTAAAACCTGTTGAAGAGTTTTGAGACCTAGAAGGAGAAAAACTCTTAACTTGTAAGTGTCACATGAATCCTTGGGTAGTCGAAGGCTATGTCCGGGCTATTCAAGGTGAAGTGCAAATAAATAGGAATATAAGATTTAAAGGGTGTAGAATTGATAAGTTTTTAGAGTGACAGACTAAATTCTTATAATTTGATTTATAGATTAGGAAAGGGTCACTAGTAGGGCCGACCATAGCTACCCTTGGACATCTAGTAGTGTGAGTCTAGATTAACCCATTCTACTAACAATACATCCGGACCTGATCTGTAAATTAGCCAATGTTCTTTGCGCCTGGATCAAAGGGTAAAGAATAAGAATGCTTCTATTTGGCACAATACCACAAAATAAATTCTCCAACGAATATTAAATTATCTTAAAAATCTTAGATTAATTGAAGGGAATAAATTTGTTTATTTTATATAGTTTTCACAAAATCATTGTCTTATTATTGTTTTCTTTATTTGCATCTAGTAAATTAATAGTAATTTATAGTTTGATTAAAACACAAAAAGATTTTTGAAATATAATATTTAGAAATTTATTACTATAATTTTTCCCCGTGGGATCGATACTGGGGTCTTTGTTTCAAAGCCCTATATTACTTGAAATGATACGTATACTTGCGTAATACCCAAAAAGTATATAAAATATTTTCTTTTTAAAATTATATTTTGGTATATAAACATATATTTAAAAAAGTTTTATTTGGTACATTTCTATATAGCAAGTTATTCCAGGTCAAGTGTTTCGCGTCTTCGCCAGAAATTAAATTTTCTAGCAGTGGTAACAAATTCTTGTATTTGGAAGTACAAAATTCGGGTCAGTGACTTAAATTGAACCCATGACCCAAACTAACCAAATCAAGCCCAATGTGACCAAACCAAGCTCATCATGGCCAGCATTTGAGCCTAGGGACTGACCTAGAGGCCTATGGCCCACCCTACTCAAGCCCTGGACCAAGGGTCCCCCAAATTAGGGGATCTCCTTCCTTAATTGGGGAAAACCTAGAGAGATTTGCTATAACACATTAACCACTTAAGCTTACCCCACTTATGGCCTGACCACTGGCTCACCTGACCATTGACCACCTCCCGTGGCCTGCCCGACCGGCCTAGTCACCAGATAAGCTCAAACTGAGAGCCACCTCAAGCCAAATAAACCCAATCAAGCCTACCCAAGCTGTCCAGCTCTAACTACTTAACAGAGCTGATTTGCCTTCCACCTAAGCAGACATTTCCACCCACATTGGCCCCCTGAGCTCTGGCCATAAATAGAGCTCTACATGACTAAGAGAGGGTGTTGAAAATTTCTTTAGGAAAGCCTAAAAAATCCTACTAGAGCATCCTCATTCCTCCCTAAGCTCATCCCATCCACTTTCCTATCATTTCCCCCACTGCTTGAGCTCAATTTTGAAGCTCAAAACCTTGCTAGAACCAGGATACATTCCATTACCACTTTACACTGAACCAAAATCAAATTAACTGCACCCACACCATCCCCACACTGAAAGAAGAAGTTTCCCCATTAAAGCCCCATCACAGAGAGCCTCTACCACAGACTTTGATCAACACCTGAAATCAGGTCTGGTCGAACTTGAGTCCAAACATTTCACCAGGGCAAAAGGCTTCATCTGGAGGCTCGTTGGGACCAATCAAAGCTTCTACAACCATCTAAAAGTGGTCTCCTGACCGACTGATCGATGTCAGTGTGCTGCCTCTAATGTAAATATTCAAAGGATAGTTTCAGTTTAGTTTCAATATAAGATCAATTTAATAATTAGGCAGTCACTCATATACACAAGTATAAGTATCATTCAAGTAATACAGGGCTCTAGTAGAGTCCTGGTTATCAATCCCAAGAGGAAGGTAGGAACATATTAAAATATAGTTAAGATTTGAAATCCAATACTCAATTCAAAATGCAATTTTAAGTACTAATTAAGTTGCTAATGCAAAGATAACTAAAGCTAAATTAAATAAAATTACTTTCTAAATTTTTAAACAAGACTAACACACACTAAGTTTTGTGTTGAAAGGTTATAATATGGAAAAGTATCTTTCTTCTTGCAATGATTCTGTGATTAGTGATTGATATAGATTGATAATAAATTTGTGTTGTGTCAAATAGGAGAAATTATATTCTTTACCCTCGTTAGAGTACCCCCTCTTCCAAGTATGAAATGAACATTGGCAAATCCCAGGCTTAGTCACTAAATTTAAGGTTAGGCTAGGAGGATACTGGCTCTCACTTCAGAGCTCCCACTTCCCTTCACCTGAAGGCTAACCTTAACTTTAATTACCAAATTTTAGGACCAGATTGGAGATTTCAGCCCGTCACTCTAAAATCTCCAATTTGACGGCCATCAAACAGTAATTTCGTATTTATTTGCACTCAATTCTCATGAACTCCGCAACTCATTCATGGACATTGAATAGATTCTCCACTATTGTTGTAGAACACTTAGTCCTTTCGGATTGAATGTTTCACAATAAGTTTTAACAATTCAATTGGCCAGATCAAAAAGTAAATGAAATTCAAAGTGAAAAACCATCACAATTTCTTAAAATTTTTATGGCACATCAAATCTACATCAAAACTTCACCACATCACATTGCAAGAAGAAAGACAAAGAAATCTACTCAAAATTCATGAGGAAGATACAACAAAACATGGATTATATATATAAAAGCAAAGCTAGAGAAACCACAAAAGTAAATATAACTTATCTCAATTTCTTCCCCAAGAAAATCCCCAGAAGTTCATTTGGATCCTTTTCTCTCTTATCTACAACACTCAATTCTCTTTTTAGAATAGTAAGGAAGAAGCAAACTCTCACTTTCCTTTTTCTCCTACACTCTTTAGAGAAGAATCCCTCACAAAACAACACTTACCACACACTCTCTACAAACCCTAACACACTCTCTTCACTCCCTTTCACTTATTTCCCTCTCCTCTCTCTTTATTATCTCTCTTTTTGGGCATCCATAACTGTCTATAAAAGTCTAGAAATGAATTCCCCAAGAGTTTCCTCAAGTAACCCTTCAAAAAACGTTCAAATACATTGAATTTGACTTTCATCTACATTGGGCGCCGACAGCGCTGGATAGAGCATCGGTGGCGCTGGGCTACTATTTAATTTCTGAACTCTCTGAAATTAGGCGCCGGCGGCGCCAGAAGACTGTTTCTCCATTTTACCTCTTTTTGCTCCAAATTTGTTCCTTTTCATTTCTTTTTGCTCCAATCACCGAAAATCTTCATACCTGTAGCAAAACATGAAGAATATCTTCCTTTAAAGTGCAATATCACAAAAAATGAGTACAAATTATATAATAAAAATCTAACATATTTGTAGTGCATCAAAATCTCCCAAACTAAACTATTACTTGTCCTCATGTAATCCTTTTACTACATAAAAATATAACTCAAAGTAGTGAACTTTTCTCTTATAGAATACTATGATTTTCGATTCAAATGAATATAATAGTAAGATTCTTAGAAAGAAGTTCAGTAATTCAGGTTAAAACTACAGGTATAAGAACATCCAGTAGTAAAGTTTAAGAGTTCTAGTTTTTTACTCATTTCAAGATGAACCATAATTTGTCACATTAGTGGTGCCTTGAAATACTATATGAAAAAGAAGTTCATACAATCTTTATTAGAAATTAGGATAAAACTTTAAATGTAAATTCAGAAATGTAACAAATTTCTTCCTTTAGGTAGATTCAAGTGAAGCCAATTTTTGATTAGGCATCTCCTCAAGCTTCTCCTCACATATATTTTTTTCTTTTTTCTTTTCCTTTTTTTTTTCTTTTTTTTTCATTTTCTTTTTTTTTCTTGTGAGGATTACTATATTTGGATAGTATTTAATAGTTTTGAACTTCACTCTCATTTTTTTAAAGTTGAAACTTGAAACACCTCCTTACTTTATAAATATATATCAGCTTTATAATTCATAATAAAGTCACAATCCTTTCTTCACACATAGTTCTTTAAGTCTCTTAACATTTCAAAAATACAGTTTTCTTTACTTTAAATAGTCAACTATAGTCCAATCCTCTTATTCTAAGTATCTTAACCTTATAAAATTAACCTTTATTACTAAAACTTTCATTCAAATATACCAAAATATTTAAATGAAATAAAAAATTTAGTTATCTAAAGTTAGGTTCAACTACTAAAAGTCATGCTAATAATTTTTTAAATTATATTGATTGAGAAGAAATAAGAGTTAATATTTTACTCTCCCCTGAACTTAAGTTTCTCATCACATGTAAATTTGCAGAGGTAGAGAGTAAAAGAAAACTAACCTTTTTGTGTTGGGATTTTGAAATCTTTTGAAGTTATACTGGTATTAATAAAAAAAAATTAAGGTAGCAAGCATGAAACAATTAGAAACAATGATATATATAACATTAAAATTTTCAAGGGTGAAGAAATATTAAACTCTTAAACATTAAACATCCAACATAACATCATAATCTCAATCTAAATCACTAAACAAACTAACACAAAGTTCAATACATTTTCATTTTTTCATTTTTTTAACTCAAATACTACAAAAAACTACACTAATCACAGAAAAACAAATAACAAACCCAACAAAGTACTATAACACACAAATAAAATAGAAATCACTAAACTACCAATCATCATCACGAGCTTCCTCAGCTTTTTCTGCTTGATCAGGTCGATAAGGAGTATAACTGGGGCATGTAGGAAATATCACTCCAGTATCTCCCCTCATAAATCTGACCTAAGCATCATGGTAAGCAATATCATACTCAACTCTCCTCCTCATATAATCTTAATTAACATCACTTCTAGCCTTAAAGTCATCCATCCTACTATGGAGTCTATCTATACTGGCACTCTGAATCCTCAACTGCTCCATAACATCAGATAATGTAGGTGGCTCAGAAGTAGATGTCATGTTCTGGTTGGTAGTAAGAATATCAGTACTCCTACTTTCTCCTCTCCCTACCACATGAGACTCATAAGTATGAATAATGGTTTTGGTAATAGGTCTGAACCAACTCTTCAAAACTATTAAACTCAACTCCAGAATGTGCACATAATGCATGAATCAGGCTAGGATGTCCTAATCCACCAGTGGTTTCTCCTCTAGCAATAGTCGGGATATTTTTGAAGATAATTGATCCAATATTAAACAGTTTCATTGTTTGAATACAACAATTAAGAATTGCTCTATCTCTAGTGACTTTGTTGTGATGATAAAAAGGTAGTAATCTTGCAGAGATGAAATAGTGCCAAGCTTTAGATGTTACATTTAACTTGGAAGCAGGGAAATTAATCATATGTTATTGCTTTAATTTCTATTCCCCTCTTCCATCAGTAAGAAATGCAATCACTTCTTTCATATTAGCCTCCATCATATCAAAGTTTTCATATACACAAAACGTCATCCCCCTTAACTAATAAAAACCATTAATACGTTGAGAGGTGAATTCTACATTTTTCCATGAACAAGAACATATTTCATTTCGGTCCAAGGCAGATTTGCATAAAATTCTCTAACAATACCCATAATAGCATTAGCAGTAAAATAACAAAAGGTTTCCCAATTTCGATCAGAAATCAACTGCTCTACAATTCTGCCTGGATTTTTGAAAGCCCGTTCTTGAATACACTTTTTGTTATATAAGAATGAATTGAAACGATATTGTGCTTTCACATTAACAAATATTTCTTCATCAAAATCCAACTTTCTCTTGCCTTTACTTGTTTTAGGAGCCATGTGAAATTGTCTAAAAATTTGTAAGGAAATCCAATAAATTTCAAAATCATAATGTCGGAGACTCCTAAAGCAACTCTAATAAGTAAGAGCTTAAATCACTATGGAAAATCTCAAAACTTCAGTAAAAATTCCAATTTTTAGATCTAAACAATGTGAGAAATTTCCATGGTGAAAATCAGAAATTTTTTGTTTAGGGTGAAACTCTTACCAAGAGAAGACAAGATCCACACTTTTTAAGCCTTGAAATTGCTTTAAATCCACGATCTAGCAAGCACTAGATCTCAAAAATGATTTGGCTGGAGGTAGAAGATGATGGAAATGGTGCAAATGGTGGGTCCCAAGGTACAAATCATGAAATAAAGAGGTTTCTGACCTTTTCTGTATTCTGGTGCCAGCGGCACTGGATAGGGCGCCGGCAATGCTAGTTCAATTTCTGGGTCTGTAAATTTTTTTTTTGGAATTTTGATCATTTCAACATTACACCATCACATAATTAGTCTCTTTAAGTTTCTATTTCATTAATTAAAGTTCAGTATCGCAAACATACTACGATACTCTACTGAAAAATAAACACAAACACATAATCCAAGAATAATAAGTTCAAACACATACTGCATAGTCAATCAAGCCAACATTAAGCACAACAAAGCATAATAAAAATACAATATACTAAATATAAAGCATCATCAGTCTCAGTACTATCTTCTCTTCTAATATCTCCAATAGATTGACAATGCACAAAAAGATTGTAGAAAGGACGATACGGGAATTCATCAGTCAAATCCTCAGCAATCACAACATTCCTTTTCATCAGATTTACCAAACAATCTTAAATTCGCCCATTGTGATCAAATGGTTTTTTCATTCTCCAATCCAAGTGATCAAATAAATTAGAGATATTATTAATAGCATTCATAAGATTTTGTATCTCTTTCTCTAACTTCTTGATCTTCTTCAAAATCACTTGGGAAATTTCAAGAAAGTAAGGTTGAATAGGTCGTGAACTATGAGATGGTTGATCTGCAATGAGGCTCAAATCATTCTCATCTCCTTTTGCTTGACAGCATAAAGATTAGTTGGGTCTATAGGCCTCCAAGGATGAAACATTTTTCCCAACTTTCATATGGAATCTATGACTGGTTGCAAAGGACATATGGTGGAAGGATGTCCAAGCCCATATTTAGATCCATGAACAATCAATCCCAATACATATATCACTATTATAGTACTAATATCAATCAGCCTTCCAGTTTAAATACATTAATTTAAAATAGCAATTTGCTTTGTCACTTTTCTAATTTTCATAGTAGGAAGTACCTTTGCATAAATAAAGTAATGACATTACTTCGATACCAGATTTAAAAATGTAGTAAAAAACTTACAAATTTGTTGTCTCTTATCTCTCAATCTTCACTTTCATCCGACAAATAGTGATAAATTTCATTCATGTTGTCCCTCTTCGCATCAAAATTCATATAATGACAGATAGGCACGTTCTCAATCATAAAAAAATCATTAATCTTCGAAGGAGTGAATGGTACAAACTGCCTCGTACATAGACGAATCCATGGTTGATTCCATGAAGATTTTCATAAAAAACTTTCACAGCAGGAATGACTACAGTGACAATAGTGTAGCATAACACTTCCCAACACATATGCACAATAATCTCTTCTACTTGAGTACTTGGAGTATTCATACCTCGATTCACAAAGCCTCTTTCTTTGATAATCCTCCTCTTCATCATCAATACTTTGTTGAATAATCGTTGTGCCTCAAAACTGATGAATTTTCATCAGTTGAAATCTCTAAATCCCGGGGTTTCTACATAGTTAGAATGAATCCTTTCATTTTTCTTGAGTTTAGGGAGTTAATAATGTGTTTTGGGAAGTTATTAGGATGAAATCCCGCCTAAAACCGCAAAAAATCATAATTTGAACCTCTAAGAACCGTCATCAGATCTTCAGCGCCGACGGTGTCCAAATTCCGAAATAAGGCGCTGCTCTTTGGAATAGGGCACCAGCAGTGCCCATTCTAGCGCTGGTGGCACCAGTGTTCATAAATGCATAAAACTTCATTTTGGTCCGAAATATTCTAAATCTTCAATACAATCCAATAATTTCCAATATTTTATGATTTTTTCGAATGAGTAGGGCTCAAATATTGCCAACTACATGCACAACTACTAAAAACAAGCAAGAAAACATAATAAAGATAAGTATGGATTGCCTCCACAAAGCGCTTGGTTTAACGTTGTCTACTCAACAAACATTTAGTTATTAAGGATGACTTAACATTAAATCCTCTTTAAAATCTAACAAACATTCTGTTATTAAGGATGACTTAACATTAAATCCACTTTAAAATCTGGTCGATAACCTTCAAAATATGATTTTAATTTTTGCCCATTAACTTTAAATATCTTTCCAGTTTTAAAATCCTCAATATCAACAACTCCAAAAGAATAAACTTTTATAACAGTAAGAGGTCCTATCCACCTAGACTTTAGTTTTCTAAGAAATAATTTCAGTCTTGTATTATATAACAAAACTTTCTTTTATTAATATCTTTCGATCATGTCATGATTTCATTTTCTCCTTATAAATTCTGTCATTATGATAAGATTCATTTCTAATTTCTTCCAGCTCATTTAATTGTAAAAATCTCTTCTCACCTGCATTCTTTAAGTTAAAATTCAACTCTTTTATTGCCCAATATGCTTTATGCTCCAATTCTACAAGAAAGTGGCAAGTCTTTCCAAATACTATTCTATAAGGAGACATTTCGATAGGGGGCTTAAAAGCAGTTCTATATGCCCATAATGCAGTATCCAATCTCACAGACCAATCTAATTTGTGAAGATCCACATCTTTCTCTAAAATTCTTTTAATTTCACAATTAGACACTTCTGTTAAACCACTAGTGCGGGGATGATAAGCAGTTGAGATTCTATGAATAATATTATATTTTCCATCCAATCTTTGAATCTGATTATTCCTAAAATGAGATCAACCATCAGTTATGATCGCTCTTGACATTCTATATCTTGTAAAAATATTTTTCATTAAAAATTTTGAAACACTTCGAGCATCACATCTTGGTAAAGCAATTGCTTCGATTTATTTTGAGACAATCAACAGTAATCAATATATATAAATTTCTAAATGAAGGAGTAAATGGTCCCATAAAATCGAATCCTCATACATCAAAGATCTCAAAATCTAATGTAAAATTTAGTGGCATTTCATTTCTTTTAGAAATATTACCTACTCTCTAACATTGATCACATGATTTTATATATTTGTATACATTCCTAAATAGAGCAGGCCAATAAAATTGAGATTGTAAAATCTTATAAGCAATTTTATCAGTACCAAAATGTCCTCTAAACTCTGAATCATAATAACTCCAAATAATTGGTTCAATTTCTTCATATGACACACAACTTTTAATAATAAGATCCATACACTGTTGTTGACCTCATTTTTGATGAGGTCTTCTCTCCTTCTTTTTAGTACTTAAGATCTAGCCTTAGGCTTTTCCTTTGACTATCCTAGAGGATTAGAATTGGGACTCACCCTTTAAGAAATTCAAACTACCTCTTGACTCCCTGCAAACTCCAAAAACTTGATTGTAGACCCCTAATCACCTAGAGGGTTGAAATCAAATGTGGAAGTTTAAAGGATGTGATCATATAGGACTCTTTGGCATTAGGACTGCCCCGGGTGGCCTGGTCTGGTGAAGGGGCTGACCTACACACACACTATACTTATACACTACACTTTCACACACCTCCTAAAACCACACCCATATCAAACTTGACCTCCTGACTCATGAAGGTGATTCACATGGATGGTCCTTAACCCCTAAGCCCTTGGCTAAGAGGGTTAGGAACAACATAGTGAATGCCTCAAATGAGTCCTCTCATGGCTCATATAGGCCTAACATGGCTTCATGGCTCAACCAAAATGATTTCATTCCACTTACATTTACCCAATCTTCAATTTTCGAAATTTTTAATTTTTGACCCCGGGGACCCTACACCCGCCTAGTCTACCCAAAACCCCTGAAATTACCCAAATTTTTCAAAATTCTCCAAAATCACCCAGATTCCTCAAAACCAATCCCAAACATTCCCACATCACTCAAATTGATCATTCATAGCCAAAAATACCAAAAATTCCAAAAATACCTCCCAATACCCTCCAAATACCCAAAATGCCCCTCTTAGCCAAAAAATCCAAAAAATTCAGAAAATTCCCAGAAAATTTAAAAAAATCCTAAATATTCCCAATTTTATTTTGTCCAACTACACCATGGGCCAATTTTGTCAATTTACCCCACTTTTGTTAAAATCCCCAATTTGACCCATTTTAACCCAAAGTGAACCCAATGTCAAACCAAACCTACCCAATTGACCCAAATTCTGGTCCAATTCAATTCTAAACTTCAATTCAACATCCCCAACACCAATATAAACCAAATCCAAGCCCAATTTGATTGATATTTGAATCCAATTTCACTTTTGACCTTAAAACCCAATTTGGACCCATGACCCAAACTTAGCTCAAACTCGCCCAATTCAACTCCAATCAACCCCAAATCTTTTCTAAACCTTCCCTAACATCCCCACAAACAAAACACTAACATGATTCGCCCAAAATTTAGACCCAAACCCCACTCAAGTTCAACCCAAAACCAAAAGGCCCAATTTTGACCTAAATCCAAACCTAACCCAAATAAGCCCAAACCCCAAAATCAAAACCCAACCAAAGTCAAAACCTCTTTGAAACACTCCCATAAACATTTCTCAACATTAATTTTACAACAATTTCAACTCTAGCCCAACATTGGCCCAAGTTAGCCCAATTTGACCTACATTGGCCCATTTACCAAAGAGACCCAAATCAAACCCAAACCACCTCAAGTTTGTTTCAAACCACTCATGACATATCCCTAAACCAAACCCAACAATTATTTGTCCCAAACTTCTACAAAATTCCCATCCATGAATTCATTCTTAAACCTAAAGGCCCACTCCCTTAAACCTTCCTAAAAGCCCACTTCCATCAAATTTAAAAGCCCAAATCAATCTAAAGCCCACATGGCACTTTCCTTCATCACACATTCAATTTAAAATCATTCCTAAAGTCCTAATTTATCAATTAAACAATTCCAAATCAAGCCCCATAACAATTTCCATCAAAATGCCAAAATTCACAAAATCCCTTTTTATGAAATTGACCCAATCTTTTCTCAAGCCACATGGAGCCATGAAGCCACATGCAAGCCATTGGCAAGCCATGAGGATCTCTAAGTTGTCAACCCTCCTTAAATGGCAAAAGGAGGAGGTCCTTTAAGCACCTCCTAAAAGTCATTAACCTTAAGCATGTTTCACCTTAACCCAAATTTAATCCAAATATATTTGGATAAGGACTTCTCCATGCCAAACCAGCTGATTTCTTTGACTCCCCACAACACCCAAAGCCACCTTGAAGGGTGAACCAAGCCCAAAAGGATGGGTTGACCCAAATCAAGCCAAAATTGGCCTTCCCCCATGCCATTTTAATCCAAGCCTTTGACACATGGCAAAGCTCGATTGACTCGCACAAACCTCCAGCCCTGACCCACCTGAACCTGAGGGTGACCCATGCCTGCTGGCTAGCCGCCTGGATCGCCGGAAAACACCACACCCGAGAGCTCACATGTGAGCCAACATTGAAATTCTCCCTCGTTGAGTTTCCCCATGCCCAGTGGCCATTGCGAGTTGTTCTTCCCTTGCCAAGAGCATCCGATCCCGGTCCCTAACTCCCCCGGGAGGCCCTCCAGACCTCTCCTATTTAAACACCACCCCTCTCGGCCATGGAAGAGGTGTTGAACCAACCTTAAGGAAACTCGCCAAAATCATTCCGGACCACTCTCCACACATAGAGCATTTGATTCCCACTGGATTCCAGCCCAATTCCCTCCAAGCTGAGCTCAATTTCGAGTTCAAATTTCAACGATAAAAACCAGGACACTTCTTCACAGTGGACCAATTCCCAAATTGATTGGTCCTACACCTTCACCAGACCAAGAGAAGAAGTTTACCAGCAAAAGCCCCCTCACTGGGCCAGCCATTGCTTCCAGCCTCCAAGCTTTGTGATCGGGCTTGGTCGAAATCATACCTAGACAATTCACTAGGCCAAGGGACTTCATCTGGAGCTTGCTTGGACCCAATCGAAGGTGACACAACTCTCAGATCGAAGCTTCACTTCTCTGAGCAAAGGTATGGACTCACTCTTCTTCCCGAGCTTACAGAGATTCTCCATTTAATTTGAGTCTATTTAAATACATGTTTACCGTATGGATGTGTTCGTCTCTTCAAGACGAATCCATTGAGCATAAGAACACAAAAATCCGTTGAGAATCGAGTGAGAAATTAGGGTTAGAAGGTTGACGGTCACGGGTTCACACCGGCCGTAGATGATGACCGGGAGCCGTCGGATTGCGCGTGTATCGAGCGGACGACCGAGATCGCGCCGGACGGAGCAACGAGAACATGAACCGCGGGGCCCCGGAGCGCTCGGTCGGATGGCGGCGCCGAATCGAAGACGACGCGCGGAGCTTCGGAGATGCCTAGGTTGAGTCGGCGCCGCGTGGATAAGTAGGAAATTAGAGCTATTTTTCTATTTATTTAATTCCCTAAACTTCAAAAATGCATAACTTTGTGTAGGAAAATCGGAAAAATAAAATAAAAATACCCTCTTACTCAGATGAACGAGAGGAGAATAATGTGGAAAAGAAATCATTTAATTTCATTGAGTATTTGATTTTTAATAATTTATTTACTCTCTGCACATTTTCAATTCTCCATGCATGTATACAATTCACCATGGCATGAGACCATAGGGCTTTTGAAGCCTCTGAATTTGGGAACATTCCCTGAATTTTCCAAAGTCAGAGGCCATCCCTATGAAGAGTTATTGATTTTTCAATTCTAGGTTACTATTCTGAGTATTTTAATTCTAATAATTAGCATATTGTGAAATAAATTCTAGGAAAATTTGGTAATGTTTATTATGACCATAGGACCCTAGGAAAAATAGGTTTTGAGTTAACTCACTTGGAATAACCCTAATTGGCCTAAACACCCAAAATGGAGCTTTAATTAATTAGAGCTAATCATACATCAAATTGACTTGAAATCAATTCTCCACTGACCTTTAGGATCAGAGGAACCCACCATAAAAGTTTGAAGTCAATTGGACTTGGTTAGCTCTATCAAATGGGTTGATTAAGCCATTTAGCCAAACTTAAACTTAAAAAATTCATAACTTTCAAAATACTTCTAAAAAATTCACCAAATTGGTTTTGGAGCCTCTATGATATCAGTGGAATTTAAGAAATTTAAAATTGCAATTTTCTAAAAAAGTTGATTTTTTGTATTATTTTAATATTTTTAATAATTAAAAAATAATAAAAATCACAAAAATAATAAAATTCACCAAAATGTTACATTTTGAATTTTAATCACTTAAGAACAAACCCCATTTTTTTCTTAGGTCTCTATGATGAGATATTAAATTTTAAAGCCCTAGGGTAATTTTAAAATTTAAAAAATGTATTTTCTAGCATTTCCACTAAAATAATTATAATAAATCAACGAAAAATCAGAAAATTATAAAAATTGGTTCTCTGATTTCCTTGATATCAGAGAGATTTTTGAAAATATAAAATTCATTTTTCAATCTTCATTTTATTTTTAAATTAATTAATACTCCAAAACTCAAAATAATTATAATAAAAAGAATATAATTCAAACAATCACCAAAATTGGTCCAAGTGGTCCTCTGGTTATTAGGAATATCCCATAATTTTCTTAAGAACAGAAACTTTCCCTTGGTCATTTTATTAAATTTTCCTTGGAAATCCCTATTTTCCACCAAAAATAATTACATAAATAAATTAAATACAGAAAAATCACATTTTCTCCTCTAATGTTTTTTTTTGACATATGAGTGAAGTCACATAAAAATTTCAAATTCATTTAAGCTCAATTTAGTGAGTTATGAAATTATTAAGCTTGAAGGGCAAAATGGTAATTAAAGTTTTAACCCTTAATTAAAACTTTAGGCTTAATAAGATGAAAGAGTAAAATATGTGATCCTAATCTGATTTGGATGATTTAAATTTAAATAATTAAAGGGTAGAAACCTACCAAATAATTTAAAAATAATTAAAATAAAACCTTAATTAAATAATTAATTAAATTTGGAAGAATAATGAAAAAATTGGAATTATTAAAATAGGGATATTATTAGGAAGAGATTTGTTCTTTAATTTAAGAATCCCTAAATTAATCACCTCAAAAGTATTTAATTCCTAATTAAAATGATAATCCAAATTTAAAATTTAAAATGCTAAAAGATTTAATCATTAAATTAAATTAAAGTTAAATTATTTAAATTAAATCCTTTTAAAATTTCAATTAAATTAATACTTTAACAATTAAAATTAAATCATCTTTAAAACATAAAAAATAAAATATTAAATTAAAATTAAAAATAAAATTAAATTAAAATTTAAATTAAATTAAAATCTAAAATTAAATTAAATTAAAATTTAATTAAAGTTTAAATTAAATTAAATTAAATTAAATTAAAATTAAATTAAATTAAATTAAATTAAATTAAATCACATTAAATTAAATTAAATTAAAACATATTAAATTAAATTAAATTAAATTAAAATAAAAAATAAAATCGAGTTAAAATTAAAATTAAACTAAATTAAATAAATTAAATTAAAATTAAAACTAAACCAAATTATATCAAATTAAAAATTAAATTAAATTAAATTAAATTAAAAATAACATCACTTAAGTCATAAAGAATTCAAAAATAAATCTAAAACAACTTGAACACTATTCCAAACTTAAACCCATTAATTGAAATTAAATTAAATCATAAATCACTTGAACATTAATTTGCCCTCAAAAGCTCTTGTTGTCATAACTCCTAAACGGAGTGTTAAGTAAAGTGTTACTTCACTCATAGGATATTCAAATGTCCTAGTTCACTGAGCCAGATAACCAAACTTGAACTCCTGGACGATTAATTCACTTGTATAATTAAATTCTCTTGGACTTAAAATAATCCTAGAAATATTGAAAAGATGTTTAAGATTCGTCTTAAGCACTTCCTTGATATGATAGGATGTTTATAAGAACAATTGAACTTAATTGTTCTTTGATGAAGAAAATCGTCCTTAAACCAAAAACACAAGAACCTAGACGTCATAGGAGATGACTAGCTATAGGATTAGGAACTTGGTAGAAAACCATAACCCTTCCCTTAGCTTTACCTAGGAACTTGCTTTAAATGCTTAAATATTCTAATTGTGTTTTAAGTGCAGCTTGGGATGACGGGAAGACCCTCTAGGTACGCTTTTATTTTATTGTAATTTACCTTATTGCAATTTACTTAATCGCATCGCACTTACTTTTCTTGCATGATAAACAACTGTTGCATGAAAACCAAAACCTTTAGGGTAGTCCCTAAAACTGAAACCAAAACTAAATTAAAAATCACCTGCAAGATAAAATTCACCGCCACAACATTTCAAAATATAAAACAACACAAAATTTAATCACAAACGAACAACAAAACTACAACTACAACTAAATTAAAACGTCTTGTTGGATGATCGGGAATACCTCGGATGATGTAACCTACGTGTTGCTAACGGGATTTCCCACGGTCTAAATGAAAGTGTGGAACTCATTTAGTTGAGTTTAGCAAATTCATCCGGACTAAGTGAATCCGATAAAAATAACGATGCCGGAAGGATGGAACCGTAGGATCTTAACCGGTGTTGTTATAATCAACTTTAAGATTTGTTTTAATTAAAACATAAAAAAATACTTGGAAATTAAGACCTTCTCTAAACCAAAACACTTCTCTCATCTCCTGATTTATGACTTCTAAAACTAAACCTCTGCAACAACAAGGAGCTCGGAGCATCGTGGGCAGCACGACCATCGTCATCAGCAAAACCTGAGTCTACTTCAGCAAAACTTTCTTAGAATTAAATAATCAAGCCATAGGACTTCGAGGTAGTTTGCCTAGTGCAACATAAATCCTCAACTCTTCGTTAGGCGTTTGCATTGCAAATTAAGCCCTAACCGGTCTTAGGATTCCGAGGTAGTCGTCCGATACGACATAAACCCTCACATCTTCGAGGCTATTTGTGTGATCGCATCATACGAATGTAAGTCCTAATTAATTAAAATTTGCAAGATCAAAACATTAAATAAACATTAGGACATTCTTAAATTCAAGCCAAACAATAGGATAGTTGGGAAATTACCGAAGTTCGCTTCGAATCTGTGATTTCTCCTACCTTACTCCCTTTGAATTCCTAAAATAAAATGTTCCAAATTTGATCCATTCCCTATTGAAATTCCAAAATTCAATCCCTTGAAAACTTAAACTTTGAAATTCTTGAGAGCAGAACTACTGATTATTATCGAGAGTTTTCTTAGGTGATTCCCGTCACTTAAGATGTAATTAACTATTGAGGCTTGCCCTTAAAGGGAATTTTAAGAACCCAGGTAATATAAACCCTATTTAATGCTTTCATATTAAGCGTGGGAACTTGTCGGCAAATAAAATGGTTTCGCAGACCAAACGGATGTCACAAACCTTCTAGTTTATTTAATCGAGCCCCACCACCAAGCAGTGTGCCTATTCTTCGGAATAGACACGCGGTTTGTGGTGCGGTGCTCGTTTATATAAACTATTTGAGATGTGAGATCAGTTTGATTTCATATCTTAAAATTTTAAAATTATTTTCAAAATCAAAACATTACTTTCCAAATTATATATATCTGTAAATTAAATTAAAATTCGCCGACAATTTCTGTAGGCGACCCCTTTTTAAAAAGATTAAACGACACAACCTAAAAATATGCCGACAAATTTCTGGCGACTCCGCTGGGGAAAATTCCTCTCTTCATTTTTAATCAGATAGTTCTGCTTTCAAAAATCGATAGTGTATCCATGTCCCTAGTGGATCAAACTACCCTTCTTTCCGTTGGAATACTATGTTCATTCCTACCTTGAACGAGTATAGCCAACTTCTCTCGGATTTTGGAGCCACTATTTAGACACCCCTAAACAGAGAGGTTCCGAGATCCTTTTACCTCATTTCTGAGGTGGGGTGGACCCCCAATAGGTATTAGTTTAGGAGCGGTCTTACGGGTCGAGAAGTTTCTACAAGACTTTCTCTTCCTTTTTCAGTTCCTAATCAATTCCTTTACCCTTCCTACAACTCTCCTTCTTTTAATAATTTCTTCGTCTTAATGAACAAATCTTTTCGAAAAACAATTATCTAAATAAATTTTCTTTTAAAATCACAAATACATTAAGATAAACGGGAATGTGTTCGGACTCTTTTTGATTCCTTTCTTTTCGTCCTGATGAGAAGAAGCATAACTTGGACCGACAATCGAATCTACCCCGCGAAATGGAAGCCCCAAAGCTGATTTTCTCCTTCACCAATGGACTAGACTTCGCTGTTTACAAGGATGAGCTGCCCGACAATGGGATCATCTGGTTTGGACAAGGATTCGAGAACACAAATGTCAAGATCACTAACGTTACCCTTTTCGCACTGACAGACAAAGTATCTGAAACTAAAAGACCTTTGATCGAGTTCAACCTTAAGTCAACTCAAGAGTTTCCTCCCCGCAAAGGGTTCCAGTTGAGAGGAGTACCGCCGTTCATAGAAGGACCGTTATCTCTACCCCACCTGGTCAAGTCGTCTCGCACCTACCCCGGCTTCCGCCAAGCCGAAGGGGAAGGAAGTTCAAATTTGTAACGAGCATGTTACCGTGGAGGGTACAGATTTCCGTGAAAGACCTTCTGTTTTTGAAATTGGGTCCAGCTCAAGGGTCCCACCCCTAAAACGGACTCAGAGGAGAAACAGAGCCAGGAAGATTGCCAGGAAGGCTAGAGCTGCTGAAGTCGCTTTCTTAGAAGAAATCCCTGAGTACACACCACCACCTGAATACATACCATTGCCTGAATATACACCGCTTTTGGAAGGAAGTAGATTCCATCCCCTTTCCGCCGCAGCCGACGAGGAAAATGTCCGCAGGATTGCTTCCACATTACCTCGACCCGCATACTATAGCGACAGCAGAAAGAAAAGGGCTAGGATTACACCATTTGCCCGACTACAGACTGTGATTGAGAAGTTAGCAAAGAAAGAGAAATGCCCTGTATCGGAGATTTTGAGAAGAATAGGGCGGGTGCCGGCCAAATCCCGTCTTGGACCGCGAGTAGAACCCGTTATCGCCACAGAAAAGCCGAGTAAGAAGATGAAGGCTAGTCCACCTGTTGTTGTTTCAGGTTTACAGATCAGGGAGGATACCACCTTCCAGCATTCAGCCGACAGACCATCCGGTCCTAGGCCTTCTGCTGCTAGAAGGATGGTATGACATCCCCTACCGGCCAATTAAGACCGAAACAGCGACCTGAGAAGGAAAGTCTCGTCAGGAGACTTGAGTCCGAAGAAAGCGCCACTGCAATGAAGGGGTCTCCCAAAAAGGAAACCCGACGGCCATCGCATGATAAGCTGCGAAACCGCACGAAAAAGACCATTGGAAGACGCTATGGAAAAGCTAAGAACCGATATTCGGCGATTAGCAAGAGAAAGAGAAGAAAAATTTGGAGATGAAGTCGACTCGTCGAATTCATGGATGATGAATATGCGAAATTAACATGGTTGAAACACGAGCATCGTCGGCTTCGCAAGGTGCTCCGGCAAGATTGCGGAAAGAGATGAAGCCGGAAGCATTAAGAGCACAAATTCGAGAAAAAGATGATACAATCTCTCAATTGGCAAAAAGAATGGAAGAGATGGTTGCAACCCTAGCCACTCTTCAGAGTCAGGCTCAACCCCCAAGAGAAACGCCTCCATAAGTTATTCATATTACAGACGGAGGAAAAGAGATTACATCCGTTAACGGAGACAATCAGCCAAAGAAAGATTCTACCCAGAATATGATTCCAGAGAAGGATATCAAGAGCATGGTGGAACAGCGAGGTGCGAGAAGCCTTGGCACAATCAAAGAGCGGGACATCCATTCGGACGGGTAGACCTTACCCCGAAGAATTCGACGGCGTCCAATATCCGAAAGGCTTTGTACCACCTCTGTTCAAGACCTTTGATGGAGCCGGAAACCCTCGGCAGCATGTTGTACATTTTCATGCCAGTTGTTGCAATGCCGGCGGAAGTGATGTTTTACTCTTCAGACAATTTTTCAGCAGCCTGTCAGGGATCGCCTTTGATTGGTATGTGGAATTACCGAACGGTTCGGTGAAGACATTTTCAGAATTAGAGAACCTCTTCATCAAGCGATTTGTCGGAGCTAAGCACCACATCACTATAGGTGATTTAGTGGTAGAGAAGCGAAGCCGAACGAAACTTTGGTGGACTACATACTTCGATGGAGGAATCTAAGTATGAAGTGTGAGCCACGACTTACAAGAACAAGCATGCGGTCGGCATTTTACTTAAGAGCATTCATGGCCCGATAAGCACTTCTCCTCAAGTGATTTACTATTAAGACTTTCGAGAAGTTGTTAAGCAAGGCCGGAAGCTTGCAAGAGGAGGCGAAGAAATTAAGTTTCATCGACAAAACGGACAAACGAAGCCCGTGAAAACTTTTGAAAAGAAGTCCGGGATCGTCGCGAGCGGTCGATAAGGGCAAGCGGCCGATACAAATACCGTCGAACGGCCACAACAACCTCAACGGAATTACCGAGCAACCCCGACCCAACTATCAGTCATCTCGACGAGTATGAACAAGCTGCCTCGTCCACAACGTACGTTAAGGGAGCTTCGAGCGAGGAGTATCCGTTCAAGAATGAGGCGATGCCGAAAATGTTCCGCGAGTCGATGAAGACTCCAGATTTCCAATTGCCAGAGCCTAAGAGACCAGAAGACGTCGACAAGAAAGGTGATCCCAACTTTTGCCCTTACCACCGGATGCTTGGACACAAGATAGAAGATTGTATTACCTTCAAAAGTTGGCTCAACGACAATCTTCGAAAAGGGAACATAACGATCCGAAGGAATACATGAAGTAACCCCAGAAAGGAGGTTCCGTCAATGTTATCTCAACGGATTTCATTGTTCCGATAGATCCCTATGCGGCCGATGATGGATGGACTACCGCTTGGACAAAGTCTTCGAAGAAGATTTTGGATCGCATCCAAACCACTTCGGTGCGAGCCTCAACTCGAGTTTGAAACCTGTCGAGTCGGCACTATCACTTGCGATAGAAGAACCACCTCAACAAGAGACAATTGAAGAAAAGAAGAAAATTGATGAAGAAGAGAAGACCGAGGCTCTTAAGGCTAGACTAGGGGCTGCTTATCCTAGGATAGTTGTTTCTGATTCGGGGGAGAAATCCCTCGAACCTCTGACTCTGTATGATTATTTGCTCACTCCGGTGGGATTTTATAATGATGAGGGTTATGGCGTTGGCTACGTTCTGACATTTTCTAATGATTACGTAACTAGCGACAACCAACCTAATCCGGACGTCGATTCCGATACAAATAACAGTTCTCAAATCATACACAATCTCGACGATCACAATGACAAAGAAGACATCCACCAAGGAGGATACGAAAGTTCAACAAGCAACGAATCTATTTAAGAGTTTCGAGGAGCTCCAGTCACAAAAGAGTTAGAGCCTTCAGACTCCGAAGCTAATCCGAGAAGAACTCGTCATTCCGATTCGAAGGAGACATCAACAAACCCAATACCGGATTCGAAGAAATCACGAAGTCAACTTAAGAAGTGGAAGAGTTCTACCTCCGAGAATGGGTCCAAAGGACAAAGGAAAGCGGGTGGTTGTTCGGGAAGGACCAACCCCAGCGAAGAAATACCCATTCGGGAAGAAAACGAGACACATGAAAATAAAGTGGACTACAACGTGCTAGCCCATCTTAGGAAACTACCGGCCAAGCCGAGCATCTACGACGCTCTCAACTTATCAAAGGAGATGAGAGAAGCTCGATCGAGGCCTTACTTAATCCGAAATTTGCTTAGCTCAAATGACCGGAGATTCCTTAGATGAGGTTTGCTCGTTAAAAGAACGACGAGGTGTTACCTTCACGGACAATGACCTACTACTTGGGAAGCGAGACCACAACCGACCGTTGTACATTTCGATTACAATTGGGAAGTTTACACTCTCCGGAGTATTGGTGGATCCGGGAGCATCAATAAATATAATGAATCTTTGAACGCTAAGCATACTTGGAAATTGATGCTCGCGAGCTCGAAGCAGACAAAATGTTATTAAGTGGATTCAACCAGAAAGGAGAAAGAGCCCTCGGATCAATAACACTGCTAATGAAGACCGGTGACTTAGCAAAGACAACCGCGAAATTCCACATAATTGATTCAGAAACGTCATTCAACGCTCTACTGGGCCGACCATGGATACATGAAAACCGGATGGTACCATCATCTCTACATCGATGCATCAAATACTACGATGGAGGGGAACGATGCATCAAAGGTGACTTACAACCATTCTCCGTACATGAAATTGGAATCCATGAGGATGCAACTTATTATGCACCTCCGAAGAAATCAATCTTCTCCGGAGATACCATAACGAATGAAGCAAAGGAAGTTCGGGACGACGAAGAACCTGAAGTTCTAGTCCAACAGTCACTCACCACTCCCTTACGGCGAGATGGTGAAGGTTTATCCACAACTCACATCCGAGGTCGAGGCCAGGGACGAGGTCGTGGCAGAGACGTTAGGACAGTTGGACAGAGGAAACCAGCCATCAATGTTGATTGGGAAGACAGTTCTGAAGAAGAAAAAGAAATCAAGCAAGAAGCAGCAACAATAAGTCGGAAGAAGCCACAATTCAGGATCTCTCTCGAAGATGAAAAGAACGAGGAATATAAATCGATGTACGAGAAGATTAACCACTATGTACATGCTATGACCCTGACCCCGATCCATTCTAATAAGATCGAGGGTATGGTGGTCAAAGAGGTACGTAGCAGCGGTGCAAAGCCAATCAAATTATACCGTGGTGCTCCTTCCTCCAAAACTGAAAATAAT
Organism: Papilionanthe hookeriana x Papilionanthe teres; assembly: GCA_022702705.1. NCBI lineage: Eukaryota > Viridiplantae > Streptophyta > Magnoliopsida > Asparagales > Orchidaceae > Papilionanthe > Papilionanthe hookeriana x Papilionanthe teres. The sequence goes on from CM040435.1 coordinate 31,393,146, forward strand.
GTACAAATTTGAAGATGCTACTTCATCGAAATTAATGGAATTACCTTTTGAGTGGTACTCTCCCCGTGTTCAAAATTTAATTCGGCGTGGTTTCTTACCTCGACAATGGACAAAAGGTCAATCACAACATTTTGAAAAATTATGCAATAACTCCGGTCGTCCACCCAATTCAAAGCATGGTCTCGGATTCGGCACGGTAGGATCGGTTGACGATACCGAATTTTGCTTGGTTGTCACTTGCGAGTCTAATGAAAAGCGCATGGAAGCTACGAGAAGAACTTGAAGATTTACAAATTGGAAATGCTCCACCGTAGTTCGAAGAAGAGATCAAATCTACGATAGATGAGTTAACGGAAGTTAACTTAGGTACTAGCGAAGAGCCTAGACCTACCTTTGTTAGCTCCTTACTCGATAAAGAAGACTCCGAAGAAATAATCAAGTTATTAATGGAATTTAAAGATTGTTTTGCTTGGAGCTACGATGAGATGCCGGGATTAGCTCCGAGAGGTTGCGGTCCATAAGCTAGGAGTGGATCCTACTTCTACTCCGTCGGATAAGGTTCCGAGAAGAATGCGTCTAGAAATCGAACAACAAGTCATAGTCTGAAGTTAAAAAGCTAATAGACGCTAAATTTATCCGTGAAGAACAATACCCGACTTGGTTAGCCAATGTGGTACCGATCGGGAAGAAGAATGGTCGGATCGGAATTTGTGTGGATTTCGAGAGATTTAAACAAGGCATGTCCAAAAGATGAATTCCCTCTACCGATCCCGGAATTAATGATCGACATTGCTTCAACACATGAAATATTCTCATTCATGGATGGATCTTCAGGATACAACCAGGTAAAAATTGCTCCAGAAGATGAAAAACCTACAGCATTCAGAACGTCGATCGGAGTACATTGCTACACAGTGATGCCATTCGGATCGAAGAACGCGAGAGCGACCTACTAGAGAGCGATGACAAGAATTTTTGATGATCTCATCCACAATCAAGTTGAATGCTACGTGGATGATGTGGTCATCAAAAGCGAAGTAAAGGAAAACCACCTGTATGATTTGAGAATTGTTTTCGAACGATTAAGTCAATTTAACCTTAAGATGAATCCCTTAAAATGCGCCTTCGGCGTCACCTCCGGGAAATTCTTAGGATTCGTTGTCCGACATCGTGGAATTGAAATCGACCCGGAAAAGATTAAAGCTATCTTAGAAATGCCACCTCCTAGAACTTTAAAACAACTACGATCTTTTCAAGGGAAGTTGGCATATCTTCGACGCTTTATCTCGAACTTGTCAGGTAGGTGTCAGCCTTTATCGGCATTAGTTAAAAAGGACGCCAAATTTATTTGGGAAGAGAAATGCCGAGAGGGCCTTCGAGGACATTAAACAATATTTAATGACACCTCCTGTCTTAGCGACCCGGTCTCAGGTAGACTATTAATACTTTATACCGCGGCCTTAGACGACTCTCTCGGAGCCCTGTTAGCCCAGGTCAATGATGAGGGTAAAGAAAATGCTCTTTACTACCTAAGCCGTCGTTTACTTCCAATAGAAATAAAGTATCCTCCAATTGAAAAGCATTGTTTGGCCCTGATCTTCGCCGCTCAAAAGCTCACGCACTACATGCTTTCGCATAAGGTCAACCTGATCTCGAAATTTAATCCATTGCAATACTTGATGACCCGTTCGACGCTTTCGCGGACTTGCCGGTGGTCGATGATATTATCGCAATTCGATATAACTTTCGTGTCTCTTCGTGCCGTAAAGGGACAAGTCTCGGCGGGCTTCCTCGCGAGCACACCCTTTGCGGCAGAATCTCCTCTCGATGACGACTTGCCGGATGAACAAATAATGAACTTAGAAGACCCTGATGATCGACGTTGGGAATTTAATTTCAACAGAGCATCTTCAGCACACAAAGACGAAGAATCGCAAGTGATAATGCCCGGTAAGGCAGGAATCAGACTAATCTTTATAACACCGGAGCAGGGGAAGTTAAGATATTCCTACCACTTAACAGAGCCGTGTACAAACAACGAAGCAGAATACGAAGCCCTCATAACAGGACTAGAATTAACTATTAAAATGGGGATAACAAACATCAACATCTACGGGGATTCACAGTTAATCATTCAACAGATCGCCGGACAGTACATAATTTTAAAGCCAAGACTCGAGCAATACTTCTAGTATGCCATGAAACTGTTGGAACAAATTCTGAATGTGACGATCTACAAAATTCCCAGAAAAGAAAACTCTTTAGCAGATGCGTTAGCCTGCCTCGCAAAAGAATTTGCCTGCTTGCAAGATGAATCAGTGGAAGTGTCAGTTCATGGACGTCTGGTCCTATCACAGCACGACATAGACACAATACGCAAATAAGAAAAAGAAGAAGAATCAGTTGCAACGGTGACAGAAAACACAGAAGATTGGCGACAACCATTAATAGACTACCCGCAAACAGGAAAACTACCGGACGATAGGTCGTTAGCTCATCGGATCGAGAAAGAACTACGTCCTACGCATTAATAAATAACACGTTATACGGAAGGTCTTTCGATCAAATGTGGCTAAGGTGCCTAAGCGGGTCCGAGGCCCGTGAAATTGTTAAAGAGGTGCATTCGGGACTCCGTGGCGCTCACCAGGTCGGGTCCGAAGATGAAAATGAAAATTAAAAGACTAGGGTACTACTGGCCCTCGATGATGACCGACTGTATGAAAATCGCCAAGAGCTGTCACCAATGCCAAGTGCACGGAGTGGTTCTACATCAACCTCCAAATGTGCTACATCCGACAATTACGTTGTGGCCATTTGAATGTTTGGGCACAAATATAGTAGGTCCAATAGAACCACCATCTTCAAAAGGACATCGCTTCATTCTTGCAGCTACAGATTACTTTTCCAAGTGGGCAGAGGCAGTTCCACTTAGAGAAGTGAAAGCACACCACGTGCTACAGTTTTCAAGAACCAAGTTGTCTACCGTATCGGAGTGCCGCGCAAGATCATCTCGGATAATGGGTCGGCATTCAAAAGCACGCAAATCAACAATTTTGTCGGGAGACACGGAATCGACCGGCGGTATTCAACAATTTACTACCCAAGAGCAAACGGCTCAGTCGAGGCTTTTAATAAAACTCTCGTTCAAATTTTAAAGAAAACTTTGAACGATAATAAGAGAAATTGCCACGAGAAGTTATTAGAAGCCTTATGGGCCTATCGGACGACCTTCGAACTCCTACTCAAGCTACACCTTACGCTCCGGTGTATGGGTCCGAGGCGAATGTTACCCTTAGAGGTCCGGCTTCCTTCACTCGGAATTGCGATTGCAAACAAAATCACGATAGAAGAGAATGCCAAATTACGACTAGAGGAATTGGAAAGCTTGGAAGGGAAAAGACTCGCGGCGCGACAGGAATTTAGAACTATACCAAGCTAAGATGGTTCAAGCCCATGACGGATCGGTCAGCCCAAGAACCTTCAAAGTTGGTGACTTAGTTCTCGTTCTCGAAAGACCTATTCTTGCACACCGCAAGATAGGAGGAAAATTTGAACCCACTTGGGAAGGACCGTTTGTGGTTGAGGCGGTCTACTCAGGAGGCTCCTACCAGCTAGTGAATTGCCAAGGAGAACGACATATGCTTCCGATCAATGAACGATACTTGAAAAAGTATTACGCTACCTGATGTTTTGAAGGAATGAATTTTTCATCCCTAGAAGCACGGGTGAAGTAATTACTTATGACTGGGTCCGAACCCAAAAATAATAAAAAATGTGCTAAAATAAATAAAATCATGATAATAAAATTTTCCTTGTTTTCTCTTCCATATCAAAATCACTTTTCTGATTTTTTGCCACTTCATTCCTGTTGAATTTAAAAAGTACAAAAAATAATAAAAAAAAGAGAAAACTCTGTCTTTAATAAACATTTTCTTAATGTTCTTGTTCTTAGTACAGCCCCTGATCCTTTTCCTTGTCTTTTCGCAGGGAAATGTCAAATGGGCGGTTGGTCCTGAACTTTAGAAATGGCGTAAGCCTTGCACTCGACGAAAAGAGGGTGAAAGATGGAGCGATAATAGAGATTGACTCAGACTTCGCACCAGCAGGCCTGCAATACGAGGAAGGTGACTAGGTCCCGGTTGGCCGAGAGGACTGCCCGGTCGGACGGTAATGAAAGTGGGTGGCCCAAGCCACCAATCCAGCAGCAAGAAAAGGAAAACAAACACTGAAGAAGATAAGAAAATCAAGTCTGTAGTCGCTACAGCAGAGGGCAGGCTTGTCAGCGCCGCGCCCACAGAAATTCAGGAAGTACGAAGAGCTACTCTCACAGCAACTCAGCGAAGAAATAAAAATTGCCGTATCCGCAAGATGTTAACTAAACTAGCAGCGGACCAGCTCGACGAGGCGATTGCTATCGCCGGTGCATATACTTCGAGGATATCGGTTCGCCAGGAACCCGAAGGAAGGAGGCCGGCTCCGAGGATAACGAAGAGACCGGGGAAATCTCAAGAAGATCGAAGAAGGAAGGCTCGCCATGCCACTAGAAAAAGCCACCAGTAATGCATGACCTTGTTGCAGAAGCAACCCCGGAGGTGTCCCGACGGAGACCATCCCCGAGGAGCTGAGGTATGCAGGAGAACGCGAAGGGATTGAGCCATATATCCCATAGTACGTCACTAGGCCTCGCTATTTGCAGATTATTCCAGAATACGAGCTAGAAAGAATGCGGAATGTCGAGAAGCAAACTTTTGAATACTTCGAGAGAATCGGAGGCGAGGAGGATCGATATACTTAGAAGGCCTCGAGCTACATACAGATGTGTTCTCAGAATACGAACAAAAACAAATCGTGGACTGCATCCGGGATTTGAAAAGAATGGGTCGAGCAGGTCGCCTAAGAGAAAACACTTACTCCGAACCCCGGAGATGGATGCCAGGGAAGGGGAGAATTACAATACAATGTGGATGCTTGCTACAACTTCGCGGAAGACGGAAGGGAAACCCACCGGGATACTCCGTCATGGCCGGGTGGATCCGATGCCATTAGTCATCAAAAGGATGGTAAAAAGAATGATAACATGAAGGGTACTGCCAGCAGATTGCATACCTAACAGTTCCATCATTAACATTTACAAGAAGGGTGACTGCATACCCCCGCACATGGATCACCACGACTTTGTCAGACTTTTCTGCACAGTTTATTTTCTGAACGAGTGTAATATCATGTTCGGATCTGACCTCCAGATAGCAAGCCAGAGTGAGTTCCGAGGGCCGAGTAAAGATACCATTACCGGTAGGTTCCGTCATGATACTAAAGGGCAACGGAGCGAGATGTCGCTAAACATTGCATACGGGAGTACCAATGAAGCGGATCTCGAGTTACTTTCGAAGGATGGATGACAGGAAAGCACCTTACCACTTCCAGCCGGACCGGAGTTAGAGAGTCTCCGCCCTACGAGTTGTGAGTTACATGGAAAATATCACACCTCCAACGTACATCCATACGGCATCCTTGCCGAGGATGGCTTGGAAGGTGATGTTATTGACCATGTACCTCATTATTCGAACATGGATTTTTGACGGATACCTTTTTGGATGGATCGACAAAGATCATACATAGTCCGTTTTGAGTCTATATGGATTGTATGAGATGTATTCCAGAACGAGTAGTATGATGTATCTTCAACATGATTGGAATGAAAGTGACCATGTCACATTTTTGGCCTTCACCTCTTTTGTGCACGTTGACTGGGAAACGCCATTAAAGTTCAATGAACATCGAACAAAGAACAGAAAAGAGACAAAAAGAATAAAAGAAAACTTTCCTTAAAAATCTAAAAAAAAATGATGAACTCCAAATTCACATGAATATTAAATGAACGATAAATCGTTAAGAGACAAACAAAATGAACACAAATTTTAAAATCAAATTCAAATTCAACTTTCCAAATTTCAAATCAAATCTCAATCAAATTCAAATTCAACCTTCCAAATTTCAAATCAAATCTCAATCAAATTCAAATTCAACCTTCCAGATCTCAAATCAAATCTCAATCAAATTCAAATTCAACTTTCCAGATCTCAAATCAAATCTCAATCAAATTCAAACTCAACCTTCCAAATCTGAAATCCAATCCGTTCTACTCTCTCCCTTGTCTGGAATGGAAGCGGTCGATTCCATTGACACGGAGCCACGAGGTTTTTGATTCGGATCTAGTGGCGAGGAATTGTATCTAATCCAAACCAGCAACTTTCAATCAACTCTTTTGAATGGGATATGTAGCATCTACATTGTCGGCATATTTTTAGGTTATGTGTTGTATTTTGAAAAGGGGTCGCCTACAGAAGTTGTCGGCGAATTTTCATATTTTAAATTTAATTTAAATATATATATAGTTTCGAAAGTAGTAATTGATTTTGAAAATAATTTTAAATTTGAAGATTTTAAGATATGAAATCAAACTGATCTCACATCCCAAATAGTTTATATAAACGAGCACCGCATCACAAACTGTGTATCTATCCCTAAGGATAGACACACTGCTTGATGGTGGGGCTCGGTTAAATAAACTAGAAGATTTGTGACATCCTTTTGGTCTGCGAACCAACTTTATAAGCCGACAAATTCCCTCGCTTAATATGAAAACATTAAACAGGGTTTATATTACCCAGGTTCTTTAAAATTCCCTATAAGGGCAAGCCCCTATAGTTAATTACATCTTAAGTGACGGGAATCACCTAAGAAAACTCTCGATAATAATCAATAATTCGCTCTCAAGAATTTCAAAGTTTAAGTTTTCAAAGGATTGAATTTTGGAAATTTCAATAGGGAATGGATCAAATTTGGAACATTTTATTTTGGGAATTCGAAAGGAAGAAAAGTAGGAGAAATTATGGATTCGAAGTGAACTTCGATAATCTCCCGACTATCCTATTGTTTGGCTTGGATTTAGGAAAATCCTAATGTTCATTTATTGTTTTAATCTTGCCAATTTTAGTTAATTAGGGCTTATATTTATATGATAAAATCATACAAATAGCCTGGAAGATATGAGGGTTTATGTCGTATCGGACAACTACCTCGGAATCCTAAGACCGGTTAGGGCTTAATTTGCAATGCAAATGCCTAACGAAGAGTTGAGGATTTATGTTGCACTAGGCAAACTACCTCGAAGTCCTATGGCTTTGTTGTTTAATTCTAGGAAAGTTTCGCTGAAGTGGGTTCAAGTTTTGCTGACGACGATGGCCGTGCTGCCCACCATGCTCCGAGCTCCTTGTTGTTGCAGAGGTTTAGTTTTAGAAGTTATAAATCAGGAGATGAGAGAAGTGTTTGGTTTAAAGAAAGTCTTAATTTCCAAGTGTTTTTAACATTTTAATTAAAACGGATCTTAAAGTTGATTAAACGGAACCGATTAAGATCCCACGGTTCCGTCATCCCGACACCGTTATTTTCATCGAATTCACTTAGTCCGGATGAATTTGCTAAACTCAACTAAATGAGTTCCGCACTTTCATTTAGACCGTGGAAATCCCGTTAGCAATACGTGGGTTACATCATCCGAGGTATTCCCGATCATTCAATGAGACGTTTTAATTTAGTTGTAGTTGTAGTTTTGTTGTTCTGTTTGTGATTAAATTTTGAGTTGTCTTATATTTTGAAATGTTGTGGAGGTGAATTTTATCTTGTAGTGTCTTTTAATTTAGTTATGGGTTTCGAGTTTTGGTTTCTGTCCTAAAGGTGTAGGTTTTCATGCAACTCGTTGTTTATCATGCAAGAAAAGTAAGTGCGATGCGATTAAATAAATTGCCGTAAAGTAAATCGCAATAAAATAAAAGCGTACCTGGAGGGTCTTCCCGTCATCCCAAGCTGCACTTAAAACACAGTTAGCATATTTAAGCACTTAAAGTAAGTTCCTAGGTAAAGCTAAGGGAAAGGTTATGGTTTTCTACCAAGTTCCTAATCCTATAGACTAGTCATTTCCTATGACGTCTAGGTTCCTTGTGTTTTTGATTTGAAGACGATTTTCTTCATCAAAGAACAATTAAGTTCAATCGTTCTTATAAATATCCTATCATATTGAGGAAGTGCTTAAGAAGAATCTTAAACATCTTTTCAATATTTCTAGGATTGTTTTAAGTCCAAGAGAATTTAATTATGTAAATGAATCGATCGTCCGAGGTTTTCAAGTTTTGTTAACCTGCTCAGTGAACTAGGATATTTGAATGTCCTATAAGTGAAGTAACATTTCATTTAATATTCCATTTAGGAGTTATAATAGTAAAAGCTCCTAAGGGCAAAATGGTATTTAATGATTTGTGATTCAAATTTAATTTCAAATTAATGATTTAAGTTTGGAATAGTGTTCAAGTTATCTTAGATTTATTTTTGAATTCTTCATGTCTTTATATTTAATTTAATTTAATTTAATTTAACTTAATTTAATGTAATGTGGTTTAATTTAATTTAATTTAACTTAAGTTAATTTAATGTAATATGATTTAGTTTAATTTAATTTAATTTTAATTTAATTTAATTTAATTTACTTTTTAATTTAATTTAATTTAATTTAATCTTTAATTTAATTTAATTTAATTTAATTTAATATAATATAATTTAATTTAATTTAATTTAATTTAATTCAATTTAATTTGGTTTGATGTTATATTAAATTAATTTGAGTTAATTTAATTTTTAATTTAATTTGATTTAATTTAATTTAATTTAATTTGATCTTTAATTTAATTTAATTTAATTTAATTTAATTTTATTTAATTTTATTCATTTTAATTTTAATTAAAGAGTTCAATTATTTAATTTTAGTTTAATGATTAAGTCTTTCAATGTTTTAACTTTGAATTATCATTTTAATTAAGAATTAAACATTAATGAAATGATTAATTTAGGGATTTTTTAAATTAAAGAATAAATCTCTTCCTAATAATATCCCTATTTTAATAATTCCAATTTTATTATTCTTCCAAATTTAATCAATTATTTAATTACAGTTTAATCATTTTAAATTGCTTAGTGGGTTTCTACCCTTTAATTATTAAATTTCAATCATCCAAATCAGATTAGGATCAAATATTTTACCTATTAAATTTTTTATTAAACCTAAAGTTTTAATTAAAGGGTTAAGATTTTAATTACCATTTTGCCCTACAAGCTTAATAATTTCATAACTCACTAAATTGAACTCAAATGAACTTGAAATTTTTATGTGACTTCACTCATATGTCAATAAAGACATTAGAGGAGAAAATGTGATTTTTCTGTATTTAATTTATTTATATAATTATTTTTGGTGGAAAATAAGGATTTCCAAGGGAAGTTTAATAACATGACCAAGGAAAAGTTTCTGTCATTAAGAAAATTATGGAACATTCCTAATGACCAGAGGACCATTTGGACCAAATTTTATGATTTTTTGAATTATATTTTATTTATTAGAATTATTTTAGGTTCTGGAGTATTAATTAATTTAAAAATAAAATAAATGTTGAAAAATGAATTTTATGTTTTTCAAAAATCTCTCTGATATCAAGGAAACCAGAGAAGCAAATTTTACAATTTTCTTATTTTTCTATGATTTATTATAATTATTTTAGTGAAAATGCTAGAAAATACATTTTTTTTTAATTTTAAAATTACCCTAGAACTTTAAAAATTAATATCTCACCAAATAGGCCTAAGAAAAATATGGGGTTTGTTCCTAAGTGATTAAAATTCAAAATGTGACATTTTGGTGAATTTTATTATTTTTGTGATTTTTATTATTTTTTAATTATTAAAAATATTAAAATAATATTAAAAATCAACTTTTTTAGAAAATTAAAATTTTAATTTTCTTAAATTCCCCTGATATCAGAGAGGCTCCAAAACCAATTTGGTGAATTTTTGAAAGGTATTTTGAAAGTTATAAATTTTTAAAGTTTAAAATGACTAAATGGGCTTAATCGACCCAATTTATAGGGCTAACCAAGTCCAATTGACTTCAAACTTTTATGGTGGGTTCCTCTGATCCTAAAGGTCAGTGGAGAATTGATTTCAAGTCAATTTGATCTATGGTTAACTCTAATTAATTAGAGACCTATTTTGAGTGTTTAAGCCGATTAGGGTTGTCTAAAATGAACTAACTCAAAACCTATTTTTCCTAGGGTTCTCTGGTCATAAGGAACATCACCAAATTTTCCTAGAATTTATTTCACAACATGCTATTTATTGGAATTAAAATACTCAAAACGAGTAACATGAATTTGAAAAATCAATAACTCTTCATAGGGATGGCCTCGACTTTGGAAAATTCAGGGAATGTTCCCAAATTCGGAGGCTTCAAAAGCCCTATGGTCTCATGCCATGGTGAATTGTATACATGCATGGAGAATTAAATGTATGCAGAGAGTAAATAAATTATAAAAAATAAAATACTTGATGAAATTAAATGATTTCTTTTCCACATTATTCTCCTCTATTCACTGAGCAAGAGGGTATTTTTATTTTATTTTTATGATTTTCCTACACAAAGTTATGAATTTTTGAAGTTCAGGGAATTAAATAAATAGAAAATACCCCTAATTTTCTACTTATCCACGCGGCGCCGCGTCATCCTTAACATCTCCGAAGTGCCGCGTGGCGCGCTCCCATTCGACGCCGCCATCCGCGTCGGCGCTCCGGGACCCGCTGTATCGCTCCGTCTTCGATCCGATGCGATCCCGGCCGTCCGTCCGCGCGTGTATTAAATGGACGGCATCCATTCATCGTCCCCAAGTGTCCTCGCCCGAGAGCCGTCCACACTAAATCCACTAATATCTCACTCGATACTCAATGGATTTTCATGCTCTTATGCTCTATGGATTCGTCTTGAAGAGACGAACACATCTATACGGCTAATGTTTATTGAAATTGACTCATTTGAAATGGAGAATGTTTAGAAGCTCGGGATGAAGAATTGATCCATACCTTAGCTGCGAGAGGTGAAGCCTCGATCGGAGATGCTCGGCGCGTTCGTTGGAGGCTGCGGGAGGCTAGGGATGAAGCACGGGGATGTGGTGAATTGCACTAGGTGTGATTTCCACCGAGGTCGATCACAACCTTTGGAGTCCGGAACAAGCTGGGTGGCACTGGAGATGGGGCTTTCTTTGGTGGACACCTTCTCTTGGTGCGGTGAAGGTGTAGGACCAATCGATTTGAGGATTGATCCGCTGTGGAGAAGTGTTCGGTTTTGGGCTTGGATTTCGACTGCGAAATTGAGCTCGCGAGAGAAGAAATGGTAGGGGGATTTCGAGTGGGGATCGAGTGCTCTGTGTATGGGGAGTAGTCTGGAACAATTTTGGCGAGTTTCCTTAAGGTTTGTTTCGAGCACCTCTTCATGGCCGAGAGGTGGGGAGTTTAAATAAGCGAAGGTTGGAGGGCCTCCGGGGAGTTGAAGGCTGGGATCGGTGCTCATGGCAAGTGAAGAACAGTTCGCAATGGCCATTTGGAGTGAGGCGGCTCGGCAAGGTGGAATTCCAAAATTTGGCTCCTCCCGAGGTTTCGGGCATGGTGTTTTCCGGCGGCGGGTGGCCGGCCGGCCGAGGTCAAGTCGCCCCTCGAAGCTCGGGTGGGTCGGGTACGGGGTTTGGTGCATTCGATTGAGGTTTGACATGTGTAAAGGAGTTTGATTTAAATGGAATGGGAGAAGGCTCACTTTGGCTTGGTTTGGGTCAACCCACCATTTTGGGCTTGGTGCACCCTTCCAAGCTACGATTTTGATTTGAGGGAATCATTTAGGTCGGCTTAGAAGGAGTGGTGAAGTCTCTATCCATGATGAGGTGGCTAAACATGGTTTAGTGTGTGACATGATTAAGGTAAAAAAGGGTTAAAGGAGGTTTAAGAAAGAACCCCCTCTTCTTGCCATAAATGGACTAATGACAAGTCAAAGCCCTCATGGCTTCATGTGGCTTGAGAATGGCTTGTTCATGGCTCCATTTGGCTTGGGAAAAGGTTGATTTGTTTCATGAAAAGGGTTTTAGAAATTTTTGACATTTAGGGGGTAACTTGACATGTGGCTTGATTTGGAATGGTTTAATTGATGATTTTGAAACTTAGGGGTGATTTTGATCAAATGGATGATGAGGGGAAGTGTCATGTGGGCTTTAGGATGATTTGGGCTTTTGAATTTTGAAGGAAATGGGCTTTTAAGAAGGTTTAAGGGAAGTGGGCTTTTAATTTTAAGGATGTGTTCATGGATGGGAATTTTTGTAAAAGTTTGGGCCAAATAGTTGTTGGTTTTGGTTTAGGGATGTTTCATGAATAATTTGAAATAGATTTAAGGTGGTTTGGGTTTGAATTGGGTTGAATTTGGGTTTATTTGGTAAATGGGCCAATGTAGGTCAAATTGGGCTAACTTGGGCCAATGTTGGGCTAGAGTTGAAATTGATGTAAAATTAATGTTGAGAAATGTTTATGGGAGTGTTTCAAAGAGGTTTTGGCTTTGGTTGAGTTTTGATTTTGAGGTTTGGGTCTATTTGGGTTAGGTTTGGGTTTAGGTCAAAATTGGGCTTTTTGATTTTGGGTTGAATTTGAGTGGGGTTTGGGTCTAAATTTTGGGCAAATCATGTTAGTGTTTTGTTTGTGGGAATGTTAAGGAAGGTTTAGAAAAGATTTGGGGTTAATTGGAGTTGAATTGGGTGAGTTTGGGCTAAGTTTGGGTCATGGGTCCAAATTGGGCTTTAAGGCCAAAAGTGAAATTGGATCTAAATTTCAATCAAATTGGGCTTGGATTTGGTCTAAATTGGTGTTGGGGATGTTGAATTGAAGTTTAGAATTGAATTGGACCAGAATTTGGGTCAATTGGGTAGGTTTGGGTTGACATTGGGTTCACTTAGGGTTAAAATGAGTCGAATTGGGGGTTTTGATAAAAGTGGGGTAAATTGGCAAAATTGGCCCATGGTGTAGTTGAACAAAATGAAATTGGGAATATTTGGGATTTTCTGGAATTTTCTGGGAATTTTCTGAATTTTTGGATTTTTTGGCTAAGAGGGGTATTTTGGGTATTTGGAGGGTATTGGGAGGTATTTTTGGAATTTTTGGTATTTTGGCTATGAATGATCAATTTGAGTGATGTGGGAATGTTTAGGATTGATTTTGGGGAATTTTGGGTAATTTAGGTGATTTTGGAAATTTTGGGTAGTTTCAAGGGCATTTGGTAGGTTAGGCGGGGTGTAGGGTCCGAGGGTCAAAATTGAAAATTTGGAAAATTGAAGATTTGGTGAATATAAGTGGAATAAAATCATTTTGGTTGAGCCATGAAGCCATATCAAGCCCACATGAGCCATGAAGGGACTCATTTGAGGCATTCAGCTACGTTGTTCCTAACCCTCTTAGCGAGGGCTTAGGGGTTAAGGACCATCCATGTGAATCACTCACATGAGTCGGGAGGTCAAGTTAGGTATAGGTGTGGTTCTAGGAGGTGTGTGAAAGTGTAGTGTGTAGGTGTAGTGTGTGTGTAAGTCGGCCCTCACTGGACCAGGCCGCCGGAGGCGATCCTAAGGCCGAAGAGTCTCATAGGAAATCATCCTTTAAACTTCCACATTTGATTTCGACCCTCTAGGTGATTATGGGTCTATAGTCAAGTTTGTGGAGTTTGCAGGGAGTTTAGAAGTGGTTTGAATTTCTAAAAGGTGGGTCCCAATTCTAATCCTCTAATATAGTCAAAGGAAAAGCCTAAGGCTAGATCCTAAGTACTAAAGAGAAGAAGAGAAGACCTCATCAAAAATGAGGTCAACATACATATTCCCTCCTAATCTGTTTCTTTCCATGAAAGTCTTTTACAACTTTCATGAAATTCTCGAAACACCAAAATTCCAACTTTTCAAATCAACACTACAAATCTTTGCAAAATCAATTACCATCAAAATCAAATTCTTGGGGTTGAGGATTTTACATACGAGACTCGCATTGCTTTAGGTTCTTTCCCTATCGCAATGAAATACATCAAAATCAAATTCTTGGGGTTGAGGATTTTAAATCCGAGACTGCATTGCTTTAGGTTCTTTCCCTATCGCAATGAAATACATCAAAATCAAATTCTTGGGGTTGAGGATTTTACATCCGAGACTGCATTGCTTTAGGTTCTTTCCCTATCGCAATGAAATACATCAAAATCAAACTTTTGAGGTTAAGGATTTTACATCCGATACCGCATTGCTTTAGGTTCTCTCCCTATTGCAATGAAGCACACCAAATCAAACTTTTGAGGTTAAGGATTTTACATCCAATACCGCATTGCTCTGAGATCTCTCCTCATTGTAATGATTCAATCCAATCAATTCAATTTTCTTTTGAGGTTGAAGATGTTACATCTAAAACCATAAAATTCCGATTTTCATTTCAAGATTCAAATCCCTCTAAATTAATTTTAACAAAACTTCAATCTAAATTAAAACTCAAGCTAAAATCCGAACTTACACATCAAAACTTAAACTGAAACAAAATGAAATCTAAATCGAAATTCCCGAGATCATGTGATTTGGGATTCACCTCCTTTTCCTTTCCCGGAGAGAGTTCGGGAATCTCCGAGTCTCGGAGATATACTTGAAACTCCCCGGCGGAAGTTCTTACGCCGTCCTAAGTTTATCACTTGGACATCCGTGTTGGTTTTGTTGATCTTTTCGGTCAACGCCAATACGCGCGGTGTGCTTGGTTAGCACACCACACCTATTGGGGGTCCATTTGTTGACCTCATTTTTGATGAGGTTTTATCTCCTTCTTTTTAATACTTAGGATCTAGCCTTAGGCTTTTCCTTTGACTATCCTAGAGGATTAGAATTGGGACCCACCCTTTAAGAAATTCAAACTACCTCTTGACTCCCTGCAAAATCCACAAACTTGATTGTAGACCCTTAATCACCTAGAGGGTTGAAATCGAATGTGGAAGTTTAAGGATGTGATCATATAGGACTCTTTGGCCTTAGGACCGCCTCGGGTGGCTCGAGTGCAGTGAAGGGGCTGACCTACACACACACTATACTTATACACTACACTTTCACACACCTCCTAAAACCACACCCATACCTAACTTGACCTCCGACTCATGAAGGTGATTCACATGGATGGTCCGTAACACCTAAGCCCTTGGCTAAGAGGTTAGGAACAACATAGTGAATGCCTCGAATGAGTCCTCTCATGGCTCATATAGGCCTAACATGGCTTCATGGCTCAACCAAAATGATTTCATTCCACTTACATTTACCCAATCTTCAATTTTCCAAATTTTTAATTTTTGACCCCGGGGACCCTACACCCGTCTAGTCTACCCAAAACCCCTGAAATTACCCAAATTTTTCAAAATTGTCCAAAATCACCCAGATTTCTCAAAACCAATCCCAAACATTCCCACATCACTCAAATTGATCATTCATAGCCAAAAATACCAAAAATTCCAAAAATACCTCCCGATACCCTCGAATACCCAAAATGCCCCTCTTGGCCAAAAAATCCAAAAATTCGAGAAAATTCCAGAAAATTTCAAAACTCCAAAATATTCCCGATTTCATTTTGTCCAACTACACCATGGGCCAATTTTGTCAATTTACCCCACTTTTGTTAAAATCCTCGATTTGACCCATTTTAACCCAAAGTGAACCCGATGTCGAACCGAACCTACCCGATTGATCCAAATTCTGGTCCAATTCAATTCTAAACTTCAATTCGACATCCCCGACACCAATCTAGACCAAATCTAAGCCTAATTTGATTGACATTTGAATCCAATTTCACTTTTGACCTTAAAGCCCGATTTGGACCCATGACCCGAACTTAGCTCGAAACTCACCCAATTCGACTCCAATTAACCCCAAATCTTTTCTAAACCTTCCCTAACATCCCCACAAACAAAACACTAACATGATTCGCCCAAAATTTAGACCCAAACCCCACTCAAATTCAACCCAAAACCAAAAGGCCCAATTTTGACCTAAATCCAAACCTAACCCAAATAAGCCCAACCCCAAAATCAAAACCCAAACAAAGTCAAAACCTCTTTGAAACACTCCCATAAACATTTTCCAACATTAATTTTACAACAATTTCAACTCTAGCCCAACATTGGCCCAAGTTAGCCCAATTTGACCTACATTGGCCCATTTACCAAAGAGACCCAAATCCTACCCAAATAAAACCCAAACCACCTCAAGTTTGTTTCAAACCACTCATGACATATCCACTAAACCAAACCCGACAATTATTTGGCCCAAACTTCTACAAAATTCCCATCCATGAATTCATTCTTAAACCTAAAGGCCCACTCCCTTAAACCTTCCTAAAAGCCCACTTCCATCGAATTTAAAAGCCCAAATCAATCTAAAGCCCACATGGCACTTTCCTTCATCACACATTCAATTTAAAATCATTCCTAAAGTCCTAATTTATCAATTAAACAATTCCAAATCAAGCCCCATAACAATTTCCATCAAAATGCCAAAATCCACAAAATCCCTTTTTATGAAATTGACCCAATCTTTCCCAAGCCACATGGAGCCATGAAGCCACATGCAAGCCATTGGCAAGCCATGAGGATCTCTAAGTTGTCAACCCTCCTTAAATGGCAAAAGGAGGAGGTCCTTTAAGCACCTACTAAAAGTCATTAACCTTAAGCATGTTTCACCTTAACCCAAATTTAATCCAAATATATTTGGATAAGACTTCTCCATGCCAAACCAGCTGATTCCTTTGACTCCCCACAACACCCAAAGCCACCTTGAAGGGTGAACCAAGCCCAAAAGGATGGGTTGACCCAAACCAAGCCAAAATTGGCCTTCCCCATGCCATTTTAATCCAAGCATTTGACACATGGCAAAGCTCGATTGATCTGCACAAACCACCAGCCACGACCCACTTGAACACCGAGGGTGACCCATGCTCTCGGCCGGCTCCTTGATCGCAGGAAAACACCACACCCGAGAGCTCACATGTGAGCCGACATTGAAATTCTCCCTTGCTGAGTTGCCCCATGCCCGGTGGCCATTGCGGCTCGTTCTTCCCTTGCCAGAAGCGGTGATCCCGGTCCCTAACTCCCACAGGGAGGCTCTCCAGCCTCTCTTATTTAAACACCACCCCTCTCGGCCATGGAAGAGGTGCTTGAACCAACCTTAAGGAAACTCTGCCAAAATCATTCCGGACCACTCTCCACACATAGAGCATTTGATTCCCACCTGGATTCCGACCTCAATTCCCTCCAAGTGAGCTCGATTTTGAGTTCGAATTTTAGCATAAAAACCGGGACACTTCTTCACGGTGGACCAATCCTCAAATTGATTGGTCCTACACCTTCACCAGACCAAGAGAAGAAGTTTACCAGCAAAAGCCCCCTCACCAGGCCAGCCATTGCTTCCGGCCTCCAAGCTTTGTGATCGGGCTTGGTCGAAATCATACCTAGACAATTCACCGGGCCGAGGACTTCATCTGGAGCTTGCTTGGACCCAATCGAAGGTGACACAACTCTCAGATCGAAGCGTCACTTCTCTGAGCAAAGGTATGGACTCACTCTTCTTCCCAAGCTTACAGAGATTCTTCATTTAATTTGAGTCGATTTAAATACATGTTTACCGTATGGATGTGTTCGTCTCTTCAAGACTAATCCATAGAGCATCGAGTGAGAAATTAGGGTTAGAAGGTTGACGGTCACGGGTTCACACCAGTCGTAGACGATGAGCAGGAGCCGTCGGATTGCGC
Source organism: Papilionanthe hookeriana x Papilionanthe teres (assembly GCA_022702705.1). Taxonomy (NCBI): domain Eukaryota; kingdom Viridiplantae; phylum Streptophyta; class Magnoliopsida; order Asparagales; family Orchidaceae; genus Papilionanthe; species Papilionanthe hookeriana x Papilionanthe teres. The sequence continues at coordinate 31,410,858 of CM040435.1, forward strand.
GTGTATCGAGCGGACGGCTAGGATCGCGCCAGACGGAGCAACGGAACATGAACCGCGGGGCCCTGGAGCGCTGAGTCGGATGGCTGCGCCGAATCGAGAAGACGACGCGTAGAGCTTCGGAGATGCCTAGGTTGAGTCGGCGCCGCGTGCATAAGTAGGAAATTAGGCTATTTTTCTATTTATTTAATTCCACTAAACTTCGAAAATACATAACTTTGTGTAGGAAAATCAGAAAAATAAAATAAAAATACCCTCTTGCTCAGTGAACAGAGGAGAATAATGTGGAAAAGAAATTATTTAATTTCATTGAGTATTTGATTTTTAATAATTTATTTACTCTCTGCACATTTTCAATTCTCCATGCATGTATACAATTCACCATGACATGAGACCATAGGGCTTTTGAAGCCTCTGAATTTGGGAACATTCCTTGAATTTTCCAAAGTTAGAGGCCATCCTTATGAAGAGTTATTGATTTTTCAATTCTAGGTTACTATTCTGAGTATTTTAATTCTAATAATTAGCATATTGTGAAATAAATTCTAGGAAAATTTCGTGATATTTATTATGACCAGATGACCCTAAGAAAAATAGATTTTGAGTTAACTCACTTGGAATAACCCTAATCGGCTTAAACACCCAAAATGGAGCTTTAATTAATTAGAGCTAATCATAAATCAAATTGACTTGAAATCAATTCTCCACTGACCTTTAGGATTAGAGGAACCCACCATAAAATTTTGAAGTCAATTGGACTTGGTTAGCCGTATCAAATGGGTTGATTAAGCCATTTAGCCAAACTTAAAGTTAAAAAATTCATAACTTTCAAAATACTTCTAAAAAATTCACCAAATTGGTTTTGGAGCCTTTATGATATCATGGGAATTTAAGAAAATTAAAATTGCAATTTTCTAAAAAAGTTAATTTTTTGCATTATTTTAATATTTTTAATAATTAAAAAATAATAAAATCACAAAAATAATAAAATTCACCAAAATGTCACATTTTGAATTTTAATCACTTAGGAACAAACCCCATTTTTTTCTTAGGTCTCTATGATGAGATATTAAATTTTAAAGCCCTAGGGTAATTTTAAAATTAAAAAAATGTATTTTCTAGCATTTCCACTAAAATAATTATAATAAATCAAAGAAAAATCAGAAAATTATAAAAATTGTTTCTCTGATTTCCTTGATAGTAGAGAGATTTTTGAAAAATATAAAATTCATTTTTCAACCTTTATTTTATTTTTAAATTAATTAATACTCCAAAACTTAAAATAATTATAATAAAAAGAATATAATTCAAAAAATCACCAAAATTGGTCCAAGTGGTCCTCTGGTCATTAGGAAGGTCTCATAATTTTCTTAAGGATAGAAACTTTCCCTTGGTCATTTTATTAAATTTTCTTTGGAAATCCTTATTTTCCACCAAAAATAATTACATAAATAAATTAAATACAGAAAAATCACATTTTCTCCTCTAATGTTTTTATTGACATTTGAGTGAAGTCACATAAAAATTTCAAATTCATTTAAGCTCAATTTAGTGAGTTATGAAATTATTAAGCTTGAAGGGCAAAATGGTAATTAAAATTTTAACCCTTAATTAAAACTTTAGGCTTAATAAGATGAAAGAGTAAAATATTTGATCCTAATCTGAATTGGATGATTTAAATTTAAATAATTAATGGGTAGAAACCTACCAAATAATTTAAAAATAATTAAAATAAAACCTTAATTAAATAATTAATTAAATTTGGAAGAATAATGAAAAAATTGGAATTATTAAAATAGGGATATTATTAGGAAGAGATTTGTTCTTTAATTTAAGAATCCCTAAATTAATCACCTCAAAAGTATTTAATTCCTAATTAAAATGATAATCCAAATTTAAAATTTAAAATGCTAAAAGACTTAATCATTAAATTAAATTAAAGTTAAATTATTTAAATTAAATCCTTTTAAAATTTCAATTAAATTAATACTTTAACAATTAAAATTAAATCATCTTTAAAACATAAAAATAAAATATTAAATTAAAATTAAAAATTAAATTAAATTAAAATTTAAATTAAATTAAAATCTAAAATTAAATTAAATTAAAATTTAATGAAAGTTTAAATTAAATTAAATTAAATTAAAATTAAAATTAAATTAAATTAAAATTAAAATTAAATTAAATCACATTAAATTAAATTAAATTAAAACATATTAAATTAAATTAAATTAAATTAAAATAAAAAATAAAATCAGGTTAAAATTAAAATTAAACTAAATTAAATAAATTAAATTAAAATTAAAACTAAACCAAATTATATCAAATTAAAAATTAAATTAAATTAAATTAAATTAAAAATAACATCACTTAAGTCATAAAGAATTCAAAAATAAATCTAAAACAACTTGAACAACTATTCGAAACTTAAACCGATTAATTGAAATTAAATTAAATCATAAATCACTTGAACATTAATTTGCCCTCAAAAGCTCTTGTTGTCATAACTCCTAAACGGAGTGTTAAGTAAAGTGTTACTTTACTCATAGGATATTCAAATGTCCTAGTTCACTGAGCCAGATAACAAAACTTGAACTCCTGGACGATTAATTCACTTGTATAATTAAATTCTCTTGGACTTAAAATAATCCTAGAAATATTGAAAAGATGTTTAAGATTCGTCTTAAGCACTTCCTCGATATGATAGGATGTTTATAAGAACAATTGAACTTAATTGTTCTTTGATGAAGAAAATCGTCCTTAAACCAAACACAAGAACACTAGACGTCGTAGGAGATGACTAGGCTATAGGATTAGGAACTTGGTAGAAAACCATAACCCTTCCCTTAGCTTTACTAGGAACTTGCTTTAAATGCTTAAATATTCTAATTGTGTTTTAAGTGCGGCTTGGGATGACGGGAAGACCCTCTAGGTACGCTTTTATTTTATTGTAATTTACCTTATTGCAATTTACTTAATCGCATCGCACTTACTTTTCTTGCATGATAAACAATCTGTTGCATGAAAACCAAAACCTTTAGGGTAGTCCCTAAAAGCTGAAACCAAAACTAAATTTAAAATCAACTGCAAGATAAAATTCACCGCCACAACATTTCAAAATATAAAACAACACAAAATTTAATCACAAACAGAACAACAAAACTACAACTACAACTAAATTAAAACGTCTTGTTGGATGATCGGGAATACCTCGGATGATGTAACCTACGTGTTGCTAACGGGATTTCCCACGGTCTAAATGAAAGTGTGGAACTCATTTAGTTGAGTTTAGCAAATTCATCTGGACTAAGTGAATCCGATAAAAATAACGATGCCGGAAGGATGGAACCAGTAGGATCTTAGCCGGTGTTGTTATAATCAACTTTAAGATTTGTTTTAATTAAAACATAAAAAAATACTTGGAAATTAAGACCTTCTCTAAACCAAAACACTTCTCTCATCTCCTGATTTATGACTTCTAAAACTAAACCTCTGCAACAACAAGGAGCTCGGAGCATCGTGGGCAGCACGACCATCGTCATCAGCAAAACACCGAGTCTACTTCGAAGAAACTTTCTTAGAATTAAATAATCAAGCCATAGGACTTCGAGGTAGTTTGCCTAGTGCAACATAAATCCTCAACTCTTCTTTAGGTGTTTGCATTGCAAATTAAGCCCTAACCAGTCTTAGGATTCCGAGGTAGTCGTCCGATACGACATAAACCCTCACATCTTCGAGGCTATTTGTGTGATCGCATCATACGAATATAAGTCCTAATTAATTAAAATTAGCGAAGATCAAAACATTAAATAAACATTAGGGCATTCTTAAATTCAAGCCAAACAATAGGATAGTCGGGAAATTACCTAAGTTAGCTTCGAATCTGTGATTTCTCCTACCTTACTCCCTTTGAATTCCCAAAATAAAATGTTCCAAATTTGATCCATTCCCTATTGAAATTCCAAAATTCAATCCCTTGAAAACTTAAACTTTGAAATTCTTGAGAGCGAGAACTACGATTATTATCGAGAGTTTTCTTAGGTGATTCCCGTCACTTAAGATGTAATTAACTATAGGGGCTTGCCCTTATAGGGAATTTTAAGAACCCGAGTAATATAAACCACTGTTTAATGCTTTCATATTAAGGAGGGGAACTTGTCGGCAAATAAAATGGTTTCGCGAGACCAAACGGATGTCACAAACCTTCTAGTTTATTTAATCGAGCCCCACCACCAAGCAGTGTGCCTATTCTTCGGAATAGACACGCGGTTTGTGGTGTGGTGCTCGTTTATATAAACTATTTGAGATATGAGATCAGTTTGATTTCATATCTTAAAATTTTAAAATTATTTTCAAAATCAAAACATTACTTTCCAAATTATATATATCTGTAAATTAAATTAAAAATTCGCCGACAATTTCTGTAGGCGACCCCTTTTTAAAAAGATTAAACGACACAACCTAAAATTATGCCGACAAATTTCTGGCGACTCCGCTGGGGAAAATTCCTCTCTTCATTTTTAATCAGATAGTTCTGCTTTCAAAAATCGGTAGTGTATCCATGTCCCTAGTGGATCAAACTACCCTTCTTTCCGTTGGAATACTATGTTCATTCCTAACTTGAACGAGTATAGCCAACTTCTCTCGGATTTAGGAGCCACTGTTTAGACACCCCTAAACAGAGAGGTTCCGAGATCCTTTTGCCTCATTTCTGAGGTGGGGTAGACGCCCAATAGGTATTAGTTTAGGAGCGGTCTTACGGGTCGAGAAGTTTCTACAAGACTTTCTCTTCCTTTTCCAGTTCCTAATCAATTCCTTTACCCTTCCTACAACTCTCCTTCTTTTAATAATTTCTTCGTCTTAATGAACAAATCTTTTCGAAAAACAATTATCTAAATAAATTTTCTTTTAAAACCACAAATACATTAAGATAAACGGGAATGTGTTCGGACTCTTTTCGATTCCTTTCTTTTCGTCCTGATGAGAAGAAGCATAACTTGGGATCGACAATCGAATCTACCCTGCGAAATGGAAGCCCCAAAGCCGATTTTCTCCTTCACCAACGGACTAGACTTCGTCGTTTACAAGGATGAGCTGCCCGACAATGGGATCATCCGGTTTGGACAAGGATTCGAGAACACAAATGTCAAGATCACTGACGTTACCCTTTTCGCACTGACAGATAAAGTATCTGAAACTAAAAGACCTTTGATCGAGTTCAACCTTAAGTCAACTCAAGAGTTTCCTCCCCTGCAAAAGGTTCCAGCTGAGAGGAGTACCGCTGTCCATAGAAGGACCGTTATCTCTACCCCCACCGGTCCAGTCGTCTCGCACCTACCCCGGCTTCCGCCAAGCCGAAGGGGAAGGAAGTTCGAATTTGTAACGAGCATGTTACCGTGGAGGGTACGGATTTCCGTGCAAGACCTTCGATTTTGAAATTGGGTCCGGCTCGAGGGTTCCACCCCTAACACGGACTCGGAGGGAAACGAGGCTGGAAGATTGCCGGGAAGGCCAGAGCTGCCGAAGTCGCTTTCTTAGAAGAAATCCACGAGTACACACCACTACTCGAATACATACCATTGCTCGAATATACACCGCTTTTGGAAGGAAGTAGATTCCATCCCCTTTCCGTCGCGGCTCGATGAGGAAAATGTCAGCGAGATTGCTTCCACATTACCTCGACCCGCATACTCATAGCGACAGTGAGAAGAAAAGGGCTAGGATTACACCATTTGCCCGACTACGGATCGTGATTGAGAAGTTAGCAAAGAAAGAGAAATGCCACTGTATCGGAGATTTTGAGAAGAATAGGGCGGGTGCTCGGCTAAATCCCGTCTTGGACCGCGAGTAGAACCCGTTATCTCCACGGAAAAGCCGAGTAAGAAGATGAAGGCTAGTCCACTGGTTGTTGTTTCAGGTTTACAGATCAGGGAGGATACCACCTTCCAGCATTCAGCCGACAGACCATCCGGTCCTAGGCCTTCTGCTGCTAGAAGGATGGTATGGTGTCCCACTACCGGCCAATTAAGACCGAAACAGCGACCTGAAAAGGAAAGTCTCGTCAGGAGACTTGAGTCCGAACAAAGCGCCGCTGCAATGAAGGGGACTCCCAAAAAGGAAACCCGACATCCATCGCATGATAACTGCAAAACCGCACGAAAAAGACCATTGCAAGACGTTATGGAAAAGCTAAGAACTGATATTCAGCGATTAGCAAGAGAAAGAGAAGAAAAATTCGGAGATGAAGTCGACTCGTCAGAATTCATGGATGATGAATATGCAGAAATTAACATGGTTGAAACACGAGCATCGTCAGCTTCGCAAGGTGCTCCGGCAGCTGCGGAAAGAGATGAACCGGAAGCATTAAGAGCACAAATTCGAGAAAAAGATGATACAATCTCTCAATTGGCAAAAAGAATGGAAGAGATGGCTGCAGCCCTATCCACTCTTCAGAGTCGAGCTCGACCCCAAGAGAAACGCCTCCGGAAGTTATTCATATTACGGATGGAGGAAAAGAGATTACATCCGTTAACGGAGACGATCGACCAAAGAAAGATTCTACCCGGAATATGATTCCGGAGAAGGATATCAAGAGCATGGTGGAACGACGAGTGCGAGAAGCCTTGGCACAATCAAAGAGCGGGACATCCATTCGGACGGGTAGACCTTACCCAGAAGAATTCGACGGCGTCCGATATCCGAAAGGCTTTGTACCACCTGCGTTCGAGACCTTTGATGGAGCCGGAAACCCTCGGCGGCATGTTGCACATTTTCGTGCCGGATTGTTGCAATGCGGCGGAAGTGATGCTTTACTCTTCGGACAATTTGTCGGCGGCTCGTCGAGGATCGCCTTTGATTGGTATGCGGAATTACCGAACGGTTCGGTGAAGACATTTTCGGAATTAGAGAACCTCTTCATCAAGCGATTTGCCGGAGCTCAGCACCACATCACTATAGGTGATTTAGTGGTAGAGAAGCAGAAGCCGAACGAAACTTTGGTGGACTACATACTTTGATGGAGGAATCTAAGTATGAAGTGTGAGCCACGACTACAAGAACAACATGCGATTGGCATTTTACTTAAGAGCATTCATGGCCGATAGCACTTCTCCTCAAGGGATTTACTATTAAGACTTTTGAGAAGTTGTTAAGCAAGGCGGAAGCTTGCAAGAGGAGGCGAAGCAATTAAGTTTCATCGACAAAACGGACAAACGAAGCCCGTGAAAACTTTTGAAAAGAAGTCCGGGATCGTCGCGGCGGTCGATAAGGGCAAGCGGCCAGATACAAATACCGTCGAACGGCCGCGGCAACCTCAACGGAATTACCGGCAACCCCGACCCAGCTATCGGTCATCTCGACGAGTATGAACAACCGCCTCGTCCACAACGTACATTAAGGGAGCTTCTGAGCAGGGAGTATCCGTTCAAGAATGAGGCAGTGCCGAAAATGTTCCGCAGTCTGATGAAGACTCTAGATTTCCAGCTGCCAGAGCCTAAGAGACCAGATGACGTCGACAAGAAAGGTGATCCCAACTTTTGCCCTTACCACCGCATGCTTGGACACAAGATAGAAGATTGTATTACCTTCAAAAGTTGGCTCAACGATAATCTTCGAAAAGGGAACATAACAATCCCAAAGGAATACATGAAGGAACCCCAGAAAGGAGGTTCCGTCAATGTTATCTCAACGGATTTCATTGTTCTGATAGATCCCTATGCGACTGATGATGGATGGACTACCGCTTGGACAAAGTCTTCGAAGAAGATTTTGGATCGCATCAAAACCACTTCGGTGCGAGCCTCAATTCAGAGTTCGAAACCTGTCAAGTCGGCACTATCATTTGCGATAGAAGAACCACCTCAACAAGAGACAATTGAAGAAAAGAAGAAAATTGATGAAGAAGAGAAGACCGAGGCTCTTAAGGCTAAACTAGGGGCTGCTTATCCTAGGATAGTTGTTTCTGATTCGGGGGAGAAATCCCTCGAACCTCTGACTCTGTATGATTATTTGCTCACTCCGGTGGGATCTTATAATGATGAGGGTTATGGTGTTGGCTACGTTCTGACTTTTTCTAACGATTGTGTAACTAGCGACAACCAACCTAATCCGGACGTCGATTCTGATACAAATAACAATTCTCAAATCATACACAATCTCGACGATCACAATGACAAAGAAGACATCCACCAAGGAGGATACGAAAGTTCAACAAGCAACGAATCTATTTGCAAGTTCCGAGGAGCTCCAGTCACAATAGAGTTAGAGCCTTCAGACTCCGAAGCTAATCCAGAAGAACCTGTCATTCCGATTCAGAAGGAGACATCAGCAAACCCAATACCAGATTCAGAAGAAATCACAGAAGTCAACTTAAGAAGTGGAAGAGTTCTACCTCCGAGAATGGGTCCAAATGACAAAGGAAAGCAGGTGGTTGTTCAGGAAGAACTAACCCCAGCAGAAGAAATACCCATTCGGGAAGAAAACAAGACACATGAAAATAAAGTGGACTACAACGTGCTAGCCCATCTTAGGAAACTACCGATCAAGCCGAGCATTTACGACGCTCTCATCTTATCAAAGGAGATGAGAGAAGCTCGATCGAGGCCTTACTTGATCCGGAAATTTGCTTAGCTCGAATGACCGGAGATTCCTTAGATGAGGTTTGCTCGTTAAAAGAACGACGAGGTGTCACCTTCACGGACAATGACCTACTACTTGGGACGACGGACCACAAACGACCGTTGTACATTTCGATTACTAATTGGGAAGTTTCCGGAGTATTGGTGGATCCGGGAGCATCAATCAATATAATGAATCTTTGAACGCTAGCATACTTGGAAATTGATGCTCGCGAGCTCGAAGCGGACAAAATGTTATTAAGAGGATTCAACCGAGAAAGGAGAAAGAGCCCTCGGATCGATAACACCGCTAATGAAGACCGGTGACTTAGCAAAGACTGACCACCAAATTCCACATAATTGATTCGAAACGTCATTCAACGCTCTCTTGGGCCGACCATGGATACATGAAAACCGGATGGTACCATCATCTCTACATCGGTGCATCAAATACTACGATGGAGGGGAACAATGCATCAAAGGTGACTTACAACGATTCTCCGTACATGAAATTGGAATCCATGAAGATGCGGCTTATTATGCACCTCCGAAGAAAACAATCTTCTCCGAGAGATACCATAACGAATGAAGCAAAGGAAGTTCGGGACGACGAAGAACCCGAAGTTCTAGTCCAACAGATCACTCACCACTCCCTTACGGCGAGATGGTGAAGGTTTCTCCACAACTCGCATCCGAGGTCGAGGCCGGGGACGAGGTCGTGGCGGAGACGTTAGGACGATTGGACGGAGAAACCGGCCATCAATGTTGATTGGGAAGACGAGTTCGAAGAAGAAAAAGAAATCAAGCTAGAAGCGAGCAACAATAAGTCGGAAGAAGCCACAATTCGAGGATCTCTCTCGAAGATGAAAAGAACGAGGAATATAAATCGATGTACGAGAAGATTAACCACTATGTACATACTTATGACCACGACCCCGATCCATTCTAATAAGATCGAGGGTATGGTGGTCGAAGAGGTACGTAGCGGCGGTGCAAAGCCAATCAAATTCTACCGTGGTGCTCCTTCCTCCAAAGCGAAAATAATGTACAAATTTGAAGATGCTACTTCATCAGAATTAATGGAATTACCTTTTGAGTGGTACTCTCCCTGTGTTCAAAATTTAATTCAGCGTGGTTTCTTACCTCGACAATGGACAAAAGGTCAATCACAACATTTTGAAAAATTATGGAATAACTCCGGTCGTCCACCCGATTCAAAGCATGGTCTCGGATTCGGCACGGTAAGATCGGTTGACGATGCGAATTTTGCTTGGTTGTCACTTGCGAGTCTAATGAAAGCGCATGGAAGCTACATAAGAACTTGAAGATTTACAAATTGGAAATGCTCCACCAGAGTTCGAAGAAGAGATCAAATCTACTGATAGATGAGTTAACGGAAGTTAACTTAGGTACTAGCGAAGAGCCTAGACCTACTTTTGTTAGCTCCTTACTCAATAAAGAAGACTCAGAAGAAATAATCAAGTTATTAATGGAATTTAAAGATTGTTTTGCTTGGAGCTACGATGAGATGCCAGGATTAGCTCCAGAGGTTGCGGTCCATAAGCTAGGAGTGGATCCTACTTCTACTCCGGTCGAGACAAGGTTCCGGAAGAATGCGTCTAGAAATCGAACAACAAGTCATAGTTGAAGTTAAAAAGCTAATAGACGCTAAATTTGTCCATGAAGAACAATACCCGACTTGGTTAGCCAATGTGGTACCGATCGGGAAGAAGAATGGTCGGATCGGAATTTGTGTGGATTTCGAGAGATTTAAACGAGGCATGTCGAAAAGATGAATTCCCTCTACCGATCCCGAATTAATGATCGACATTGCTTCAACACATGAAATATTCTCATTCATGGATGGATCTTCGAGGATACAACCGGATAAAAATGGCTCGAGAAGATGAAAAACTTACACATTCGAATGCCGATCGGAGTATATTGCTACACGGTGATGCCATTCGGATCGAAGAACGCGAGGAGCAACCTACCGAGAGAGCGATGACAAGAATTTTTGATGATCTCATCCACAATCAAGTTGAATGCTACGTGGATGATGTGGTCATCAAAAGCAAAGTAAAGGAAAACCACCTGTATTATTTGAGAATTGTCTTCGAACGATTAAGACAATTTAACCTTAAGATGAATCCCTTAAAATGCGCCTTCGGCGTCACCTCCGGGAAATTCTTAGGATTCGTTGTCCGACATCGTGGAATTGAAATCGACCCGGAAAAGATTAAAGCTATCTTAGAAATGCCACCTCCCAGAACTTTAAAACAACTACGATCTTTTCAAGGGAAGTTGGCATATCTTCGACGCTTTATCTCGAACTTGTCAGGTAGGTGTCAGCCTTTCTCGGCATTAGTTAAAAAGGACGCCAAATTTATTTGGGAAGAGAAATGCCAGAGGGCCTTCGAGGACATTAAACAATATTTAATGACACCTCCTGTCTTAGCAGCCCCGATCTCAGGTAGACCGTTGATACTTTATACCGCGGCCTTAGACAACTCTCTCGGAGCCCTGTTAGCCCAGGTCAATGATGAGGGTAAAGAAAATGCTCTTTACTATCTAAGCCATCGTTTACTTCCAACGGAAATAAAGTATCCTCCAATTGAAAATCATTGTTTGGCCCTGATCTTCGCCGCTCAAAAGCTCAGGCACTACATGCTTTCTCATAAGGTCAACCTGATCTCGAAATTTAATCCAATGCAATACTTGATGACCCGTCCGACGCTTTACGGCGGACTTGCCGGGTGGTCTACGAAATTATTGCAATTAGATATAACTTTCGTGCCTCTTCGTGCCGTAAAGGGACAAGTCCTAGCGAGACTTCCTCGCAGCACACCCTTTGCGGCGGAATCTCCTCTCAATGACGACTTGCCAGATGGACAAATAATGAACTTAGAAGACCCTGATGATCGACGTTGGGAATTATATTTCGACGGAGCATCTTCAGCACACAAAGACGAAGAATCGCAAGTGATAAAGCTCGGTAAGGCAGGAATCAGACTAATCTTTATAACACCGGAGCGGGGGATGTTAAGATACTCCTACCTCTTAACAGAGCCGTGTACAAACAACGAAGCAGAATACGAAGCCCTCATAACAGGACTAGAATTAACTATTCAAATGGGGATAACAAACATCAACATCTACGGGGATTCACAGTTAATCATTCAACAGATCGCCGGACAGTACAGAATTTTAAAGCCAAGACTCGAGCAATACTTCCAGTATGCCATGAAACTATTGGAACAAATTCTGAATGTGAGGATCTACAAAATTCCTAGAAAAGAAAACTCTTTAGCAGATGCGTTAGCCCGCCTTGCAAAAGAATTTGCCTGCTTGCAAGATGAATCAGTGGAAGTGTCAGTTCACGGACGTCAGGTCCTATCACAGCTCGACATAGACACAATACGCAAATCGAGAAAAGAAGAAGAATCGGTTGCAACGGTGACGGAAAACACGAGAAGATTGGCGACGACCATTAATAGACTACACCGCAAACGAGGAAACTACCGAGACGATAGGTCGTTAGCCCATCGGATCAGAAAAGAACTCGTCCTACGCATTAATAAATAACACGTAATACGAAGGTCTTTCGATCAAATGTGGCTAAGGTGCCTAAGCGGGTCCGAGGCCCGTGAAATTGTTAAAGAGGTGCATTCAGGACTTTGTGGCGCTCACCAGTTGGGTCCGAAGATGAAAATGAAAATTAAAAGACTAGGGTACTACTGGCCCTCGATGATGACCGACTGCATGAAAATCGCCAAGAGCTGTCACCAATGCCAAGTGCACGGAGTGGTTCTACATCAACCTCCAAATGTGCTACATCCGACAATTGCGTCGTGACCATTTGAATGTTGGGGCACAGATATAGTAGGTCCAATAGAACCACCATCTTCAAAAGGACATCGCTTCATTCTTGCGGCTACAGATTACTTTTCCAAGTGGGCAGAGGCAGTTCCACTTAGAGAAGTGAAAGCAAACCACGTGCTACAATTTTTCAAAACCAAGTTGTCTACCGTTTCGGAGTGCCGCACAGGATCATCTCAGATAATGGGTCGGCATTCGAAGCACGCAAATCAACAATTTTGTCGGGAGACACGGAATCGGCCGGCGGTATTCAACAATTTACTACCCAAGAGCAAACGGCCTGGCCGAGGCTTTTAATAAAACTCTCGTTCAAATTTTAAAGAAAACTTTGGACGATAATAAGAGAAATTGCCACGAGAAGTTATTAGAAGCCTTATGGGCCTATCGGACAACCTTCGAACTCCTACTCGAAGCTACACCTTACGCTCTGGTGTATGGGTCCGAGGCGATGTTACCCTTAGAGGTCCAACTTCCTTCACTCGGACTTGCGAGTTGCAAACAAAATCACGACAGAAGAGAATGCCAAATTACGACTAGAGGAATTGGAAAGCTTGGAAGGGAAAAGACTCGCAGCGCAGCAGAATTTAGAACTATACCAAGCTAAGATGGTTCAAGCCCATGACAGACTGGTCCGCCCAAGAACCTTCAAAGTTGGTGACTTAGTTCTCGTTCTCAAAAGACCTATCCTTGCACACCGCAAGATAGGAGAAAAATTTGAACCCACTTGGGAAGGGCCGTTTGTGGTTGAGGCAGTCTACTCAGGAGGCTCCTACCAACTAGTGAATTGCCAAGGAGAACGACATATGCTTCCGATCAATGGACGATACTTGAAGAGTATTACGCTACTCGATGTTTCGAAGGAATGAATTTTTCATCCCTAGAAGCACGGGTGAAGTAATTACTTATGACTGGGTCCGAACCCAAAAATAATAAAAAATGTGCTAAAATAAATAAAATCATGATAATAAAATTTTCCTTGTTTTCTCTTCCATATCAAAATCTCATTCCTGATCTTTTCCCACTTCATTCCTGTTGAATTTAAAAAGTACAAAAAATAATAAAAAAAAGAGAAAACTCTGTCTTTAATAAACATTTTCTTAATGTTCTTGTTCTTAGTACAGCCCTTGATCCTTTTCCTTGTCTTTTCGCAGGGAAATGTCGAACGGGCGGTTGGTCCTGAACTTTAGAAATGGCATAAGCCTTGCACTCGACGAAAAGAGGGTGAAAGATGGAGCGATAACAGAGATTGACTCAGACTTCGAACCAGCAGGCCTGCAATACGAGGAAGGTGACTGGGTCCCGATTGACCGAGAGGAACCGCCCAATCGGACGATAATGAAAGTGGGTGGCCCAAGCCACCAATCCGAGCAGAAGAAAAGGAAAACAAACACCGAAGAAGACAAGAAAATCAAGTCCGCGAGTCGCTACGGCGAGAGGGCGGAGCTTATCGGCGCCGCGCCCGCATAAATTCGGGAAGTACGAAGAGCTACTCTCACGGCAACTCGGCGAAGAAATAAAAATCGCCGTATCCGCAAGATATTAACTAAACTAGCGAGCGGACCGGCGTGACGAGGCGATTGCTACTGCCGGTGCATATACTTCGAGGATACCGGTTCTCCGGGAACCCGAAGGAAGGAGGCCGGCTCCGAGGATAACGAAGAGACCGGGGAAATCTCAAGAAGATCGGAAGAAGGAAGGCTGCCATGCCACCGAGATAAAGCCACCGGTAATGCATGACCTTGTTGCGAAGCAACCCCGGAGGATGTCCCAACGGAGACCATCCCCGAGGAGCCGAGGTATGCGGGGAGAACGCGAAGGGATTGAGCCATATATCCCACGATACGTCACTAGGCCTCGCCATTTGCGGATTATTCCGGAATACGAGCTAGAAAGAATGCGAGAATGTCGAGAAGAAAACTTTTGAATACTTCGAGAGAATCAGAGGCGGGAGGATCAATATACTAGAAGGCCTCGAGCTACATACAGAGGTGTTCTCAGAATACGAACAACAACAAATCGTGGACTGCATCCGGGATTTGAAAAGAATGGGTCGAGCAGGTCGCCTAAGAGAAAGCACTTACTCAGAACCCCGGAGATGGATGCCACGGAAGGGGAGAATTACAATACAATGTGGATGCTTGCTACAACTTCGCGAGAAGACGGGAAGGGAAACCCACCGGGGATACTCCGTCATGGCCGAGTGGATCCAATGCCATTAGTCATCGAAAAGGATGGCAAAAAGAATGATAACATGGAGGGTATCGCCGGCGGTTGCATACCTAACGGTTGCATCATTAACATTTACAAGAAGGGTGATTGCATACCCCGCACATAGATCACCACGACTTTGTCGGACCTTTACGCACGGTTTCTTTTACGAACGAGTGTAATATCATGTTCGGATCCGACCTCCGGATAGCGAGGCCCGAGTGACTTCGAGGGCCGGTAAAGATACCATTACCGGTAGGTTCCGTCATGATACTAAAGGGCAACGGAGCGGATGTCGCTAAACATTGCATACCGGGAGTACCAATGAAGCGAATCTCGGTTAATTTCGAAGGATGGATGACGGGAAAGCACCTTACCACTTCCGGCCGGACCGGAGTTAGAGAGCCTCCGGCCCTTACGAGTTGTGAGTTACATGGAAAATATCACACCTCCAACGTACATCCATACGGCATCCTTGCCAAGGATGGCTTGGAAGGTGATGTTATTGACCATGTACCTCACTATTCAGACATGGATTTTTGACAGATACCTTTTTGGATGGATCGACAAAGATCATACATAGTCCGTTTTGAGTCTATATGGATTGTATGAGATGTATTCCAGATCGAGTTGTATGATGTATCTTTAACATGATTGGAATGAAAGTGATCATGTCACATTTTTGGCCTTTACCTCTTTTGTGCAAGTTGACTGGGAAACGCCATTAAAGTTCAATGAACTTCGAACAAAGAACAGAAAAGAGACAAAAAGAATAAAAGAAACTTTTCTTAAAAATCTAAAAAAAAAATGATGAACTCCAAATTCACATGAACATTAAATGAACGATAAATCGTTAAGAGACAAACAAAATGAACACAAATTTTAAAATCAAATTCAAATTCAACTTTCCAAATTTCAAATCAAATCTCAATCAAATTCAAATTCAACCTTCCAAATTTCAAATCAAATCTCAATCGAATTCAAATTCAACCTTCCGGATCTCGAATCGAATATCAATCAAATTCAAATTCAACTTTCCAGATCTCAAATCAAATCTCAATCAAATTCAAACTCAACCTTCCAAATCTGAAATCCAATCCGTTCTACTCTCTCCCTTGTCTGGAATGGAAGCGGTCGATTCCATTGACACGAAGCCACGAGGTTTTCGATTCGGATCTAGTGGCGAGGAATTGTATCTAATCCAAACCAGCAACTTTCGATCAACTCTTTTGAATGGGATATGTAGCATCTACATATTCCCTCCTAATCTGTTTCTTTCCATGAAAGTCTTTTACAACTTTCATGAAATTCTCGAAACACCAAAATTCCACACTTTTCAAATCAACACTACAAATTTTTGCAAAATCAATTACCATCAAAATCAAATTCTTGGGGTTGAGGATTTTACATCCGAGACTGCATTGCTTTAGGTTCTTTCCCTATCGCAATGAAATACATCAAAATCAAATTCTTGGGGTTGAGGATTTTACATCCGAGATCGCATTGCTTTAGGTTCCTTCCCTATCGCAATGAAATACATCAAAATCAAATTCTTGGGGTTGAGGATTTTACATCCGAGACTGCATTGCTTTAGGTTCCTTCCTATCGCAATGAAATACATCAAAATCAAATTCTTGGGGTTGAGGATTTTACATCCGAGACTGCATTGCTTTAGGTTCTTTCCATATCGCAATGAAATACATCAAAATCAAATTCTTGGGGTTGAGGATTTTACATCCGAGACTGCATTGCTTTAGGTTCTTTCCATATCACAATGAAATACATCAAAATCAAATTCTTGGGGTTGAGGATTTTTACATCCGAGACTGCATTGCTTTAAGTTCTTCCCCTATCGCAATGAAATACATCAAAATCAAATTCTTAGGGTTGAGGATTTTACATCCGAGACTGCATTGCTTTAGGTTCTTTCCCTATCGCAATGAAATACATCAAAATCAAATTCTTGGGGTTGAGGATTTTACATCCGAGACTGCATTGCTTTAGGTTCTTTCCCTATCGCAATGAAATACATCAAAATCAAACTTTTGAGGTTAAGGATTTTACATCCAATACCACATTGCTTTAGGTTCTCTCCTATTGCAATGAAGCACACCAAATCAAACTTTTGAGGTTAAGGATTTTACATCCGATATCGCATTGCTACGAGATCTCTCCTCATTGTAATGATTCAATCCAATCAATTCAATTTTCTTTTGAGGTTGAAGATGTTACATCTAAAACCACAAAATTCCGATTTTCATTTCAAGATTCAAATCCCTCCAAATTAATTTTAAGAAATCTTCAATCTAAATTAAAACTCAAGCTAAAATCTGAACTTACACATCAAAACTTAAACTGAAACAAAATGAAATCTAAATCAAAATTCCCTCAGATCATGTGATTTGGGATTCACCTCCTTTTCCTTTCCCCAGCGAGAGTTCAGGAATCTCCATTCTCAGAGATATACTTGACACTCCCCTGCGGAAGTTCTTCTGCTTCGTCCTAAGTTTATCACTTGGACATCTGTGTTGGTTTTGTTGATCTTTTCGGTCAACGCCAATACGCGCGGTGTGCTTGGTTAGCACACCACACCTATTGAGGGTCCATTTGTTGACCTCATTTTTGATGAGGTCTTCTCTCCTTCTTTTTAGTACTTAGGATCTAGCCTTAGGCTTTTCCTTTGACTATCCTAGAGGATTAGAATTGGGACCCACCCTTTAAGAAATTCAAACTACCTCTTGACTCCCTGCAAACTCCACAAACTTGATTGTAGACCCCTAATCACCTAGAGGGTTGAAATCAAATGTGGAAGTTTAAAGGATGTGATCATATAGGACTCTTTGGCCTTAGGACCGCCTACTAGGTGGCACGGTGCAGTGAAGGGGCTGACCTACACACACACTATACTTATACACTACACTTTCACACACCTCCTAAAACCACACCCATACCAAACTTGACCTCCTGACTCATGAAGGTGATTCACATGGATGGTCCTTAACCCCTAAGCCCTTGGCTAAGAGGGTTAGGAACAACATAGTGAATGCCTCAAATGAGTCCTCTCATGGCTCATATAGGCCTAACATGGCTTCATGGCTCAACCAAAATGATTTCATTCCACTTACATTTACCCAATCTTGATTTTCCAAATTTTTAATTTTTGACCCCGGGGACCCTACACCCGCCTAGTCTTCCCAAAACCCCTGAAATTACCCAAATTTTTCAAAATTCTCCAAAATCACCCAGATTCCTCAAAACCAATCCCAAACATTCCCACATCACTCAAATTGATCATTCTTCCCTTGCGAAGCAAGTCGATCCCGGTCCCTAACTCCCGCAGGAGGCCCTCCAGCCTCTCTATTTAAACACCACCCCTCTCGGCCATGGAAGAGGTGCTGAACCAACCTTAAGGAAACTCGCCAAAATCATTCCGGACCACTCTCCACACATAGAGCATTTGATTCCCACTTGGATTCCAGCTCAATTCCCTCCAAGTGAGCTCGATTTTGAGTTCAAATTTTAGCATAAAAACCGGGACACTTCTTCACAGTGGACCAATCCCCAAATTGATTGGTCCTACACCTTCACCGGACCAAGAGAAGAAGTTTACCAGCAAAAGCCCCCTCACCGAGCCAGCCATTGCTTCCGGCCTCCAAGCTTTGTGATCGGGCTTGGTCGAAATCATACCTGGACAATTCACCAGGCCGAGGGACTTCATCTAGAGCTTGCTTGGACCCAATCGAAGGTGACACAACTCTCAGATCGAAGCTTCACTTCTCTGAGCAAAGGTATGGACTCACTCTTCTTCCTGAGCTTACAGAGATTCTCCATTTAATTTGAGTCAATTTAAATACATGTTTACCGTATGGATGTGTTCGTCTCTTCAAGACGAATCCATAGAGCATAAGAACACAAAAATCCGTTGAGAATTGAGTGAGAAATTAGGGTTAGAAGGTTGACGGTCACGGGTTCACACCAGTCGTAAACGATGACCAGGAGCCGTAGGATTGTGCATGTATCGAGCGGACGGCCAGGATCGCGCCGGACGGAGCAACGGAACATGAACCGCGGGGCCCTGGAGCGCTAAGTCGGATGGTGGCGCCGAATCAGAAGACGACGCTTGGAGCTTCGGAGATGCCTAGGTTGAGCTGGCGCCGCGTGGATAAGTAGGAAATTAGGCTATTTTTCTATTTATTTAATTCCCTAAACTTCAAAAATGCATAACTTTGTGTAGGAAAATCAGAAAAATAAAATAAAAATACCCTCTTGCTCAGTGAACAGAGGAGAATAATATGGAAAAGAAATCATTTAATTTCATTGAGTATTTGATTTTTAATAATTTATTTACTCTCTGCACATTTTCAATTCTCCATGCATGTATACAATTCATTATGACATGAGACCATAGGGCTTTTGAAGCCTCTGAATTTGGGAACATTCCCTGAATTTTCCAAAGTCAGAGGCCATCCCTATGAAGAGTTATTGATTTTTCAATTCTAGGTTACTATTATGAGTATTTTAATTCTAATAATTAGCATATTGTGAAATAAATTTTAGGAAAATTTGGTAATGTTTATTATGACCAGATGACCCTAGGAAAAATAGGTTCTGAGTTAACTCACTTGGAATAACCCAAATTGACTTAAACACCCAAAATGGAGCTTTAATTAATTAGAGCTAATCATACATCAAATTGACTTGAAATCAATTCTCCACTGACCTTTAGGATTAGAGGAACCCACCATAAAAGTTTGAAGTCAATTGGATTTGGTTAGCCCTATCAAATGGGTTGATTAAGCCATTTTGCCAAACTTAAACTTTAAAAATTCATAACTTTCAAAATACTTCTAAAAAATTCACCAAATTGGTTTTGGAGCCTCTATGATATCAGGAGAATTTAAGAAAATTAAAATTTCAATTTTCTAAAAAAGTTGATTTTTTGCATTATTTTAATATTTTTAATAATTAAAAAATAATAAAAATCACAAAAATAATAAAATTCACCAAAATGTCACATTTTGAATTTTAATCACTTAGGAACAAACCCCATTTTTTTCTTAGGTCTCTAGGATGAGATATTAAATTTTAAAGCCCTAGGGTAATTTTAAAATTAAAAAAATGTATTTTCTAGCATTTCCACTAAAATAATTATAATAAATCAAAGAAAAATCAAAAAATTATAAAAATTGGTTCTCTGATTTCCTTGATATTAGAGAGATTTTTGAAAAATATAAAATTCATTTTTCAATCTTTATTTTATTTTTAAATTAATTAATACTTAAAAACTCAAAATAATTATAATAAAATGAATATAATTCAGAAAATCACCAAAATTGGTCCAAGTGGTCCTCTGGTCATTAGGAATGTCCCATAATTTTCTTAAGGACAGAAACATTCCCTTGGTCATATTATTAAATTTTCCTTGGAAATCCCTATTTTCCACCAAATATAATTACATAAATAAATTAAATACAGAAAAATCACATTTTCTCCTCTAATGTCTTTATTGACATATGAATAAAGTCAAATAAAAATTTTAAATTCATTTAAGCTCAATTTAGTGAGTTATGAAATTATTAAGCTTGAAGGGCAAAATGGTAATTAAAATTTTAACCCTTAATTAAAACTTTAGGCTTAATAAGATGAAAGAGTAAAATATTTGATCCTAATCTGATTTGGATGATTTAAATTTAAATAATTAAAGGGTAGAAACCTACCAAATAATTTAAAAATAATTAAAATAAAACCTTAATTAAATAATTAATTAAATTTGGAAGAATAATGAAAAAATTGGAATTATTAAAATAGGGATATTATTAGGAAGAGATTTGTTCTTTAATTTAAGAATCCCTAAATTAATCACCTCAAAAGTATTTAATTCCTAATTAAAATGATAATCCAAATTTAAAATTTAAAATGCTAAAAGACTTAATCATTAAATTAAACTAAATTTAAATTATTTAAATTAAATCCTTTTAAAATTTCAATTAAATTAATACTTTAACAATTAAAATTAAATCATCTTTAAAACATAAAAAATAAAATATTAAATTAAAATTAAAAATTAAATTAAATTAAAATTTAAATTAAATTAAAATCTAAAATAAAATTAAATTAAAATTTAATTAAAGTTTAAATTAAATTAAATTAAATTAAATTAAAATTAAAATTAAATTAAATTAAATTAAATTAAATCACATTAAATTAAATTAAATTAAATTAAATTAAAACATATTAAATTAAATTAAATTAAATTAAATTAAATTAAATTAAAAAATAAAATGAGGTTAAAATTAAAATTAAATTAAATTAAATAAATTAAATTAAAATTAAAACTAAACCAAATTAAATCAAATTAAAAATTAAATTAAATTAAATTGAATTAAAAATAACATCACTTAAGACATAAAGAATTCAAAAATAAATCTAAAACAACTTGAACACTATTCCAAACTTAAACCCATTAATTGAAATTAAATTAAATCATAAATCACTTGAACATTAATTTGCCCTCAAAAGCTCTTGTTGTCATAACTCCTAAACGGAGTGTTAAGTGAAGTGTTACTTCACTCATAGGATATTCAAATGTCCTAGTTCAACTGAGCAAGATAACAAAACTTGAACTCCCGGACGATTAATTCACTTGTATAATTAAATTCTCTTGGACTTAAAATAATCCTAGAAATATTGAAAAGATGTTTAAGATTCGTCTTAAGCACTTCCTCGATATGATAGGATGTTTATAAGAATAATTGAACTTAATTGTTATTTGATGAAGAAAATCGTCCTTAAACCAAAAACACAATAACCTAGACGTCATAGGAGATGACTAGTTATAGGATTAGGAACTTGGTAGAAAACCATAACCCTTCCCTTAGCTTTACCTAGGAACTTACTTTAAATGCTTAAATATTCTAATTGTGTTTTAAGTGCAGCTTGGGATGATGGGAAGACCCTCCAGGTACGCTTTTATTTTATTGTAATTTACCTTATTGCAATTTACTTAATCGCATCGCACTTACTTTTCTTGCATGATAAACAACTGTTGCATGAAAACAAAAACCTTTAGGGTAGTCCCTAAAACTGAAACCAAAACTAAATTAAAAATCACTGCAAGATAAAATTCACCGCCACAACATTTCAAAATATAAAACAACTCAAAATTTAATCACAAAACGTAACAACAAAACTACAACTACAACTAAATTAAAACGTCTTGTTGGATGATCGGGAATACCTCGGATGATGTAACCTACGTGTTGCTAACGGGATTTCCCACGGTCTAAATGAAAGTGTGGAACTCAATTAGTTGAGTTTAGCAAATTCATCTGGACTAAGTGAATCCGATAAAAATAACGATGCTGGAAGGATGGAACCGTGGGATCTTAACCGGTGTTGTTATAATCAACTTTAAGATTTGTTTTACTTAAAACATAAAAAAATACTTGGAAATTAAGACCTTCTCTAAACCAAAACACTTCTCTCATCTCTCGATTTATGACTTCTAAAACTAAACCTCTCGCAACAACAAGGAGCTCGGAGCATGGTGGGCGAGCACGGCCATCGTCATCAACGAAACCCGAGTCTACTTCAAGCAAAACTTTCTTAGAATTAAATAATCAAGCCATAGGACTTCGAGGTAGTTTGCCTAGTGCAACATAAATCCTCAACTCTTCGTTAGGCATTTGCATTGCAAATTAAGCCCTAACCGGTCTTAGGATTCCGAGGTAGTCGTCCGATACGACATAAACCCTCACATCTTCGAGGCTATTTGTGTGATCGCATCATACGAATATAAGTCCTAATTAATTAAAATTAGCAAGATCAAAACATTAAATAAACATTAGGGCATTCTTAAATTCAAGCCAAACAATAGGATAGTCGGGAAATTACCGAAGTTCGCTTCGAATCTGTGATTTCTCCTACCTTACTCCCTTTGAATTCCCAAAATAAAATGTTCCAAATTTGATCCATTCCCTATTGAAATTCCAAAATTCAATCCCTTGAAAACTTAAACTTTGAAATTCTTGAGAGCGTAACTACCGATTATTATCGAGAGTTTTCTTAGGTGATTCCCGTCACTTAAGATGTAATTAACTATAGGGGCTTGCCCTTATAGGGAATTTTAAGAACCCGAGTAATATAAACCCTGTTTAATGCTTTCATATTAAGCAGGGGAACTTGACGGCAAATAAAATGGTTTCGCAGACCAAACGGATGTCACAAACCTTCTAGTTTATTTAATCGAGCCCCACCACCAAGCAGTGTGTCTATTCTTCGGAATAGACACACGGTTTGTGGTGCGGTGCTCGTTTATATAAACTATTTGAGATGTGAGATCAGTTTGATTTCATATCTTAAAATTTTTAAAATTATTTTCAAAATCAAAACATTACTTTCCAAATTATATATATCTGTAAATTAAATTAAAAATTTGCCGACAATTTCTGTAGGCGACTCCTTTTTAAAAAGATTAAATGACACAACCTAAAAATATGCCGACAACTGTTAATATAGGTAGTGCTGATCCCAAAAGTAAAATTTAGCATCATATCTAAATTTCTTTTATTGTTGCCTTGTTAAATCTGGTGGCAAAATATCATTTACTATATAATTCACAATATCAACATACCATGGCAAATTCCTTTCCTTAATGTTGTAAAGTTGCACATCAGGAAAAGTTTATGTAATTTCCTTCTCAATTTAAGATAGTTTATAATACTCCAGTCTTGACAAATGGTTACAATTTGATTATCAGTTCCTTTTCTATCAGCTATCACAAAGTCAAATTCTTGCATTAGAAGTATCCATCTGATTAATCTTTGTTTGACATTTTCTTTTGCATTAAATATTCGATAGCCGAATGATCTGTATGCACTATGCATTTAGTTCCAATCAGATAAGGTTTGAAGTTTGCAAAACCATACAAAATAACTAATAATTCTCTTTCCGTAGTGGTATAATTAATATGAGCTTCATTAAGAGTTTTACTATCATAGTAATAAACCTTGAACATTTTATCATACATTTGCCTTAAAGCAACTCCAATCACAAAATCAATGGCATCACACATAATTTCAAATGGTTTCTCCCAATCAGGTGAAACAATTATAAGAGCAGTGACTAGTTTTTCTTTTAATAGTTCAAAGGCATTCAAACATTCTTCATTAAAAATGAATTTCTTATCTTTCTCTATAAGTTAGCATAAAGGTTTATTAATTTTTGAAAAAGCTTTAATATAATGCCTGTAAAATCCAGCATGTCCTAAGGAACTCCTTACCCCTCTCACTGTAGTAGAAGGCAGTAATTTCTCAATAATATGAATTTTTTCAGGGTCAACCTCCATACCAAGTTCAAAAATTTTATGCCCAAGTACAATTCCTCATGCAACCATAAAATGACATTTTTCCCAATTTAGAACTAAATTTATTTTCTCGCAAAGCTCCAAAACTTTTTCTAAGTTATTCAAACATATGTCAAATGAAGTTCCAAATACAAAAAAAATCATCCATAAATACTTCTATTCCATTATCAATCAAATTACTAAAAATAAACATCATACATCTTTAAAACGTTGCAGGTGCATTACATAATCCAAAGGGTATTCTCCTAAAAGCAAAAGTTTCATAAGGGCTAGTAAATGTAGTCTTTTCTTATCCTCGAGAGCAATGGGTATTTAATGATAACCAGTATATCCATCCAAAAAGTAATAGTACTTGTGTCCAGCAAGTCTATCCAACATTTGATCTAGAAACGGAAGGGGAAAGTGATCTTTTCTAGTGGCGGCATTTAATTTTCTATAATTGATACAAATTTGCTAACCATTAACTTGTCTTGTTGGTATGATTTCATTCAGTTCATTTACATCAACAGACACTCCTCCCTTCTTAATGACAATTAATTAGACTTACCGAAGCACTATTTGAAATTGGATAAATAATTCCAGCATAAAGCCATTTTAAAATTTCCTTCTTTACTACTTCTTTCATCATTAGATTTAATCTCTTTTGTGAATCAGATTTAGGTTTATGTTGTTCATCTAACAAAATTTTATGCATACAGATTGAAGGGCTGATTCCTTTAATATCAGCTAAGGTCCAACCAAAAGCGTTTTTGTATCTTTTAAAGTATCCAATAATTTTTGTTCTTGATATTTATTCAAATCTGAAGATACAATAACTAGTAAGGTAGATGATTCTCCTAAAAATAATATTTCAAATGATAAGGAAGAATTTTCATTTCTAGTTCAGGAGGTTTTATGATAGTTGGAATTAAACTTTTATCATCACTTTTCATAGTATCCAACATTTCAAATCTTTTCTGAACATAATCTAAATCGTCATTCTTCATATCATCAAAATCATTTCCAATTTAATTATCATCCTCACATTTCAAATTTTTATATTTTATTTTCTCTTCCAACGTCTCTTTAAAATGATCATCTCTTAAATAGTCACTATTTCCATTTGACATGATTCATCATCTTTATTCTACTGAGGGATATTTCATAGATTTCAGAATATTAAATGTCACCTCTTGATCATGAACTCTGATAGTTACTTCTCCTTTTTGAACATCAATCATAGCTCTTCTAGTGACAAGGAATGGTCTTCCCAAAATAATTAAAATTTCTTTATCTTCCTCCATATCTAATACAATAAAGTCCATAGGAAAGATAAATTTATCCACCTTCACTAATACATGTTCAACAACTACTTTAGGATAAGTAGTGGAACAATCAACAAACTGAAGTGTCACAGAAGTAGGTGAAATTTCTCCTATTCAATCTTTTGAAAGTTGATAAAGGCATAAGTTTAATGCTAGCTCCTAGATCACATAAAGCTCTTACAAAAAATTTTTCACCTATATCACACGGGATTGTAAAACTGCCAGGGTCTTTAAGTTTTTCGGGAAGCTTTTCTTGAATAATTACACTATGCTCTCTGCTAAGTGTAAGTCTTTTTAAGAATACCTTCATAAACTTCGGATAATCAGGCATCTGTTCTAATGCTTCAACAAAGAGAATATTTTATGTTAATTTCTTAAGGATTTCTAAAAATTTCGTAAATTGGTTATTCCTATTTTATTTTTTAATGTTTGAGAAAATGGAGGTGGTGGTTTTTGTACAGTAATTTTCATTGGTTCAAGCGAATATTCTAAATCTGGATATATTTTATTAGTCCCCTTTTCAATTTCCACCTTCTCTTTCTTAGTTTCAACTTCTTTTTGCACTCTCGTTTCTAATTCTTTTCCACTTCTTAATTAAATAGCCTTAATTTGCTCCTTATTTTAATCTTTTGGATTGATCTCAATATTATTGAGAAGAGTTCCTGAAGGTCTATTATTAAGCACAGTGAAAATATGTCCTAATTAATTTTCAATGTTCTTAATCGCAACACCCTGAGTTTGTAATTGATTACCCATATTTAAAATTAATTCTTCAATAGATAATTTCTTTTCCTTAAATTGTGGTTTACTATTAAAACTGAGAGGATAAGAAGGTCTAAAGTTTGTGTTTCCTTGGTTATTCAAATTTCTTAGTGGGTTCATAGAATTGTTTCCACATTGCGGGTTAACAACAACATTGTTATTATTTCAGTTAAAATTCAGATGATTCTTCCAACCAGGATTATAATAATTCGAATAAGGATTGTTAGGTATATTATTTATAGCATTTAAGGTCTCATAGTGTGTTTGAGATTCTATTATTTGTCCTAAAGAATTTTCCTCTAGCACTGGGTGTTTGAGAATAATTCATTCTGTACTGATCTATTTTCTTCGAAAGGGCAGTAATTTAAGATACTGTAATATTTATAGCACCAGAATCATGATAACTAGCTACTTGGGATTTTCCCGTTCAAAGGGCTATTGAAAATTATTAGTAGCGATCTCTTATATTAACGAATATGCTTCATCAAAAGGTTTTGACATTAATGATCCACCGATAGCAGCATCTATAATTGATCTCAGAGATCCCACAAATCCATTATAAAGTGCTTGATTATTAACCAACCTGGCAAAGCATGATGTTGAAATTTCCTTAGGAGATCTTTAAATCTTTCTCAAGCTTCATATATTGATTCCCCTTCAAACTGACCAAAAGATGTAATATCATTTTTTAGCTTAGCAGTTTTTTATGGAGGGAAATATTTTGATAGAAATTTTTGTGAAAGTTCTACCCAAGTTTTGATAGATGCAGGTGCTAACGAATTTAACCACACCTTAGCATTATTCCTTTAATGAAAAAGAAAAAAGTCTAAGTTTGACAGCATCATTCGACATTCCATCATATTTAAAAGTAGCACACTATTCTAGAAAAAACTAGTGAGATGTAAATTAGGATCTTCATTAGGTTTTTCTCAAAACTGATTATTTTGTACCATTTAGATAATAACAGTTTAAGCTCAAATGAATTAGCAGCAACATTAGGATTTTGGATAGTTAAGTGAATTTCATTTGCTGTAGGGTTAGCATAATCTCTTAAAGGTCTTGGTATATTTTGATTGTTTGCCATTTTGTGAGGATTTTTAGATTTTTTTGTTGTTTCAAATTTTTCTAATAATACGCTCTAATTTTGAATCGTAAGGCACTAAATCGATGGATCAAATCCTACTCATATAAAATCAAATAAAGCACACAAAAAAGTAAGCAAGCACACACAATTGCAAACTACAAAGTTACGGTTTTTCAAATACTACAATTTAAAGAGTTACCGTTTTATACATTCCCCGACAATGACGCCAAAAACTTGACCGATTGATTGGTGCTAGTGCACTAACTCTAATGTAAATATTTAAAGAATAGTTTCAGTTCAGTTTCACAATAATATCAATTGAATAATTAAACAGTCACTTATATATGCAAGTATACGTATCGCTCAAGTAATACAGTGCTCTAGTGAAGTCCTAGTTTACAATCCCACGAGGATGGTAGGAACTTATCAAAACATATTTAAGATTTGAAATCCAATACTCAATTCACAATGTTAGTTCAAGTACTAATTACGTTGCTAGTGCAAAAGATAACTAAAGCTAAATTAACTAAAATTAATTTATAAATTTATAAACAAGACTAACACACACTAAGTAATTTAAATTAATTTTGGGAAAGTTACTTACATTTGTACCAAGAGATGCCTCAAACACCCTTTCAAAATGACACCTAAAACTAAATAACTCCTTTACAGTTATTGCTGCACGTAAGCGCGAGGTCTCGGCACTTAGCCGCGGGGATTATGATGTGTAAGATTTAGGACTGGTGTATAGCCGCGGGGCTCTGGCACGTAAGAGCCATTTGGGCGCTTAGCCGCCACAGATGAATTTTGCACCTTCTTTCATTTTTGATCCAAATTTGGTCTTCTTTCACTTCTTTCATCACATTCATTCATTTAGTCATACCTGCAAGAAAAATACTCAAAATATCATCCATTAAAGTGCAATATCATCAAAAATAAGTATAAAAATGTGTATAAAAATACTATATATTTTAGGTGTATCAGTATAATAGAGAACTTTGTGAAAATAATAATAACTGGTTTTTCATCGTTCGGATTCTTATTTTGTCTATTATTATGTGATTTGGAGATAGTGTTGAAAAAATGTAAGAATACCAATTTGTTTCATAATTAGGAAATAATAGTCATTATATGGTGGAGGAAGGCATAATGTTCAACCATAAAGTTTCAATAACTAGTATTTAAGTCAATAGAACAAAAGTAGTTGTGATTAGGAAGCTAGCACACCTCCTTTAGCCAATGGAATATGTAGTGTTAAATGTCACACTTGCATGCAACATATACTATTTTTTATGAAGACCTTTGAGATTAGAGCCTTTTTAAGAATATAATCATAAGGTGGAGCCCATTTTAATTGAAGTTTCTATGTAGAGATTGCTCTCTCTTAGCACATCATTAATGCCCCAATTTAAATAAGTTGAGCTTAAGTAAGTCTATTTTTTTTCTTATTTAGCTAATTTTAAAATTTAATTTTTTGAAATTGGTTCATGTTCTAAATGGCTTATCATGTATGTGTTTGCCTTATTCAACATAGATTATTAATAAGCATGCTACTTCTTGGAATTTATTGTGTAAATGAGCTAAGCTTAAAGCAAGTCTATTATTTTTTCTTCTTTGGCTTATTCAAAAATTTATTTTTTGAAATCCATTCTTATTCAAAATGGCTTAGCATGTTTGTGTATGGCTTGATACAAATTTATTTTCTTGCTTACTACTGGTGTTTAGCTAGAGTTAATTCACACAAGTTAAAAAATACTCAATTTTAATAATATTACATAAAATATAAAAATAAATACATATGGTTTAAAGAAAGTATTACTTAATTAATTCTAGTTAGAATGAGCAAAACATGATAAAGCAAAATTTTATTCTTAACTAGTATATTCATAAATTATTTTAAAAAATGATTATTTTTATTTGGCTTGCTTGTTGGCAAACAAATCAAACACGAACTACTTAGTAAGACCTATATGAGCTATTTACAACAATGAGCTTTTTGTTGCCCTATTAACGTGGGACGTTTAATATCTAGATTTGATATATCAATAGCACACGAAATTTCATTTTGAAGTCGAGCATTATTTCTGTTTTGATCCTCGTATTTAAAAATTTTTTTGAACTCATATAATATGATGTTGCATCCCATTGGAGAAGAAATCAAGTGTCCCACAATGCTATTACTCACGCAAGTAGAAAGCCAAAGTTAGGGCTAAGTACACAACCATGATAATAATTTAGCTGGTTATTTGCTAACATTGATATTTAAGCATCTTTATGAGATTGTGGCAAAATATGAGAAGTGTAAATAATAGTAAAAATCAACAAAAGAAATGATATTCTGTTTAACAACATATTAGAGGTGGAGCAATTCAATGTTTAGCGAATTGAGTTTATTGAACCATTTTTATCTTCATTCAATAAAATTTATATTGAGAGAAATGAATTCAATTCTACTATTCCTGATTTTAAAAAAATTAACGCCATCATAACTACATAAATTATTAATTCATAGTTATCATTTCTTTCAACGCAATTTGTTGTGTAGTACATAGAATCTCAAGCATGTTAATATGCATTTCCATGAGTCTGCATCGTTTTGTTTATTGTCTAACATGCATACTCTTGTTTCTTATTAAAATAGCTAACTTAATATGCTTCTTATGGTTAAGTATAAGTCAAATATCTCTTAGGCAATTGTAAAGCACGAAAATAGCTAGTCAAAAGTTCTTATATGAAGAAGTGAGCAGTGAGCTAAGCATATTAAGAGTAACAAAAAAGAAGGAAATAGATTTATTATCTACTTAAGAATAATAAATTTGTCATCATAATTGCTAGCCCTGTATAGCATCACATGGTAACATTTGATACTAACAACAATGCCTACGTGTCAAGCAGTGCTTAAGTAAACTTGTAAGGATACATGTTGGTTGTGATATTATAAAAGTTAGATAGTATATGAGTTATATTATTTGTCCATTAGTGTGAATTCTAATTATAACAAAAGAAATTTTATAGTTTGTCAATGCATTGATCATTAGGAGCTTTACAATACTTATGAGCAAGGTGATTAGTGTAAGAAGCAATCATCCTTAATATAAAATACTATTATATCAAAATAATTTGTAGTGTTGTTTTTCTAACAACCTTTGTGTTTTAAATTATGGGACGTTCCTGCCAATCCTTTTTTCCTTTGCTTGAGCATGAGCAATGATCTATGTATGGAGCTGTTTGATAGGTGTCATTTAATAATATTGTTGTTATTTAGATCATTATTTTTACACATTATTTTTTCTTAGTGTTAAGAAATTCATTGCATTAAATATAATTACTTGTTAATGTATGATAAGTCCATATTTTTTGAATTTCATGTGTAAGGTATGATGGAATGATTGAGGTTGTTTGACCAATAAGAATCATTGAGATTGATTGAGCAATGTGCAACACACATATACAGGGCTTTTGGTTTAGGAACTCAATCATCTAGTCATGATACTCAGTCGTAATTCTTAATTTTTTACTGAGTTTGGTTCCTTGACACCCAAACCCAATGCCAGGGAACCTTGCCTTGGATCACAAGCACCAGTTTTCTAAATTTATCAATTTTTTTACCTACAATGGATGATTAAGTGCCAAAGTAGTTAGATCACTGTATAAGGTAGCCATCTTTGCTAAAAACATTACATTGACCTTTTTGTGAGCAAATAATTACATATTTTTGAGAGAAATTTTGAAAAAAAAAATGATGTAATTATTTGAAATTTATTATTCATTAGCGAACTTTTCTGAGAACTAGTTAAGGAATATTGTTCAAGAACTTTGGTAGAGGAGAACCTTGCCTATGAGAGTCCAAAAAATTGAGTTTCTCATGTCCACAAGCTATATTTTATTTTAATTTTTTTTTGATAAAAGAGCCCAATGCTCCCTACGGAAACACAAAAAATAAAAGTACAAAACACGGAGAGAGGTTCTATCTAACACCACCCAAACAACTCACGCAAAAAAGAGAAAAACTAAGGACCTCTTTCAAAAAAAAAAGAAAATACAACTCACACGACACAACAAACAAAACATAACAAAAAATAAAACAGACACTAAATCAAATCAAACCAAGCAATCTTCAGAAGAGCATCCAGAACCATAGAAAAATACGAACACCAGGAAAGGAGAGACCAAACTTAGCTGCCCAATGCGCCGCCTTATTACCTTCGCGTTTAATATGTGTCCACTTTATATTGATTTGCTGAGGCAAAATCTGAATATTCTTAAGATGTAAATTCAAATTCCTATGGTGAGGCACCTGCAAACAAATATACCTCTAAAGAACAAGACAATCAGTTTCAATTTCCACATAACGCCAACAAATTCTCTTGGCCAATTGAAGACAAAAATCACAACATCAAACTAAACACTAATAGGTGAATCCGAAATAGCTTTTGCCGCAAACCAAAACAAAATACAACCCCAAGAATCTTTACAAATGTCACCAACACTAGCAGCATTGTTACGCCAACAATCACCAGTATTAATTTTGATAAAAGGAATAATGGGCTTCTGCCATTTAATAAAATTGTAATTTCTGCTGCTGTCAGAAACAGGAATACGCAAGGCCTGCATAATTCCACGAACAGGAACAACAAGTCTCTTCTTAGGAGGAACCAAAGACAAGCATTTATATAAGTAACCAAGAATAAGCTTACTAGTAGAGATGGCATTAGGAGTGAGATCATTAAATCTCATCTCATTCCTGGACATCCAAATAAACCACAAAATAATAGCTGGAATACAAAAAAAAAAAAACAATCTTTACCAATCTTACTCTAGCCCTCAAACAAATCAGCAACACTGTTAACATCCGACGGGTTCCAGTCAACGTTTAAAGCAGCGAAGCATAATTTCTAAACATCTCTAGCAAAAGAACAATTAAAGAAAAGATGAAAAATAGATTCGCAAAACTAATGTTTCTTCTTTTTTGATTTATATATTTTATTTTGAAGAATAGAATATATTTTATTTTAATTATATATTCTAGTGTTTCTTCTTTTTGGAGCGTGAGCTTTTTTTTGCCTCATATTTTTACTATTTCGTTTTTATGCTAATGTAATCATTCAATTTTAATGCTTTGCTGTTGCTATTTATTGTCGCTATATGCTTCCAATCCAAGCCTTTCCTTCTTCTGATAGTCTGACAAACATTATAAGCCTTGGAGGTTTGTTCAAAATCAAGATATAAACAATAAATTCTTCTTTGTTGGATAATCATAACATACTATATGATAGCGATATTAATATGAGATCCTGTAATCATTAGGATCAATTATGAGATAAAAATAAAATTTCTTTGTTCTGAATTAAATAAACAGAGATAAAGATAAATTGTTTTGATAGAAAATTAGGGACAATACTTGAAATATAATTTCTAACTTTTCAGATTTTCAATCATATTTTCTCTATAATTTAAACTTTAGAACAACGTGTTACAAATGGTATGAACTTACAAAATTGTCTGCTCAATTACTATTGCTTTACTAAATGTGAAAAGTCTACTTTTCAAAGGGTCTAAAAGCTAAATTATCAAATTAAAGCTGAGAAGGACAGAAGATGGGAAGGCGTCCGGTCTTTCCATGATAAGCTTATTTTTGGGCTGTAAAGGTCAAGTGTGAAGTGCCTGTGCTATTCTATTCATGGTTAAAGAAAGTCTTCATTTTCTTTGTGGTAAACTTTCTAACAATTTAAATACTTTCCTTCTATTCACAAAAGCAGCCATTAATTATGCTGCAAATAAATTCATACATAGAATATAAATTTTTTAAATACTATGCATCAAATCAACGCATATAATTTTCTTAAATTTCATATAATTCGCATTACTAGTAATGATAACTTTATACGAATGAGATATGAATTCAAATTTTTATAGTAAAATTCTAAAATCTTATTACTTAAACAAATTGATTTCTTCATTTAAAGGATAAAATATGATCATATTTATAAAATAAACCAGAAGATGAATATAATAGATGAATAACCGCATAATATGTAAATACATTGGAATTGGGTGGTAGGGATATTAGATGCTCATAGAGTGAATTGTCATCACAATATTTTTGTACAATATTTTTTTCAATCTATAGAACGCAATTATTGGATTTAAATGCTACTTGCCGTCGTTTTCAGGCACAAACGTTGCATTGGTGAATACAAGTTGCTGTTGCTGTCGCAATGAATTCCTTAGTCCTGTCGCTTCTAACAAGCTCCGGGCTGTCCCCATTTTGATTCCAAAAGGGGGTTGAAACATGGACAATTTGTGTCCAATTCGCGCACTTGAAGCTCTCTATTAAAAGAGGCAAAAATATTCTTCTTAAAAATTATATAGAATATTCTAGAATTAATGCTTTTTGAAACTTGGATTATTGCGTGCTAGAAAATTCAGGCAGGCTGTAGAGTAAATATTAGTGTCTAGCTTTAGATGAAGATCTAATACAAAAAGATAAAAGCAGGAGGAGACGCCTCAACTTTTTAGTTGAAAAATCATGGAAAAAGAAAAACCATAGGGTCTAGCATTGTTTAAATAATTCGTTATGTAATTGTAAATATATTGTTTCACTCTTCTCTTGAAATATGGAAGATAGAATTACAATGTTGATATATTATAGTAATTCAACAATAATAGATGTAATAAGTCACAAATGATGTAATCGATTGCTATGAAGGCGGTAGCCCACCATGAATGTTATAGTCGGTGGCTGTAGCGCTAGCTTCTAGTAGTAGTCATCGTTGAAAGTCGTGGTAGCAATTAGTCATATAGGTCATTGAAGATTGCTTCAGGAGCATCTGTTGGCCACATAAATCATAGCCAAGAGTTGTAGTAGCTATGAACCACATAAGCCATAGTGGTGAGCTGTGATAATGTCGGTAGGCCAGAGAAGTTAGAATTGGGAGCTACATGAGTTGTGGGTCATGTAAATCATAATTCGTCACATTTTCCATAATGGCGACCTATAATAACGTTCGTAGGCCAAAAATGCTTACAGTTAGGAGCTACAAGAGTTGTGAACCATATAGGGCTTAGTTGTGAGCTACAATAATGTTCACGGGTCATATAGGCCTTAGTTGGTAGCTGAAAGAGTTGTGAACTAAGTATGTCGTACTTAGTCATGTAGGCTATCGTGGCGAGCTGCAATAATATTTGTTGACAACAAAGATGGGAGTTGGGAGTTTCATGAGTAGCCACATAACTCATAGTAGTGAGCTGTAATAACCTCCATAAGCCACTGATCTCAACATTGGAAGATGCATGAGCAATGAGTCACATAGACTGCAGTTGGTCACATAGGCTGTAGCAGTGAGCTGAAATAGCATTTGTAGGTCATAGAAGTTGGAGTTGGGAGCTGCATGGGTTGTAGACCATGTTGGTCATAATTAGTCACATAAGTTGTACTAGTGAGTTACGATTACATCCATAGCCTAAAGAGGCTAGAGTTGGGAGTTGCATTAGCGATGGATCACGTAGGTTGTAGTTGGTCATATAGGACAAAGTGGTGAGTCGTAATAAAGTTTGTACGTGATGGAGACCAAAGTAAGATAGCTGAATGAATTGTGGACCACGTAGTTTGTAGTTGGTCATCTAGGTCGTAATGGTGAGCCACAATAACATCCACGACCATTAAAGCTTGAGTTGGGAGCTGTATTGGTAGGGCTTCAGCACACATAGTTCAAAATGTGTGCTGAAGGATTTGTATGGATTTTATGGACTATAAGAAGCTATATATGAGTTAAATATAGTATTAAAATAGTTAAATGGACAACAAAATTGTGATACTATGAAGTTGAGGCTACCATTGTGTATCATGTGTTAAACTAAACGACATTTTGAGATTGCAGTGACGGTTTCTCCCAACTTGAAATTGTTTTGGTAGCATATTGTTGCAAATTTCATCCATTTCGATGAAAGTAAGAAGTTTGAGAGAGGTTTTTGAAAATACTTCACTAGTATGGTGATTTGTATCATTAGAATACAAAAGGGACTTGACATATCAGACTTGAAAACTGTGTCGAATGATACTTCAAAGTCCACAAATGACACCAATCTTCTATGTGCTGGAAAATGAGTGACAAGAGAGTAATAATTTAGAATCTTAGCATTTGATAAAGATCCATCACAAAATAGATAAAAATGAGTAAGCAGGAGGAGACAGGTCAAATTTTTATGTAGAAAACATTAGAAAGGGAAAAAAATCATGGGGCCTAGCCCAGTAGAAAAAATTAGAAAGGAAAAAAAATCATGGGGCCTAGCCCAGTAGAAAAAATTCAATATATAATTATAAGTACATAGACCCACTCTCCACTTAAATTAGAGAAGATAGAATTAAAATGTTGATGCACAATGATAATTTAACAATAATAACCGTAATGGAGTGTAAAGGCTGATTGCTATGAAGGTATTATCCCACCATGAATCATTGAAGATGGCTATAATGTCAGCTTGTCGTAGAGGCCGTAGTTTAAAGTAATGTAATATTTGGTCACATGGGTTGTAGATGGTTGCTTCAGAAGTTTCAGTGGCCATAAAGGGAGAAGAAGAGGGTTGCAAGAGTTGTGAGCCACTTTGATCATGGTTGTTCACATAAAGTCATAGAGGTGAGCTGCAATAACATCAATAGACCATAGAAACCAGAGTGGCTAGTTGCATGAGCTGTGAGCCATGGTGATAGTAATTGGTCGCATAGGCTGTAGTGGTGAGCTGAGATAATATATGTAGGCCACAAATGCCATGGTTGGGAGCTACAGGAGCTGCGAGCTACACATGATATAGTTGGTTAGTGGTGAGTGCAGTAATGTATGTAATCTATAAAGGCTAGAGTTGGGAACTTTATAAGCTATGGACTATGCAAGTTGTATTTGGTCAAATAGGCCATAGTAGTGAGCTGCAATAACACCTGTAGACCATAGAGGCTAAAGCTGGGAGCTGGATCAGCTGTAGACCATGTAGGTCGTAGTTGTTAGTATTGATCATAGTGATAAGCAATAAATTTTTTAGGTCATAGTTGTCGGAATTGGGAGTTGCATGAGTTGTGAAACACGTAGGTCGTAGTGGTGAGCTGCAATAATGTTCGTATGCTATGAAGGTTCGAGTTGAGAGCTGCATGAGTTGTGAACTATGTAGCTTAAGTTGGTCACGTAGGTCATAGCAGAAAACTGCGAGGAGAGAACTTCAAAAGGTTGGAGATAGTCATCATATTCTGGTTATGTAGATTGTAATATTTCTTTTCAAGGAGTTATCATTAACTCCTTGATACGGCTTTATTCATGATTTTATATTTGGAGTATGTCATTACACTGTATATGAGGTATGTTCTTACATTATCATTTGGGTTCTTCATTGCACCATCTTCAAGGTGCATCATTACAACGTCTTCACGGTTTGTCATTGCATAGTGTTCAAGATGATGCACGACAATGTATGGATGCTTCATTACACTGCACGATGCTTCATTTATCTGTTGTGAATGTCGTGATTCTGCAAAGGGCTTTGTTCCAACGAACAGAGGGTGGCCAACAATGATTGATAATGACTGGCAAGTGGTAGTTGATGGTGGTTATCGATTGCAGGAGTTGGAAGCATTTGTCAAATCTTCCAATAGAACAACTCTGAAATTCAACTCCTCTCAATCCAAGTCTAGTTCTTTTGGTTTATCATCCCCCATAGTTTTTTATGAGGAAATAGAGCTCTATTTAAGAATCTGAGTGTGCATCCCCTATATATACAAAAGAAAACCGAACCACTCTATCAAACAACCAAGAAATATTCCCTCAATCAAATAATATTTTGTGGATATTTAAGTATTTTAACGATGCCGAAATTGAATTATCTTGGGCTCGTTGGATTCTTCTCATTGAGACGTTTGTTTGTACTATAAGCTTCTCGGATTTGGAATCCATTTGACATTCCAATCAGCCACACAAAACTTCTAAATGTAGTTTAATGACTTTATTTGGGGTTTATTTGACTACAACTTAGAAAAGTTTAGTATCATTAAGTTTTTCTCATCGAGCGAGCCATTTAAATAAAAAATTTGAAAGATTTTTAATTTGACTTTTGTGTTTTATTACTAAAACATGTTTTAAGATTCATGTCGCGCCTCAAAATTTATGTTAAATAATAAAAGATAATTGTTGACCTATCAGTTTTAATTATTTTTTAAAAAAATTTAACTTTAATGTTATTTTAATTTATTTTTTAATATAAAAGTAGGAAATTTATTTATAATATGGCCTGCGTGTTCTATGCAACAATCTTCTATAATTTGTATATTGGATTAAAACAGTCATAAATTATATTGTTATATTATATATATGACAAAATTTATAAGTTTATTATAAAATTAGCATACTACAACATGCGCTGAGAAAATTAATATTAAAAGATTCACGAAGATTAAATAATGTTTCATAAAAAGCGTGCAACATAATTGAATTTAATTTAAATTATCTTATTATTAAACAAATTAATAATTAGATGTCTATCGTTTATAAAATAAATCACGTGGTGATCAATGTCAATAAAATATTTTAAAGTAATTTAAACTAAAAAAATCAATTGTTTAGAAACGCAAGACCATAAACACTGCCAATAAAGATTTATCTGTATAAGTCGCCTGCTAAATGATTTATTTCTTTTATTCTTATTTGTTTCTTAAGAAAGTCAACAGTATAACCATATTCACATTAGTTTGGTCAATCAAATCATTGTGAATCCCAAAGCATACATAAAAAGTCATTTTAGATTATCAAAATTGAACCTATAACTCTAAACTCATTAAGGCTCGAGCAATTATTACATCCAGTGAATGTATGTGCGGTGGTATTGTGGTTATATTGTGATGATATTGTCACAATATCACCACAGCACCACCAAAAATACCATCAATCTGCACCTACATTCACCGCATGTAATATATTCACCTAAGGTTTAAGACGCTTATTGTCTTGAGTCGCCTGAAACCGTCACTTATGAATCAACCTTACACATCACTGAAGTATTAATTATTGAACTTGCTAATTGTAATTTAAAAATGTGTCAGCACGAATCTCTAGAAAATCTGACAAATACCGAAGGAGCTAACATGGTGAGTTAGGGCCAAATAGGAGCAGTTAGAGCATGCATGCATATGCTTGGATCTTGTTGGTCGAGAGAAGTTCATTGGGCTCTTGTTGGTAGGGAGAATCTCACCCCATGCCTAACGAAAGTTAACAACCCTCACAAAAGGTAACTCGAATGCATCTCACACTAACTACATGACATGATTCGTCATCAATGCAGAGCGAACAGCAGAAGCCGCCAAATCTTAGATAAATAGCTGACACCTTACGGTCAACCCTTCAGCCATGGTCCCCGGATCACAAACTGGCTAAATGACTTTTAGGCTACTGACCATATCATTAAGTACACCTAAAGTGCTCCATATCGTACGTACTTTACTAGGGATACAGATGTAATCTTACGATTTCTTGTTTTTTTTTAAATAAGAGCCCCTTCCATGAACAAAAGTTACATAATTTTACTGTTTACTACGATGCTTTCTCTGCTCTTTTCTTCTCTCTTCTCTCTCTCTCTCTCTCTCTCTCTCTCTCTCCCCCTCTCACTCTCTCTCCCACGTGCGCGCACGCACTCTATCCTTTGGTGTGTCTTCAAGGCACACTTGGGTTCAATATTCTGAAAGTTGCACTCAGCGTTGAGTCATGTTGTCGACAAGAAAAAAAGCGCAATAACAACAACAGCAGTTGGAAACAATTTTTGATGTCGCATACGTAAGATGCCACGTAAGCACTATGGAACCGTGCATAATGCATGTGTTGACTCCTAAGGTGCAAAACATCCATTGAAGACTCTTCTGTGTGTGTTGAGGGGAACACAACTGAAATTTTTTGCTAGACTTTAGTTGTCGCGTAGGTAAAGGCCCATTGGCAAATTTTCGGTCGAATGTTTTTGATCAGATTAGCGGATCTCATTACTAGTCACGTGCGAATCAGTCTTAAATTGACTTGATCAACGAAAAAATTGACTTGATGACTTTGGATGATGAAAATGGTTATGCGAGCTCGTCCGGAACGTCGATTTTACCTAGGAAGGATAACCACATTGTTGAGGTTACATGCGCGGGTGAATAGTGCACAAATCTAGGCACTTTAAAAAAATTGACTAAAAGAATGATCATAGCAATATAAAAGGATTAAGAACCATGACACAAAAGACCCACTACTCACCTATACAAAAATGCGCATGCGTGTGTCAACAAATATTTTCTCGCGTGCACACCTATACACTATGTGCTTGTGCAACTCCGCGTTATAGCTCGCCTCTTCATCTCTAAGCCCAACACCTCGTGTGTGCTCTTGCGCACACCAGAAAGACCCACCTCTGTGCAGCTGCGCCTCTAGTGCACTTTGCGTGTGCTACCAAGCATGCATCTGTTCAACCTACCCGTACCCCTGCTTGCAACGCACGCCTAACCATGCTAGTTACATACATTTCATGCACGTCCATGCCCGCAGCTGGCCACCGGTATCTACGCCCCAACTACTCCTGTTGGTGTGCTAGCATGTGCACCTGTGCGCAACTAGTAGCCAAATCCATCCATTAGACTAACTTTTTGACTTTTGAACCCCCCTCACCCGCCCACCCACCCCGGCAGCCTTTGGTAATGTGATCAATTATAGCGATCAAATAGAGTTCCCCCATGTTAGAACACTTCCTTAGTAGCCAATGTAAGAGGTCCTATGTGGATAAAAACCCTATTTTATAATAGTTTTGAGGGAAAATAGCCACCAATAGATGGTTGCCTTGGGGGTTAAGTGGGCAATCCGGAAATAGAGTTAGAACACTCATTTTTAACTGAGGAGAATTGACTTGGAGCTAGTGAGGGCATCTAAGAGAGAGAGCTAGAGAGTAGAGAGGAGTACCTTAAAGAAAATCATTCTTCTTCTCGGTTTCTTCCCCTTTTATTCTTGTGGATCTACATCTTCTTCCTCACATCCTGACTCTCCATTCCTCCTGAGTGTGAGAAAGTGGGAGCTGTTAGGAATTTCCTTTGCATAAGGAAGCTTCTTCTATCATGGGAGAAGAAAGGAGTCCCCTCCATCATAACACTAAGGAGAGCAAGGACAAGTAAAGAGCATGTGATTTCAACCGTCACATAGGTGAAAGCTCCTAGCCTCTTCCTTTCCTGCTTTATTAGAGAAGCTTCTTGATCTGTCTTGATAGAGATCTATGGACTTTGGCTGTCTCGATAGAGAAAGAATTTAAGATTAGGAGTTTTTTTTGGCATTTTCTTAATGAACCCAAGAGGAAAACATACCCTTCTTTAGCAAAAAAAACTAAAAATATTGGATTGTAGTAATCCTGCGATTGGTTTGGTGATTCCATTTATTATATGGGTTGGATGGAACCATTAAGTGGTTTAGAGAATGGAGATCACTATGATGCTTTGTTCCCTAGGCCAGGAATCTTCATCTATATATAAATCATTCAGCTCATAAAGGGTTCTCTTCATAAAAGAAGTCGTTTGTCATGTTGTCCAAATTAACCAGAGATGGTCTTCCTATCAGCTTACATTGTAAGCTTAAAAAGGAAAATAGGTTGCTACATCTATTCATATAAAGTTAAGATTCCATGAGGTCATTAGAACCAACGCGATTTGTCGTCAAACCCGATCGAGTCATAATTTTGCTTGCACGTGTTTCATATTTTATCACATGTATTACATGATCTCCATCACTTAAATTGATGGGCTACCAATGACTCGATCGCATCAATCGGTGATTTTCGTCTCTTCAAACAATCAGCCTCCAATGACCTGATCGCGTTGATTAACAATCCACGTCTCTTTGATTGATCGACCTCTAACGTTTCGATCGCATCAATCAAAGATTTCCATTGTTTTGATCGATCAGCAACCAATAACTAATCGCATCGATCAAACACCAATGTGATTGCATCGATCGGTGATGTCGGTCTTCGATCGACTGGCCTCCGAAGACATGATTATATCGATCAGCAATTCAAACGCTTCGATCGACCGATCTCCGATGACCTGATTTCATTGATCGTTGATCTCTGTTGATTCAATAATTAGCCCCCACAACCCTTTTTCTCTTATAAAACCTGCATATAGTGGCTCTGTCTAGATCTTTGGATGCTTAGGAAGGGGTCAAAACATGGAGACCTTGTCAATGCATACGGTAGCTTTTTCCCAACATCCTGTACACCAGATGTTGTGATTAGGACACATACGTTAGATTGTGTGTTTGGCTAGGATTAGGATTCTAGGTAGCATATTTGATGCTCTGACTGTAGTTCCCTTTGCTTGTGCCCTAGCCAGGAGTAACTTTGTTTATGCATTAGCAAGGTGTAAATTTGATTGTGTCTTTTGTGTGTTTCTGAGCTTGAGACATGCACAATAGTGTGTTAGGGCTAATTTTCTTGCAGAGAGACATGGCTAAATAACACACACATATAACAGGGAGGAGCAAATAATGATTTTAAAGTTAAAAATTTTCTGCAACTTCCACTAAGCTCTTTTTGCCAGGCATGTCTCATATGCGATGCCAGAGATAACTGTTACTAAATTTTATACAGGTCGAGTCCTTTTT
The DNA here is from genome assembly GCA_022702705.1 of Papilionanthe hookeriana x Papilionanthe teres. NCBI lineage: Eukaryota > Viridiplantae > Streptophyta > Magnoliopsida > Asparagales > Orchidaceae > Papilionanthe > Papilionanthe hookeriana x Papilionanthe teres. Next base: position 31,452,719 of record CM040435.1, read on the forward strand.
ATTTTACCATGTATTTCATAAAGTCCTTATAAATGAGTATATAATAAAAATAAGGTATATGCACAGGTTCTAAGGAACACGATGCATGAAACACGTGATGAGGAATCAGAAGTAGCAGGCTCGTCCTATACCGTAAGTCTGAATCTTTATTCTCATATAGAATTATAATCGGACTTGTATATGCATACTCTGGCCACTTTCCTACTTTCTGGGAAGTGGTGCCAACCCAACGACACCGACATATTCTATATTTTGCTTTGCATTTGCATGCTTAAAATTTTATGTTACACCCTTCTCTTTTGTGTGGTTTGTCTGGGATTAATCACATAATATAAATTAGGTTATTTAGGACCTAAAATTTTAAATTATTCAAAAGTTCTAATAAAATTTTAAAATTACCCTAAGATTTTAAAACTGCACTTTACTTTCCTACATGTCCTTAAAGCCAGTTTTAAAATGTGTTACACAGCGTTGGCATATCCCAAGTCATGTTAATAGAGATTCAACAATCTAATAACCCCCTAAACCCCCAGAGATAACTGCATTGCATCTTGCATGCCTGAGAAGGAGTCTCTGCACTCCTCTAAATAGACTGGCCCAACATAAATTTTTACCTTAGGTGGTTGTAGAACGACTAGGTCATTAGAAGGCTCCCCATTCAAGAAAAGGGTTTAAGACCTTTTGTTAGAGCACTCTATCTTGCTAAGCTGGCCTCTCTTTCCTTTCCTAGAGGTAGCTCGCCACTTATGTTTGACAAGTTTATGTCTAACTTCTACAAAATCCTACCTTTAGGATATTTGGGTAGAGTTTCATTCTCATGACCTTAGGGCAACCGAGGTTCTTTTAGATGATGCAATTCATGGATTGTTGCAAAATGAGCCTTCGATCGAGTTGAGTTGACTACTTTTTCGACTAGGTAGACTTGGGGTCCAAATAGCGTAAGATGAATGATCCATAGTTTCTAGACCCAGCTATTTCTACCTGATTTGTTTCACTCTCTCCTTTCCATTGTGTACCCTTGTTGAGCCCTGTCCTTAATGTTTTTGTTGATGTAATGGTGTGCCTCACTTAGCTAACTAGTCACTACCTATTTACAACATGACAATTTTCCCTCTTACCTTACGACCCAGTCTAACCTTAAAGTGGTGTGATATTTCCTACTAGATGGCCTGGTTATTTCACAGGCTTCGAATGCATATGAGTCTCTACCCATTTGGGACAGTGAGAGGCCTACTATCTACCTTGTGGCATAACGAGAGCTCAAAAACTCCTTGCTAGTCTTCGCTCAATTGTATGTAAAACTCCTCAAATGATAGTATTTTTGGGCAACCCCTGAGCTATAGCTAACCAAATGGATTATAGCCTTTTGAATGTACATTTGACACCATAAAAAAATTAATAAATTTGGTTCTTTGGTTTGGGTAGCTCACGTAGTTATTCTTTCGTAGATATTTGGTTCAAGATGCTTCTGTTTAAACTTGTTTGAACATGCACTCATGACCTATCACACGAGGTATATTGAACATAGGCTCCCCACGTTCTTTTTTAAATTTGTTTGTCATCAATGCATTTCCATAATTTTTCTAATTCTATTCTTCTCTGAATCATCCATATGATTCATAAGAGAGACCTATTTAAAAGAGGGAATTATACAACAATAAACAAGCTTACAACTCTAAGTTATTTTCAAAAAAGAACCAAAACATATTGGGAACTCCACTGGGGAAGAGGTTGTCTCTCCATTTTAGGAGTCCTACTTACACTTGTGTGACTTAGTTCTCTTTCTCCTAGAATCATTATTTTGTATTTTTTAGACCCTTTTTGCTTCAGATATATGTGGCAGTTGCTTTGGTTAGCAACTTGGCACTACTCTGTCCGTTTTCTTTACCCTCAGCATCGATGTTGTTGTATACTATTTTATTGGTTCTTCTAACATTTCCTGTTATGATATTTGTCTTCTTTTGCTAGAGATGTTATAAATAACAATACATAGAATTCTGTTCTGGAATTCACTAAAATGTGTTGTGCTAAATTGGAGCAATGATATTCTTTACCCTTACTAGAGATGTTATAAATAACATAGGTTAATCTATTGCTTTATAAATCTTGAAGACGCGCTAGGCAGAAAAGATACTAGCTCTTACTTTAGAGTTTCCTCTTCTCTCTCCACCTAGGGGCTAACATATCATATCAGAATATAAAATAATAAATTGAATTGGGGGCTTTAGCTTGTCACTCTAAAGTCCTCTAACTCTACACTCATCAAAGTATATATCCCTATTTATTCGCACTCAATCATATGGATTACATTCTCACCCATATAATTTCATGTGATTCTTTCCAATTGTTGACTGAGATAATACCACACCGGTTCTTACATATTCTCACATCATATATTAACATCTTATTTGGCCAAATCAAGAAGTAAATGAAGTGCAATGTTTTGAATCATCACAACTTCTTCCAACATTGAATTCCTATACTTCACACAACATTCTTCCATAACTTTATTACTTCATCATTTTAAAGAAAAAGATAAAGAAAACTACTTAGAGTTCATGGAGAAAATACAATCACAACTTGGTTTAAAAGTAGAAATCATAGTGAAAACACAAGAAGTCTTAATTAAAAACTAAATGTAATAACAAATATAAAGACTTATCTGTAAATATTCTTCACCAAACACTTGATGTTCCATTGAAAACTTTGCTTTTCCTTACAATACTCCTCAGATGTTGGCGCCCAACTCTAAGGATTCCAAATCTCACTTCTAATCCTAATATAAACTATAGTAAATTATGTAGAATGGTGAAGTGGAGTACTATAATACTAAATAACTCTCTTACACAATAAACATAAACCACACTCTCCAACAACAACCATTTTTCTGATTTATAAGCCCTCATTTTATAATTTTCCAATAGATGCCTTCGTATCTCTTCAAATTTTCAAGATTTAACGAATCCTCCAAGAGATGCATCCATTCAAGTAATTTGAACTAATGTTGGCACCAATAGGAATTTACCCACCTTTGTACCAAGAGATGCCTCTAACTCCTCTTCAAAATTGCGCAAAAAATTAAATAACTTCTCTTTGGTAACTGCCGCATGTAAGCGCGAGTCTCGGCGCTTAGCTGCGAGGCTTCTGGCATGTAAGCTCTAGGTCTGGGCTCATAGCCTTGGAGCTCTGGCGTGTAAGCGCGAGTCCAGGTGCTTAGTCTCCACTGATCAATATTGCATCTTTCTTCATTTTGCTCCAAATTTGATTCTTATTCACTCCTTTCATCGCAATCATCCATTTAATTATACTTGCAAGAAACAAATACACAAAATACCTTCCATTAAAGTGCAATATCATCAAAAATAGGTACAAAAATATCTATAAAAATACTATATATTTTAGGTGTATCAAACCCCCCCAAACTTGAAATGTTATTTGTCATCAAGTGACACTTTAATCATATAAAAATCAAACAAACAAATTATGTGATTAGTTTCTTTAGGAGTTTCTAAAATTTTATTCTAGAATTGTAGTAGTCCAATTTAGGAAATTTTTAGTAAATAAAACCAATTTAAAGTTTAGAAATCTCTTAGATAAATGTCAATGAAAAATATGAGTTTCTATCTTATTCAGAAATACTTGTAGATTTTTCAAAATATAGGGTTTAAGCATTTTATTCTCTTTACTTCAAAATCTTTGCTAAAAATAATTATACAAACTATATTATATTTATAAGTTCCAAGATTATTCTCAAGTCTTACACTCTAGAAAGATCAGATGTGGACCCAATTTTTGATTAGGCCCTTAAATCTTCAAGCTTTTCCTTCCATTTCACATACTATTTTCACTTTTTCTTTTCTTTTTCTTTTTCTTTTTTCTCTTTTTTTTAATAAGGCAAGGATTACTTTATCTGGATAGACCTTTAAAAATTTTGAATTCCACCCTTCTTTTCCTGAAGGATAAAGGTAGATATATATCTTTAACTCAGAAATAAAATAAAGGTTTTTAAAATTATTTTTAACAAACAAAATTTAAGTATTAAAAATAAAAGTCTAATCCTTCTATTTTTCTAAAAATACAACTTTACATACTAAAAATAATTACAAAATATTTATCACTTCTTCACTAAGAATTTTTTTTAACTTTAAATTTTTCATCCTTACTATAGATTTTCACTAAATTCTTTTACTTATTTCTATATTCAAAATTTTATTTCCCTAATATAACTTTATAAACATAATTATTCTTCAATCAAAATCTAAATTTTATTTATAACACATTTAGGAATAAATTAAAGTTAGGTTTTTGAAAAAAATTTTTATTATCCCCCCCAAACTTTACGTTTTTTGTTATAATAAAAATTCAGGCATAATAAAAAGATACATTGGCAGGAATATATAACTATAAGTATCATTCTTGCAGGAATTTTATATCCTAAATATGCAGGTATAAGAATTAAAATTAGGAATGAAAATAACTAGTTCAAATATTTAGCTTTATATTTTTTAAAAGAAATTCAAAAGACTTCAAAATTAGTGGAGGAAGTAAAAGCAAATTCACACATACTTAAACAGAAATCCGCAGCTAAAATATATGTGGAAGTAAATTGAAAAGTTAAGCATGAAATTTAAATAGTGTTTTAAACTTTCCTAAATAGTTTCTGCAATAAGTTCTATACTAACAAACAACGTACACTACAAATTCACTAACACATTTACTACCACAAAAACACTAAATATTCACATCACATATCTCAAACAAACAACATTCACAAATAACATAAAAAAAAACTAAAGTAGCTCAGTAACAATTACATTAGTCACAATTACAACAAAATAGTTCACTTAACAACCTAAATAGTAAATAACAACGCATTCAGAATAAAAAGTATAACACAAATCACATAACATAACCCAACACAACAAAGAACAAAACATCAATCCTAATCCTCATCATCTTCTTCATCATTATCTCCTTCATTTCAGGTACGTGTAAGCTCATATAGGGTAAAGTGTGGATGTGAGGGTAACACAACAGTATAGTCACATCTGATCAATCTATTCATATGACTGTGATAGTTCACCTCATACTCACTATATCTTTGAAGATAATCCCCAATATGATCTACCTTTCTATATCATGAACTCAATCAGCAGTATAATTGAGAATATATTTCATTTTATTTAAAAGTTAAATCTGAGAATCAGAAAACTGACCTGAAGATGCCTGAGATGTTGAAGCATGAGATGTAGAAGCAGTAGAAGTAAATGCACTTGAAGCTTAAGAAAATCCTCCTCTCCTACCAAAAAGTGAATGCTCAACATATGCCTTCACATTCATACTAGTAATATGTTTAAGAGGCTAAAGGACCTCTTCCCAATTTTTAGATCATACACTAGCCCGCTCACACAACGAATGTATAAGGGAAGAAAATCCCATACCTGCAGTGGTGGTAGCTCTGACAGACATCCAAATACAATCATAAATAATCTTCCCAATATCTATCACCTTCCTCTGCTGAATACAGTAATTCAATGTAGCTCTTTCTCTTGTCACCTCACTTAGATGATTAGTAGGAAGCAACTTGGATGATATGAAATAATGCTAGGCCTTAGAGGTGGCAACTCTTCTCTCATTCCTTATTTTCCGTAATCCTCTTCCACCGGTCAAAGAAGAAATGATTTCATCCAATTCTTCTTCCGTAGGATTATAATTTGAATAGAAACAAAATGTATTAGGCGGCAGCAGATAAAACTCGTTTATTACCTCAGGAGTAAAATGAACCAACTGTCCTCATACTAACACAAAGTTTTCTTCTGAGTCCGGGAGATTTTCATGGAGCTCTTGTACAACAGAAGTAACAGCCGTGAAACAATAGAATCTATCATAAAGGCTTATAATTATCTTCTATTACTCCTCCTAGATTATCAAAACCTCACTCCTGAATTAGTTTACATGATTGTAGAGCTTGCATGTATCGATCTTGAGCTTTAGAACTTATGAACTTGTCTGAATCAAAAGTGGATTTCGCCTTGCTTCTCTTTGGTGCCATTTCTAAAATTTTCATAAAAATTACCATAAATTCCACATTTAACTTAAAATCACTAAATTTAACTTTTGAAGGCTTAAACTACTATATCCATGTAATTTCCAAAGCTTTTTCATAAATTTTCACCATGAATAGTGATTTTCGGATTTCTTCAAAATGCACTCAAACTATATGGTGTAAATAAAAATTTTTTACATAGGAGTAGTGCTTTTACCTCAAGAAGATCAAATCTAGCAATTTCCACTTGAAACGACTCAAAAATAACAAATTTTGGTGATACCCTAACTTCCCAAGTCGCGAACTTCGATCGAAGAAGACGATGGGGGTGAAATAAATTATGATTTTTTGGACTTTTAAAACTTAAAAACTGAATTTCACGAACCGACGCCTAAGTGTGAAAGTTCGGCACTTAGCCGTGAAGCATTGGCGCATAGGACGGCGTCTCAGTGCTTACCCGCGAATATGTTGTTTTCGATTTTTTTTAAATACACATTTTAGCTCACTTATTCAACCCTAAATTTTTTTAATAATTATATCATCTCCTTATAATCTTCTTATCTCCAGAATTACACTTTTATAGATTAAAAATGGATTCAACACAAGTTTTACACAAAATAAATTTCTTTATTAAATAAAACAAATAAAAATTACAAATACAAACCACAAGTCTTTAATCCAAGATCCTTGGATAAGATCTCATCTTTTCTACTCTCAATAAAACACTTAAACAAAACACTAAACAAATACTTAAAACACAAACAAATTTATAACACACAATAAAATATAAAACACTAAACACAAACAATTAACAAGACTGAATAACACTTAACACAACATAAGAGCATAATTTCATTCTCTATTAGGTTGAACATATCCAAAACCTCCATTAGTGCCATCTGAACCATTTGTTATATAGATTTGATAGAACAAACGATGGTTGAAAAGTCTTACTGAATCTTCTTCTATCCACTTGTTCTTTAAAAACATTGGTTGATCTGCTTCTTCAACATGACTGGTATGAATAAATTGCATTTTTAATTGCCATCCAATATGTGCTAAATGTACGTTAGTTTCATTTACCTTTGCTTCGATTGATGCAACATCAGCCTCGATCTTTGCAATCTTCTTTGTTATTCCTTAAATACCAACAGCTAGAAATACGTTATATAACTCTTGCGCACTCTCACAGAAAATTTTTTTCTTATTTGCATCCTCTTTCTTCTTAATTTTACCCTCCCAAGAAGACATTTTTCTAACTTAAGCTCTTCTTTAAGGCTCTTAGAGTGGAAATTTGGAATTGGATGAATGTCCTTTAATCCAGCTCCTATTTATAGGATTTAGATGCTTAAGAACCGTCCTCCCAGGATCTATATCCATAAAATCATGTCCCGTTCAACTGCCCCATGATAATGGCTTCTATAATCACATTTTCATGTTTTTCATAACTCCGGTGCCTAAGCGCTAACTGCTGGTGCTTAGCCGCCAGTGCTCAATTTAGCACAGGTCTGCTAAACGTCCGAATACTCATTTTAACTCATCCAATTTATGAATTAAGGTCTCAATAATCTCCACTAATATAATGTAATTAAAATACTACTATATAATTCATACTTCAAACCAAACATCAACCACACAAAACAAACTCAAAATAAAGCACATCGGTAACTACGGGTTGCCTCCCACAAAACGCTTGGTTTAGTGTCGTCAGCCTGAACCTAATATTTATTCTGGGTGACTCAACATCATATTCTCATCAAGTTTAAGTTGATCTACTATGATATAAGGTTTCAAGCGATGACCATTCACTTTAATTATTTTCTCAGTTTTAGGATCTTTAATATAGGGATAAACTTTTATTACAATAAATGGGCCCCACCTGAACTTAAGTTTTCGAGCAAATAATCTTAATTTAGAATTGTACAGTAAAACTTATTGTTCTGGCTCAATATTTTTATTCAGAATCTTACAATCATGTAACATCTTCATCTTTTCTTTATATATCTTAACACTTTCATATGATTCATTCCTTATCTCTTCAAGCTAATTTAATTGCAATAATTGGTGCAACTTTTTTAATTTGCCAAAATTTATGAACTCAGATTTTTATATATATTGATTTAGTTTGCTAACGAGTCACAGAATTAAACACAAGTATACGTCTCGCTCAAGTAATACAGGGCTCTAGTAGAGTCCAAGATATTGATCCCACAGGGAGGCAATTAATTTTATGGCGCAGCACATAAATGGCTTCTTGAATCACAGCATAATTGCAATTAATTTTAATTATTAAAACAAAGACAATAGTTGTAGTTACTACTCCTACCAAAGTACGTTATATCATTTTAGCAAGTTAAACTAACACAAAACTAAAGTTATAAAAAAGTTCAGATGTATGAAAGAGTCTTCCTCCTCTCTAATTATAATATGATGATTTTTGTGACATTGATTAGTGATGCAAATGTATTGTGTCAATGAGGAGCATTCCTATTCTTTACCCTTTTCCAAGCACATAAAGAACATTGGCTAATCCTAAGTTTAGTCCCCAAGTTTGTGGTTAGGCTAGGAGGATACTGGCTCTCACTCCAGAGCTCCCACTTCCCTTCCCCTGAAGGCTAACTCTGGCTTTGGTTTTCAAACCCTAGGACTAAATTAAGGATTTCAGCCTGTCACTTTGAAATCTCCAATTCTACGCCCATCAAAGTATATTTCCCTATTTATTTGCACTCAACCCCCATGAATTACTTCTCTCATTCATGGACATTAAATGTGACCTTCCTTTTGTTGTGAAACTCATAATCCTTTCGGAACATATGTTTCCCAACAAGTTTTAACAATTTAATTGGCCAGATCAAAAAGTATGAAGTTCGAAGTGAAAAGGTCATCACAAATTCTCCATAATAAATTGACACATCATTTTCATATCACAACATCAACACATCACATGAAAAGGAGGAAGACAAAGAAATCTACTCAAGACTCAAGAGGAAAAGATGATAAAACACAGATTTTATATATAAAAGAAACATCATACAAACAGAGTAAAGAAAAGACAACTTATCTCAAACTCTTCCCAAGCAAATCTCAAGGAATTCCTTTGACTGCTCTTCTTTCTTCACAACAACACACAATTCTCTCTTTAGATAAGTAAGGAAGAAGAAATCTCTCACTTTCTCTCTCCTCCTATACTCCTTAGAAGAGAACACACAAAACCTAGATTTCCTAAATAAAATGAAAAGAAACTCACTCTTCACTCTCTCTACACTCTAAACTCTCTCCCTTCTTTAAATTTGGCTCCAAAGTAGTTTAAATTTGGCCACGACTGACTTCCCAAGAGTTTCTTCAAGCAACCCTCCAAAATCTGGCCAAATACATTGAATCTAGTTTGCAACCGGGATAGGGCGCGGTCCGGCGCAAGATAGAGTATCGTCCGACGCTATTTTCTGCCATTTGCATCCAAAGTCTTTGTAATTTGGCGCGGTCCAGCGCTGGTGACAGCGTTGTTCAACGTTAATTCAATAAAATGAACTTTTTCCCCTTTTCATTCCAAATTTTCTCCTTTTCGCTTCCTTTTGCTCCAAAGGCCTAAAATTATTGTACCTGCATGAAATCATGAAAAATACCTTTCTTTAAAGTGCAATATCATCAAAAATAGGTATGAAATGGACATTAAAAAGCTATCAAATTTTCAGTGGATCAAGATCCCCCAAACTTAACTATTACTTATCCTCAAGTAATTTTAGTTAATACATAAAATAATGATCCACTGTAATGAACATTCTTTTTAGAATACCATAATTTTGACTTAGATAAGTACAATACTAAAATTTTCAGAAAGATCTTTGAAAAATTCAAGTAAATTCTGCAGGTGTAAGACTATCTAGTAATCAAGTCTAAGAGTTCTAGCCTTCTATTCATTTCAAAAATGACTGTAGATTGTCCTATTAAGGCATTTAAAAGGTTTACATGAAAAGAAGTTTATGAGAACACTACTAGTAAAGATGCTAATCCACACATATAAGTTCAGGAAAGTAATTAAGTTCTTCCATTTAGGTATGTCCAGGTGAAGCCAATTATTGATTAGGCATCTCATCAAGCTTCTCCTCACTTTTCTTTCCTTCTTTTCTTCTTTCTTTCTATTTTTTTTATTTTGCATTTTTTTTGTTTTTCTTCTTTCAAGTGAGGATTACTGTATCTGGATAGCCTTTAATAATTTTGAACTTCACCCTTTTCACCCTAAATTTGAAACTTACCACAATCCTTTACCTTATAGGCATTTCTTTAGCTTAATATTGATTCATCATAGAGTCTCAATCCTTTCCTAGCACATAAAATTTAAAGGTTCTTAATATTCTAAACATACAATTTTTCTTACTTTGAATAGTTGACTATAGTCATATTCTAAATATTTTAGCCTACAAAATTACTTTTCATTACCAAATACTTTCATTCAATTTTACAAAATACTTAAATAAAATAAAATTACTATTATTTGAAATTAAATTCTATTACATGAAATCATGTTAATAATTTTAAAAATACTTTTAAATGAGAATAATTAATAGTTAATTCTTTCCCTTCCCCGAACTTAAATTTTTGAATATCATTATAGTTAGCATGGGAAGAAAGAAAAGATATAAATATATATAACTCATACCTCAATATGTTGGGTTTTTCATACCTTTGAGTTTAAGCAGGTTTTCCTTCATAAATTAGAACAGTATGCCTGAAATAATTAAGAGCATTTCTACACAAATATGGATTAGACATTTGTAAGGGAAGAAGTTTAAAGACATAAAACATAAACTATGCACATAACATTAACATCCAACCGTTACTATCACAAATTAAACTAACAAACCAAACACATACAAACTCTACTATCACATCACATACTTCACAATTCAATATAAAGTCTGCTACAAGCACAACCAAATACAAATTACATCACAGATACAAATCAGAGAGAGTCTCAAGTACATCACATATACAAAATACAAATACAAAAAAAATATCAAAGAGAGTCTCAGGTAGATCACATATACATCAAAAATACAAAGTACTATGAAAAATAAAAATAAAACTACCAATCATCATCTGCAGGAGCTCCACCATCATCAGGTTCTTCAGGCTAGTATGGAGTGTACACAAGGTAAGAAGGAAATACAACACTAGTTTCTTCCTTGAAAAATCTCATCTGTGTGACATGATAAGCTATCTCATATTCTCGCCACCGCACTTGATAATCATCATTTATCTTATTCCTTACTTCTAGTCCTTCTACTCTAGTGTTCAACTTTTCTAACTGATCATAACATCATGTAGAGTAGGCTCCCTAGATGTAGACGGTCTCTCATGACTACAAGAAGGTTCATCAACATTCTTACTCCACATCCATCCTACATGGGCTTCATAGTTTTTCAGATTTAGCTTACTAATGGGCTTCAGGGGATGGACTACCTCATCATTATCTTCTGTTGCTATACCTGATTGAAAACATAAGGCATGAATCAGGCTAGGGTGTCCCAGTCCACCTGTAGTCTCTCCTTTTGAACTTGTCAAAATACTCTTATGAATAATATCCCCAATATTAATATTGTTCATGTTCTGAATACAGTAATTCATAATAACTCTTTCTACAGTAGCCTAGCTGTGATGGCTGGTGGGCATAAGTCTTGCAGAAATGAAATAATGCTAGGCTTTTGATACAAGATTTAAAGTAGAAAGGGGGAAATTAACTTTTTTCCTCTCTTTAATTTTCCATTCCCCTTTTCTGTCAGTCAAATAATTCATAACCATATAAAATTCTTCATTTGTAACGGAAAAATTTTTGTATTCACACAAGAAAGGTTCTCTCAATTGATAAAGTGAATTGATGAGGGCAGAGGTAAATTTAACCATTTGTCCCCTAACCATGATATATTTTCTCTCAGAATAATAAAAATTAGCATAAAACTCCCTCATAATCCCTAACATCACTTCAACAGTAAAATAACATAAAATCTCCCATTGACGATTCACAATCAGTTCTTCAATCGTACCTCCGGGATTTTCAAAGGCTTTTTCTTGAATATATTTCTTATTGATGAGAAATGTACTGAAGCAGGAATAAGCCTTGAAATTCACAAATTTACTTTCATCAAAATCAAATTTTCTCTTCCCCTTAGCCATTCTTGGAGCCATTTGTCTAAAAATATCAAATTTATCCAAATCAATTTCAAAATTGCAATATAATGAATCCAAAGTAAATTTAAATAGATACGAACTCCAATGCCATGGATAATCTCCAAATTTTCTCTATAATCCTCAAATTTATATATCTTCCTAATGTAGGAGATTTCCACGGTTAAAATCGAAAAAAATTAGATTAAAGTGTAGCTCTTACCAAGAGAAGATAAAATTAGAACTTTTGCGACCACGAAATCGTTTCATATCCAAATGGTAGTGAGCCCAAGGTACGAAAATTGGCCCTGGATTGAGGTAGAAGACGATGGTTTGGGTAAAAATGGCGGGCCTCAGGGTTAAATCGTGAAAATTTGGAGTTTAGGGACTTTTTTTTTGGTCTAGCTCTGTCCGACACTAGTGACAGCGCTGTTCAGTGCTATTTTCTGCTCTTATAGCCAAACTCTCTGTCTTTGGGTGCGGTCCGGTGCTGGTGACGGCACTGTTTGGTGTCAGTTCAAAAACTGGACTTCCGACTTTCTTTTGCAATTTTGATCTTTTCAAGCCTGCTCTGACTTCTAATTAGTCTAATTAAGCATTGAATAACATTCTAAAGTCATGGAAAATGATATTTCTTAACACAAACAAAATAAAACACCCCTTTCATATACAAAATTCAAGTTACAAACACATACAAATAACACTAAATACTACACATTGTCGAGCCATAAAATTCTAAAATTCAGCGTTGCACACGACCACAACACAATAACGCTGAAAACTAAACAAGAAAGCAAGTTCAAACAGAACATCGAAGTAAAGCAAAGCAAAGCAAAGCAATCAGTTCAATTACTCAAAAACATAAGTACAATAATCAAGTCTTCATTCTTCCTCCGAACTATAATCAACTCTAAGATCTCCAATTGATTGAATGTGAATGAATAAATTATAAAAAGGGCAAAATGATAATTCTTCAGTTGAATCCTCCTCAATCCAACCTTTCATCTTCATCAAACATGTCAAAATTCCTTCAAGATACCTAGAATGATTAAAGTGCTGCTTCATTCTCCAATCCAGATGATTAAAGAAGTCAGATAGATTGTTGATTGCATTCATCAGGTGTTGCGTTTCCTTCTCCAGTTTTTTAATTTTCTTCAAGATGATCTGTGAACTTTCAGAAAAGTAAGGAGGAATACGTGTCGACCTCTGAGATGGTTGATCTTCAATGATACTCATGTCATTCATATCTCCATCTGCCTGGTTACTTTATTCATCTGCTGGGTCTATAGGCTTCCAAGGTAGAAGTACTCTTCCCAATTCTCATATGGCACTTATGATTGACTGCAAAGGAGAAATATTGTGGAAGGAAGTCCAAACCCATACTTTGATCCATGAAAGATCAATCCCAAAACAAACTTAACAATTATCGAACCAACTTTAATAGGCATTCTTATTGAAATGCAACAGTTCAGGATAACACACTCCTTAGTTACATTACTGATTTTCATATTTGGGAGCAATTTTGCACATATGAAATAATGTAAGTGCTTCAAAGTAGGATTTAACAGTTTGGTCGAAAAACTTTCATACCTGTTATCTCTTATCTCCCAATCATCACTTTCATCTGTCAGATATCTATATATATCATTCATCTTGTCCTTCGTTGGGGCAAAGTTTGAATAGTGGTAGATTGGCACATTCTCAATCATGTATAAATTATTAATTTTTGTAGGAGTAAATGTGAAAAACCTACCTCGCACATAAACTGATCCTTCGTTGATTCCATAAAAATCTGCATAAAAATCCTTCACAACTGGGACAACTACGACTGTAGTAGTATAACATAACACTGTCAACGTCTCTGAATAATAATTTCATCAATTCTAGTTGTAGGAGAATTCATACCTCGATTTACAAAGCCTCTCTCTTTAATCAACCTCATCTTTGAGATATTCTTGTTGAATAGACGTTGTGCTTCAAAACTGATGAACTTTCTACAGTTAAAAACTTAAAATCTTGAAGTTTCTATTGAGTCAGAATCCATTTGGACAAGATTTGGAATCTTCCTTTTCGTTCCTCTAGTAGTTCCTGTGTCTAGGGGCGGTTTTTGGGAGTTCAAGTGGAAGAATTTCCGCTTAGAACCACCAAAATTCGAATTTAAAGATGAGAAACTATTTTCTGAACAGCGGTGCGGTCCGGTGCTAGTTCAAAATTTGCCAAACTTCATTTTGTTCAAAATTCTTTCCAAACTTCATTTCGATTCATTTCTTTAATGTTGTTAATGATATTTAAGTAATAATAGGACTTAATTAAGTAATAAACAAACACAAATAACACATCAAACAAGCAAACACTCAATAACTGTGGGTTACCTCCCACAAAGTGCTTGGTTTAATGTCGTTAACCCGACATAACTTCAAGTTATTCATGTTGATCCAACAATAAAACCTCTTTAAAATTAGGTATATTGCCTTCAAAATATGGTTTTAATCTTTTTCCATTAACTTTGAATATTGTTCTTGATTTAGGGTCTTCGATAATCGCAGATCCAAATTGATAGTTTTTTACGACAATGAAAGGTCTCGTCCATCTACATTTCAATTTCCCAGGAAATAACTTCAATCTTGTATTATACAATAAAATTTTTTGTCCTGATTCAAATTCCTCTTTAACAATCTTCTGATCATGCCATATTTTTCTTCTCTGCTTGTATATTATATCATTATCATATGATTCATTTCTGATTTCTTCCAATTCATTCAACTGCAACAGTCTTTTCTCACCAGCGTCTTTCAAATTAAAATTCAATTTCTTTATTGCCCAATATGATTTATATTCTAATTCAACTGGCATGTGACAACTCTTTCCAAAGATTAATTTGTAAGGGGACATTCCTATAGGAGTTTTATAAGCAGTTCTGTATGCCCATAAAGCAGTGTTTAATCTAGCAAACCAATCTAATTTCTCAGGATTAATGACTTTCTCCAAATTTTGTTTAATTTCACAATTAGATACCTCTGTTAAATCATTAGTTTGGGGATGATAAGCTGTAGAGATTCTATACTTAATATTATATTTTTCTGCCAATCTCAGAATCAGATTATTCTTAAAATGGGATCCTCCATCAGTGACGATTACTCTAGGCATTCCATATCTTTTGAAAATATTTTTCATTAAAAACCTCGAAACACTTCTAGCATCACACCTAAGTAAAGCTATTGCCTCAATCCATTTTAATACATAATCAACAATAATCACTATATATAAATTTCCAAATGAAGGTATAAATGGTCCCATAAAATCTAATCCCCAAGCATAAAAAATTTCAACTTCTAAAGTAAAATTAAGAGGCATTTCATTTCTTCTAGATATATTGCCTATTCTCTGACATCGATCACATGTTTTGATAAATCTATAAACATCTCTAAAAATAGTAGGCCAATAAAATCTAGATTGCAAAATCTTATGTATAGTTCAATCAATTCTGAAATCTCATCTAAATTCAAAATCATGACATTCTCGAATAATTCTTTCAGTTTCTTCATAAGACACACATCTCCTAATAATTAAATCTTTACATTGCTTATACAGATAAGGATCATCCCAAAAATAAAATTTAGCATCATGCTTAAATTTTTTCCACTGTTGCATTGTTAAGTCAGGTGGTAAAATATTACTAACGATGTAGTTTACAATATCAGCATACAACGGTAAATTTCTTTCAATAATATTATATAATTGCTCATCAGGAAAAGTTTTGGTTATTTCCCTATCAAAGTCATCCGAATTATGTTGTTTAAGTCTAGATAAATGATCAACTATTTGATTATTGACCCCTTTTCTATTAACGATCTCAAAATCAAATTCTTGCATTAAAAGTATCCATCGAATCAGTCTTGGTTTTGCCTCCTTCTTTTGCATTAAATATTTAATAGTAGAATGATCAGTATGCACTATACATTTAGCTCCAATTATGTAAGATCTAAATTTTTCAAATGCATAAACAATAGCTAATAACTCTCTTTCTGTAGTGGTGTAGTTAATTTGAGCATCAATAAGAGTCTTACTAGCGTAGTATATAACTTTAAACATTTTGTCGTGCCTTTGCTCTAAAATAACTACAATAGTGTAATCGCTAGCATCACACATTAATTCAGATGGTTTCTCCTAATCAGGTGAAACTATTATAGGGGCAGCGATTAATTTTTCCTTTAATACAGCGATTAATTTTTCCTTTAATAGATCGAAAGCTTTTAAGCATTCATCATTAAAATCAAACTTCTTATCTTTTTACAAAAGTTGGCATAAAGGCTTAGTGATGTTTGAAAAGTCTTTAATATATTGCCTGTAGAATCCTACATGTCCCAAAAAGCTTCTTACCCCTCTCATAGTTATTGGAGGTGTGTTGACCTCATTTTTGATGAGGTCTTCTCTTCTTCTCTTTAGTACTTAGGATCTAGCCTTAGGCTTTTCCTTTGACTATCTTAGAGGACTAGAATTGGGACCCACCTTTTAGAAATTCAAACCACTTCTTAACTCCCTGCAAACTCCACAAACTTGACTATAGACCCCTAATCACCTAGAGGGTTGAAATCGAATGTGGAAGTTTAAAGGATGAGTTCTATAGGACTCTTTGGCACTTGGGACGCCCTACTAGGTGGCTGCAGTGCAGTGAAGGGCTGACTTACACATACACTACACCTATGCACTACACTTTCACACACCTCCTAAAAACACACCCATACCCGACTTGACCTCCCGACTCATGTAGGTGATTCACATGGATGGTCCTTAACCCCTAAGCCCTCGGCTAAGAGGGTTAGGAACAACATAGTGAATGCCTCAAATGAGTCCCTTCATGGCTCATATGGGCTTGATATGGCTTCATGGCTCAACAAAAATGATTTCATTTCACTTACATCCACCCAATCTTCAATTTTCCAAATTTTCAATTTTTGACCCCCAGGACCCTACACCCACCAACCCTACCAAATGCCCTGAAACTACCCAAATTTCTCAAAAAATTTCCAAATTACCCAAAATTCCTCAAAACCATTCCTAAACATTTCCACATTACTCAAATTGACCATTCCTAGCCAAAAATACCAAAAATTCCAAGAATACCCTCCCAATACCTTCCAAATACCCAAAATACCCTTTTGACCCAAAAATCCAAAAATTCAGAAAATTCCCATAAAATTCCAGAAAATCCCAAATATTCCCAATTTCATTTTGTTCAACTACACCATGGGCCAATTTTGTCAATTTACCCCACTTTTATCAAAACCCCCAATTTGACCCATTTTAACCCAAAGTAAACCCAATGTCAAACCTAACCTACCCAATTGACCCAAATTCTGATCCAATTCGATTCTAAACTGCAATTCAACATCCCAAACACCAATCTAGACCAAAGCCAAGCTTAATTTGATTGAAATTTGGGTCCAATCTCACTTTTGGCCTTAAAGCCCAATTTGGACCCATGACCCAAACCTAACCCAAACTCACCCAATTCAACTCCAATTAACCCCAAATCTTTTCTAAACCTTCCTTTACATCCCCATAAACAAAACACTAGCATGATTTGCCCAAAATTTAGACCCAAACCCCACTCAAATTCAACCCAAAATCAAAAAGGCCCATTTTGACCTAAACCCAAACCTAGCCCAAATGAGCCCAAACCCCAAAATCAAAACCCAACCAAAGCCAAAACCTCTTTGAAACACTCCCATAAACATTTCCCAACATTAATTTCACATCAATTTCAATTCTAGCCCAACTTTGGCCCATGGTAGCCCATTTTGGCCCACTTTAGCCCACTTACCAATTAAACCCAAATTCAAACCAATTCAAACCCAAATCACTTCAAATTTGTTTCAAACCACTCATGACACATCTCTAAACTAAACCCAACATTTATTTGGCCCAAGCCTTTACCAAAATTTCATCCCAGAATCCATTTTAAAATTCAAAAGCCCACTTTCCTAAACCATCTTAAAAGCCCATCCTAAAGCCCACATTACAATCTCATCTCATCCTCACTTAATTAAAATCATTCCTAAGTCTTAAATCAGCAATCAAATCTTTCTAAACAAAGCCATATGACAAACCATCCAAATTTTACACCAAATTACCAAAAATTCTTAAAACCCATTTTCATGAAATTGACGAGCTTTCCCCAAGCTAAAGGTGAGCCATGAAGCCATGCACGAGCCACATGGAAGCCATGAGAGCCTCTTTACATGTCACCATACCATATTGGGTAGGAAGGAGGGCCCCTTTCCTTAATCCCTAAAGCTCATTAGCCTTAATCATGATTCACCTAAACCTAAATTTAATCCGAATATATTTGGATGGAGACTTCTCCATGCCAGACCAGCTGATCCCTTTGATCCCCCACAGCACCCAAAGCCACCTTGAGGGGTGCACTAAGCCCAAATGGGTGAGTTGACCCATTTAGATCCAAAATGGTCTTCCCCCATTCCATTTCAATCCAAGCTCTTTACACTTGGCATTTGCCGATTGCTTGCACTAAACACCCAGCCACGACCCACCTGACCACGAGGGTGACCCTTGCACCGGCCGGCCACCCCGATCGCCGGAAAACTCCATGGCCGAGAGGTCCAAGTCAATCCAAGCTTGGAATTCTCACCTGTTGAGCCGCCTCATGCCCGATGGCCATTGCGAGTCGTTCTTCACTTGCCATGAGCAGCTGATCCCAGCCCTTAACTCTCCCTGGGAAGCCCTCCAGCCATGCCTATTTAAACACCACACCCTCTCGGCCATGAGAAGAGAGTTGCAAAAACCTTGCCAAAACTCTGCCAAAATTGTTCCAGACCCCTCCTCATACACAGAGCACTTGATCCCCAGTGAGATCCCCCTGCCATTTCCTCTCTGTGAGCTCAATTTCGAGTTGAAATCCAAGCCCAAAACCAGGACACTCCCCACGGTGGATCAATCCCCAAATTGATTGATCCTACACCTTCACCGGACCAGGGAAGGTGTCCACCAACAAAAGCCCCATCTCCGGGCCACCCGGTTGCTCCGGACTCCAAGCTTTGTGATCGACCGTGGTCGAAGTTCAACCTAGACAATTCACGAGCACCAGGAGACTTCATCCCTAGCCTCCTGCAGCTCCAACGAACGTGCCAAGCATCTCGATCGAGGCTTCACCTCTCGCAGCTAAGGTATGAATTAATTCTTCATCCCGAGCTTCCGGAGATTCTCCATTTCAAATGCCTTAATTGCGATGCATGTTTACCGTATGGATGTGTTCGTCTCTTCAAGACGAATCCATAGAGCATAAGAACATAAAAATCAGTTGAGTATCGAGTGAGATCTTAAGGATTTAGTGTGGACGGCTCTCGGGTGAGGACACTTGGGGACGATGAACGGATGCGCGTCCATTTAATACACGCGCGGACGGACGGCTCCGGATGGCGTCGGACCGGGTGACGGTACGAGAACCGCGGGGCCCGGGCTGCCGACTCGGATGGCGGCGTCGAATGGGAGCGCGCCACGCGGCATTTCGGAGCTGCCGAGGGTCGACGCGGCGCCGCGTGGATAAATAGAAAAATAGGGTATTTTCTATTTATTTAATTCCCGAACTTTGAAAATTCATATCTTTGTGTAGGAAAATCATAAAAATAAAATAAAAATACCCTCTTGCTCGGTGAACGGAGGAGAATAATGTGGAAAAGAAATCATTTAATTTCATCAAGTATTTTATTTTTAATTAATTATTTACTCCCTGCATTGTTTTAATTCTCCATGCATGTATACAATTCACCATGACATGAGACCATAGGGCTTTTGAAGCCTCTGAACTTGGGAACATTCCCTGAATTTTCCAAGGTCAGAGGCCATCTCTGTGAAAAGTTATTGATTTTTCAAATGCATGTTGCTGTTTTAAGTACTTTAATTTCAAAAATTAGCATGTTGTGAAATAAATTCTAGGAAAATTTGGTGATGTTCCACATGACCAGAGGACCCTAGGAAAAATAGGATTTGAGTTAATTCACTGAGATTAACCCTAATTGGCTTAAACACCTAAAATAGGTTTCTAATTAATTAGAGTTAACCATAGATCAAATTGACTTGAAATCAATTCTCCACTGACCTTTAGGATCAGAGGAACCCACCATAAAAATTTGAGGTCAATTGGACTTGGTTAGCCCCACTAATTGGGTTGATTAAGCCACTTAGCCATTTTAAACTTTAAAAATTCATAACTTTCAAAATATCTTGCAAAAATTCACCAAATTGGTTTTGGAGTCTCTCTGATATCAGGGGAGTTCAGGAAAATTAAAATTTCAATTTTCTAAAAAGTTGATTTTTAATATTATTTTAATATTTTTAATAATTAAAAAATAATAAAAATCACAAAAATAATAAAATTCACCAAAATGTCATATTTTGAATTTTAATCACTTAGGAACAAGTCCCATATTTTTCCTAGGTCTATTTAGTGAGATGTTAATTTTAAAGCTCTAGGGTAATTTTAAAATAAAAAAAATCTATTTTCTAGCATTTTCACCAAAATAATTATAATAAATCAAAGAAAAATCAGAAAATTGCAAAGTTTGGTTCTCTGGAATCCTTGACATCAGAGAGAATTTTAAAAATTATAAAATTTATTTTTCAACATTTATTTTATTTTTAAATTAATTAATACTCCAGAACTTAAAATAATTCTAATAAATAAAATATAATTCAAAAAATTACAAAATTTGGTCCAAGTGGTCCTCTGGTCATTAGGAATGTCCCCTAATTTTCTTAAGGACAGAAACTTTCCCTTGGTCATGTTATTGAATTTTCCTTGAAAATCTCTATTTTCTACTAAAAATAATTATATAAATAAATTAAATGCAGAAAAATCACATTTTCTCCTCTCATGTCTTTATTGACATATGAGTGAAGTCTCATAAAAATTTCAAGTTCATTTGAGTTCAACTTAGTGAGTTATGAAATTATTAGGCTTAAAGGGCAAAATGGTAATTAAAATTTTAACTCTTAATTAAAACTTTAGGTCTCATAAATGAAAATTAACAAGTAAAATATTTGATCCTAATCTGATTTGGATGATTGAAATTAAATAATTAAAGGATAGAAATCCATTAAGCAATTTAAAATAATTAAACTTTAATTAAATAATTAATTGAATTTGGAAGAATAATAAATTTGGAATTATTAAAATAGGGATATTATTAGGAAGAGACTTATTCTTTAATTTAAAAATCCCTAAATTAATCATCTCTTAATTAAAATGATAACTCAAATTTAAAATATTAAAAGACTTAATCATTAAATTAAATTAAATCATTAAACTCTTTCAAAAAAATCTCAATTAAATTAAATTAAATCAAGATTAAAAGTTGCATTAAATTAAATTAAAATTAAGTTAAATCAAATAAACAAAATAAATTAAATTAAATTAAATTAAATTAAATTAAATTAAATTAAATTAAATTAAATTAAATCAAATTAAAAATTAAATTAAATTAAATTAAAATTAAATTAAATTAAATTAAGAAATTAAATCAAATAAATTAAATTAAATTAAGAAATTAAATCAAATAAATTAAATTGAATTAAATTAAATCAAATCAAATTAAATTAAATAAATTAAAATAAATTAAATTAAATTAAATTAAGTTAAATTAAATAACATCACTTAAGACATGAAGAAATAAATCAAAAATAACTTGAACACTATTCCAAACTTAAATCATTAATTTGAACTTAAATTTGAATCACAAATCATTAAATATCATTTTGCCCTTAGGAGCCTTAGTTATCATAACTCCTAAATAGAACATTAAAATGAAATGTTACTTCACTTATAGGACATTCAAATGTTCTAGTTCACCGAGCAAGTAAACAAAACTTGAAAACCCCGGACGATTGATTCATTTACACAATTAAATTCATTTGGACTTAAAACAATCCTAGAAATATTGAAAAGATGTTTAAGATTCTTCTTAAGCACTTCCTCAATATGATAGGATATTTACAAGAACAATTGAACTTAATTGTTCTTTGATGAAGAAAATTGTCTTTAAAACCAAAAACACAAAGAACCTAGACGTCATAGGAAACGACTAGCTATAAGATTAGGAACTTGGTAGAAAACCATAAACCTTTTCCCTTAGCTTTACCTAGGAACTTGCTTAAATATTCTAATCGTATTTTAAGTGCGGCTTGGAATGACGGGAAGACCCTCCGAGTACGCTTTTACTTTATTGCAATTTACTTTATTGCAATTTACTTACATGCACTTGTACTTTACTTTTCTTGCATGATAAACAACGATTGCATGAAAACCGACACCTTTAGGACGAAAACCAAAACCGAAACCCAAAATTAAAATAAAAGACACTACAAGATAAAATTCACCTCCACAACATTTCAAAATATAAGACAACTCAAAATTTAATCACAAACGGAACACAAAACTACAACTACAACTAAATTAAAACGTCTCATTGAATGATCGGGAATACCTCGGATGATGTAACCCACGTGTTGCTAACGGGATTTCCCACGGTCTAAATGAAAGTGCGGAACTCATTTAGTTGAGTTTAGCAAATTCATCTGGACTAAGTGAATTCGATGAAAATAACGGTGTCGGGATGACGGAACCGTGGGATCTTAATCGGTTCTGTTTAATCAACTTTAAGATCCGTTTTAATTAAAACATAAAAAATACTTGGAAATTAAGACTTCTCTAAACCGAACACTTCTCTCACCTCCTGATTTATGATTTCTAAAACTAAAACCTCCGCAACAACAAGGAGCTCGGAGCATGGTGGGCGAGCACGGCCATCGTCGTCGCAAGCCGAAATCTACATCAAGCAAAACCATTCTTAGAATTAAATAACCAAGCCATAGGACTTCGAGGTAGTTTGCTTAGTGCAACATAAATCCTCAATTCTTCGTTAGGCATTTGCATTGCAAATTAAGCCCTAACCGGTCTTAGGATTCCGAGGTAGTCGTCCGATACGACATAAACCCTCATATCTTCTAGGCTATTTGTATGATTCTATCATATAAATATAAGCCCTAATTAATTAAAATTGGCAAGATTAAAACGAGTAAATAAACATTAGGACTTTCCTAAATTCAAGCCACACAATAGGATAGTCGGGAGATTACCGAAGTCCGCTTCGAATCCGTGATCTCTCCTACTTTTCTTCCTTTGAATTCCCAAAATAAAAATGTTCCAAGTCTGATCCATTCCCTATTGAAATTCCAAAATTCAACCCCTTGAAAAACTTAAACTTTGAAATTCTTGAGAGCAGAATTATTGATTATTATCGAGAGTTTTCTTAGGTGATTCCCGTCACTTAAGATGTAATTAACTATAGGGGCTTGCCCTTATAGGGAACTTTAAGAACCCGTGTAATATAAACCCTGTTTAATAGTTTCATATTAAACAGGGAATTTGTCGGCTTATAAAATTGGTTCGCGAGACCAAACGGATGTCACAAACCTTTCCGGTTTATTTAATCGAGCCCCATTATCAAGCAGTGTGTCTATTCTTCGGGATAGATACACGGTTTGTGGTGCGGCGCTCGTTTATATAAACTATTCGGGATGTGAGATCGGTTTGATTTCATATCTTAAAATTCTCAAATTCAAAATTATTTTTAAAATCAAATACTACTTTTCAAATTATTTATTTAAATTAAATTAAAATTCGCCGACAACTTCTGTAGGCGACCCCTTTTAAAAAAATACAACACTCAACCTAAAAATATGCCGACATCTTTCTGGCGACTCCGCTGGGGACAAGTTCCTCTCTCCATCTTAATCAAATAGTTCTGCTTTCAAAAATCGGTAGTGTATCCATGTCCCTAATGGATCAAACTACCCTTCTTTCCGTTGGAATACTGTGTTCATTTCTACCTTGAACAAGTATAACCAACATTCTCTCGGATTTAGGAGTCACTGTTTAGACACCTCTAAACAGAGAGGTTCCGCGATCCTTTTACCTCATTTCTGAGGTGGGGTGGACCCCCAATAGGTGTTAGTTTAGGAATGATCCTTCGGGTCGAGAAGTTTTGCTTAAGACTCTCTTTTCCCTTCCAACTCCGATTCAGATTCCTTACCTTTTCTACACCTTTGAACACTCCGTTCTAAATAAACAAACCCTTTAATAAGTGATTCCTTTTTATAAATACGTGAACATGAATGAGTTCGGACTCTTTTCAATTCCTTTCTTTTCGTCCTAAAGAAAAGAAGCATAACTTGGGACTGACAACCAGAATCTACCCTGCAGAAATGGAAGCCCCGAAACTGATTTTCTCCTTCACCAACGGATCGGACCTCGCCGTCCATAAGGATGAGTTGCCCGATAATGGAATCATCCGATTTGGACAAGGATTTGAAAACACGAACGTCAAGGTCACCGACGTCTCCCTCTTTGCACCTAATGAACAAGGTATACGAGATCGAAGAGCCACCGCTCGAGTTCAACCTTAGGTCGACCCAAGAATTCCCTCCTCTCGCAAAGGATCCCGACTAAGAGGAGTACCGATGTCCACGGGAGGACCGTTCTTTCTACCCCCACCTGGTCTAGTTGTTTCGCACTCTGCCCGACTTTCGCCAAATCGAAGGGGAAAGAAATCCAAGATTATGATGGACACTGTTACCGTGGAGGGTACGGATCTTCCTGTAAGACCTTCGTTTTCGAGATCGGGTCCGGTTCAAGAATCCCGTCACTAACAAAGACCCGAGAAGAAACGAAATAGAAGGATCGCTAAAGAAGCCGAGGCTGCCGAAATTGCTTTCCTAGAGGAAATTCCGTAGCCGCCGAATATACACCATCTGCTCGAATACATACCACTCTTGGGAGGAAGCGGGTTTCATCCATTCTCCGCCGCGAGAAGATGAAGAAAACATTCGTAAGATTGCTTGCCAAATTACCACGACCCGCATATTACAACGATAGCCGCAAGAAAAGAACTAGAACTACGCCGTTTGCTCGACTGCAAACTTTGGTAGAAAAGCTAGCGAAGAAGGAAAACTGCCCCGTATCAGAAATTCTACGGAGGATAGGGCGGGTGCCACTCAAATCCCGTCTTGGGCCCCGAGTAGAGCCCGCCATCATGACAGAAAAGCCAAGAAAAAGGATGAAGGCTAGTCCGCCTGTTGTCATCTCAGGATTACAGATTAGGGAGGATACCACCTTCCAGCATTTGGCCGACAGACCATCTGGTCCTAGACCTTCTGCTGCCAGAAGGATGGTATGGCGTCCCACTACTGGGCAGTTGAGATTGAAACGACGGCCCGAGAAAGAAAGTCTTGCCGGAGACTTGAATGCGAAGAAAGTGCTACCGCGATGAAGGGGACTCGTGAGAAAGGGACCCGGCAGCTATCGCACGACAACAACGAAGACACACAGAAAGCCCCGCTAGAAGATGCCATGGAAAAGTTGAGAACCGATATCCGACGGTTGGCAAAAGAAAGAGAGGAAAAGTTCGGAGACGAGATTGATTCATCGGAATTTATGGACGACGAATACGCAGAAATCAACATGGTTGAAACACGAGCTTCATCAGCTTCGCAAGGTGTTCCTGCAGCCGCAGAAAGAGAGGAGCCAGAACTGATGAGAAGACAGCTTCAAGAAAAAGACGACACGATCGCTCAAATGGCGAAAAGGATGGAAGAGATGGCCGTAGCTCTGGCCACTCTCCAGAGTCAAGTACAACCACAAAGGGAAACACCCCCGGAAGTCATTCACATTGTAGACGGAGGAAAGGAGATTACGTCCGTCAATGGGGATGATCAGCTGAAAAAGGATACAACACAGAGTATGATTCCTGAAAAGGATATCAAGAACTTGGTGGAACAGCAGGTGCGAGAAGCCTTAGCACAATCAAAGAGCGGGACATCCATTCGGACGGGTAGACCTTACCCCGAAGAATTCGACGGCTGTCCAATACCCGAAAGGCTTCGTACCACCTCCGTTTAAGACCTTCGATGGAACCGGGAACCCTCGACGAGCATGTAGCACACTTTCGTGCCGGTTGTTGCAATGCCGGCGGGAGCGATGCATTACTCTTCCGACGGTTCGTCGGCGATCGCATCGGGAATCGCTTTCGACTGGTATGCAGAATTACCAAACGGTTCGGTTAAGACATTCTCAGAGCTAGAGAACCTCTTCATCAAACGATTCGCCGGAGCTCAGCACCACATCACTATAGGTGATTTAGTGGTAGAGAAACAAAAGCCGAATGAAACTTTGGTGGATTACATACTTCGATGGAGGAACTTAAGCATGAAGTGTGAACCACAACTGCAAGAACGAGCATGCAGTCGGCATTTTGCTAAAAAGCATCCATGGCCCGATAGCACTTCTCCTTAAGGGATTCACTATTAAGACTTTCGAGAAGTTGTTAAGCAAGGCCGGAAGCTTGCAAGAAGAGGCGAAGCAATTAAGTTTCACCGACAAGACGGACAAACGAAGCTCTGTAAAGACTTTTGAAAAGAAATCCGGGATCGTTGCAGCGATTGATAAAGGCAAGCAACCGATGCAAATACCACCGTAACGGCCGCAAGCAACCACAACGAATTACCGACGAACCCGGCCCAGCTATCAGTCATCTCCGCAATATGAACAACCACCTCGTCCGCAACGTACATTAAGAGAGCTTTTGAACAGAGAATATCCGTTCAAGAATGAAGCAGTGCCAAAAATGTTCCGTAGCCTGATGAAGACTCCGGATTTCCAGCTGCCAGAGCCTAAAAGACCAGAAGAGGTCAACAAGAAGGGTGATCCCAACTTTTGCCCTTACCACCAGATGCTTGGACACAAAATAGAAGATTGCATTACCTTCAAAAGTTGGCTCAATGACAACCCGGCGGAAAGGAATATAACGATCCCGAAGGAGTACATGAAGGAACCCCGGAAAGGAGGTTCCGTCAATGTTGTCTCGGCCCGATCCCATCATTCCGATAGATCCCTATACCACCGACGATGGATGGACTACCGCTTGGACGAGGTCTTCGAAAAGATTTTAGACGAGCATCCAAACCGCTTCGGTGCGAGCTTCAATTCGAGTTCGAAACTCGTTAAGCCGGTACTATCACTTGCGATAGAAGAACCACCTCGACAGGAGACGATTGAAGAAAAGAAGAAAATTGACGAAGAAGAGAAGACCGAGGCACCTAAGGCTAGACTAGGGGCCGCTTATCCTAGGATAGTTGTTTCCGATTCGGGGGAGAAATCCCTCGAACCCTTGACTCGTATGATTATCTCGCTCACTTCGGTGGGATCATATAATGATAAGGGTGATGGCGTTGGCTACGTTTTGATCGTTTCTAACAATTACGTAACTAACGATAATCCGAATATCGATTTCGATACCAACGACAATTCTCAAATCATACACGATCTCGACAAGCAAAATAACGAAGAAGACATCCATCAAGGAGGCTACGAGAGTTCAACAAGCAACGAATCTATCTGCGAGTTTCGAGGAGCTCCGATCACGATAGAATTAGAGCCTTCAGACTCCGAAGCTAATCCGGAAGAGCCTGTCATTCCGATTCAAGAAAAGACACCGGCAAGCTCAACAATAGATTCAGAGGAAATTACAGAAGTCAACTTAAGGAGTGGAAAAGTTCTACCTCCGAGAATGGGTCCAAAAGACAAAGGGAAGCAGGTGGTTGTTCAGGAAGAACCAACCCGGCGGAAGAAATACCCATTCGAGAAGAAGCGGAGACACATGAAAACAAAGTGGACTACAACGTGCTAGCCCATCTTAGGAAACTACCGAGCCAAGCCGAGCATCTACGACGCTCTCATCTTATCAAAGGAGATGAGAGAAGCTCGATCAAGGCCTTACTTGATCCAGAAATTTGCTTAGCTCAAATGGCCGGAGAGTCCTTAGATGAGGTTTGCTCGTTAAAGGAACAGCGAGGTGTTACCTTCACAGACGACGACCTACTACTTGGAACAGCAGATCACAACCGACCATTGTACATTTCAGTTACAATTGGAAAATTTACACTCTCCAGAGTATTGGTGGATCCAGGAGCATCAATCAATATAATGAATCTTCGAACGCTAGCATACTTGGAAATTGATGCCCGTGAACTCGAAGCCGACAAAATGTTATTAAGAGGATTCAACCAGAAAGGAGAAAGAGCCCTCGGGTCGATAACGCTACTGATGAAGACCGGTGACTTAGCAAAGACAACCGCGAAATTTCACATAATTGATTCGAAACGTCGTTCAACGCTCTACTTGGGCCGACCATGGATACATGAAAACAGGATGGTACCATCATCTCTACATCGGTGCATCGAAGTACTACGATGGAGGGGAACGAGTGCATCAAAGGTGACTTACAACCATTCTCCGTACATGAAATTGGAATCCACGAGGATGCGGCTTATTATGCACCGCCGAAGAAAACGATCTTCTCCGGAGATACCATAACAAATGAAGCAAAGAAAGTTCGGGACAACGAAGAACCCGAAGTTCTAGTCCAACGATCACTCACCACTCCCTTACGGCGAGATGGTGAAGGTTTCTCCACAACTCGCATCCGAGGTCGAGGCCGGGGACGAGGTCGTGGTAGAGACATTAGGACAATTGGACAGAGGAAACCAACCATCAATGTCGATTGGGAAGATAGTTATGAAGAAGAAAAAGAAATCAAACAAGAAGCAGCGACAATAAGTCGGAAGAAGCCGCAATTCAGAATCCCTCTCGAAGATGAAAGAAACGAAGAATATAAATCGATGTACGAGAAGATTAACCACTATGTACATACTATGACTCTGACCCCGATCCGTTCTAATAAGATCGAGGGTATGGAGGTCAAAGAGGTACGTAGCGGTGGTGCAAAACCAATCAAATTCTACCGTGGTGCTTCTTCCTCCAAAAGCGAAAATAATGTACAATTTGAAGATGCTACTTCATCGAAATTAATGGAATTGCCTTTTGAGTGGTACTCTCCCTGTGTTCAAAATTTAATTCAACGTGGTTTCTTACCCCGACAGTGGACAAAAGGTCAATCACAACGTTTTGAAAATTTATGGAATAACTCCGGTCGCCCACCCAACTCAAAGCATGGTCTCGGATTCGGCACAGTAGAGTCAGTTGATGATACTGAATTTTGCTTGGTTGTCACTTCGAATCTAATGAAAACTGCATGGAAACTACGGACGAACTCGAAGATTTGCAAATTGGAGACGCTCCACCGAATTCGAAGAAGAAATCAAATCTACGATAGATGAGTTAATAGAAGTTAACTTAGGTACTAGCGAAGAGCCTAGACCTACCTTTGTTAGCTCTTTACTCGATAAAGAAGACTCCAAAGAAATAATCAAGTTATTAATGGAATTCAAAGACTGTTTTGCTTGGAGCTACGATGAGATGCTGAGTTTAGCTCCGAGAGGTCGCAGTCCATAAACTAGGAGTGGACCCTACTACGTTCCGATCGGACAAGGTCCCGAAGAATGCGTCTAGAAATCGAACAACAAGTCATAGCCGAAGTTAAAAAGTTAATAGACGCTAAATTTGTCCGTGAAGAACAATACCCGACTTGGTTAGCCAACGTGGTACCGATCAGGAAGAAGAATGGTCAGATCAGAATTTGTGTGGACTTCAGGGATTTAAACAAGGCATGTCCAAAAGATGAATTTCCTCTACCGATCCCAGAATTAATGATCGACATTGCTTCAACACACGAAATATTCTCATTCATGGATGGATCTTCGGGATACAACCAAATAAAAATGGCTCCGGAAGATGAAAAGCTTACGAGCATTCGAACGCCGATCGGAGTATTTTGCTACACGATGATGCCATTCGGATTGAAGAACGCAGGAGCAACCTACCAAAGAGCAATGACAAGAATTTTTGATGATCTCATCCACAATCAAGTCGAATGCTACGTGGACGATGTGGTCATCAAAAGCAAAGTAAAGGACAACCACTTGTATGATTTGAGAATTGTTTTCGAACGATTAAGACAATTTAACCTTAAGATGAATCCCTTAAAATGCGCCTTCGGCGTCACCTCCGGGAAATTCTTAGGATTCGTTGTCCGACATCGTGGAATTGAAATCGATCCGGAAAAGATTAAAGCTATCTTAGAAATGCCGCCTCCCAAAACCTTAAAACAACTACGATCTTTTCAAGGGAAGCTGGCATATCTTCGACGCTTTATCTCGAACTTGTCAGGTAGGTGTCGGCCTTTCTCGGCACTAGTTAAAAAGGACGCCAAATTTATTTGGGAAGAGAAATGCCGAGAGGGCCTTCGAGGACATTAAACAATATTTAATGACACCTCCTGTCTTAGCAGCCCCGATCTCGGGTAGACCGCTAATACTTTATACCGCGGCTTTAGACGACTCTCTCGGAGCCCTGTTAGCCTGTGTCAATGATGAGGGTAAAGAAAATGCTCTTTACTACTTAAGCCGTCGTTTCTTGCCGACGGAAATAAGGTATCCCGCAATTGAAAAGCATTGTTTGGCCACGATCTTCGCCGCTCAAAAGCTCAGGCATTACATGCTTTCTCATAAGGTCAACCTGATCTCGAAGTTTAATCCATTGCAATACTTGATGACCCGTCCAACGCTTTCCGGCAGACTTGCCAGATGGTCGATGATATTATTGCAATTTGATATAACTTTCGTGCCTCTTCGTGCCGTAAAGGGACAAGCCTTAGCAGACTTCCTTGCAGAGCACACCCTTCGCGGCAGAATCTCCTCTCAATGACGATCCGCCGGATGAACAAATAATGAACCTAGAAGACCTTGATGATCGACGTTGGGAATTATATTTCGACGGAGCATCTTCGGCGCACAAAGACGAAGAATCGCAAGTGATAGTGCCCGTGAAGGCGGGAATCGGGCTAATCTTTATAACACCGGAGCGGGGGATGTTAAGATACTCCTACCACTTGACGGAGCCGTGTACAAACAACGAGCGGAATACGAAGCCCTCATAACGGGACTGGAATTAACCATTCAAATGGGGATAACGGACATCAACATCTACGGAGATTCACGAGTTAATCATTCAACGGATCGCCGGACAATACGGAATTTTAAAACCAAGACTCGAGCAATACTTCCAGGTATGCCATACAATCTGTTGGAACAGATTCCAAATGTGACAATCTACAAAATTCCCGAAAGAAAACGCTCTAGCGGATGCGCTAGCTCGTCTCGCAAAAGAATTTGCTCGTTTGCAAGATGAATCGGTGGAAGTGTCGGTTCACGGACGCCGGGTCCTATCACGACCGACATTGACATGATACGCAAATCGGATAAGGAAAAAGGATCGGTTGCGACGAGTGACGTGAAAACACGGAAGATTGGCGACGACCATTGATAGATTACTTGCAAACGGGGAAACTACCGGATGATAGGTCGTTAGCTCATCGGATCAAGAAAAGAACTGCGTCTTACGCATTAGTAAACAACACATTATACGGAAGGTCTTTTGATCAAATGTGGCTAAGGTGCCTAAGCGGGTCCGAAGCCCGTGAAATTGTTAAGGAGGTGCATTCGGGACTCGTGGCGCTCACCGGTCGGGTCCAAAGATGAAAATGAAAATTAAAAGACTAGGGTACTACCGGCCCTCGATGATGACCGACTGCATGAAAATCGCCAAGAGCCGTCACCGAGCTGCCAAGTGCACGGAGTGGTTCTACACCAACCTCCAAATGTGCTACATCCGACAATTGCATCGTGGCCATTTGAATGTTGGGGCACGGATATAGTGGGTCCAATAGAACCGCCGTCGTCAAAAGGACATCGCTTCATTCTTGCGGCTACAGATTACTTTTCCAAGTGGGCGAGGCGGTTCCACTAAGAGAAGTGAAAGCACATCACGTGCTACAATTTTTCAAGAACCAAGTTGTCTACCGTTTCGGGGTGCCGCGCGAGATCATCTCGGATAATGGGTCAGCATTCAGAAGCACACAAATCAACAATTTTGTCAGGAGACACGGAATCGACTGGCGATATTCAACAATTTACTACCCAAGAGCAAATGGCCTAGCCGAGGCTTTTAATAAAACTCTCGTTCAAATTTTAAAGAAGACTTTAGACGACAATAAGAGAAATTGGCACGAGAAGTTGTTAGAAGCCTTATGGGCCTACCGGACAACCTTCAGAACTCCTACGCAAGCTACACCTTACGCTCCGGTGTATGGGTCCGAGGCGAGTGTTACCTTTAGAGGTTCGGCTCCTTCACTCGGAATTGCGATTGCAAATAAAATCACAACGAAGAGAACGCCAAATTACGACTCGAAGAATTAGAAAGCACTGGAAGGGAAAAGACTTGCAGTCGCAACGGAATTTAGAATTATACCAAGCTAAGATGGTTCAAGCCCATGATAAACGCGGTCCGCCCGAGAACCTTCAAAGTTGGTGATTTAGTTCTCGTTCTCAAAAGACCTATCCTTGCACACCGCAAGATAGGAGGAAAATTTGAACCCACTTGGGAAGGACCGTTTGTGGTTGAAGCGGTATACTCAGGAGGCTCCTACCAGCTAGTGAATTGCCAGGGAGAACGACATATGCTTCCGATCAATGGACGATACTTGAAAAAGTATTACGCTACCTGATGTTTCGAAGGAATGAACTTTACATCCCTAGAAGCACGGGTGAAGTGATTACTTATGATCGGGTCCGAACCCAAAAATAATAAAATGTGCTAAAATAAATAAAATCCCGACAATAAAATTTTCCTTGTTTTCTTTTCCAAATCAAAATCTCTTACCTGATCTTATCCCACTTCATTCCTGTTAAGTTTGAAAATATAAAAATAATAATAAAACAAGATGTCTTTAATAAACATTTTCTTGATGTTCTTGTTCTTAGTACGACCCCCGATCCTTTTCCTTGTCTCTTCGCAGGGAAATGTCGAGCGGGCGGTTGGTCTTGAACTTTAAGAATGGCGTAAGCCTTGCACTTGATGAAAAGAGGGTGAAAGATGGAGCGATAATCGAGATTGACTCAGATTTCGCACCAGCAGGCCTACAGTACGAAGAAAGTGACTGGGTCCCGGTTGATCGAGAAGAATTGCCTGGACATACAGTAATGAAAGTGGGTGGCCCAAGCCACCAATCTAGCAACAAGAAAAGAAAGACAAATATTGAAGAAGATAAGAAAATGAAGTCTGTAGTCGCTACAGCAGAGGGCAGGCTTGTTAGCGCCGCGCCCACAGAGATTCAAGAGGTTCGGAGAGCTACTCTCACAGCAACGCAACGAAGAAATAAGAATCGCCGTATCCGTAAGATGTTGACGAAACTAGGCCGCGGATCAGCACGACGAGGCAGCTTGCTAATGTCGGTGCATACACTTCAAGGACACCGGTTCACCGGAGACCGGAAGAAAGGAGGCCGGCTCCTAGGATGACGGAAAGAACCGGAGAAATCACACAAAGACCGAGAAGAAAGAAGGCTACTACGCCACGGATAGAACCACCAGGTGATGCATAACCTTGTTGCGAAGCAACCCCGGGGGATGTCCCGACGGACATCATCCACGAGGAGCCGAGGTATGCGGGAGAACGTGAAGGGATCGAACCATATATCCCACAATACGTCACCGAGGCCTCGCCATCTGCGAGATCATTCCGGAATACGAGCTGGAGAGAATGCAAAATGTTGAAAAGAAAACCTTTGAATACTTTGAAAGGATTAGAGGCGGAAGAATCAATATGCTTGGAGGGCCTCGAATTACATACGGATGTATTCTCGGAGTATGAGCGACGAGCAAATCGTGGATTGCATCCGGGATTTGAAAAGACGAGGCCGAGCGAGGCCGCCTAAGGGAAAACACATACTCGAGCCCCGGAGATGGATGCCGGGGAAAGGAAGAATCACGATACAATGTGGATCGTTGTTACAACTTTACCGAAGACGGGAAGGGAAACCCGCCGGGAATACTCCGTCATGGGCAAGTGGACCCGATGCCGTTAGTCATCAAGAGAATGGTAAAGAGATTGATAACATGGAGAGTACCGCCGCAGATCGCATACCCAATAGCTGCATCATCAACATCTACAAACGGGGTGATCGTATACCCCCACACATTGATCACCATGACTTTGTCGGGCCTTTACGCACGATCTCTTTCCCGAGCGAGTGCAACATCTCCGACCTCCGGATAGCGGGCCCGGGTGAGTTCCGAGGGCCAGTGAAGATACCACTACCGGTAGGTTCCGTCATGATACTGAAGGGTAACGGAGCAGATATCGCCAAGCATTGCATACCAGGAGTACCAGTAAAGAGGATCTCAGTTACATTCAGGAGGATGGACGACAGAAAGATACCTTACCATTTCCGAACTGGACCCGGAGCTAGAGAGCCTCCGGCCTTACGAGTCGTGAGTTACATGGAAAATATCACACCTCCAATGTACATCCATACGGCATCCTTGCCAAGGATGGCTTGGAAGGTGATGTTATTGACCATGTATCTTACTATTCGGACATGGACTTTTGACGGATGCTTCTTTAGATGGATCAACAAAGATCATACACGATCCGTTTTGAGTCTACATGGATTGTATGAAATATATTCCGGATCAAGATGTATGATGTATCTTCTACATGATTGGAATGAAAGTGACCATGTCACATTTTTGGCCTTCACCTCTTTTGTGCAAATTGATTGGGAAACGCCATTAAAGTTAAATGAACTTCGAACAAAGAACAGAAAGAAAAAAAAAAGATAAAAGAAAACTTTCTAAAAAAAAAATCTAAAAAAAAAAAAAAATGACAAATACCAAATTCACATGAACATTAAACAAACAACAAAATAAAATTTGAATCATTAAAGGACAAATAAAATCAACAAGAATGTTAAATCAAATTCTCAATCAAATTTCGAATCCAATCTCGATCAAACTTCAAATTTCATCTTCCAAATTTCAAATCAAATCTTAAATCAAATTTCAACCGAGTTCAAACTCATCAAGTCAAATTTCAAATTTCAAATTCAAATCTTCCAAATTTCAAATCTCATCTCTATCAAATCTCAAATTCGATCTTCCAGATCTTAAATAAAATCCCAGTCAAATTTCAAATCTCAAATTCGATCTTCCAGATCTTAAATCAAATTCCAGTCAAATTTCAAAACTCAAATTCAATCTTTCCAAATTTCAAAAAAAAAAAAAAAAAAAATCATGTCAAATTTCAAATCTCAAATTCGATCTTTCCAGATCTCACATCAAACATTACATCAATTCAAACCTTTGGGTCGAGGATTTTACATCCAAGACTGCACTGCTTTAGGATTCTCTTCCTACTGCACTGAAATACATCAATTCAAACTTTTGGGTCGAGGATTTTACATCCAAGACCGCATCTGCTTTAGGATTCTCTTCCTATCGCACTGAAATACATCAATTCAAACTTTTGGGTCGAGGATTTTACATCCAAGACTGCACCTTGCTTAGGATTCTCTTCCTACTTGCACTTGAAATACATCAAATTCAAACCTTTTGGGTCGAGGATTTTACATCCGAGACCGCACCTGCTTTAGGATTCTCTTCCTACTGCACTGAAATACATCAAAATCAAACTTTTGGGTCGAGGATTTTACATCCAAGACTGCACTGCTTTAGGATTCTCTTCCTACTGCACTGAAATACATCAAATTCAAACTCGTGGGTCGAGGATTTTACATCCAAGACTGCACTGCTTTAGGATTCTCTTCCCTCTTGCACTCGAAATACATCAATTCAAACCTTTGGGTCGAGGATTTTACATCCGAGACTGCCTTCGCTTTAGGATTCTCTTCCTACTGCACTGAAATACATCAAATTCAAACTTTTGGGTCGAGGATTTTACATCCAAGATCGCACTCGCTTAGGATTCTCTTCCTATCGCACCTGAAATACATCAAATTCAAACTTTTGGGTCGAGGATTTTACATCCAAGACTGCACCTTGCTTTAGGATTCTCTTCCTATTGCCTCTGAAATACATCAAATTCAAACTCTTGGGTCGAGGATTTTACATCCGAGACCGCACTTGCTTTAGGATTCTCTTCCTCTCTGCCTTGAAATACATCAAATTCAAACTTTTGGGTCGAGGATTTTACATCCAAGACTGCACAGCTTTAGGATTCTCTTCCTACTGCACTGAAATACATCAAATTCAAACTTTTGGGTCGAGGATTTTACATCCAAGACTGCACTGCTTTAGGATTCTCTTCCTATTGCATCTGAAATACATCAAAT
Source organism: Papilionanthe hookeriana x Papilionanthe teres (assembly GCA_022702705.1). NCBI lineage: Eukaryota > Viridiplantae > Streptophyta > Magnoliopsida > Asparagales > Orchidaceae > Papilionanthe > Papilionanthe hookeriana x Papilionanthe teres. The sequence continues at coordinate 31,489,145 of CM040435.1, forward strand.
TCAAACTCTTGGGTCGAGGATTTTACATCCAAGACCGCATCTGCTTTAGGATTCTCTTCCTACCGCACTGAAATACATCAAATCGAACTCTTGGGTCGAGGATTTTACATCCAAGACCGCACTTGCTTTAGGATTCTCTTCCTATCGCATCTGAAATACATCAAATTCAAACTCCCGAGGTCGAGGATTTTACATCCAAGACCGCACTTGCTTTAGGATTTCTTTTCTATTGCACTAAAATACATCAAATCAAACTCTTGAGGTTACGGATTTTACATCCAATACCGCATTATTCTGAGGTCTTTCCTCATTGCAATGACTCAATCCAATCGATTCGATCTTCTTTTGGGGTTGAAGATGTTACATCTAAAACTTCAAAATTCCAATTTTCATTTCAAATCAAATTCCTTCAAATTAATCTTGACAAACTTCAATCTAAATTGAAACTCCAAATTGAAATCTAAACTCACACATCATAACTTGAACATGAAATAAAATAAAATCTAAATCGAAATTCTCCCAGATCATGTGATTTGGGATTCACCTCCTTTTCCTTTCCCCAGCGAGAGTTCAAGAATCTCCTGTCCCAGAGATATACTTGATACTCCCCAGTGAAGCTCTTCTACTTTGTCCTAAGTTTGTTACTTGGACATCCGTGTTGGTTTTGTTGATCGTTTCGGTCAACACCAATACGCGCGGTGTGCTCCGTCGGCTCACCACACCTATTGGGGGTCCATTTGTTGACCTCATTTTTGATGAGGTCTTCTCTTCTTCTCTTTAGTACTTAGGATCTAGCCTTAGGCTTTTCCTTTGACTATCTTAGAGGACTAGAATTGGGACCCACCTTTTAGAAATTCAAACCACTTCTTAACTCCCTGCAAACTCCACAAACTTGACTATAGACCCCTAATCACCTAGAGGGTTGAAATCAAATGTGGAAGTTTAAAGGATGAGTTCCTATAGGACTCTTTGGCCTTAGGACCGCCTACAGGTGGCTCGGTGCAGTGAAGGGCTGACTTACACATACACTACACCTATGCACTACACTTTCACACACCTCCTAAAAACACACCCATACCCGACTTGACCTCCTGACTCATGTAGGTGATTCACATGGATGGTCCTTAACCCCTAAGCCCTTGGCTAAGAGGGTTAGGAACAACATAGTGAATGCCTCAAATGAGTCCCTTCATGGCTCATATGGGCTTGATATGGCTTCATGGCTCAACAAAAATGATTTCATTTCACTTACATCCACCCAATCTTCAATTTTCCAAATTTTCAATTTTTGACCCCGGGACCCTACACCCACTAACCCTACCAAATGCCTCGAAACTACCCAAATTTCTCAAAAAATTTCCAAATTACCCAAAATTCCTCAAAACCATTCCTAAACATTTCCACATTACTCAAATTGACCATTCCTAGCCAAAAATACCAAAAATTCCAAGAATACCCTCCCAATACCTTCCAAATACCCAAAATACCCCTTTTGACCCAAAAATCCAAAAATTCAGAAAATTCCCATAAAATTCCAGAAAATCCCAAATATTCCCAATTTCATTTTGTTCAACTACACCATGGGCCAATTTTGTCAATTTACCCCACTTTTATCAAAACCCCCAATTTGACCCATTTTAACCCAAAGTAAACCCAATGTCAAACCTAACCTACCCAATTGACCCAAATTCTGATCCAATTCGATTCTAAACTGCAATTCAACATCCCAAACACCAATCTAGACCAAAGCCAAGCTTAATTTGATTGAAATTTGGGTCCGATCTCACTTTTGGCCTTAAAGCCCAATTTGGACCCATGACCCAAACCTAACCCAAACTCACCCAATTCAACTCCAATTAACCCCAAATCTTTTCTAAACCTTCCTTTACATCCCCATAAACAAAACACTAGCATGATTTGCCCAAAATTTAGACCCAAACCCCACTCAAATTCAACCCAAAATCAAAAAGGCCCATTTTGACCTAAACCCAAACCTAGCCCAAATGAGCCCAAACCCCAAAATCAAAACCCAACCAAAGCCAAAACCTCTTTGAAACACTCCCATAAACATTTCCCAACATTAATTTCACATCAATTTCAATTCTAGCCCAACTTTGGCCCATGGTAGCCCATTTTGGCCCACTTTAGCCCACTTACCAATTAAACCCAAATTCAAACCAATTCAAACCCAAATCACTTCAAATTTGTTTCAAACCACTCATGACACATCTCTAAACTAAACCCAACATTTATTTGGCCCAAGCCTTTACCAAAATTTCATCCCAGAATCCATTTTAAAATTCAAAAGCCCACTTTCCTAAACCATCTTAAAAGCCCATCCTAAAGCCCACATTACAATCTCATCTCATCCTCACTTAATTAAAATCATTCCTAAGTCTTAAATCAGCAATCAAATCTTTCTAAACAAAGCCATATGACAAACCATCCAAATTTTACACCAAATTACCAAAAATTCTTAAAACCCATTTTCATGAAATTGACCAAGCTTTCCCAAGCCAAAGGTGAGCCATGAAGCCATGCATGAGCCACATGGAAGCCATGAGAGCCTCTTTACATGTCACCATACCATATTGGGTAGGAAGGAGGGCCCCTTTCCTTAATCCCTAAAGCTCATTAGCCTTAATCATGATTCACCTAAACCTAAATTTAATCCAAATATATTTGGATGGAGACTTCTCCATGCCAAACCAGTGATCCCTTTGATCCCCCACAGCACCCAAAGCCACCTTGAGGGGTGCACTAAGCCCAAATGGGTGAGTTGACCCATTTAGATCCAAAATGGTCTTCCCCCATTCCATTTCAATCCAAGCTCTTTACACTTGGCATTTGCCAATTGCTTGCACAAACACCCGGCCACGACCCACCGACCCCGAGGGTGACCCTTGCTGCCGGCCGGCCACCCCGTCGCCGGAAAACTCCATGGCCGAGAGGTCCAAGTCAATCCAAGCTTGGAATTCTCACCTGCTGAGCTGCCCCATGCCCAGTGGCCATTGCAGCTGTTCTTCACTTGCCATGAGCAGCTGATCCCAGCCCTTAACTCTCCCTGGGAAGCCCTCCAGCCATGCCTATTTAAACACCACCCCCTCTCGGCCATGAGAAGAGAGTTGCAAAACCTTGCCAAAACTCTGCCAAAATTGTTCCAGACCCCTCCTCATACACGGAGCACTTGATCCCCGGTGAGATCCCCCTGCCATTTCCTCTCGCGAGCTCGATTTCAGAGTTGAAATCCAAGCCCAAAACCAGGACACTCCCCCACAGTGGATCAATCCCCAAATTGATTGATCCTACACCTTCACCAGACCAAGGGAAGGTGTCCACCAGCAAAAGCCCCATCTCCAGGCCACCCAGTTGCTCCAGACTCCAAGCTTTGTGATCAGCTGTGGTCGAAGTTCAACCTAGACAATTCACTGGACCAGGAGACTTCATCCCTAGCCTCCTGCGGCCTCCAACGAACGTGCCAAGCATCTCCGATCGAGGCTTCACCTCTCGAGCTAAGGTATGAATTAATTCTTCATCCCGAGCTTCGGAGATTCTCCATTTCAAATGCCTTAATTGCAATGCATGTTTACAGTATGGATGTGTTCGTCTCTTCGAGACGAATCCATAGAGCATAAGAACATAAAAATCCGTTGAGTATCGAGTGAGATCTTAAGGATTTAGTGTGGACGGCTCTCGGGTGAGGACACTTGGGGACGATGAACGGATGCCGTCCATTTAATACACGCGCGGACGGACGGCTCGGATGGCGTCGGACCGGAGAGACGGTACGAGAACCGCGGGGCCCGGGCTGCTGACTCAGATGGCGGCGTCGAATGGGAGCGCGCCACGCGGCATTTCGGAGCTGCCGAGGTTGACGCGGCGCCGCGTGGATAAATAGAAAAATAGGGTATTTTCTATTTATTTAATTCCCAGAACTTTGAAAATTCATATCTTTGTGTAGGAAAATCATAAAAATAAAATAAAAATACCCTCTTGCTCGAGTGAACGAGAGGAGAATAATGTGGAAAAGAAATCATTTAATTTCATCAAGTATTTTATTTTTAATTAATTATTTACTCCCTGCATTGTTTTAATTCTCCATGCATGTATACAATTCACCATGACATGAGACCATAGGGCTTTTGAAGCCTCGAACTTGGGAACATTCCCCGAATTTTCCAAGGTCGAGGCCATCTCTGTGAAAAGTTATTGATTTTTCAAATGCATGTTGCTTGTTTTAAGTACTTTAATTTCAAAAATTAGCATGTTGTGAAATAAATTCTAGGAAAATTTGGTGATGTTCCACATGACCGAGAGGACCCTAGGAAAAATAGGATTTGAGTTAATTCACTGAGATTAACCCTAATTGGCTTAAACACCTAAAATAGGTTTCTAATTAATTAGAGTTAACCATAGATCAAATTGACTTGAAATCAATTCTCCACTGACCTTTAGGATCAGAGGAACCCACCATAAAAATTTGAGGTCAATTGGACTTGGTTAGCCCCACTAATTGGGTTGATTAAGCCACTTAGCCATTTTAAACTTTAAAAATTCATAACTTTCAAAATATCTTGCAAAAATTCACCAAATTGGTTTTGGAGTCTCTCTGATATCGGGGAGTTCAGGAAAATTAAAATTTCAATTTTCTAAAAAAGTTGATTTTTAATATTATTTTAATATTTTTAATAATTAAAAAATAATAAAAATCACAAAAATAATAAAATTCACCAAAATGTCATATTTTGAATTTTAATCACTTAGGAACAAGTCCCATATTTTTCCTAGGTCTATTTAGTGAGATGTTAATTTTAAAGCTCTAGGGTAATTTTAAAATAAAAAAAATCTATTTTCTAGCATTTTCACCAAAATAATTATAATAAATCAAAGAAAAATCAGAAAATTGCAAAGTTTGGTTCTCTGGAATCCTTGACATCAGAGAGAATTTTAAAAATTATAAAATTTATTTTTCAACATTTATTTTATTTTTAAATTAATTAATACTCCAGAACTTAAAATAATTCTAATAAATAAAATATAATTCAAAAAATTACAAAATTTGGTCCAAGTGGTCCTCTGGTCATTAGGAATGTCCCCTAATTTTCTTAAGGACAGAAACTTTCCCTTGGTCATGTTATTGAATTTTCCTTGAAAATCTCTATTTTCTACTAAAAATAATTATATAAATAAATTAAATGCAGAAAAATCACATTTTCTCCTCTCATGTCTTTATTGACATATGAGTGAAGTCTCATAAAAATTTCAAGTTCATTTGAGTTCAACTTAGTGAGTTATGAAATTATTAGGCTTAAAGGGCAAAATGGTAATTAAAATTTTAACTCTTAATTAAAACTTTAGGTCTCATAAATGAAAATTAACAAGTAAAATATTTGATCCTAATCTGATTTGGATGATTGAAATTAAATAATTAAAGGATAGAAATCCATTAAGCAATTTAAAATAATTAAACTTTAATTAAATAATTAATTGAATTTGGAAGAATAATAAATTTGGAATTATTAAAATAGGGATATTATTAGGAAGAGACTTATTCTTTAATTTAAAAATCCCTAAATTAATCATCTCTTAATTAAAATGATAACTCAAATTTAAAATATTAAAAGACTTAATCATTAAATTAAATTAAATCATTAAACTCTTTCAAAAAAAATCTCAATTAAATTAAATTAAATCAAGATTAAAAGTTGCATTAAATTAAATTAAAATTAAGTTAAATCAAATAAACAAAATAAATTAAATTAAATTAAATTAAATTAAATTAAATTAAATTAAATTAAATTAAATCAAATTAAAAATTAAATTAAATTAAATTAAAATTAAATTAAATTAAATTAAGAAATTAAATCAAATAAATTAAATTAAATTAAGAAATTAAATCAAATAAATTAAATTGAATTAAATTAAATCAAATCAAATTAAATTAAATAAATTAAAATAAATTAAATTAAATTAAATTAAGTTAAATTAAATAACATCACTTAAGACATGAAGAAATAAATCAAAAATAACTTGAACACTATTCCAAACTTAAATCATTAATTTGAACTTAAATTTGAATCACAAATCATTAAATATCATTTTGCCCTTAGGAGCCTTAGTTATCATAACTCCTAAATAGAACATTAAAATGAAATGTTACTTCACTTATAGGACATTCAAATGTTACTAGTTCATCTGAGCAAGTAAACAAAACTTGAAAACCCGGACGATTGATTCATTTACACAATTAAATTCATTTGGACTTAAAACAATCCTAGAAATATTGAAAAGATGTTTAAGATTCTTCTTAAGCACTTCCTCGATATGATAGGATATTCTACAAGAACAATTGAACTTAATTGTTCTTTGATGAAGAAAATCGTCTTTAAAACCAAAAACACAAAGAACCTAGACGTCGTAGGAAACGACTAGCTATAGGATTAGGAACTTGGTAGAAAACCATAAACCTTTTCCCTTAGCTTTACCTAGGAACTTGCTTAAATATTCTAACCGTATTTTAAGTGCGGCTTGGAATGACGGGAAGACCCTCCGAGTACGCTTTTACTTTATTGCAATTTACTTTATTGCAATTTACTTACATGCATCGTACTTTACTTTTCTTGCATGATAAACAACGGTTGCATGAAAACCGACACCTTTAGGACGAAACCAAAACTGAAACCCAAAATTAAAATAAAAGACACTACAAGATAAAATTCACCTCCACAACATTTCAAAATATAAGACAACTCAAAATTTAATCACAAACGGAACACAAAACTACAACTACAACTAAATTAAAACGTCTCATTGAATGATCGGGAATACCTCGGATGATGTAACCCACGTGTTGCTAACGGGATTTCCCACGGTCTAAATGAAAGTGCGGAACTCATTTAGTTGAGTTTAGCAAATTCATCTGGACTAAGTGAATTCGATGAAAATAACGGTGTCGGGATGACGGAACCGTGGGATCTTAATCGGTTCTGTTTAATCAACTTTAAGATCTGTTTTAATTAAAACATAAAAAATACTTGGAAATTAAGACTTCTCTAAACCGAACACTTCTCTCACCTCCCGATTTATGATTTCTAAAACTAAAACCTCTGCAACAACAAGGAGCTCGGAGCATGGTGGGCGGCACGGCCATCGTCGTCGGCAAAGCCGAAATCTACATCAGCGAAAACCATTCTTAGAATTAAATAACCAAGCCATAGGACTTCGAGGTAGTTTGCTTAGTGCAACATAAATCCTCGATTCTTCGTTAGGCATTTGCATTGCAAATTAAGCCCTAACCGGTCTTAGGATTCCGAGGTAGTCGTCCGATACGACATAAACCCTCATATCTTCTAAAGTTATTTGTATGATTCTATCATATAAATATAAGCCCTAATTAATTAAAATTGGCAAGATTAAAACAGTAAATAAACATTAGGACTTTCCTAAATTCAAGCCACACAATAGGATAGTCGGGAGATTACCGAAGTCCGCTTCGAATCCGTGATCTCTCCTACTTTTCTTCCTTTGAATTCCCAAAATAAAAATGTTCCAAGTCCGATCCATTCCCTATCGAAATTCCAAAATTCAACCCCTTGAAAACTTAAACTTTGAAATTCTTGAGAGCGAAATTATTGATTATTATCGAGAGTTTTCTTAGGTGATTCCCGTCACTTAAGATGTAATTAACTATAGGGGCTTGCCCTTATAGGGAACTTTAAGAACCCGAGTAATATAAACCCTGTTTAATAGTTTCATATTAAACGAGGGAATTTAGTCGGCTTATAAAATTGGTTCGCGGACCAAACGGATGTCACAAACCTTTCCAGTTTATTTAATCGAGCCCCATTATCAAGCAGTGTGTCTATTCTTCGGGATAGATACACGGTTTGTGGTGCGGCGCTCGTTTATATAAACTATTCGGGATGTGAGATCGGTTTGATTTCATATCTTAAAATTCTCAAATTCAAAATTATTTTTAAAATCAAATACTACTTTTCAAATTATTTATTTAAATTAAATTAAAATTCGCCGACAACTTCTGTAGGCGACCCCTTTTAAAAAAAATACAACACTCAACCTAAAAATATGCCGACAAGGTGGTAATTTTTCTATAATTTGAATCTTTGCTGGATCCACTGCCATGCCATATTCAGATATTTTAGGCCCAAGCACAATTCCTCCTGCAACCATAAATTAACACTTTTCCTAGTTTAGGACTAAATTTGTTCTTTCGCATACCTCCAATACTTTTTCTAAGTTGCATAAGCAAGCATCAAATGAATCTCTAAATACTGAGAAATCATCCATAAACACTTCTATTCTACCATCTATTAATTTGCTAAATATGGACGTCATACATCTTTGAAATGTTGCAGGCGCATTGCATAATCCAAAGGGCATTCTTCTAAAAGCAAAAGTTCCATAAGGGCTAGTAAATGTAGTCTTCTCTTGATCCTCAGGAGCAATAGATATTTAGTGATAACCGGTATATCCATCCAAAAAGCAATAATACTTGTGTCCAACAAGTCTGTCTAACATTTGGTCTAAGAAAGGTAAAGGAAAGTATCTTTTATGATGGCGACATTTAATTTTTTATAATCAATACATTTTCACCAACCAGTAACTTGTCTTGTCAATATTATTTTATTTCGTTCATTTACATCAACAGTCACTCCTCCTTTCTTAGGATCATAATGAATTGGACTTACCCAAACACTATCAGAAATATGATATATAATTCCAGCATCTAACCATTTTAAAATCTCTTTTTTAACCACTTCTTTCATTATTGAGTTCAGTCTCCTTTGTATATCAACTCTAGCTTTATGTTGTTCATTCAAAAAAATTCTATGCATACAGATCGATGGACTAATTCCTTTAATATCATCTATGGACCAACTAAAAGCTATTTTGTATCTTTTAAGGTGTCTAATAATTTTTGTTCTTCATATTCATTTAAATATGATGATACAATGACTGGTAAGGTAGATGATTCTCCTAAAAACATATACTTCAAATGATTAGGAAGAATTTTCAGCTCAAGTTCAGGGGGTTTAATGATAATTGAAATTAAACTTTGATCTCCATTTTCCATAGTATCCATTCTTTAAAATCTTTCTAAACAGATTCTAACTTTTCATTCTTCAAAACATCTAAATCATCTTCACTTTCACTTTCATTTTCCTCCTCACATTCTAAATTTTCTTCAAATACTTCTTTAAAATAATCTTCTCTCAAATAATCGCAGATTTCCATTCGAAAGCACTCATCATCTTTTTCAGTTGAAGGGTATTTCATAGATTTCAGAATATTGAAAGTTATCTCTTTATCATTAACTCTCATAATTAATTATCTTTTTTGAACATCGATCATAGCTCTCCCAGTAGCAAGGAATGGTCTTCCCAAAATAATTGGAATTTCTTTATCTTCCTCCATATCTAATACAATAAAGTCCACATGAAAGAAAAATTTATCCACATTTACTAATACATCTTCCACAACTCCTTTAGGATAAGTTATAGAATGATCGGCCAGCTGAAGAGTCACAGATGTAGATGAAATTTCTCCTATTCCCAATCTTTTGAAAGTTGATAAAGGTATAAGATTAAAACTAGCTCCAAGATCACATAAAGCTCTTCCAAAAAATTTCTCACTTATAGCACATGAGATAATGAAACTACCTGGGTCTTTAAGTTATTCAAGAAGCTTCTTCTGAATAATTGCACTACACTCACCGCTAAGTGCAACAGTCTCATGGTCTTTGAACTTTTTTTTCTTTTTAAGAACATCCTTCATAAAGTTTGCATAATCAGGCATCTGTTCTAATGCTTCAACAAAGGGAATATTAATCGTTAATTTCTTAAGAATTTCCAAAAACTTTGCAAATCTATGATCCCTTTTCTGTTTCTTTAGTCTTTGAGGAAAAGGAGGATGTAATTTTTCAATAGTTATCTTCATTGGTTCTAGCGGATATTCATCTGGATATATCCTATTAGAACCTTTCTCATTGTTCACTTCCTCTCTTTCAACTTCGACTTCTTTTTGAAGTCTTGGTTCCAATTCTTTTCCACTTCTTAATTGAATAGCCTTAATTTGCTCCTTATTTTGATCTTTTAGGTTGATCTCAACATTAATAGGAATAATTCCAGAAGTTCTATTATTAAGCACAGTAAAGATTAGTCCCAATTGATTCTCAATGTTCTTCATCGCAACATTTTTAGTTTGAATTTGATTACCCATATTTAGAATCATTTCTCTAGTAGACAACTTATTTTCCTTAAATTGTGGGTTACTATTAAAACCAGGAGGATAAGAAGGTCTATAATTGGTATTTCATTAGTTGTTCAGATTTCTAACTTGATTCATAGGATTGTTTCCCCATTGCGGGTTAACAACAACAATGGTATTATTCTAGTTGAAGTTTGGGTGATTCCTCCAACTAGGATTATAATAGTTCGAATAAAGATTTTTGACTTTATTATTTTTGGCATTCAAGGTTTCATAAGGTATTTGAGAGTCTATCATCTGTCCTGATGAATTTTCTTCAAACACAGGGGGTGTTGGAGAATAATTCATTCCATATTGATCCATTTTCTTAGAAAGTGCAACAATTTGAGAGACTATCATAGTTATCACATTAGAATCTTGAATACTAGCTACTCTCTTAGAATTTACCCGCTCAGAGGGCCAATGAAAATTATTAGTAGCCATCTCTTTGATTAACGAATATGCTTCATCAAAAGGTTTAGACATTAATGATCCACCAGTAGTAGCATTGATAATCGATCTCAAAGATCCCACTAATCCTTTATAAACGGTTTGAATTATTAACCAGTCTGGTAAAGCATGATGTGGACACTTTCTCAGAAGATCTTTAAATCTTTCCCAAGCTTCATATATGGATTCTCCATCAAACTGACTAAAAGATGTGATATCATTCCTCAGCTTAGCAGTTTTTGAAGGAGGAAAATATTTTGACAGAAACTTTTGTGAAAGCTCTCCCCAAGTTCTAATAGATCTAGGTGCTAACGAATTTAACCACTCCTTAGCCTAATCCCTTAATAAGAAAGGAAAAAGTCTAAGCCTAATAGCATCGTTTGACACTCCATCGTATTTAAATGTAGTACATAGTTCTAGAAAACTAGCGAGATGTAAGTTAGGATCTTCGTTAGGTGTTCCTCCAAATTGATTATTCTGTACCATTTGGATAATAGCTGGTTTAAGCTTAAATGAATTAGCAACAACATTAGGGTTTTAGATAGTTAAGTAAATTTCATCTACTGTTTGATTAGCATAATCTCTTAAAGGTCTTGGTATATTTTTGTTTTGATTGTTTAAGTTGTTCGCCATTTTGTGAGGATTTTTAGATTATTTTTGTTGTTTTCAAAATTTTCTAATAGTACGCTCTAATTCAAAATCGTAAGGCACTAAACCTATAGATCCGATACTACACATACAAACACAATAAGCACACTAAAAATAAACAAACACACACAATTATGACTTGTAATTCAAATATAAGATTTCAAATACTATAAAAATAAATTAGCAGTTACCTTTCCTCCCTGGCAAGGATGCCAAAAAATTGGTGTGACTTTTTTAATTTGCCAAATTTTATGAACTCAAATTTATATATATATATATTGATTTAGTTTGCTAATGAGTCACACAATTAAATGCAAGTATACGTATCGCTCAAGTAATACATGGCTCTAGTGGAGCCTGGATATCGATCCCACAAGGAGGCAATTAATTTTATGGCTTAGCACAGAATTGACTTCTCGAATCACAGCACAATTGCAAGTAATTTTAATTCTTAAAACCAAGACAATAGTTATAGTTACTACTCCTACCAAATTACGTTATATCCTTTTAGTAAGTTAAACTAACACAAAACTAAAGTTATAACAAAGTTCAGATGTAAGAAAGAGTTTTCCTCCTCTCCAATTATAATATGATAATTTTTGTGACATAGATCAGTGATGTAAATGTATTGTGCTAAATAGGAGCATTCCTATTGTTTACCCTTTTCCAAGCACATAAAGAACATTTACTAATCCTAAGTTTAGTCCCCAAATTCGTGGTTAGGCTAGGAGGATACTAGCTCACTCTAGAGTTCCCACTTCCCTTCCCCTTAAGGCTAACTCTCGCTTTGGTTTCCAAACCTTATGAATAAACTGAGGATTTCAGCCTGTCACTCAGAAATCTCCAATTCTACGCCCATCAAAGTATATTTACCTATTTATTTGCACTCAACCCCCAAGAACTACTTTTCTCATTCATGGTCATTGAATGTGACCTTCACTTTTATTGTGGAACTCATAATACTTTCGGAACATATGTTTCCCAACAAGTTTTAACAATTTAATTGGCCAGATGAAAAAGCAAATAAATTTCGAAGTGAAAAGGTTATCACAAATTATCCATAATAAATTGGCATATCATTTCCATATCACAATATCAACACATCACATGAAAAGGAGAAGACCAAGAAATCTACTCAATACTCATTAGGAAAAGATGACAAAACATGGATTTTATATATAAAAATAACGTTATACAAACAGAGTAAAGAAAAGACAATTTATCTCAATCTCTTCCCCAAGAAAATCTCAAGGAATTCCTTTGACTCCTCTTATTTCTTTACAACAACACACAATTCTCTCTTTAGATAAGTAAGGAAGAAGAAATCTCTCACTTTCGCTCTCCTCTTACACTCCTTAGAAGAAAACACACAAAACCTAGATTTCCTAAACAAAATGAAAAGACACTCACTCTTCACTCTCTCTACACTCTGAACTCTCTCCCCCTATTTATATTTGGCTCCAAAGTAGTTTAAATTTAGCCATAATTGATTTTCCAAGAGTTTCTTCAAGCAACCCTCCAAAATTCAGCCAAATACATTGAATCTAGTTTAAAATCAGGATAGAGTACAGTCCGGTGCAAGATAGGCGCCATCAGGCGCTATTTTCCCCCATTTGCATCCAAAGTCTCTGTAAATTAGTGCGGTCTGGTGCTGGTGACAGTGTCGTTCAGTGCTAGTTCAATAAAATGCATTTTCCCCATTTTGCTCCAAATTTGTCCTTTTCGCTTCCTTTTGCTCCAAAGTCCTAAAATCATTGTACATGCATGACATCAAGAAAAATACCTTTCTGTAAAGTGCAATATCATAAAAAATTGGTACGAAATGGACAGTAAAAAACTATCAAATTTTCAATGGATCAATAATCTTTTCTCACCGGCATCCTTCAAATAATAATTGAACTCTTTAATAGCCCAATATGCTTTGCTCAAGTTCAACTGGTAAACGACGTGTTTTACCAAAAATTAACATATATGGGGACATTCCTAAAGGAGTCCTATATGTTGTCCTATAAGCCCACAAAACAAAATCTAGTTTGATTGACTAATCCTTTTTGTTTGGATTAATAAATTTTTCCAAAAATCTTTTAATTTTATGGTTGGTAATCAACCAAACCACTTGTTTGAGGATGATAAGCAGTAGCAATTTTATGGATGTTACAATATTTTTTTACAAATTTCTATAATTGCATTTATAAAATGACTTCCCCCATGAGTCATGATGACTCTAGCATTCCAAATCTACAAAATATGTTCTTTCTAAAAAACTTTGCAACACTTCGAGCATCACATCGAGGTAAAGCAACAGCTTCTATCCATTTAGATACATAGTCAACTGCTAATAATTTGTGTAAAATTCCAAAAGATGGTATAAATGGTCCCATGAAATCTAATCCCTAAACCTCAAATATTTCAACTTCCAACATATAATTGAGGGTCATCTCATTTCTTCTAGAAATATTGCCTAGACGCTGACTTCGATCACAATTTTTAATATAAGCATTAACATCCTTAAAAATTATAGGCCAATAAAATCCAGATTGTGGAATTTTATATGCAATTTTATCAACACCAAAATGTCCCTCAAAATCAGAATCATGACATTTTTAAATAATTTCATAAGATTCTTCTAATGACATAGATCTTCGAATAATTAGATCCTTTCCTTGTTCATATAAAAACGTGTAATCCAAATAATAAGTCTTAGCTTTAGATAAAAATTTCTTCCTCTTTTGGTATGTCTAATCATAAGGTATAATGTCACTAATAATAAAGTTTACAATGTCGGCATACTATAGAACTTGCCACTCATTAATAGTGAACAATTTTTCATCAAGAAAATATTTATTAATTTCTTCATCAGAAAAGAGAGATTTTTTCATTTTCAAGCCAGGACAGATGATTAGCAATTTTATTATCAGCCCTCTTTCTATCTACTATCTCAATGTAATATTATTGTAAGAGAAGAATCCATCTTATTAGTCTTGGTTTTGCGTCCTTCAGTTTCATTAAGTATTTAATGGCAGAATGGTCATTATGAACCACACATTTAGTTCCAATTAAATATGATTTAAATTTATCAAAATCAAATACTATAGCTAAAAACTCTTTTTTCTGTTGTTGTATAATTAATTTGAGCTTCATTAAGAGTTCTACTATTATAGTAGATTACTTCAAAAGTTTTATCTTATTTTTGTCCTAAAACATCTTCAATAGCATAATCACTTGCATCACACTTTAATTCAAAAGGTTTTTTTCCCAATTTGGTGAAATATTAAGTGGTGCAGTCATTAATTTCTCTTTTAACAGCTCAAAAGCTTTTAGACAGTCTTTATCAAAATTAAAATTGCTTCTTTTTCGAATAACTGGTATAGAGGCTTAGCTATTTTTGAAAATCTTTATTATAATGCCTGTAAACTCCAACATTTCCTAAAATACTCCTAATATCCCTTACATTTGTTGAGCAAGGTAAATTAGCCATCACTTAAATTTTTTGCAGGGTCTTCTTCCATACCTTTTTCTGAAATTTGATGTCCCAAAATAATTTCTCCTGCTACCATAAATTTGCATTTTTCTTAATTAAGGACTAAGTTTGTTTTTTCACACCATTTAAGAAATTTAGATAAATGTTCTGAACATGATTCAAATGAAATTCCAAACACTGAAAAATCATCCATAAACACTTCAATTCCTTTTTCAATTAAATCACATAAAATTGTCATCATACATCTTTGAAATGTTGCAGAGGCATTATATAAACCTAAGGGAATTCTTCTAAAAATAAAAGTACCGTAAGGACTGGTAAACATTATTTTCTCTTGATCCTTAGAGCAATTTGTATTTGATGATAACTAGTATATCCATCAAGAAAATAAAAGTATTTATGCTCAGTTAGTCTAGCCAACATTTGATCAAGAAAGGGAAGTGGAAAATGATCTTTCTTGGTGGCAAGACTTAATTTTCAATAATTAATGCATATTCGCCGTCCTGTAACTTGTCCTGTTTGTATTATTTCATTCTTTCATTATCAGTTACGGTAACTCCTCGTTTCTTAGGAACACAGTGAATATGAATAACTCATGCACTATCTGAAGTAGGGTAGATAATTCCAGCATATAACCACTTTAAAATTTCTTTCTTAACAAATTCTTTCATAATATGATTTATTCTCCTTTGAGGATCATCCTTGGGTTTGCAGTTTTGTTTCATAAGGATTATGTGCTTACAAATTGAAGTACTGATTCCTTTTATATTAGCTATGGTCCATCTAAAGACTTTCTTATGATTCTTTATAGTTTCAGGCAAATTCTCTTCTTTTTCAGTAGTTAATTTTTAGGAAACTATAACAAACAAAGTTAAGGAATCACCTAAAAAGGCATATTTTAAATGTTCAGGAAGTAACTTCAATTCAAGTTCAGGAGGTTTTTCTGTTGATAGACAAAAAGATTCTTCATTCTTTGTCATGTCCAAAACTTTAAAACTTTCTTGAATATAATTAAATCTTCCTCATTAAAATCATTAGAATATTGTGCTTTCACTTCTTACCCGTGTTCCAACTTTTCACTTTCAGATTTCTCTTCACATGTTACTTTAAAATGACATTCACTTAGATATCTCATTACAACCACCCTGAAATATTGATCATCTTTTCCTTTTGCAGGATATTTCATTGATTTTGAAATATTAAATATAGCTGTTTGAACATTAACATGCATGGTTAATTTTCCTTTTTGCACATCTATCATCGCTCTTCCGTTAGCTAGGAAAGGTCTCCCCAAAATAAAAGATATCTCCTAATCTTCGACCATACCAAGCACAATGATATCAACAGGAAAGATAAATTGATCCACTTTTACTAAAACATCTTCTATAACTCCTTTAGGATATGTTATCGAATGATCTGCTAACTGCAAAGTTATAGTAGTCGGGGTTATTTCTCCTAATCTCAGTCTTTTAAATATAGATAATGACATAAGGTTAATGCTTGCACCTAAATCACATAAAGCTTTCTCATAAAATTTTTCTCTGATTGCACATGAAATAGTGAAGCAACTAGAATCTTTAAGCTTTTCAGGAAGCTTCTTCTGAATTATCGCACTACATTCTTCACTAAGTCCAACAGTCTCATTATCTTCGAACTCCTTTTTTTTGTTAAGAATATCCTTCATAAACTTCACATATCTTGGCATTTGTTCTAAGAATTTAGTAAATGAAATATTAATTGTAATTTTCTTAAAAATTTTTAAGAATTTTGAAAAATTCTTATCCAACTTTTGTTGTCGAAGTCTCTGAGGAAATGGTGGTGGTGGCTTTTCTAAATGAATTTTTGGTGGAGAAATAGGTCTTTCCAAACCTTTCTGAGCGTTCTCTTTTGGTTCTTCAATCTCTTCTTTTTCTACTTCAATCTCTTCTAGAACTCTATCCAACTCTCTTACACTTCTCAGTTGAACAACTTTTACTTGCTCTTTATTTTTGTCTTTTGGATTTATCTTAGTATTACTTGGAAGTGTTTCTTGGGATCTATTACTTAATGAATTCGTTATTTGTTCCAATTGATTCTCAATATTTCTAATTGTTGCTCCTTGACTTTGCAATTGATTTCCCATTTGTAACACCACTTCTTCTATAAAAAACTTCTTCTCCTTAAATTGCGAAGTACTGTTAAAACCTGGAGGATAAGTAGGTCTATAATTATTATTACCTTTGTTATTACAATTCCATAATGGGTATATTTGATTGTACCACCCTGATTATTGTTATTCCAGTTAAAGTTTGGATGAATTTTCCACCCTGGGTTATAATAATTAGAATATAAGTTATTGGGCTTGTTTATGACATTAAAAGTTTCTAATGATGTTTGAGATCTACCATTTGGCCCAATGAATTCTCTTCAATCATCGAAATTGGTTGAGAAAAATTCATTCTAAATTGGTCTATCTTCCTTGAAATTGCAACAACTTGATTTGCTAACATTGCAAAAGCATCAGATTCATGAATATTGGCTACTTTTTTAGGATTTACCCTTTCAGAAGGCCATTGAAAATTAGCCATTTCTTCAACTAAAGCATAAACACCATTAAACTGATTAGATATCAATGAACCACCAGTAGCAACATCTATAATAGATTTAAAAGATCCAACTAATCCATTATAAAAAGTTTGAATTATTAACCTATCTGGTAACAAATGATGTGGACACATTTTTAAAAGTTCTTTAAAACGTTCCCATGCTTCATAAATAGATTCCCCTTCAAACTAGCAAAAAGATGTATTATCATTTCTAAGATTTATAGTCTTTGAAGGTGGAAAACATTTAGCATAAAATTTTTACGATAAAACACCCCAAGTTCTAATAGATCCAGGTGCTAACGAATTTAACCATATCTTAGCTTTATCTCTTAAGGGAAAGGAAAAAGTCCAAGTCTTATAGCATCATCCGAAACACCATCATATTTAAATGTAACACACAATTCTAGAAAATTGACAAGATTTAAATTTGGATCCTGAGTTGGTGCTCCCCAAACTGATTATTATACACAATTTGGATAATAGTAGGTTTAAGTTTAAATGAATTAGCCATTAGAGAATGATTTTGAATACTACCATGAAATTCATCTACTGTAGGGTTAGCAAAATCTTTTAAAGGACTATATTCTTGATGGATTTCAACATATTGATTGTTTTTTATTTGTCATTTCTTGAATATTTTTATCTTTTTCTGTATTTTAAATTTTTTTGATTTTTCTTATAGTTCTTTCTTATTCAGAATCGTAAGACGCAAGTCCTTCAGAACCTAAAGTACGTATACACTATTATAAAACACACTAAAATAAACTCACACAACAAAACAACATTTTCCTAAAATAAATCTAACAAGTTTAAATAAGACTTTAAAATGTGAAAATTAATTTTTCTTAAAGTTTTCTTTTAAATATTATTTTAACTTTCTTTATTTTCTTTCATTCTCTGGCAATGGTGCCAAAAACTTGATCCCCTTAAAATTTATGCTTATGTTTTGTATATTAATTGATACTTCACTTTAATGATATTATAAAATGAGATACTACACAAGTATATGTATCGTTATCAAATAATATAAGACTTTCTGATTAAACCCTAAGATATCGAACCCACAGGGAAAATGTTAAATAAAAAAATAGAAAAATATCTTATCACTTTTTAAGAACGATCTTACCCAAAAGATAATATTCTAGGAAAGAAATTTGATTTTTTTTTTTGTTAATTTTTATAATTTGAAATGAAGTAAACAACTACTTTAACTAAATTTTTGTAAGATAATAACAAATGCAAATAAAATATCTTTTTCCTTATTATGAATCAGTAACAAGAGATAGAATTCTGTTGTGGAAGTATCTAAAATGTGTTGTGCCAAATAAGAGAAATTATATTTTTTACCTTTACAAGAGATGCTATAAAGAACTTAGGATAATCTATTGTAGTACAAATCTTGAAGACGGGCTAGACAGGAAAGATACTAGCCCTCACTCGAGAGTTTCCTCTTCTTCCTCCATATGGGGGCTAAAATCTTGTTTCAAAACATAAAATAAATGAATCGAATTGGGGGCTTTAGCTTGTCACTCTAAAATCCTTTAATTCTACATCCATCAAAGTATATCACCCTATTTATTTGTACACAATCATATGGATTACATTCTCACCCATATAACTTCATGTGATTCTTTCCAAATATTGACTGAGACAATAACATACCAGTTCTTAAATGTTCTCACAACATATATTAACATCTTAGTTGGCCAAATCAAGAAGTAAATGAAGTGCAAGGTTTTGAATCATCACAACTTCTTCCAACATTGAATTCATATACTTCACATAACTTTCTTCCATAACTTTATTACTTCATCATTTTAAGGAAAAATATAAAAAAGACTACTCAGAATTCTTTAAGAAAATACAATCACAACTTGGTTTAAGAGAACAAATCAGAGTGAAAACACAAGAAGTCTTAATTAAAAATCAAATGTAATAACAAAGATAAAGACTTATCTGTAAATCCTCTCCACCGAACTCTTGCTATTCCTTACAATACTCCTTAGAGGATGACGTCCAACTCTAAGGATTCCAAATCTCACTTTTAATCCTAATACAAACTATAGTAAATTAAGTAGAAATGGTGAAGTGGAGTAGTGTAGTACTAAAATAACTCTCACAATAGCCACTTTTCTGATTTATAAGCCCTCTTTTTATAATTTTCCAACAGGTGCCTTCGCATCTCTTCAAATTTTGTCCATATTCAATGAATCCTCAAAGAGATGCATCCATTCAGAAGTAATTTGAATAAATTTTGGCGCTAATAAGATGTTACCTGGGTTTGTACCAAGAGATACCTCAAACACCTCTTCAAAATGACACCAAAAATTAAATAAATCCTCTTTAGTAACCATTGCACATAAGTGTGAGGTGTCGGCGCTTAGCCTCGAGGCTTCTGGCGTGTAAACTCCATGTCTCGGTGCATAGCCGCTGGGACTTGGCGTGTAAGAACGAGTCCAGGCGCTTAGCCTCCATAGATCAGTTTTGCAGCTTTCTTCATTTTTGCTCGAAATTTGGTCCTTATTCACTCATTCATCACAATCATCCATTTAATCATACGTGCAAGAAAAAATACACAAAATATCTTCCATAAAGTGAAATATCATCAAAAATAGATTAAAAAATGTGTATAAAAATACTATATATTTTAGGTGTATCACACAGCCCAAGCAATCTTAAGCCTAAGGTCAAGATTGACCTCACCACCACATGTCTTTCGATAAAGAAGATCATGGGGGCAGTTTCCTCCTTAAGGGAAAAAGGGTTCAGCTTCTGAGGAGAAGTTGCTCACATGGATCTAAAACATCTGAGAAAATTTTGAAACAACTCCTTTACTACCCTCACCCGCAAGGTTCACATGTTAGGAAACTAAGGATTGCTTGTCAATCCACTAGGGTGGTGGGATAGTTGCCACTATTTTAGCAAACCCTCGAGCTTGCCCTAGAGTCTGAAGAGAATCTAAACGTAACACTCGAGCAGGATGTGCTGAATCTTGGTTCCATTCCCAATCACCAGTGCTACTGTAGTAGCTTTGATCTCATCTAATGTCATAGTGTCTCAGTACAGAACTCCTGAGGTAACATTTTTTATTAAAAAGAATAAAAGAAATTTTTTTTTGGTTTATTATTCATCTGCTTTAAGTAAAGAAAAAATGGATATTTTTGTTGTTAATAAGGGAAGGTTAGAGGCACAATTTGTGGTGAGGAAGTGGGTTCATAAGACTCCCACTACTGCACTTCCTAAGGCCTTAGATCCTAACTGGAGATTATGGTTTTGATTTCAAGGCAAGTCATCCTTCTAGTTGATCATTTCTTGGAACTACCCTAGATCAATTCCAGGGCAGGTCATGAGACAGTCCTAAAGATGACATATTCAGGGATTCTTCTGATGTTTCCAAGGATTTCCTTGATGAGGATGACCTACTTGATGATGAGTTACATAATTTTAAGATAGCAACTTAGCATGTCATGACAATGGCACTCGTGGTCGAATTTCAAATATTGAAAACTCCACTTCTGATCTCGATGAGGTTAAGCATCATAAGCCACATGAGGCTCAAGATTTCCTTGAGATTGATCAAAGGGTTAACACCAAAGATGAGAATATCACTCTCTTACAGAGATAGATAGCCCTCCTGATTTCTTATATGATAGCTCTCCATGCTGGATCAACATTGCTTCACCTCCGACGTTGGTAGAGACATATTTGGTGATGCTTATCATACTGTCTAAGCCTATGAGGCATGTCCAAGTCACATGTTCTGATGTTGTCCAGCCTGAGCAAATGCCCACTGACTTGCATTTGCTATCCTTAGTGGATGCAAGAATCAAAGCTACCTTAGCAGCACAGGAATGGGAGGCTATGGTGAGGTGAGGTCAACCTTAACCCGAGGCTTACAAATACATAACATATCCTTTAGAGTTTTTCCCTCCACACTTTACCTAAATTGATGAGGTCAAAAATCTTGAAAACATCCCAGAACATTGTTGTAACATCAAAAACAATGATGCTTTGTTTATTCACTTATTTTTCACTAATATGGCAGGATTCACTTTTGAATGGTAGATCGATCTACCAAAACACTTTGTTAGAATGTTTGCCGAATTAAAAGATGTCGTTGTAAATGCTTCACCGTAACTCACCCCAAGTTACTTTTTGTGTTGTAATGTTAGCCTAGAAATAGGCTAATGAGTTCTATATAGACTTTGTTATCCATTGGTGAAACATGTGTATGAATTGAGAGCCTCTCCTTCAGGAGAAGCATGTTGTTGCACTCTTCATGTGTAAAATTAAAGATCCAATAGTCATCTCATTGAAGATAGTATCTATCAATACCCTTTTTATTTTGATAGAGAAGGTGACTACTTTACAGGACTTTGTAGAGACTCTAGTCCTAATGGCCGATGACAAAGCATTGGGTAAGAATTCTCTCATGGTGGGTACTTTAAGAAGGACGAATGAGAGTCTAGTTTTGATGACAATTGATGGTGAACTGAAGAAGCATGTCCTATCTACTGAACAAGCTCACCCATCCTCATAAAAATGGAAGGCACGAACTTTTGAGTAGCTTAAGGTATACTCTTTCAAGAAGCATTGCCTTAAGAAAAACTTTAAAAATTTAATTAAACAAGGTATGCAGTTTTCCTCCCAAAGCAAGCCAGATGAAGCAAAGAGATTCAAGGAACTCAATTTTTTCCATTATCATTGTCATTTAGGCACACATTGAAGGAGATCTAATTGTTTAAAAATTAGCTCGAAGCTTGCTTCAAAATTAGGGAGATTGAGATTCCAAAGTTGTACATAGAAAAGCCTCTTAGAACCAGATAATCCAAGCTCATTGCAGCCATCTCGGTCCCTCTTGATGTAGCCAGTGCTACAGATTTTTATTTTGATGTATTTTCTTTCAGCTCATTAACAAATCGAAGCTCAAATGAAGAGCATGTTCCCTATGAAACCTTCTGTACCTCCTTTGAAAAAATGAAAGAAGATATTTTTGAGTATTTTCCTATGTTTCATGCAGTCATGATTAGCTCTCATTAGTCAAACATAGAAGATTTTGGTAAAGAAAAGGAGCAATACCCGTTTATACTCTCTTTCAAGGGAGTTTACTTCTTATGCAATGATTTGGGTAATTCATCAGACATTCTAAGTGAGACATCTACTTCTCAAGGCCTTCTCGTAGATCCTTTACCGGAGTATTCCATTAAAGATGAGCCCACTGAGTCCCTTAATGAGGATATTCATAAATTTTGCTTACGAAGTGGAATACTTCTATCTCCAATGGTAGTTAAGCTTACTCCCAATTAAAATGGTAAGAAAATCATAACCCACGAGGTAGATGATCCTTGTGAGGTTCATACCAAGAGAAAAAGAACTAAGAATCCCTCTAATATAGTCGATTACTATGCCTGAGGCTAGTAGAGATGCCTCCTTATGCGGATTAAATAGTCAACGTCGTGGGTTATGATTTCCTACAAGGTAGATGATCCTTGTGAGGTTATAATTTCCTTTCCTCACACTTTACCATCTCTTTGTCTTTAACCGGGTGAGTGTTAAAGAGAGAAGGGGACGGGCTCACTATACTAGAGGGATTCTTGTGAGGTTATACCTAAATATGGTCTTTAAACTCCATTGAATGTATGATCTGAGGATGATCTCATTAAATTGCACATTTGGCGTATCTTCCAGTAAGTTTTTAAGCTTTATAGTATGACACAAGGAGATTGAGATTGACACTAGCAAGATTAAGTCCATCATAGAGATGAAACCTCCTAACAGCTTAACACAAATACATTCCCTTCAAGGAAAACTTACGTTCATTA
This sequence comes from Papilionanthe hookeriana x Papilionanthe teres, assembly GCA_022702705.1. NCBI lineage: Eukaryota > Viridiplantae > Streptophyta > Magnoliopsida > Asparagales > Orchidaceae > Papilionanthe > Papilionanthe hookeriana x Papilionanthe teres. Next base: position 31,512,397 of record CM040435.1, read on the forward strand.
GAAGGTTCATTTCAAATATCTCTAGTCTTTGTAATCCGTCTTTAACTTTGACCAAAAGGATACTCCTTTCCTCTGGTATAAAGCATCTCAAGATGCTTTTGATGATATAAAATACTACTTACTACATCTGTCAATATTAGATGCTCTTATCCCAGGGAAGCCGTTTATCCCTTACATCTTTCCTCTAGATTATTTGGGTGGATCCTTTTTAGCTAAGGTTAATGAGGAGGGGAAAGAAACCACCCTGTATTACCTGAAGTGAAGTATCAATCAATTGAGAAAAACTATTTAGCATTGACATTTTTGGTTCAGAAGCTGAGACGTTATATGCTCTCACATCACATTAGTCTGATCACAAAGATAAAACCATTGTAGAATCTGATGACTCATCCCACTTTAGCTAGACAAGTAGCGAGATGGGCTATACTCCTATCACATTTTAGCATATCATATTTCCCTCAGGAAGTTCTCAAATGATTAGATCTAGCTAATGTTCTAGTGGCTCATCCCTCCTATCTTACTCGCAGCTTAACAATGACTTTTCTGACAAATAATTTTTAGTCATTGATTCCCATAAATGAGAGTTGTATTTTGATGGAGCATCTTCCTTAAAAGAAGGATCATCTAGATCTCTGCCAAGGGTGGAGGGCAGAATTAGCCTGACTTTGTATCCTTTGAGCATGGTATTTGACCACAAGAAATTATATTGCAAATTTTATACCAATTTCATATGAAATTACACTTTAAAGAAAGGTATTTTCTGTGTTTTATTGTAGGAATGAAGATTTATAGGTGCTGAAAGTAAAAAATTTTGAATCTGGAGCAAAAAGGACTAAAAATGATGAAAATTGAACCGTCCCACCGACGGCGAGATTTAAGCCGCCGACGGCAAGATTTTCCCGAGAGTTTTCAATATATTATAATAGAGCCCACCGACGGCGAGATCGAGCCCTCCGACAGCGAGCCTGAATGGTTAGCCTTGCTTCTAGAAGCCCGCCGACGGCGAGATCGAGCCCGCCGACGGCGAGACAGTTGATTCAAGCCAAATACAAATCTGGACGCGTTTTGAAGAGGTTCTTAAGCAACATTTGGAAATTTGACTCCTTCTATAAATATAGACGATTTTATGTTTTAGTGTGTGTCAGTTAGTGTCAAATTAGTGTTTCCTTTTGTAGTAAGAATTAGTGTTTAGTGTCTTGGTGAGTTTTAAGTGTGTTGTACAAGAAGGAAGAGTCAAAGGAACTTAAGGAATCTGCTTGGAGAGAAGAATTGAGATAATTATATTTGTTTATTATTTTATAACTTTAAATGAAATCCAAAATCTGTGTTATTATTCTCATGCGTTCTGAGTAGTTTTCTTTGTCTTTCTCCTTGTTGTTGAGATTTTATGAAATTAAGAATTAAAATGAGTTGTGCCTAATAATATTAAATATAGATTGTGATAATCGTTTACTTAAATCTTAATTTACTTTCAATTTGGCCAATTGAATTGTTAACATATGTTGAATTATCAATTATAGTAAAGATTACATCCAAAATTCAGGGAATTCAAAAGTCTTGGAAGGAGGGTACAAATATATAGGGAAATATTAATTATCGGGCAAAAAATTGAATATTTTAGTGTGACAGACTAAAATCTTCAATTCGGTCCTATTGTTTGGGAGCTGAAGTGTAGATGTTAGCCCTCAGGCGAGGGGAACGTGGGAGCTCTGAAGTGGCATCCAGTATCCTCCCAGACTAGCCACAGATTCAGTAACCAAACATAGGATTAGTCAATGTTCTTTGCACCTGGACCAAATGGTAAATAATAGGAATGCTCCTATTTGGCACAATATAATTCTAAACTCATTTAATTATTTATTCACCTAATCCTCTTAAAAAGGAGAAAGATACTTTTCTAAATTGACTTATATAATCTATCTTTTAAGTATTAGTTTTAAGTTTAAGCGTTCTTTAATTTTCGTATATTATACTAAAATAGATTAGTAATCTGCTGTCACTAAAAATTAGTCTTTAAATCTCTAACTTCCCTGTGGGATCGATATCTACGACTCCAATAGATCCCTTTATTACTTGAGCGATACATATATTTGCGTTGATTAGAGGGGAGGGAGTATAATTGCTATTTTACTTTGAAAAACATTTACAACTTATTAAGCTTAACAATTATATACATCCTTTTAATTATTACCCTACTCTCCCCCGAGGTTGAATTCTTATATTAGTTGCGTGGCCCGGTCAGTATTCTTCTTGATTCTTATAGTTGGACAAAGGTACCTATCAATAACAAGCCAGAGTATGAGATATTGATTCTTGGATTAGAGTTAAGTATCTAGATAAAAATTTAAAAGATGAAGATCTATGGGGATTCTCAGCTCATCATTAGCCAGGTGTTTGGAGCTTGCATAGTTCTCAAACTGGAACTCTTAGTTTATAATAAGAAGGTTATGGTTAGTAGAGAATATCCCTGAGATCACCATGATTATTGTTTCTTGTTCCTTGAACGTCAAAGCTAATGTTGTTGCTAAGCTAGCCAACAAATTGTCGAATCCTAATAGAGACCCGGTGATAATTGTGATCCAAGATAGAAGGGTCATGTGACTAGTGTGTTCATAGTCTTTAGAAATTACCCCTTTGGGTAATGAAGGCACAATATTTTCTATTTCGGATCAAAAGTATGGTGATTGATTCCAAGCCATCATCTCATAGTTGATGAGGGGAATAATTCTTGATGACCATTCTGTTACCACCTACGTTCAAAAGAGAGCATTGGCATTTACCATCCTAAATGGTATCCTATACTTACGCTCATTTGGCGAGATGTTGTTGCGATGTGTTGAGAACGAAGTAGTTTAGAAAATCATGGCCTAAATCCATTATGGTCTGTGTGGGCCCCATTTGAGCCTAAGATGAAGATGAAGATTAACAGGCTTTGATATTACTGACTGATGACCATTAATTGTGTAGAATATGCCAAGCAGTATCATCATTGCCAAGTTTTTAGTCTAGTAGCTCACCAACCCTCAAATGCACTACATCTTACAGTAGCATCAAGGCCCTTTGAGGCTTAGGTAAACAATATTATAGGGCCCATTGACTCGCTATCCTTTAAAGTACACTATTTTATTTCAGTAGCCTATGACAACTTTTCTAAGTAGGTGAAAGCCATTCCTCTAAGAGAGGTCAAAGCCAAAAGTGTGCTGCATTTTCTCAAAAATAATATCGAGTATCTTTTTGGTGTGTCGCAACATATATTTTTGATATTGGTTTCCTTTGAAGAACTCCAAAATAAATTGATTTGCTTGTCAACTTCATTTAATTGGTGATATTCCACAATTTATACCCGAGAGAAATGGTTTTGCTGAAGCATTCAATAGAACTTTAGTAAACATTATTAATAAGGTCCTTCATGCTAATTAAAAGGAATTTCATGATAAAATATTTGTGGTATTGTGGATGTATCGTATGACATAACATCCTCCCGCTAGCTCAACCCCTTATGCATTGATCTGGGTCCGACGTGGTCCTTCCCTTGGAATGAAAATGTCTTCGTTGTGAGTTGCTTTAAGCAACAACGTCGATAGTGACGATAACATTGAACTTAGGTTGAGGAGTTTGATAGCCTCGAGGGTCTTAGGCTACAAGACCAACAAATCCTTAAGTTGTACTAAGCCTAAATGGCTAGATCTCGTGATAGGTTGGTGAGATAAAGAACCTTCAATGGAAGCCTACTTGTTGGTGAGGCAAAGTCTATGAAGGAGAAGCCTACTTGTTGATTTATGCGAACGGATCTCAACTAATTACTCCTATCAACAGATGTTACCTGAAGAGATACTATGCTTAGTTTTATTTTGCTTTTGATGTACTCACTATACGTTAAAAAATTAATGATCAAAGCATATGTACTTTGTAATCTGATTTTAAGTGATAAATAAAACACTTTCTCTAATATCACTTTATTATGTGAACTTTTTGTCATAATTATCTTGCATTTTTCAAAACATTGCTTAACATTCACAATATTTAAATGTACAAAAAATCCATGCTCTACTCTTACCATGTCTTCCAACGACCCATTTTATTCAATGTTCAGAAGTAAAACGCCTACAATTCATGTTTTTGACAACAACAAATGTCCTACTCATCTCATATTTATGAGGGATGCATGCTCATCCCAACCATTATAAATAAGTGCGGTGTACTTCCTTTTACAGACATGGTTTGTCTTAAAAGCTAAATATTATGGGTAGATCATAATGCTAGTCTAGCCTCCCTTTGATTTTTCTTGAGAAACATAAGTGATTTCTTTCATCTTATCAGATGAGGCATGTTGCATCTGCCATAATATCTTCATTGTATAAGTGGTTCATGCCCGAGCAGGATGTTTGCATATCTTGAAAATTTTCCCGATAGAGGTCCTCTCGTCAAGTGATCTACTAATATTTATGCTTACGATATATATATATATATATATATATATATATATATATATATATATATATATATATATATATATATATTAATACTCCATTTTAATGATTTTATAATTTAGATACTACGCAAGTATACATATTGTTTAGATTAAGCCCCGAGATATTGAACCAACATAGAAAGTGATAAACAACTGAAAATAAGAAAATTTACTTTTTACTATTTTAAAGAAATATCTTACTCAAAATAAAGATAATACTTTAGGAAATGAAATTTAATTTTTTTTGTTATTTTTTTTAATTTGAAATAAAAGTAAACAACTTCAACTAAAATTTTAAAAGATGCAAGCAAATGCAAATAAAATATCTTTTCTCTTTTTATGATTCATTAACAAGTTATGATATTTTGTTGTGGAAGTATACTAAAATATGTTGTGCCAAATAGGAGCAATAATATTCTTTACCTTTACTACAGATGCTATAAAGAACATAGGTTAATTTACTGTTCTAAAAATCTTGAAGACGGGTTAGGCAGGAAAGATACTAGCTCTCAATCTAGAGTTTCCTCGATTCCCTCTATCTGGGGCTAACATCTTGTATCAAAACATACAAAAATAAACCGAATTGGGGGCTTTAGCCTGTCACTCTAAAGGCATCTAATTCTACACTCATCAAAGTATATCTCTCTATTTATTTGCACTCAAACATATGGATTATAATCTCACCCATACAATCTCTTATGATTCTTTCCAATTTTTGACTGAGACAATACCACACTGGATCTTACATGTTCTCACAACATATTTTAACATCTTAATTTGCCAAATCAAGAAGTAAATAAAGTGTGAGTTTTTGAATCATCACAACTTCTTCCAATATTGAAATCATATACTTCACACAACATACTTCCATAACTTAATTACTTCATCACTTTAAGAAAAATGATAAAGAAAACTACTCAGAATTCATGGAGAAAATGCAATCACAACTTGGTTTACAAGTAAAAATCATAGTGAAAACACAAGAAGTCTTATAAAAAAACCAAATGTAATATAAAAATAAAGACTTATCTGTAAATCCTCTCCACAAAACTCTTGAAGTTTCTTTGAAAACTTTACTTTCCCTTACAATATTCTTTAGAGGTTGGCGCCCAACTCCATAGAATCCAAATCTCAATTCTCCTCCTAATACAAACTACATAAAATGAAGTAAAGATGGTGAAGTGGAGAGATGTGTTCTACAATAACTCTCTAACATAAACCTCACTCTTAAAAACTAATCACACCCTCCTATAACAACCATTTTTCTGATCTTAAGTCCTCTTTTTATACTTTTTTAAAAGGTGTCTTCGTACCTCTTCAAATTGTGTCCCGATTTAATGTATCTTTCAAAAGATGCATCCATTCAAGAGTAATTTGAATCAAATTTGGCGCCAATAGGTAGTTACCCACGTTCTCACTAAGAGGTGCTTCGAAAAACTCTTGAAAATGGTGCCTATATTAAAATAACTCCTCTTTTTTAACTACCGCGCGTAAACACAAGGTACTGATGCTTAGTCGCGAGACAGCTGGCGTGTAAGATTCAGATCCGGGTGCGTAGCCACGGGGCATTGGTACGTAAGCCCAAGTTCTGGCGCTTAGCCTCCACATATCACTTTTTCAAATTTTCTTCATTTTACTCCAAATTTGATCCATTTTCCTTCTTTTCATCACAATCACCCATTTTATCATACGTGTAAAAAATACACACAAAATACCATCCATTAAAGTGCAATATCATCAAAACTAGGCATAATAATGTGCATAAACTCTATATGTTTTAGGTGTATCAAAATCCCCTAAACTTGAAATGTTACTTGTCCTCAAGAGACACTTTAATTATATAAAAATCATACAACTAAATTCTGTGATGAGTTTCTTTAGGAAGTTTTATAATTTTGTTCTAGAAATGTAGTGGTCTAACATATAAAAAATTTTAGTAAATGAGACCAATATAATGTTTTGAAATCTCTTAGGTAAAGGTTAATGAAAAATACTATTTCCTATCTTATTCAGAAATACTTGTAGATTCTACAAAATATAGAGCTTAGGCATTTTATTTTCTTTACTTAAAAATCTTTACTAAAAATAATTATACTCACTATATTATATTTATAAGCTTCAAGATTTTCATCAAATCTTATACTCTAAACAGATTAGTTGTGGACCAATTTTTTATTAGGCCCTTAAATCTTCAAGCTTATCCTTCCTTTCTGCATACTCTACTTTTTTTCTTTTTTTTTCTTTTTCTTTCCTTTTTCTTCTTTTTATAAGGTAATGATTACTGTGTCTGGGTAGGCCTTTAATGATTTTGAATTCTACCATTCCTTTCCTAAAGCATAAGGTTGATATATATATTTTACTTAGAAATATAATAAAAGTTTTGAAAAATTATTTTTAATAAAAAAAAGTATAATCCTTATATTTTTTCAAAAATATAACTTTTCCTACTAAATTTAGTTACAAATTATTCATCATTTCTTTACTAAGAAATTTTTAACTTTAAAATTCTCATCCTTACTATATATTTTAACTAAATTCTCTTACTCATTTCTATATTCAAACTTTTATTTCCCTAAAATAACTTCACACACATAATTATTTTTCATTGAAAATTAAATTTTTAGTAAATTTGTGAACAAATAAAATTTTAGTTTTTTAAAATTTATTTTTCATTCCCCTAAAACTTTATATTTTTGTTATGATAAAACATTTAAGCATAGTAATAGGTTACATGAGTAGGAATATAAAACTATAAATATTAAACTTGTAGGAATTTTTAATATCCTAAACACGCAAGTATTATAAACATAAATGAAATGACTTAATCTAAAATTTTAACAATTTTTCATTTTATAGAAAGAAATTCAAAAGACTTCTAAAGTAGTGGAGGACATAAAAGTAAATTCACACACTTAAATAGAAATTAATAACTAAAACATACGTATGGCAGTAAATTGAAAAGTTAAGTAGGGAATTTTAATTAGTGGATTTTAATATCCTTTTAAAATCTTTCTAAATAGTTTCTGGAAAAAGTTATAAATTAAGAAACAAAATAAACTAACAAATCACCAACACATTTACTACCACAAACAATCACATTACATATTACGGACACACAATATCCACAACTAAAATAAACTCATACAAAAGTGTTTCAGCAACTACTACAACAAACTGAAAGACAAAAGTAGTCCTTCGTAAAATCCACAAATGATAACAACAACTCAACAAAATAAAAAAAGAAATAGTCCGCACACACATCACATCACATAACATAACTCAAATAATATAACATCCTAATCGTCTTCCTCCTCATCATCATCTCCTTCGTTCCAGGTACGAGTAGGCACACATGGGGTAAACTGTGGATGGGTAGGTAACACAACACTAAAATCACCTCTGGTCCATCTATCTATATAACTGTGATAGTTCTACTCATACTCACTATGTCTTTGAAGATAATCCCCTATATGATCTACCTTCCCCTCTAAATCATGCACTCGATCTGCTGTAAAGTTAACATTATGTCTTATCCTGTTCAAAAGCTCAATCTGTGAATCAGTAAACTAACCTGAAGATGCTTGGTATGTAGAAACACGCGATGTAGAAGCAGTAGAAGCAGATGCAATGGAACCCCTAGAAAATCCTCATCTCTAGCCAAATATTGAATGCTCAGCATAAGTCTTTAAATTTGAACTGTTAATATGCTTAAGAGGTTGAAAAACCTCTTCCTAATTTTTAGATCTAACAATACCTTACTCACAAAATGAATGTATAAGTGAAGCAAATCCCATACCTGCAGTGGTGGCTGCTCTAGAAGAATCCAGATACAATCATAAATAATCTTTCCAATATTTATCAACTTCCTCTGCTGAATACAATAGTTCAAAGTGGCTCTCTCTCTAGTCACTTCACTTAGATGATTTGTAAGAAGTAGCTTGGATGATATGAAGTAATGCCATGCTTTAGAGTTAGCATTTAACTTTGATGTAGGGAAGTTAACACTTATCTCATTTGTAATTTTCCATAATCCCCTCCAATCACTCGAAGCAGAAATAATCTCATCCAACTCTTCCTTAGTAGCATTGTAATTTGAATAAAAACAAAAAATGCTAGGCGTCAGTAGGTAAAATCCATTAATTACCTCAGGTGAAAAATGTATTTGCTACCCTTGCACGAAAGCAAAGTTAGCCTCTGACTCCGGGAGGTTCGCATAGAACTCCCGCACAACAGAAGTAACAGCTATAGTAGTAAAACAACAAAACTTATCACAGAGGTGATTCACAATTGTATCTTCTATTTCTCCACCTGGTTTATCAAATCCTCGCTACTGGATCAATTTACGTGACTGTAACACTTACACATAATGATCTTGAGCTTTAGAACTGATGAACTTGTCAGAATCGAACGTGACTCTTGCTTTGCTCCTCTTTGGTGCCATATCTAAAATTTTCATAAAAATCACTATAAATTCCACATTCAACTTAAAATCACTAAACTAAACTCCTAAAGGCTTACACAACTAAATCCAAGTAATTCTTCAAGCTATTTCTCAAACTTTCACCATGAATAGTGACTTTCAGATTTCTCCAAGATGTGCTCAAAATATATGGTCAAAATAAAAAATTTTTACTTATGAGTAGTACTCTTACCTCAAGAAGATTGAATCTAATAAATTTCTCTTGAAACAACTCAATATTAGCAAATGTAGTGATGCTCTAGCCCTCCAAATCGTGAAATCCCGAAGGAATAAGATGACAGTGGTGAAAATTTTGTGAATTTTTGGGTTTTAAAACTTGAAAATTGATTTTTGCGAACCAGTGCCTAAGCACAAAAGTATGGTGCTTACCCGCAGAACTCTGACATGTAAGCGTGAGGTCTCGGCCCATAGCCGCCAACTCGCAGTTTTCGATTTTTTAGTTCAATAAATATTCTCGCTCCTCTAGTCAAGCCTAAATTGAGATAATAAGTATCTCATCACTTTATAATCTTCTTATCTCCAGAATTACACTTTTTTTAGATTAAGAATGATTCAAAAAAAGTTTTACACAAACACTAACTTTTACTTTTTTAAACTCATACAAATTACAAGTACACACTACAAGTCTTTAATCCAAGATACTTGGATAAGATCTCAACTTTTCTTACTCACTATAAAACACTCAAACAAAACACTAAACACTAACATAAAAACATAAAACAAATAACAAATAACACACAACATACATAAAACATCAAACACTTACCATAAATAATTAAACACACAACACAAATAACTAACACAAAACACACTATAGAACTTAATTACAGACTCCATTAGGTGGAACATAACCAGTACCTGCATCAGTTCCATATAAACCATTTGACATATATGTTTGATAGAACGGACGATGATGAAGACACCTGATAGAATCCTCTTCAATCCACTTATTTTTCAGATACATCGCCTAGTCCGCTTCTTCAACATAACTTGTATAACTAAATTGCATTTTTAATTTCCATCTAATATGTGCTAAATGTGCATTAGTATCATTTACCTTTGCTTCCATTGATGCAACATTAGCCTCGATCTTTGCAATCTTCTTTGCTATTCCATGAATACTAAAGACCAGAAACCCGTTATATAACTCGTGCGCACTCTCACTAACAAACTTCATCTTTTTGGCATCCTCCATCTTCTTCATTTCATTATGTCAAGAAGACATTTTTCTCACTTAAACTCTTTCTTAAGGCTTTTGGATAGAAATTTGGAATGGAATGAACTTCCTTTAATATGATCTCTATTTATAGACTTTAAATGGCTTAAGACCGTCCTCCCATGTCCACAAACCTTTGATAATCGTGCCATGCAAATTTCCCATGAAAATGACTTCTAGAAACTCATTTTTCATGTTTTTTATAACTCCGACGCCTAAGCGCCAACTGCTGGCGCTTAGCTGCCAGTGCTCAATTTAGCACAGGTCTACTAAACATCTAAAAACTCATTTCAGCTCCTCCAAATGGTCAACTAAAGTCACATTAATCTCTACTAACATAAATATAATCAAAATACTACCATATAACACATTTCAAACTAAATAAAAGACACAAAACAAACTTAAAGCAAAGCAGAATCTTTCGATCATTTTACGTCCTCTGCCGACATTCCCAATATTAAATTCTCATCAAGTTTAAGCTGTTCAACTAAGAAATAAGGTTTCGGTCTATGACCATTTACTTTAAATATTTTCTCAGTTTTAGGATCTTTAATGTCCGCAGCTCCATAGGGATAAACTTTTACTATAAAAAATGGGCTCATCCACCTGGACTTAAGTTTTTCAACAAATAATCTCAATCTGGCATTATATAGCAAAACTTGTTGCCCTAGTTTAATATTTTTATTCAGAATCTTTTGATCATGCCACATCTTCATCTTTTCTTTATATATCTTAACATTTTCATATGATTCATTCCTTATATCTTAAAGCTCATTTGATTGCAATAATCTTTTCTCACCAGCATCCTTTAATTTAGAATTGAACTCATTAATAGCCCAATACGCTTTTGCTTAAGGTCAACTTGTAAATGACAAGCTTTCCCAAAAATTAGTCTATATGGGGACATTCCTATAAAAGTCCTGTAAGCAGTTCTATAAGCCCACAAAGCAAAATCCAGTTTGATTGACCAATCTTTTCTATTTGGATTAATGGATTTTTCCAATATTCTTTTAATTTCACGATTGGATAATTCAACCAAATCACTTGTCTAAGGATGATATGCACTAGCAATTTTATGGATGATATGATATTTCGTTACTAATTTATCCATAATTGCATATTTAAAATAACTTCCCCCATCAGTTATAATTACTCTTGGCATTCCCAATCTACAAAATATATTCTTTCTTAAAAACTTTGCAACACTCCGAGCATCACATTGAGGTAAAACAACAACTTCTATCCATATAGAAACATAGTCTACTGCCATTAATATGTATAAATTTCTGAAAGATGGTAAAAATTGTCCTATGAAATCTAATCCCAAAATGTCAAATATTTTAACATCCAAAATATAATTGAGAGGCATTTAATTTCTTCTAGAAATATTGCCTACACACTGATATTGATCACAATTTTTAATATAAGCATTCACATCCTTAAAAATTGTAGGCCAATAAAATCCAGACTGTAGAATTTATATACAGTTTTATCAACACCAAAATAGTCCCCAAAATCAGAATCATGACATTTTTGAATAATTTCATAAGTTTCTTCTAAAGCCAATTATCTTTGAATAATTAGATCCTTTCCTTATTTATATAAAAACGGATCATCCCAAAAATAAGTCTTAGCTTCAGATAGAAATTTCTTCCTCTGTTAGTATGTCAATCCGTAGAGTAATATGTTATTAACAAAAAAGTTCACTATGTCTGCATACCATGGAACACACCACTAAGTAATAGTGAATAATTTTTCATAAGGAAAATGTTCATTGGTTTCATTAAAAAAGAGAGATTTTTTATTATTAAGCCTTGACAAATTATTAGCAATTTGATTATCAGCACCCTTTCTATCTACTATCTCAAAGTTAAATTCTTGTAAAAGAAGAATCCATCTTATCAGTCTTGGTTTATCATCCTACTTTTTCATTAAATATTTAATAGCAGAATGATCAGTATGCACCACATATTTAGTTCTAATCAAATATGATCTAAATTTATTAAAAGCATATACTATAGCTAGTAGCTCTTTTTCAGTTGTGGTATAATTGATTTGAGCTTCATTCAGAGTTATACTAGCATAGTAGATCACTTGGAAAATATTATTATGTTCTTGTCCTAAAACAACTTTAATAACATAATCACTAGCATCACACATTAGTTCAAAAGATTTTTCTTAATCTGGTGAAACAGTAACTGGTGCAGTGGTTAATCATTCCTTTAATAATTCAAAAGCTTTTAGGCAATCTTCATTAAAATAAAAAATAATCTTTTTCCAATAACTGGCATAGAGGCTTAGCAATTTTTGAAAAGTCTTTAATATAACGCCCGTAGAATACAGCATGTCCCAAAAAACTCCTAATCGACAAAGTAAATTAGCGATCACTTGAATTTTTGCTGGGTCAACTTCCAGACCCTTTTCTGAAATTTGATGTCACAAAACAATTCCTCCTGCTACCATAAATTGACATTTTCCCAATTAAGGACTAGATTTGTTTCTTCACAGCGTTTCAGAACTTTTGATAAATGTTCTAAACATGATTCAAATGAAATTCCAAACACTAAAAAATGGTCCATAAATACTTTGATGTGTAGCAGGGGCCGGGCATTACATAAACCAAAAGACATTCTTCTAAAAGCAAATGTACCATAAGGACTGGTAAATGTTATTTTCTTTGGATCCTTAGGAGCAATTTGTATTTGGTGATATCCAGTATATCCATCCATAAAGCAAAATTATTTATGCCCAGCTAGTCTATCCAACATTTGATCAAGAAAGGAAACTGGAAAATTATCTTTCCTGGTGGCAAGATTAAATTTTCTATAATAAATGAATATTCGACATCCTATAACTTGTCTTATTGGTATTAACTCATTCTTTTCATTAACAGTTACAGTTACTCCTCCTTTATTAGGAACACAATGAATAGGACTAACCCATGCACTCCTTGAAATAGGGTAGATAATTTCAGCATCCAACCACTTTAAAATTCTTTCTTAACAACTTCTTTCATAAAAGGATTTAGTCTCCTTTGAGGATCAGCCCTGGGTTTGTAATTTTCTTCCACAAGGATTCAGTGAATACAAATTGAAGGACCAAATCATTTAATATCAGCTATGGTCCATCTAAAGGCTTTCTTATATTTCCTTAGAATTTGTAGAAAACTCTCTTCTTTTTTGTAGTTAATTTTGAGGAAATTATAATACGCAAAGTTGAGGAATCACCTAAAAAGGAATATTTTAAATGTTCAGGAAGTACTTCAATTCTAGTTTAAGAGGTTATTCAAATGAATGACAAAAAGATGCATCTTTCTTCGTCATGTCCAAAACTTCAAAACTTTATTGAATATAATTTAAGTCTTCCTCAGTAAAATCATCAGAATAGTGTGTTTCCTCTTCTTGCTCATGTTCCAACCGTTCACATTCAAATTTTTCTTCATAATTTGTTTTGAAATAGCATTCACTCAAATATTTTATAACATCCATCCTGAAGCTTCATCGTCTTTACCTCTGGCAGGATATTTCATTGATTTAGAAACAAAAAATGCAACAATTTGATCATTGACACGCATAGTTAATTCCCCTTTTTGCACATCTATCATTGCACTTCTTGTAGGTAGGAATGGTCTCTCCAAAATAATAGGTATTTCTTTATCTTCTTCCATATCAAGCACAATGAAATCAACAGGAAAGAAAAATTAATCCACCTTTACTAAAACATCTTCTATAACTCCTTTAGGATATGTGATCAAGAAACCTGCTAACTTTAGAGTTACAGTATTAAGGGTTATTTGTTCTAATCTTAGTTTTTTAAATATAAATAATGGAATGAGGTTAATGCTTGCACCCAAATCACATAAAACTTTTCCATAAAAATTGTCTTCGATTGCACATGGAATTGTAAAGCTACCAGGATATTTAAGCTTTTCAAGCAGCTTCTTCTGAATTATTACACCGTAATCTTCACTAAGTGCAACAACCTTATTATCTTCAAACTTCCTTTTTCTGTTTAGAATACCCTTCATAAACTTCACATAGCTTGGCATTTATTCTAAGGCTTCACCAAATGGAATATTAATTGTAAGTTTCTTAAAAATCTCCAACAACATTGAAAATTGCTTATCCAACTTTTGTTGTCGAATTCTTTGAGGAAATGGTGGCAGAGGTTTTTCTAAATCAATTTTTAGTGGAAAAATAGGTTTTTCCAAACCTTTCTGATTGTCCTCTTTTGGTTCTTCAATCTCTTCTTTCTGTACTTCAATCTCTTTTTGAACTATACCTTTCAACCCTCTTCCACTTCTTAATTGAATATCTTTTACTTGCCCTTTATTTTTGTCTCTTGGATTTATCTTAATATTACTAGGAAGTGTTCCTTGGGTCTCAATTGATTCTCAATATTTCTAATTGTAGCGCCTTGACTTTGCAATTGATTTCTCATTGGTAACATAACTTCTTCTATAGACAACATCTTCTCCTTAAATTTGAAACACTGTTAAAACCAAGAGGATAAGTAGGTCTATAATTATTTTTCCCTTGTTTCAATTATCCAATGGGTTTGCTTGATTATTCCCCAATTTTTTAGTACTACCACCCTGATTATTGGTATTCCAGTTAAAGTTTGGATGCTTCTTCCAACCTGGGTTATAATAATTGTAATATGGGTTATTAGACTTGTTTATGACATTCAAAATTTCTAAAGATGATTGAGAATCTACTATTTGACCTAATGAATTTTCTTCAATCATTGGAATTGGTTGAGAATAATTCATTCCAAATTGGTCTATCTTCCGTGAAATTGTAGCAACTTGATTTTATAGCATAGCAAAAGCATCAGATTCATGAATACTAGCTACATTTTTAGGATTTACCCTCCCATAAGGCTATTGAAAATTATTTGTAGCCATTTCTTCAATTAAAGCATAAGCATCATTAAACTATTTAGACATCAATAAACCACCACCAGCAGCATCAATAATAGATCTAAGAGATCAAACTAATCCATTATAAAAAGTTTGAATTATTAACCAATTCGGTATTGAATGATGTTGACACTTTCTTAGGAGATCTTTGAAACGTTCCCATGCTTCATAAATAGATTCCCCTTCAAACTGGAAAAAATATGTATTGTCATTTCTAAGCTTAGTAGTCTTTGATGGAGGAAATTATTTAACAAGAAATTTTTGTACTAAGTCACCCCAAGTTCTGATAGATCCAGGTGCTAAGGAATTTAATCACATCTTAGCTTTATCCTTTAATGAAAAAGGAAAAAGTCTAAGTCTAATAACATCATTTGAAACACCGTCATATTTAAATGTGGCACATAATTCTAGAAAATTAGCAAGATGTAAATTTGGATCTTCAGTTGGTGTTCCCCCAAACTGATTATTAGATACCATTTTTATAATAACAGGTTTAAGTTCAAATCAATTAGCAACTACAATAGGGTTTTGAATACTTCCATGAAATTCAACTACTGTAGGGTTAGCATAATCTCTTAATGGTCTAAATTCTTGATAGATTTCAACATTTTGATTATTTTGATTTGCTATTTCTTGAATATTTTTATCTTTTTTTGTATTTTTAATTTTTCTAATTTTTTTTATAGTTCTTTCTAATTCAGAATCGTAAGGCACAAGTCCTTCAGAACTTGAACTACGTATACACAATAATAAAAAAAATAGAATAAAAACAACATCCTAAAATAAATCTAACACGTTTAAGTGAGACTTTAAAAAGTAAAAAACAAAACTTTTTTAAATTATTTTTTTATTAAATTTCTTTCCCCGAAAATGGCGCCAGAAACTTGATCCACAGATATTTATGCTTACGACATATATATATATGATTAATTAATACTCCTTTTTAATGATTTTATAATGTGGATACTATGCAAGTATACTTATCATTTATCAAGTAATATAAAACTTACTAATTAAGCCCTGATCCGGGACAGCGAACTGTCTCGAAAGTCAATAATCAAAAGATAGTTTCAGTTTAGTTTTGCAAATGAATTAATTCAATAATTACGCAGTCACCCGTATATGCAAGTATATGTATCGTTCAAGTAATACAGGGATCTAGTGGAGTCTTGGTTATCAATCCCATGAGGAAAGCAGGAACCCTTCAAAATATAGCAAAGATGTTGAAATGCAACACTCAATTCATAATGCAAGTTCAAGTACAATTTAATATGCTAATGTAAAGATAACAACAACAAGATTTACTACAAGTTACTTCTAAATTTTCTAAGCAGGATCAACTAACACACACACACACTAAGTTTTGTAATTGAAAGGTTTATATCTGGAAAAGTGTCTTTCCTCTTACAATGATTCTATGGTAAGTGATTGATATAGATTGATAATAGAATTGTATTGTGCCAAATAGGAGCATTCATATTCTTTTTCCTCGGCAGAGTACCTCCTCTTCCAAGTATGAAAAGAACATCGGTAAATCCTAGGCTTAGTCATTAAATCTGTGGTTAGGATGGGAGGATAATGGATATCACTTTAGAGCTCCCACTTCTCGTCACATGAAGGCTAGCCCTAGCTTTAGTTACCAAACTTTAGGTCCAAATTAGGGATTTCAACCTGTTACCCTAAAACCTCCAATTCGACGCCTATTAAACCATATTTCTCGATTTATTTGCACTCAATTCCCATGAACTACACAACTCATTCTTGCAAATTTAATGGATTCTCTACTATTGTTGTAGAACACTTTGCCCTTTTGGATTTGATGTTTCATAATAGATTTTGACAATTCAATTAGCCAGATCGAAAAGTAAATGAAGTTCGAAATGGAAGACCATCACAATAACTTTAACATTTTTATGGCTCATCAAATCCACATCAACACTTCACCACATATCATTGCAAGAAGAAAGAAAAAGAAATCTACTCAAAAATCATAAGGAAGATACAACAAAACATGAATTATATATATAAGCAAAGTCATACAAACACAAAAGTAAATACAACTTTTCTCTTTCTCTTCCTCAAGCAAATCTCTTATAGTTCCTTTAAATCCTTTTCTCTCTTCTCTTCAACACTCAATTTCCTCTTTAGAATAATAAGGACGAAGCAATCTCTCACTTTACCCTTCTCCTACACTCCTTAGAGAAGAATCCCTCAGAATACAAGAATTCTACACACTTTCTACAAACCCTAACACACTCTCTTCACTCCTCTCTAACTCACACTACTCTCTCCCACTCTTACACACCCTCACACACCCTCACACACCTCTCTTTTGGAATTAATCTAAAATAAGTTAGAAATGAATTCCCCAAAAGTTTCATTAAGCACCCCCTTTCAAAAAGTCATCCAAATACATTGAATTTGAGTTCCACAAACTTTGGGTGCCGACGACGCTAAATAGGGCAACGGTAGTGCTAGTCTACCAAAATAATTGTTTGAACTCTCTAGAATTGGGAGTTGGTGGTGCCCATTCTGGCGCCGGCAGTGCCAGAAGCCAATTTTCTTCATTTTGCTCCTTTTTGCTCCAAATTTATTCCTTTTCGCTTCCTCTTACTCCAATCACCTAAAATCATCATACTTGCAGCAAAACATGAAAAATACCTTCCTTTAAAGTGTAATATCACCAAAAATGAGTTAACTTATATAGCAAAAGGTTCATATATTTTTGGTGCATTAAGCCCCGAGATATTGAACCCACAGAGAAAGTGATAAGAAAATGAAAATAAAAATATTTACTTTTTACTATTTTAAAGAAAGATCTTACTCAAACTAAAGATAATATTTTAGGAAATAAAATTTAATTCTTTTTGTAAATTGTTATACTTTGAAATAAAAGTAAAGAACAACTTCAACTAAACTTTTAAAAGATGTAAGAAAATGTAAATAAAATATCTTTTTCCTTTTTATGATTCAGTAATAAGTTATGAAATTATGTTGTGGAAGTATACTACATGTGCTGTGCCAAATAGGAGTAATTATATTCTTTACCCTTACTAGAGATGCTATAAAGAACATAGGTTAATTTACTGTTTTAAAAATCTTTAAGATGCGTTAGGCAGGAAAGATACTAGCTCTCACTTTAGATTTTCCTCGATTCCCTCCACCTAGGGGATAACATCTCATATCAAAACATAAAACAATAAACATAATTGCAAGCTTTAGCCTGTCACTCTAAAGTCCTTAAATTCTACACCCATCAAAGTATATCTCTCTATTTATTTGCACTCAACCACGTGGATTACATTCTGACATATACAATCTCGTATGATTCTTTCCAATTGTTGGCTAAGAAAATACCACACTAGATCTTACATGTCTTCACAACATAATTTAACATCTTAATTGACCAAATAAAGAAGTAAATAAAGTGTAAGGTTTTGAATCATCACAACTTATTCCAACATTGAAATCTTATACTTCACAAAACATACTTCTATAACTTAATTACTTCATCACTTTAAGGAAAATGATAAAGAAAACTACCCAGAATTCTTGGAGAAAATGCAATCACAACTTAGTTAAAAAGTATAAATCATAGTGAAAACACAATAATTCTTAATCAAAAACCAAATGTAATACAAGATAAAGACTTATCTGTAAATCCTCTCCACAAAACTCTTGAAGCTCATTTGAAGTCTTTGCTTTCCCTTACAATATTCTTTAGAGATTGGCGCCCAACTCCGTAGACTCCAAATCTCATATCTACTCCTAATACAGACTATATAAAATGAAGTGAAGATAGTGAAGTAGAGAGGTGTGTTATACAATAACTCTCTAACTTAAACCTCACTCTTAAACACTAACCACACCCTCCAATAACAACCATTTTCTGATCTTCAAGTCTTATTTTTTTACTTTTTCAAAAGGTGTCTTCGTATCTCTTCAAATTGTGTCCCGATTGAACGTATCTTCCAAAAGATGCATCCATTCAAGTGTAATTTAAATTGAATTTGGTGACAATAGTTAGTTACCCACGTTTTCACCAAGAGTTACTTTGAAAACCTCTTCAAAATGGTGCCTAAATTAAAATAACTTCTCTTTTTTAATGATCGCGCATAAGTGTGGGGTACCAGCGCTTAACCGCAAGCTTGCTGGCGTGTAAGCTTCAGATTTGAGCGCATAGTCGTGAGGCCTTAGGCGTAAGCGCAAATTCTGGTGCTTAGCTGCCACATATGACTCTTTCAGATTTTCTTCATTCTACTCCAAATTAGATGTTTTTTCCTTTTTTTCATCACAATCATCCATTTAATCATACCTATAAGAAAAACACACAAAATACATTCCATTAAAGTGCAATATCATCAAAAATAGGCATAAAAATGTGCATATCAACTCCATATAATTTAGGTGTATCATCATACCACTAACGAAAATACGCTCTACAGGACCATACTACCACAATTTTCCTCAAAAATAACTAATTTGCTCTTTCTTGAGGGATACCCATCAAGGGTCTCTTCTCTGTAGCTTGCATAAGCATTTTTAAGGTTATATCAACTTGTTTATCCAACCCCTATGAATGTTATGCTTGTTGTATCAACTTTGCATCGTCAATGGTGTTTGTCTACCTAGTCAGTCCATTCTACAGTGAGATATCTTCCTGCTCATAAAGTATCCTGATACACACCTACCTCGCACACTTATCATAAACTTAATATGGTTAGAATTTAGTACCACTGCTTGAAGATTTAAATCCTCAGCAACAGCTCCAAAAACTAGGTTGCGACTCTATTCAATATATTTCAGAGGGTAGTATGCAACCAAAATAAATATATAATTTTTAGGAAATATTTTGCACACTAGGGGAACTACGCAAGTATACATATCGTATCTAGTAATATAGGGCTCTAGTGGATTTCTGGTTATCGATCCCACAGGGAAGCTTAATTTAAGAAATTAATAGATTTTCAAATTAAAAGTAATTATAATTTTTTTTCTTTTAAAAATCAGATTTAAAGTTTTATGCAATTTCTACTAGATGAGAGTAAAGTAGCAATAAAGGAAAGATTGATTTTAGGTATAAATTAAATAACTTTCTCCTTTTCAACTAATCCAAGATTTTTCAGAAAACTATCATTCGTGGAGAACTTTAAATTATGGTATTGTGCCAAATAGAAGCATTCCTATTCTTTACCTTCGCTCGATAGTATAAAGAACATTGGCTAATCTATAGATCGGTTCAAGATGTATTATTAGTAAAATAGGTTAATCTTGGCTCACACTTCTAGATGTCCAAGGGTGGATATGGTCGGCCCTACTAGTGACCCGTTCCCTTTCTATAAACCAAATTATTAGAATTTAGTCTGTCACTCTAAAAACTAATCAATTCTATGCCCAATAAACAATAACTCCCTATTTATTTTCACTTCACCATGAATAACTTGCACATGGCCTTTAATTACCCAAGGATTCATTTGATATCTACTAGTTAAGAACTCATCTCCGGATAAGTCTCAGAATTCTTCAACAGGTTTTAACAATTCAAATGGCTAGCTTAAAAAGTAAATTAAGGTCAGGAATGAATATAATCACAATTTATTTTAAGAATCTAAGTTAAGTTCTCCAAAGAAATTAAATTATCTTATTATCTTTTCATAATTGAAAGGAGAAAGAAAACTAACTACTCAGAACACATTGAATTCAAACAACAAAACATATTTATAAAAACTTGAATCAAGTTACAAATACTTATCTGAAATGTTCCTTCAAGTGATCCTTTGATTCCTACTGACTCCAATCCAAGGTACAAGACTTCAACAGCACCAACGCTTACAAACTCTCACTTACTACTCAAGGAATTGAGTAGTAATACTCTAAGTAACTAAAATAAACTCACTAAAAAATTAAGAATAATATTAGGTGGCTCTCTAAAACTAATTTCAGGCGTGGAGAGCTCTGAGGAGGCTTCCTTTTTCTATTGAAATGTCTCTTATGTATAGAGTTTCGAAAATGACCAGGGGTTGCTTAAGGCACCTCTTCAAAATTCATCGAAATTCAATGAATCTTCTATAAAGTAACTGTGGCATCTAGGCGCCGGAATCTGGCGTCTAGGCACCGGGCTCCGTGACCAAGTCTTCACACCCTTTCACTTTGGATTGCACCTCTTCGTGATTAAAATTGCTTTCTTGTGTCTAGATGCATTGTATCACATGTCCTATGTATCAGGAGTAATTTCCAGTCCTCTAAAAGGTCTGATAACCACTTAACACCGTCAAAATAACTTCCTAAAGTCGTTAAAAATCTTATCTGTTTCTGTATCGAACTGGCGCTTAGGCACCAGACTCAGGCGCCAGACCTATAATTTCGACAACTTTTGCTTTTTATCTCTATTTTTGCTCATTTTTACTCCTTTTTTCTTCTTGAATTCTTTTTTTATCACCTAAATCCAAAAACATAAAAATACATTTCATTAAAGCATAATATTCTTAAGAATTGAATCATAAATAAGGCATAAAAATAGGTACTTTTAAGTGGATCATATCCCCAGTGGAGTCCTTTTGTTAGGTGATTAACAAAAATTCCTTACATAGGTTAAAATTATATTTTCCATAATAAGGGATACTATATTAGTCTTTAAGGATGGTTATTTCACAACAAAATTTTGAGAGCACTTCTTAGGAATCGCTTTGTTCGCCTTCCTCCCCTTCATACCTCCCTTGACTTGGTTTACTCTAATTCACTTTGTAGAATAAAATTTTGCATCGGCAAAAGAATTTTGCTTATTAAGCATGTCCATTTGAATTCAGAATACTTTATGTTTTTGGCTAGTCATTGATGCACTTTCATTGAAAAGAATGCTTCACCAATTTTTGTGAGAACATCTTTTAGTGGTTAGTTTACATCATGCGTCTACCACTTTTGATATGTGACTTGACTTGGCAAAACCCAATCGAGCTTCTATTTACTTAATTGGTAAATGCCTTGGAGGGACATCACCATGCCGAAAAAATTTCTGCAGTAAGAGTTATCTTATTGGTGTGTTTAAAAACTCAATTACGATGGGACCCCTTGGGTTATCCTACAACATGATATTTTCTTTCAACTCAGTTGACTCCTATTTCCTTACTATAAAGCATTCTATATTAGTGAAACCACATAGATTATCTAGTTTATTCCCGTCTGACCATGATATCTCAATATTTGATGATATTGTGATGTTATGTCTAGCAAGAACTACCTTGCTCTATTCTTGTCACAACATCTTGTTTTGCTAGATTGCATAGCTCATCTAGCTTTTAATGTTTCCCGAACCATGTGACTTTTCATACAATTCATTCATTAGAACATCTCATCTTATGAAAATCTCTAAGTTTATTTAGCTACTAGCTTTTGATGTCTCTCCAACCATATGACTTCTTAGTTGGTTCTTCTATGAGGACATCTTATCTTACGACGTTTTTAGCTTTCTACATATCAGCTCCCTAGCCAACTTGCCCATCTCTTAATGGTGATGAAAGTTCCATGGCACACATTACTGATGTAGTGCCAGTTTTAAGGTTACGAACCTCGGTCAGTTTGTATGTTGGACTCGTGTCACTATACATGCCTTCCTAATTGATTAATGCAAACTAGCGCTCAGAAGCCGTTTAAGACCATTAGCATTCCCTCTCGATCTGGTCAACCTGTTTATCACTTAAAGATCGATGTAAGGCCCTATGAAATTCCTCATTAATGTTGCAGGTGACTTCTTAGCTCACCTATACCTCTGGAAGAATGCTGGTATGATGGTATGCAGGTGACTTTCATGGCACACATTGCAGGGGAACACGACCAAAATCATTCTACTAGACTCTGGCTTTGTGTTGGTGAATGATGGTATGCATTTTTTCTAGCAAATGATTTATATCAAATCGAAAAATCCCATTTACTATAGCTCTTGTAAATCTGAATTAAATTGGCTTGATTTTTAAGAAATTTGTCTGCATGACCTCAGATGAAGAAACAGACTATCTGAGTACATCTGGGATATCAATTTTACTTTAAAAGGAAACTCATATTGCTAAGGTTCCATACACAAGTATATAGTACACAAATCTAGGCGCTTAAAAAAGTAATTATTAAATGATTGAAATCCCTATAAAAAGCCTCATTTCTCACGTGCACAAACATGTGTGTGTGCCAGAGTGGACTTGCATTAACCTACGCGCCTACATGTTATCATCTATGTGCGTATGCTTGTGGGCACATGTGCGTACCTATAAGTTGTCGGCTATTTTTAGGTTGTGTCGTTTAATCTTTTTTAAAAAGGGGTCGCCTACAGAAATTGTCTGTGAATTTTTAATTTAATTTAGAGATATATATATAATTTGGAAAGTAGTGTTTTGATTTTGAAAATAATTTTAAAAATTTTAAGATATGAAATCAAACTGATCTCACATCTTAAATAGTTTATATAAACGAGCACCGCACCACAAACCGCGTGTCTATTCCGAAGAATAGGCACACTGTTTGGTGGTGGGGCTTGATTAAATAAACTAGAAGGTTTGTGACATCCGTTTGGTCTGCGAAACCATTTTATTTGCCGATAAGTTCCCCTGCTTAATATGAAAGCATTAAACAGGGTTTATATTACCTGGGTCCTTAAAATTCCCTATAAGGGCAAGCCCCTATAGTTAATTACATCTTAAGTGACGTGAATCACCTAAGAAAACTCTCGATAATAATCAGTAGTTCTGCTCTCAAGAATTTCAAAGTTTAAGTTTTCAAGGGATTGAATTTTGGAATTTCAATAGGGAATGGATCAAATTTGGAACATTTTATTTTGGGAATTCAAAGGAAGAAAGGTAGGAGAAATCACAGATTTGAAGCGAAATTCGGTAATTTCCCGACTATCCTATTGTTTAGCTTGAATTTAGGAAGACCCTAATGTTTATTTAATGTTTTGATCCTGCCAATTTTTAATTAATTAGGACTTATATTCGTATGATGTGATCACACAAATAGCCTCAAAGATGTGAGGGTTTATGTCATATCGGACGACTAACTCGGAATCCTAAGACCGTTTAGGGCTTAATTTGCAATGCAAATGCCTAACAAAAGGTTGAGGATTTATGTTGCACTAGGCAAACTACCTCGAAGTCCTATGGTTTAGTTATTTAATTCTAAGAAATGTTTAGGCGATGTAGAGTTGTTTTGTCGACGAAGATGGCTGTGCTGCCCACCGTGCTCCAAGCTCCTTGTTGTTGCAGAGGTTTAATTATAGAAGGTGAAAATCAAGAGATGAGAAAAGTGTTTTGGTTTAGAGAAGGTCTTAATTTCTAAGTGTTTTTTATGTTTTAATTAAAACAAATCTTAAAGTTGATTATAACAACACCGGTTAAGATCCCACGGTTCCATCCTTCCGGCATCGTTATTTTTATCGGATTCACTTAGTCCAGATGAATTTGCTAAACTCAATTAAATGAGTTCCAGACTTTCATTTAGACCGTGGGAAATCCCGTTAGCAACATGTAGGTTACATCATCCGAGGTATTCCCGATCATCCAACAAGACGTTTTAATTTAGTTGTAGTTGTAGTTTTGTTGTTCTGTTTGTGATTAAATTTTGAGTTGTTTTATATTTTGAAATGTTGTGGCGGTGAATTTTATCTTGTAATGACTTTTAATTTAATTTTGGTTTCAGTTTCAGGGACTATCCTAAAGGTGTGGGTTTTCATGCAACAATTGTTTATCATGCAAGAAAAGTAAGTGCGATGTGATTAAGCAAATTGCAATAAAATACAAGCGTACCTGGAGGGTCTTCCCGTCATCCCAAGCTGCACTTAAAACACAATTTAGAATATTTAAGCATTTAAAGCAAGTTCCTAGGTAAAGCTAAGGGAAGGGTTATGGTTTTCTACCAAGTTCCTAATCTTATAGGTAGTCACCACCTATGACGTCTAGGTTCTTGTGTTTTGGTTTAAGGACGATTTTCTTCATCAAAGAACAATTAAGTTCAATCGTTCTTATAAATATCCTATCATATTGAGGAAGTGCTTAAGACGAGTCTTAAACATCTTTTCAATACCTCTAGGATTGTTTTAAGTCCAAGAGAATTTAATTATACAAGTGAATTAATCATCAAGGAGTTTAAGTTTTGTCATCTTGCTCAGTGTATTAGGACATTTGAATATCCGATAAGTGAAGTAACACTTCACTTAAAACTTCGTTTAGGAGTTATGACAACAAGAGCTTTTGAGGGCAAATTAATGTTTAAGTGATTTGTGATTTAATTTAATTTCAATTAATGGGTTTAAGTTTGGAATAGTGTTCAAGTTGTTTTAGATTTATTTTGAATTCTTTATGTCTTAGGTGATGTTATATTTAATTCAATTCAATTTAATTTAATTTAATTTAATTTAATTTGGTTTAGTTTTAATTTTAATTTAATTTTATTTTTAAATTTAATTTTAATTTTATTTTAACTTGATTTTGTTTTTTATTTAATTTAATTTAATTTAATATGTTTTAATTTAATTTAATTTAATTTAGTTTAATATGTTTTAATTTAATTTAATTTAATTTTATTTAATTTAATTTAACTTTTAATTTAATTTAATTTTAATTTGATTTTAATTTTAATTTAATTTAAATTTTAATTTAATTTTATTTTAATTTTAATTTAATATTTTATTTTTTTTGCTTTAAGGATGATTTAATTTAATTGTTAAAGTATTAATTTAATTGAAATTTTAGAATGATTTAATTTAAATGTTTTAACTTTAATTTAATTTAATGATTAAGTCTTTTAGCATTTTAAATCTTGAGTTTGGATTATCATTTTAATTAGGAATTAAATATTATTGAGGTGATTAATTTAGGGATTCTTAAATTAAAGAACAAATCTCCTCCTAATAGTATCCCTATTTTAATAATTCCAATTTTTCATTATTCTTCCAAATTTAATTAATTATTTAATTCAGGTTTATTTTAATTATTTTCAAATTGTTTGGTAGGTTTTTACCCTTTAACTACCTAAGTTTCAAACATCCAAAATCAACTTAGTATCAAATATTTTACCCACCCTTTTAATTAAACCTAAAATTTTTAATTATAGGTTAAAATTTTAATTATCATTTTGCCCTTTAAACTTACTAATTTCATAACTCACTAAATTGAGCTTAAATGAATTTGAAATTTTTATGTGATTTCACTCATATATCAATCAAGACATTAGAGGAGAAAATGTGATTTTTCTGTATTTAATTTATTTATGTAATTATTTTTGGTGGAAAATAGGGATTTTCAAGGAAAATTCAATAACATGACCAAGGGAAAGTTTCTGTCCTTAAGAAAATTATGGAACATTCCTAATGACCAGAGGACCACTTGGACCAATTTTGGTAATTTTTGAAATTATATTTTCTTTATTATAATTATTTTGAATTTTGGAGTATTAATTAATTTTAAAATAAAATAAAGGTTGAAAAATGAATTTTATATTTTTTTAAAATCTCTCTAATATCAAGGAAACCAGAGAATGAATTTTTATAATTTTCAGATTTTTCTTTGATTTATTAGAATTATTTTAGTTGAAATGCTAGAAAATACATTTTTTAATTTTAAAATTACCTTAGGGCTTTAAAATTTGATATCTCATCATAGAGACTTAAGAAAAATATGGGGTTTGTTCCTAAGTGATTAAAATTCAAAATTTGACATTTTGGTGAATTTTATTATTTTTGTGATTTTTATTATTTTTTAATTATTAAAAATATTAAAATAATGCAAAAAATCAACTTTTTTGGAAAATTACAATTTTAATTTTCTTAAATTCCCCTGATATCAGAGAGGCTTCAAAACCAATTTGGTGAATTTTTTAGAAGTATTTTGAAAGTTATGAATTTTTGAAGTTTAAGTTTGGCTAAATGGCTTAATCAACCAATTTGATAGGGCTAACCAAGTCCAATTGACTTCAAACTTTTATGGTGGGTTCCTCTGATCCTAAAGGTCAGTGGAGAATTGATTTCAAGTCAATTTGATGTATGATTAGCTCTAATTAATTAAAGCTCCATTTTGGGTGTTTAAGCCAATTAGGGTTATTCCAAGTGAGTTAACTCAAAACCTATTTTCCCTAGGGTCCTCTGGTCATAAGAAACATCACCAAATTTTTCTAGAATTTATTTCACAATATGCTAATTATTGGAATTAAAATACTCAGAATAGTGACCTAGAATTGAAAAATCAATAACTCTTCATAGGGATGGCGTCTGACTTTGGAAAATTCAGGGAATGTCCCCCAAATTCAGAGGCTTCAAAAGCCCTATGGTCTCATGCCATGGTGAATTGTATACATGCATGGAGAATTGAAAATGTGCAGAGATTAAATAAATCCTTAAAAATCAAATATTCAATGAAATTAAATGATTTCTTTTCCACATTATTCTCCTCTGTTCACTCGAGCAAGAGGGTATTTTTATTTTATTTTTAGGATTTTCCTACACAAAGTTATGAATTTTCTAAGTTCTGGTAATTAAATAAATAAGAAAAATCCCTATTTTCCTACTTATCCACGCGGCGCCACGCCATCCTCGGCAGCTCCAAAAGGCCACGCGGCACGCTCTGATTCGGCGCCGCCATCCAACTCAGCGCTCCAGGGGCCCGCGGTTCATGTACCATCGCGCTGTCCGGCTCGATCCCGACCGTCCACTCGATACACGCTCGATCCGACGGCTCCCAGTCATCGTCTACGACTGGTGTGCACCCGTGACCATCAACCTTCTAACCCTAATTTCTCACTCGATTCTCAACGGATTTTTGTGTTCTTATGCTCATGGATTCGTCTTGAAGAGACGAACACATCCATACGGTAAACATGCATTGAAATTGATTCAAATTAAATGGAGAATCTCTCTAAGCTCGGGAAGAAGAGTGAGTCCATACCTTTGCTCAGAGAAGTGAAGCTTTGATCTGAGAGTTGTTTCACCTTCGATTGGGTCCAAGCAAGCTCCAGATGAAGTCCCTTAGCCTGGTGAATTGTCCAGGTATGATTTCGACCAAGCCCGATTTCAACCTTCGCAGTCCGGAACGGATGGGTGACCCGGAGAAGGGGCTTTCACCTGGGAACTCCTTCTCTTGGTCTTGTGCGAGTGTGGGTGAGTTTAATTTGACTTTGGTGGAGGATTTGGGAGTGTCCTGTTCGGCTCGAGAATTGAGCTCCAAAATTGAGCTCAATTAGTGGGGATTAGGGCAAGAGAACAGTGGGGATCAAATGCTCTAAGTGTGGGGGAGAGTCTGGAGTGATTTTGGCAGAGTTTCCTTAAGGTTGGCTCAGCACCTCTCTTGGCCGAGAGGAGGTGGTGTTTAAATAGGAGAGGGTGGAGGGCCTCCCAGGGGGGTTTAAGGCTGGGGATCACTCGCTCCATGCAAGAGAAGAACAGCCCATGCTCGTCCATTTGGGTTGAGACAAGTCCGCAAGGGAGAATTGAATTTTTTTGCTCACATGGAGCTTTCGGCCATGGTGTTTTCCGGCGGCCTGGTGGCTGGCCGGCCGAGCACTCGGTCACCATCTCGACCAGGTGGGGTCGGGGGTTGGCAATGGTGCGATCAATCGGAGTTTGACATGTGTAAAGGGGCTGGATTGAAATGGAATGGGGAGAGGCTCATTTTGGGTTCAATTTGGTCAACCCATGTATTTGGGCTTGGTTCACCTTCCCATGGTCCGATTTTGGGCAAGGGGATCAGTTAGGTCACTGCCATGGAGTGGTGAAGTCTCCATCCATGGTGAGGTGGCTAAACTTGGTTTAGTGTGTGACATGGTTATGGTTAAAAAGGCTTAATGAAGGATTAGGAAAGGGGGCCCTCCTTTTGCCATTAATGGCTTGGTCACATGTCAAATCTTCCATGGCTTCATATGGCTTGTAAATGGCTTGCTCATGGCTCCATGTGGCTTGGGACAAAGCTTGGTCATTTACATGAAAGAAGGTTTTGAATTTTGGGACTTATGGGTAATTTTGGCATGAGGCCTAATTTAGGATTATTTGATGATTGATTTAGGACTTAAGGGATGATATCAATTAATGGGGTGATGAAAAGAATGTCATATGGGCTTTAGCATGAAGTTTGGGCCTTTGAAATTTAGTGAAGATGGGCTTTTAAAATGGTTTAGGGAAGTGGGCTTTTTGGATTTTAAAATTGGATTCTAGGATGAAAGTTTGGTAAAGGCTTGGGCCAAATAATTGTTGGGTTTGGTTTAGGGATGTGTCATGAGTGATTTGAAATAAATTTGAGGTGGTTTGGGCTTGAATTGGGTTTGATTTGGGTTCATTTGGTACATGGGCCAATGTAGGTCAAATTGGGCTAATTTGGGCCAATGTTGGGCTAGGGTTGAAATTGATGTAAAATTAATGTTGGGAAATATTTATGGGAGTGTTTCAAAGAGGTTTCAACTTTTGTTGGGGTTGGATTTTGGGGTTTGGGTCTATTTGGGTTAAGTTTGGGTTTAGGTCAAAATTGGGTTTTTTGGTTTTGGGTTGAATTTGAGTGGGCTTTGGGTCCAAATTTTGGGCAAATTATGTTAGTGTTTTGTTTGTGGGGATGTTAGGGAAGGTTTAGAAAAGATTTGGGGTTAATTGGAGTTGAATTGGGTTAGTTTGGGCTAAGTTTGGGTCATGGGTCCAAATTGGGCTTTAAGGTCAAAAGTGAAATTGGATTCAAATGTCAATCAAATTGGACTTGGATTTGGTCTAGATTGGTGTTGGGGATGTTGAGTTGAAGTTTAGAATTGTATTGGACCAAAATTGGGGTCAATTGGGTTGATTTGGTTTGACATTGGGTTCACTTTAGGTTAAAAATGGGTCAAATTGGGGGTTTTGGTAAAAGTGGGGTAAATTGGAAAAATTGGCCCATGGTGTAGTTAAATAAAATGAAATTGAGAATATTTGGGATTTTCTGGAATTTTCTGGGAATTTTCTGAATTTTTGGATTTTTGGGTCAAGAGGGGCATTTTGGTAATTTGGAGGGTATTGGGGGTATTTTTGGAATTTTGGATATTTTGGGTAAAAATGGTCAATTTGAGTGGTGGGAGAATGTTTGAGATTGACTTTGAGGAATTTGGGTGATTTTGGAGAATTTTGAAAAATTTGGGTAATTTCAATGGTTTTGGGTAAGCTAGGCGGGTCTGGGGTCCCGGGGGTCAAAAATTGAAAATTTGGAAAATTAAAGATTGATCAAATATGAGTGAAATGGAAGCACTTTGGTTGAGCCATGAAGCCATATCAAGCCCACATGAGCCATGAAGGGACTCATTTGAGGCATTCACTATGTTGTTCTTAACCTCTTACGCAAGGGCTTAGGGGTTAAGGACCATCCATATGAATCACCTTCATGAGTCAGGTGGTCAAGTTAGGTATGGGTGTGGTTTTAGTAGGTGTGTGAAAGTGTAGTGTATAAGTGTAGTGTGTGTGTAAGTCAGCCCTCACCAGACCAGGGCCACCTGTGAGCGGTCCTAAGGCCAAAGAGTCCTATAGAACTCATCCTTTAAACTTCCACATTCGATTTCAACCCTCTAGGTGATTAGGGGTCTACAATCAAGTTTGTGGAGTTTGCAGGGAGTTAAGAAGTGGTTTGAATTTCTAAGTGGTGGGTCCCAATTCTAATCCTCTAGGATAGTCAAAGGAAAAGCCTAAGGCTAGATCCTAAGTACTAAAAAAAGGAAGAGAAGACCTCATCAAAAATGAGGTCAAAAAATGGACCCCCAATAGGTGTGGTGTGCTAACCAAGCACACCGCGCGTATTGGCTTTGACCGAAAAGATCAACAAAACCAACACAGATGTCCAAGTGACAAACTTAGGACGAAAATAGAAGAATTTCCGCTGGGGTGTATCAGGTATATTTCCAAGACCGGAGATTCCTGAACTCTCGCTGGGGAAAGGAAAAGGAGGTGAATCCCAAATCACATGATCTGGGGGAATTTCGATTTAGATTTCATTTTGTTTCAGTTTAAGTTTTGATGTGTGAGCTCAGATTTTAGTTTGAATTTCAATTTAGATTGAAATTTTGTTAAAATTAATTTGAAGGGATTTGAACTTGAAATGAAAATTGGAATTTTGTGGTTTTAGATGTAACATCTTCAACCTCAAAAATTTGAATTGATTGGATTGAACCATTACAATGAGGAAAGAACTCAGAGCAATGCGGTATTGGATGTAAAATCCTTAACCTCAACAGCTTGATTTGGTGTGCTTCATTGCGATAGGGAAAGAACCTAAAGCAATGCAGTATCGGATGTAAAATCCTCAACCCCAAAAGTTTGATTTTGATGTATTTCATTGTGATAGGGAAAGAACCTAAAGCAATGCAGTATCGGATGTAAAATCCTCAACCCCAAGAATTTGATTTTGATGTATTTCATTGCGATAGGGAAAGAACCTAAAGCAATGCAGTATCGAATGCAAAATCCTCAACCCCAAGAATTTGATTTTGATGTATTTCATTGCGATAGGGAAAGAACCTAAAGCAATGCAGTATCGGATGTAAAATCCTCAACCCCAAAAGTTTAATTTTGATGTATTTCATTGCGATAGGGAAAGAACCAAAAGCAATGCAGTATCGGATGTAAAATCCTCAACCCCAAAAGTTTGATTTTTGAATGGTAATTGATTTTGCAAAGATTTGTAGTGTTGATTTGAAAAGCGTGGAATTTTGGTATTTCGAGAATTTCATGAAAGTTGTAAAAGATTTTTTTGGAAAGAAACAGATTAGGAGGGAATATGTAGATGCTACATATCCCATTCAAAAGAGTTGATCGAAAGTTGCTGGTTTGGATTGGATACAATTCCTCGCCACTAGATCTGAATCGAAAACCTCGTGGCTCCGTATCAATGGAATCGACCGCTTCCATCCCAGACAAGGGAGAGAGTAGAACGGATTGGATTTTAGATTTGGAAGGTTGAGTTTGAATTTAGTCGAGATTTGATTTGAGATCTGGAAGGTTGAGTTTGAATTTGATTGAGATTTGATTTAAAATTCGTGTTCATTTTGTTTATCCTTTAACGATTCAAATTTATTTTATCGTTCATTTAATGTTAATGTGAATTTGGCGTTCATCATTTTTTTTAATTAGATTTTTAAGGAAAGTTTTCTTTTATTCTTTTTTGTTTCTTTTTTGTTCTTTGTTCGAAGTTCATTTAACTTTAATGGCGTTTCCCAGTCAACTTGCACAAAAGAGGTGAAGGCCAAAAATGTGACATGGTCACTTTCATTCCAATCATGTTGAAGATAAATCATACAACTCGATCTGGAATACATCTCATACAATCCATGTAGACTCAAAACGGACTATGTATGATCTTTGTCAATCCATCCAAAAAGGCATCTGTCAAAAATCCATGTCTGAATAGTGAGGTACATGGTCAATAACATCACCTTCCAAGCCATCCTTGGCAAGGATGTCGTATGGATGTACGTTGGAGGTGTGATATTTTCCATGTAACTCACAGCTCGTAAGGCCGGAGGCTCTCTACGTCTGGGTTTGGCTGGAAGTGGTAAGGTGCTTTCCTGTCATCCATCCTTCTGAAAGTAACTGAGATCCGCTTCATTGGTACTCCCGGTATGCAATGTTTAGCGACATCTACTCCGTTGCCCTTTAGTATCATGACGGAACCTACCGGTAATGGTATCTTTACTGGCCCTCGGAACTCACCTGGGCCTGTTATCCAGAGGTCAAATCCGAACATGATATTACACTCGTTCGTAAAAGAAACCGTGCGAAAGGTCCGACAAAGTCGTGGTGATCTATGTGCGGGGGTATGCGGTCACCCTTCTTGTAAATGTTAATGATGCAACTGTTGGGTATGCAATCCGTCGCGTACCCTCCACGTTATCATTCTCTTTACCATCCTTTTGATGACTAATGGCATTGGATCTACCTTGCCATGACGGAGTATCCCCGGTGGGTTTCCCTTCCTGTCTTCTGAGAAGTTGTAGCATCATCCACATTGTATTGTAATTGTCCCTTTCCCTGGCATCCATCTCCGGGGTTCCAAGTAAGTGTTTTCTCTTAGGCGGCCTGCTCGACCCATCCTTTTCAAATCCTGGATGCAGTCCACGATTTGTTGTTGTTCGTATTCTGAGAATCACTTCTATATGTAGCTCGAGGCCTTCTAGTATATTGATCCTCCTGCCTCTGATTCTCTTGAAGTGTTCAAAAGTTTGCATCTCGACATTCTGCATTCTTTCTACCTCGTATTCTGGAATAATCTACAAATGGCGAGGCTTAGTGACGTACTGTGGGATATATGGCTCAATCCCTTCGCGTTCTCCTGCATACCTCGGCTCCTCGGGGATGGTCTCCGTCGGGACATCCTCCGGGGTTGCTTCTGCAACAAGGTCATGCATTGCGGTGGCTTTATCCGGTGGCATGGTAGCCTTCCTTCTTCGATCTTCTTGAGATTTCCCCGGTCTCTTCGTTATCCTCGGAGTCGGCCTCCTTTCTTCGGAGTTCTCGGCGAACCGGTATCCTCGAAGTATATACATCGGTAGCAGCCGACCGCCTCGTCGCGCTGGTCCGCTGCCGGTTAGTTAACATCTTGTGGATACGGCGATTTTTATTTCTTCGCTGAGTTGCTGTGAGCGTAGCTCTTCGTACTTCCTGAATTTCTGTGGGTGCGGCGCTGACAAGCCAGCCCTCTGCTGTAGCGACTACAGACTTGATTCTCTTGCCCTCCTCAGTGTTTGTTTTCCTTTTCTTCTTCTTCGGGTTGGTGGCTCGGGCCACCCACTTTCATCATCGTCCGGATCGGGCGGTTCCTCTCGGTCAACTCGGGACCCGGTCACCTTCCTCGTATTGCGGGCCCGTCGGTGCGAAGTCCGAGTCAATCTCTATTATCGCTCCATCTTTCACCCTCTTTTCGTCGAGTGCACGGCTTACGCCATTTCTAAAGTTCAGGACCAACCGCCCGTTCGACATTTCCCTGCGAAAAGACAAGGAAAAGGATCAGGGGCTGTACTAAGAACAAGAACATTAAGAAAATGTTTATTAGAGACAGAGTATTCTTTTTTTTTCTCTTTTTTTTTCTTATTATTCCTTTTGTATATATTTTTTTAAATTCAACAGGAATGAAGTGGGAAAAGATCGGGAAAAATATTTTGATTTGGAAGAGAGAACAAGGAAAACTTTATTATCATGATTTTATTTATTTTAACACATTTTTTATTATTTTTTGGGTTCGGACCCAGTCATAAGTAATTACTTCACCCGTGCTTCTAGGGATGAAAAATTCATTCCTTCAAAACATCAGGTAGCGTAATACTTCTTCAAGTATCGTCCGTTGATCGGAAGCATATGTCGTTCTCCTTGGTAATTCACTAGCTGGTAGGAGCCTCCTGAGTAGACTGCCTCAACCACAAACGGCCCTTCCCAAGTGGGTTCAAATTTTCCTCCTATCTTGCGGTGTGCAAGGATAGGTCTCTTAAGAACGAGAACTAAGTCACCAACTTTGAAGGTTCTTGGGCGGACCAGTCTGTCATGGGCTTGAACCATCTTAGCTTGGTATAGTTCTAAATTCTGCTGCGCTGCAAGTCTTTTCCCTTCCAGGCTTTCCAATTCCTCTAGTCGTAATTTAGCATTCTCTTCTGTCGTGATTTTGTTTGCAACTGCAATTCTGAGTGAAGGAAGCTGGACCTCTAAGGGTAACACTGCCTCGGACCCATACACCGGAGCGTAAGGTGTAGCTTGAGTAGGAGTTCGAAGGTTGTCCGGTAGGCCCATAAGGCTTCTAATAACTTCTCGTGCCAATTTCTCTTATTATCGTCCAAAGTTTTCTTTAAAATTTGAACGAGAGTTTTATTAAAAGCCTCAGCCGAGCCGTTTGCTCTTGGGTAGTAAATTGTTGAATACCGCCAGTCGATTTCGTGTCTCCCGACAAAATTGTTGATTTGCATGCTTCGAATGCTGACCCATTATCTGAGATGATCCTGCGCGGCACTCCGAAACGGTAGACAACTTGGTTCTTGAAAACCGTAGCACGTGGTGTGCTTTCACTTCTCTGAGTGGAACTGCCTCTGCCCACTTGGAAAAGTAATCTGTAGCCGCAAGAATGAAGCGGTGTCCTTTTGAAGATGGTGGTTCTATTGGACCCACTATATCTGCGCCCCAACATTCAAATGGCCACGACAAAATTGTTGGATGTAGCTCATTTGGAGGTTGGTGTAGAACCACTCCGTGCACTTGGCATTGATGACAGCTCTTGGCGATTTTCATGCAGTCGGTCATCATCGAGGGCCGGTAGTACCCTAGTCTTTTAATTTTCAATTTCATCTTCGGACCCGATCGGTGAGCGCCACGGTGTCTCGAATGCACCTCTTTAACAATTTCACGGGCCTCGGACCCGCTTAGGCACCTTAGCCACATTTGATCGAAAGACCTTCCGTATAACATGTTATTTATTAATGCGTAGGACGGAGTTCTTTTCTTGATCCGATGGGCTAACGACCTATCGTCCGGTAGTTTTCCTATTTGCGGGTAGTTCATTAATGGCTATCGCCAATCTTCTGTGTTTTCACGTCACTCGTTGCAATCGATTCTTCTTCTTTTTTCGATTTGTGTATTGTGTCTATGTCGAGCCGTGATAGGACTCGACGTCCGTGAACCGACACTTCCATCGATTCACCTTGCAAGCAGGCAAATTCTTTTGCGAGGCGGGCTAACGCATCTGCTAAAGCGTTTTCTTTCGGGAATTTTGTAGATCATCACATTCAGAATCTGTTCCAACAACTGTATGGCATACTGGAAGTATTGCTCGAGTCTTGGCTTTAGAATTCTGTACTGTCCGACGATCTGTTGAATGATTAACTGCGAATCCCCGTATATGTTGATGTTTGTTATCCCCATTTGAATAGTTAATTCCAGTCCTGTTACGAGAGCTTCATATTACGCTTCATTGTTTGTACACGGCTCGTTAAGTGGTAGGAGTATCTTAACATCCCCCGCTCCGGTGTTATAAAGATTAGTCCGATTCCCGCCTTACCGGGCACTATCACTTGCGATTCTTCGTCTTTGTGTGCTGAAGATGCTCCGTCGAAATATAATTCCCAACGTCGATCATCAGGGTCTTCTAAGTTCATTATTTGTTCATCTGGTAAGTCGTCATTGAGAGGAGATTCTGCCGGCAAAAGGCGAGGAAGTCTGCTAGGACTTGTCCCTTTACGGCACGAAGAGGCATGAAAGTTATATCGAATTGCAATAATATCATTGACCACCTGGCAAGTCTGCGTAAAGCATTGGACGGGTCATCAAGTATTGCAATGGATTAAATTTCGAGATCGGGTTGACCTTATGAGAAAGCATGTAGTGCCCGAGCTTTTGAGCGGCGAAGATCGGGGCCAAACAGGTGCTTTTCAATTGTGGGATACTTTACTTCCGTCGGAAGTAAACGACGGCTTAGGTAGTAAAGAGCATTTTCTTTACCCTCATCATTGACTCGGCTAACGGGGCTCTGAGAGAGTCGTCTAAAGCCGCGGTATAAAGTATCAACAGTCTACCCGAGACTGGGGCTGCTAAGACAGGAGGTGTCATTAAATATTGTTTAATGTCCTCGAAGGCCCTACTGGCATTTCTCTTCCCAAATAAATTTGGCGTCCTTTTTAACTAATGCCGAGAAAGGCTGACACCTACCTGACAAGTTCGAGATAAAGCGTCGAAGATATGCCAACTTCCCTTGAAAAGATCGTAGTTGTTTTAAGGTTCTGGGAGGTGGCATTTCTAAGATAGCTTTAATCTTTTCCGGGTCAATTTCAATTCCACGATGTCGGACAACGAATCCTAAGAATTTCCCGGAGGTGACGCCGAAGGCGTATTTTAAGGGATTCATCTTAAGGTTAAATTGTCTTAATCGTTCGAAAACAATTCTCAAATCATACGAGTGGTTTTCCTTTACTTTGCTTTTGATGACCACATCATCCACGTAGCATTCGACTTGATTGTGGATGAGATCGTCAAAAATTCTTGTCATCGCTCTCTGGTAGGTTGCTCCTGCGTTCTTCAATCCGAATGGCATCACTGTGTAGCAATATACTCCGATCTGTAAGTTTTTCATCTTCTGGAGCTATTTTTATCTGGTTGTATCCTGAAGATCCATCCATGAATGAGAATATTTCATGTGTTGAAGCAATGTCGATCATTAATTCGGGATCGGTAGAGGGAATTCATCTTTTGGACATGCCTTGTTTAAATCTCTCGAAATCCACACAAATTCGATCCGACCATTCTTCTTCTCGA
Organism: Papilionanthe hookeriana x Papilionanthe teres; assembly: GCA_022702705.1. Lineage (NCBI taxonomy): Eukaryota > Viridiplantae > Streptophyta > Magnoliopsida > Asparagales > Orchidaceae > Papilionanthe > Papilionanthe hookeriana x Papilionanthe teres. The sequence continues at coordinate 31,549,740 of CM040435.1, forward strand.
TCTGGTACCACATTGGCTAACCAAGTCGGGTATTGTTCTTCACGGACAAATTTAGCGTCTATTAGCTTTTTAACTTCAGCTATGACTTGTTGTTCGATTTCTAGACGCATTCTTCTGGAACCTTGTCTTACTGGAACAGAAGTAGGATCCACTCTTAGCTTATGGACTGCGACCTCTGGAGCTAATCTTGGCATCTCATCGTAGCTCCAAGCAAAACACTCTTTAAATTCCATTAATAACTTGATTATTTCTTCGGAGTCTTCTTTATTGAGTAAGGAGCTAACAAAGGTAGGTCTAGGCTCTTCGCTAGTACCTAAGTTAACTTTCGTTAACTCATCTATTGTAGATTTGATCTCTTCTTCAAACTCTGGTGGAGCGTTTTCAATTTGTAAATCTTCAAGTTCTTCTGTAGCTTCCATGCAGTTTTCATTAGACTCGCAAGTGACAACCAAGCAAAATTCAGTATCGTCAACTGATCCTACTGTGCCGAATCCGAGACCATGCTTTGAATTGGGTGGACAACCGGAGTTATTCCATAATTTTTCAAAATGTTGTGATTGACCTTTTGTCCATTATCAAGGTAAGAAACCACGCTGAATTAAATTTTGAACACAGGGAGAGTACCACTCAACAGGTAATTCCATTAATTCTGATGAAGTAGCATCTTCAAATTGTACATTATTTTCAGTTTTGGAGGAAGGAGCACCACGGTAGAATTTGATGAGCTTTGCACTGACGCTACGTACCTCTTTGACCACCATACCCTCGATCTTATTAGAATGGATCGGGGTATGTACATAGTGGTTAATCTTCTCATACATCGATTTATATTCCTCGTTCTTTTCATCTTCGAGAGAGATCCTGAATTGCGGCCTCTTCCGACTTATTATCGCTGCTTCTTGCTTGATTTCTTTTTCCTCTTTAGAACTGTCTTCCCAATCAACATTGATGGTTGGTTTCTTCTGTCCAACTGTCCTAACGTCTATGCCACGACCTCGTCCCCGGCCTTGACCTCGGATGCGAGTTGTGGAGAAACCTTCACCATCTCGCCGTAAGGGAGCGGTGAGTGACTGTTGGACTAGAACTTCAGGTTCTTCGTCGTCCCGAACTTCCTTTGCTTCATTCGTTATGGTATCTCTGGAGAAGATTGTTTTCTTCGGAGGTGCGTAATAAGCTGCATCTTCATGGATTCCAATTTCATGTACGGAGAATGGTTGTAAGTCACCTTTGATGCACTTCCCCTCCATCGTAGTATTTGATGCACCGATGTAGAGATGATGGTACCATCCGGTTTTCATGTATCCATGGTCAGCCCAGGTAGAGCGTTGAATGACGTTTCCGAATCAATTATGTGAAATTTCGCGGTTGTCTTTGCTAAGTCACGGGTCTTCATTAGCGGTGTTATTGATCCGAGGGCTCTTTCTCCTTTCCGGTTGAATCCTCTTAATAACATTTTGTCCGCTTCGAGCTCGCGAGCATCAATTTCCAAGTATGCTAGCGTTCGAAGATTCATTATATTGATTGATGCTCCTGGATCCACCAATACTCTGGAGAGTGTAAACTTCCCAATTGTAACTGAAATGTACAACGGTCGGTTGTGGTCTGTTGTCCCAAGTAATTGGTCATTGTCCGTGAAGGTAACACCTCGATGTTCCTTTAACGAGCAAACCTCGTCTAAGGAATCTCCGGTCATTTGAGCTAAGCAAATTTACGGATCGAAGTAAGGCCTTGATCAGAGCTTCTCTCATCTCCTTTGATAAGATGAGAGCGTCGTAGATGCTCAGTTTGGCTGGTAGTTTCCTAAGATGGGCTAGCACATTGTAGTCCACTTTATTTTCATGTGTCTCGGTTTCTTCCCGAATGGGTATTTCTTCTGCCGGGGTTGGTTCTTCCTGAACAACCACCTGCTTTCCTTTGTCCTTTGGACCCATTCTCGGAGGTAGAACTCTTCCACTTCTTAAGTTGACTTCTGTGATTTCTTCTAAATCTAGTATTGAGTTTGCTGGTGTCTCCTTCTGAATTGGAACGACAGTTTCTTCTGGATTAGCTTCGGAGTCTGAAGGCTCTAATTCTATTGTGACTGGAGCTCCTCGAAACTCGTAAATGGATTCGTTGCTTGTTGAACTCTCGTAGCCTCCTTGGTGGATGTCTTCTTTGTCATTGTGATCGTCGAGATTGTGTATGATTTGAGAATTGTTATTTGTATCGGAATCGACGTCTGGATTAGGTTGGTTGTCGCTAGTTACGTAATCGTTAGAAACAGTCAAAACTTAGCCAACGCCATAACCCTTATCATTATAAGATCCCACCGGAGTGAGCAAATAATCATACAAAGTCAGAGGTTCGAGGGATTTCTCCCCCGAATCGGAAACAACCATCCTAGGATAAGCAGCCCCTAGTCTAGCCTCAGGAGCCTCGGTCTTCTCTTCTTCATCAATTTTCTTCTTTTCTTCAATCGTCTCTTGCTGAGGTGGTTCTTCTATCGCAAGTGATAGTGCCGACTTGACAGGTTTCAAACTCTGAATTGAGGCTCGCACCGAAGTGGTTTGGATGCGATCCAAAATCTTCTTCGAAGACTTTGTCCAAGCGGTAGTCCATCCTTCATCAGTCGCATAGGGATCTATCGGAACAATGAGATCCGTCAAGATAACATTGACGGAACCTCCTTTCTGGGGTTCCTTCATGTATTCCTTCGGGATTGTTATGTTCCCTTTTCGAAGATTGTCGTTGAGCTAACTTTTGAAGGTAATACAATCTTTTATCTTGTGTCCAAGCATCCGGTGGTAAGGGCAAAAGTTGGGATCACCTTTCTTGTCGACTTCTTCTGGTTTCTTAGGCTCTGGCAGTTAGAAATTGGAGTCTTCATCAGACTGCAGAACATCTTCGGCACTGCCTCATTCTTGAACGGATACTCCCAGCTCAGAAGCTCCCTTAACATACGTTATGGACGAGGCGGTTTTTCATACTGTTGAGATGACTGATAGCTGGGTTGGGGTTGCTGGTAATTCTGTTGAGGTTGCTGATAAATTTGCTGCGGCTGTTCTGGCGGTATTTGTATTGGCTGCTTGCCTTTATCGACTGCTACGACGATCCCGGACTTCTTTTCAAAATTTTTCACGGGCTTTTGTTTGTCTGTTTTGTCGGTGAAACTTAATTGCTTCGCCTCCTCTTGCAAGCTTCCGGCCTTGCTTAACAACTTCTCGAAAGTCTTAATAGTAAATCCCTTGAGGAGAAGTGCTATCCGGCCATGAATGTTCTTAAGTAAAATGCCGACTGCATGCTGTTCTTGTAGCTGTGGCTCGCACTTCATACTTAGATTCCTCCATCGAAGTATGTAGTCCACCAAAGTTTCGTTCAGACTTACGCTTCTCTACCACTAAATCACCTATAGTGATGTGGTGCTGAGCTCTCGCAAATCGCTTGATGAAGAGGTTCTCTAATTCCGAAAATGTCTTCACCGAGCTGTTCGGTAATTCCGCATACCAATCAAAGCGATCCACGACGAGTCGCCGACAAATTGTCGGAAGAGTAAAGCATCACTTCCGCCGGCATTGCAACAAGCGGCACGAAAATGTACAACATGCTTGCCGAGGGTTTCCGGTTCCATCGAAGGTCTTGAACGAGAGGTGGTACGAAGCCTTTCGGATATTGGACGACGTCGAATTCTTCGGGGTAAGGTCTACCCGTCCGAATGGATGTCCCGCTCTTTGATTGTGCCAAGGCTTCTCGCATCTGCTGTTCCACCATGCTCTTGATATCCTTTTCCGGAATCATGCTTTGTATTGCATCCTTTTTAACTGATTATCCCCGTTGACGGATGTAATCTCCTTTCCTCGGTCTACAATGTGAATAACTTACGGGGTGTTTCTCTTTAGGGTTGAACTCGACTGCGGAGAGTGGCTAGGGTCGCAGCCATCTCTTCATCCTCTTTGCCATTTGGGAGATTGTATCATCTTTCTCTTGAAGCTGTATCCTCATCACTTCCGGCTCTTCTCTTTCTGCGGCTGCAGGAACACCTTATGAAGCTGACGAAGCTCGTGTTTCAACCATGTTAATTTCTGCATATTCATCATCCATGAACTCTGACGAGTCGACTTCATCTTCGAATTTTTCTTCTCTTTCTCTTGCTAATCGCTGAATATCAGTTCTTAGCTTTTCCATAGCATCTTCTAGTGGTCTTTTCGTACATCCTTGCGGTTGTCATGCGATAGGCTGTCGGGTTTCCTTCTCATGAGTCCCCTTCATTGCGGTAGCGCTTTCTTCGGACTCGAGTCTCTCGACGAGACTTTCCTTCTCGGGTTGTTGTTTTAATCTTAATTGTCCGGTAGTGGGATGCCATACCATCCTTCTAGCGAGTAGAAGGTCTCAGGACCGGATGGTCCGTCGACGCAAATGCTTTGGAAGGTGGTTTCCTCTCTAATTTGTCGTCTCGAAACAATGACGAAGTGGACTAGCTTTCATTCTCTTATTCGGCTTTTGCGGCGATAGCGAGGTTCTACTCGCGGCCTAAGACGGGATTTGGCCGGCACCCGCTCCATCCTTCTTAAAATCTACGATACGGGGCATTTTTCTTTCTTTGCTAACTTCTCTATCGAGTGTCCGTAGTCGAGCGAAATGGTGTAATTCTAGCCCTTTTCTTACGGCCGTCGTTGTAATATGCGGGCGAGGCAATGCGAAGCAATCTTGCGGACATTTTCCACGTCCTCTGCGGCGGAGAGGGGATGGAACCTACTTCCTCCCAAAAGTGGTATGTATTCGGGCGGTGGTGTATACTCGGGCAGTTACGGGATTTCCTCCGGAAAGCAACTTCGGCGGCTACGGCTTCTCGCAGCAATCCTTCTACCTCGTTCCTCCTCCGAGTCCGTGTCGGTGGTGGAATTCTCGAGCTGGACCCGATCTCGAAAACGGAAGGTCTCACGGGAAGATGCGTACCCACCACGGGTTCATCACGGTTCGAATTTCCTTCCCCTTTAGTACGGCGAGGAGCCGGGGTAGGTGCAGAGACAACTAGACCGGTGAGAGTAGCAACAACAGTCCTTCGGTGAACAACAATACTCCTCTCAGTTGGAATCTTTTGCAGAGGAGGGAATTCATGAGTTGACTTGAGGTTAAACTCAATCAACGGCTTCTCAGTTTCCGGTACTTTGCTTGTGAGTGAAAAGAGAGTGACGTCGGGGATTTTGATGTCGGTGTCCCCGAATCCTTGTCCGAATCGAATGATTCCATTATTAGAGCGAGTTCGTCCTTGAAAATAACCGGAGTCCGGTCCGTTGACGAAGGAGAAGATCAGTTTTGGGGCTTCCATTTCGGTAGGGCAGATTCCAAGTGTTAGTCCCCGAATTGTGCTTCCTCTTGTCGTAAAACTTATGACGAAAAGGAAGAGTCCGAACACATTTACGTTTATCTTAATGTATTTGTGGTATTAAAAGAAAATTTATTTAGATAATTGTTTTTCGAAAAGATTTGTTCGTTAGGGCGTAGAATTATTAAAAGGAGGAGAGTTGTAGGAAGGGTAAAAGGAATTGATTAGGAACTAGAAAAGGAAGAGAAAGTCTTGTAGAAACTTCTCGACCCGCAAGACCGCTCCTAAACTAATACCTATTGGGAGTCCACCCCACCTCAGAAATGAGGTAAAAGGATCTCGGAACCTCTCAGTTTAGGGGTGTCTAAATAGTGGCTTCTAAATCCGAGAGAATGTTGGCTATACTCGTTCAAGGTAGAAATGAACATAGTATTCCAACGGAAAGAAGGGTAGTTTGATCCACTAGGGACATGGATACACTATCGATTTTTGAAAGCGAAACTATCCGATTAAAAATGGAGAGAGGAATTAGTCCCACGTGAGTCGCCAGAATTTGTCGGCTATTTTTAGGTTGTGTCGTTTAATCTTTTTTAAAAAGGGGTCGCCTACAGAAATTGTCGGCGAATTTTTAATTTAATTTACAGATATATATATAATTTGGAAAGTAGTGTTTTGATTTTGAAAATAATTTTTAAAAATTTTAAGATATGAAATCAAACTGATCTCACATCTTAAATAGTTTATATAAACGAGCACCGCACCACAAACCACTTGTCTATTCCGAAGAATAGGCACACTGTTTGGTGGTGGGGCTCGATTAAATAAACTAGAAGGTTTGTGACATCCGTTTGGTTTGCGAAACCATTTTATTTGCCGACAAGTTCCCCTGCTTAATATGAAAGCATTAAACAGGGTTTATATTACACAGGTCCTTAAAATTCTCTATAAGGGCAAGCCCCTATAGTTAATTACATCTTAAGTGACGGGAATCACCTAAGAAAACTCTCGATAATAATCGGTAGTTCTGCTCTCAAGAATTTCAAAGTTTAAATTTTCGAGGATTGAATTTTGGAATTTCAATAGGGAATGAATCAAATTTGGAACATTTTATTTTGGGAATTCAAAGGAAGAAAGGTAGGAGAAATCACAGATTCGAAGCGAACTTCGGTAATTTCCCGACTATCCTATTGTTTGGCTTGAATTTAGGAAGACCCTAATGTTTATTTAATGTTTTGATCCTGCCAATTTTTAATTAATTAGGACTTATATTCGTATGATGTGATCACACAAATAGCCTCGAAGATGTGAGGGTTTATGTCGTATCGGACGACTACCTCGGAATCCTAAGACCGTTTAGGGCTTAATTTGCAATGCAAATGCCTAACAAAAGGTTGAGGATTTATGTTGCACTAGGCAAACTACCTCGAAGTCCTATGGTTTAGTTATTTAATTCTAAGAAATGTTTAGCTGATGTAGAGTTGTTTTGCTGACGAAGATGGCCGTGCTGCCCACCGTGCTCCAAGCTCCTTGTTGTTGCAGAGGTTTAATTATAGAAGGTGAAAATCAAGAGATGAGAAAAGTGTTTTGGTTTAGAGAAGGTCTTAATTTCCAAGTGTTTTTATGTTTTAATTAAAACAAATCTTAAAGTTGATTATAACAACACCGGTTAAGATCCCACGGTTCCATCCTTCCGGCATCGTTATTTTTATCGGATTCACTTAGTCCGGATGAATTTGCTAAACTCAACTAAATGAGTTCCACACTTTCATTTAGACCGTGGGAAATCCCGTTAGCAACATGTAGGTTACATCATCCGAGGTATTCCCGATCATCCAACAAGACGTTTTTAATTTAGTTGTAGTTGTAGTTTTATTGTTCTGTTTGTGATTAAATTTTGAGTTGTTTTATATTTTGAAATGTTGTGGCGGTGAATTTTATCTTGTAATGACTTTTAATTTAATTTTGGTTTCAGTTTCAGGGACTATCCTAAAGATGTGGGTTTTCATGCAACAGTTGTTTATCATGCAAGAAAAATAAGTGCGATGCGATTAAGCAAATTGCAATAAAATACAAGCGTACCTGGAGGGTCTTCCCGTCATCCCAAGCTGCACTTAAAAGACAATTTAGAATATTTAAGCATTTAAAGCAAGTTCCTAGGTAAAGCTAAGGGAAGGGTTATGGTTTTCTACCAAGTTCCTAATCCTATAGCTAGTCACCACCTATGACGTCCAGGTTCTTGTGTTTTGGTTTAAGGACGATTTTCTTCATCAAAGGACAATTAAGTTCAATCGTTCTTATAAATATCCTATCATATTGAGGAAGTGCTTAAGACGAGTCTTAAACATCTTTTCAATACCTCTAGGATTGTTTTAAGTCCAAGAGAATTTAATTATACAAGTGAATTAATCATCAAGGAGTTTAAGTTTTGTCATCTTGCTCAATGAATTAGGGTATTTGAATATCCTATAAGTGAAGTAACACTTCACTTAATACTCCGTTTAGGAGTTATGACAACAAGAGCTTTTGAGGGCAAATTAATGTTTAAGTGATTTGTGATTTAATTTAATTTCAATTAATGGGTTTAAGTTTGGAATAGTGTTCAAGTTTTTTTAGATTTATTTTGAATTCTTTATGTCTTAGGTGATGTTATATTTAATTCAATTTAATTTAATTTAATTTAATTTAATTTAATTTGGTTTAGTTTTAATTTTAATTTAATTTTAATTTTATTTTAACTTGATTTTGTTTTTTATTTAATTTAATTTAATTTAATATGTTTTAATTTAATTTAATTTAATTTAGTTTAATATGTTTTAATTTAATTTAATTTAATTTAATTTAAATTTAATTTAATTTAATTTTAATTTAATTTAATTTAATTTAATTTAAATTTTAATTTAATTTTAATTTAATTTAATTTAATTTAAATTTTAATTTAATTTAATTTTAATTTTAATTTAATATTTTATTTTTTATGATTTAAGGATGATTTAATTTAATTGTTAAAGTATTAATTTAATTGAAATTTTAGAAGGATTTAATTTAAATGTTTTAACTTTAATTTAATTTAATGATTAAGTCTTTTAGCATTTTAAATCTTGAGTTTGGATTATCATTTTAATTAGGAATTAAATATTATTGAGGTGATTAATTTAGGGATTCTTAAATTAATGAACAAATCTCCTCCTAATACTATCCCTATTTTAATAATTCCAATTTTTCATTATTCTTCCAAATTTAATTAATTATTTAATTAAGATTTATTTTAATTATTTTCAAATTGTTTGGTAGGTTTCTACCCTTTAACTACCTAAGTTTCAAATATCCAAAATCAACTTAGTATCAAATATTTTACCCACCTTTTAATTAAACCTAAAATTTTTAATTATAGGTTAAAATTTTAATTATCATTTTGCCCTTTAAACTTACTAATTTCATAACTCACTAAATTGAGCTTAAATGAATTTGAAATTTTTATGTGATTTCACTCATATATCAATCAAGACACTAGAGGAGAAAATGTGATTTTTTTGTATTTAATTTATTTATGTAATTATTTTTGGTGGAAAATAAGGATTTTCAAGGAAAATTCAATAACATGACCAAGGGAAAGTTTCTGTCCTTAAGAAAATTATGTGACATTCCTAATGACCAAAGGACCACTTGGACCAATTTTGGTGATTTTTGGAATTATATTTTCTTTATTATAATTATTATGAGTTTTGGAGTATTAATTAATTTTAAAATAAAATAAAGGTTGAAAAATGAATTTTATATTTTTTTAAAATCTCTCTAATATCAAGGAAACCAGAGAACCAATTTTTATAATTTTCAGATTTTTCTTTGACTTATTAGAATTATTTTAGTGGAAATGCTAGAAAATACATTTTTTAATTTTAAAATTACCTTAGGGCTTTAAAATTTGATATCTCATTATAGAGACTTACAAAAAATATGGGGTTTGTTCCTAAGTGATTAAAATTCAAAATGTAACATTTTGGTGAAGTTTATTATTTTTGTGATTTTTATTATTTTTTAATTATTAAAAATATTAAAATAATGCAAAAAATCAACTTTTTGAAAAATTGCAATTTTAATTTTCTTAAATTCCCCTGATATCAGAGAGGCTCCAAAACCAATTTGGTGAATTTTTTAGAAGTATTTTGAAAGTTATGAATTTTTGAAGTTTAAGTTTGGCTAAATGGCTTAATCAACCCATTTGATAGGGCTAACCAAGTCCAATTGACTTCAAACTTTTATGGTGGGTTCCTCTGATCCTAAAGGTCAATGGAGAATTGATTTCAAGTCAATTTGATGTATGATTAGCTATAATTAATTAAAGCTCCATTTTGGGTGTTTAAGCCAATTAGGATTATTCCAAGTGAGTTAACTCAAAACCTATTTTCCCTAGGGTCCTCTGGTCATAAGAAACATCACCAAATTTTCCTAGAATTTATTTCACAATATTCTAATTATTGGAATTAAAATACTCAGAATAGTGACCTAGAATTGAAAAATCAATAACTCTTCATAGGGATGGCCTCGACTTTGGAAAATTCGGGGAATGTCCCCAAATTCGGAAGGCTTCAAAAGCCCTATGGTCTCATGCCATGGTGAATTGTATACATGCATGGAGAATTGAAAATGTGCAGAGAGTAAATAAATCCTTAAAAATCAAATATTTAATGAAATTAAATGATTTCTTTTCCACATTATTCTCCTACTGATTCACTCGAGTAAGAGGGTATTTTTATTTTATTTTTAGGATTTTCCTACACAAAGTTATGAATTTTCTAAGTTACGGTAATTAAATAAATAAGAAAAATCCCTATTTTTCTACTTATCCACGCGGCGCCACGCCATCCTCGGCGGCTTCGAAGGGCCGCGCGGCGCCCATGATTCGGCGCCGCCATCCGACTCGGCGCTCGGGGGCTCGCGGTTAATGTACCATCGCCTCTGTCCGGCTCGATCCCGGCCGTCCGCTCGATACACGCTCGATCCGACGGCTCCCGATCATCGTCTACGGCCGGTGTGCACCGTGGCCGTCAACCTTCTAACCCTCATTTCTCACTCGATTCTCGACGGATTTTTGTGTTCTTATGCTCTATGGATTCATCTTGAAGAGACGAACACATCCATATGGTAAACATGCATTGAAATTGATTCAAATTAAATGGAGAATCTCCGTAAGCTCGGGAAGAAGAGTGAGTCCATACCTTTGCTCAGAGAAGTGAAGCTTCGATCTGAGAGTTGTGTCACCTTCGATTGGGTCCAAGCAAGCTCCAGATGAAGTCCCTTGGCCTGGTGAATTGTCCAGGTATGATTTCGACCAAGCCCGATTTCAACCTTTGGAGGCTGGAACAGATGGGTGACCTGGAGAGGGGGCTTTCACTAGGGAACTCCTTCTCTTGGTCTTGTGCAGGTGTGGGTGAGTTTAATTTGACTTTGGTGGAGGATTTGGGAGTGTCTGTTCGGCTCGAGAATTGAGCTCCAAATTGAGCTCGATTAGTGGGGATTAGGGCAAGAGAACAGGTGGGGATCAAATGCTCTAAGTGTGGGGGAGAGTACGGGTGATTTTGGCGAGTTTCCTTAAGGTTGGCTCAGCACCTCTCTTGGCCGAGAGGAGGTGGTGTTTAAATAGGAGAGGGTGGAGGGCCTCCCAGGGGGGTTTAAGGCTGGGGATCAGCTGCTCCATGCAAGAGAAGAACAGCCATGCTGTCCATTTGGGTTGAGACAAGTCAGCAAGGGAGAATTGAATTTTTTAGCTCACATGGAGCTTTCGGCCATGGTGTTTTCCGGCGGCCTGGTGGCTGGCCGGCCAGGCACTGGTCACCATCTTACTAGTGGGGTCAGGGGTTGGCAATGGTGTAGCCAATTGGAGTTTGACATGTGTAAAGGGGCTGGATTGAAATGGAATGAGGAGAGGCTCATTTTGGGTTCAATTTGGTCAACCCATGTATTTGGGCTTGGTTCACCTTCCCATGGTCTGATTTTGGGCCGGGGGGATCGGTTGGGTCGAGCTGCCATGGAGTGGTGAAGTCTCCATCCATGGTGAGGTGGCTCAACTTGGTTTAGTGTGTGACATGGTTATGGTTAAAAAGGCTTAATGAAGGATTAGGAAAGGGGGCCCTCCTTTTGCCATTAATGGCTTGGTCACATGTCAAACCTTCCATGACTTCATATGGCTTGTAAATGGCTTGCTCATGGCTCCATGTGGCTTGGGACAAAGCTTGGTCATTTACATGAAAGAAGGTTTTGAATTTTTGGGACTTATTGGTAATTTTGGCATGAGGCCTAATTTAGGATTATTTGATGATTGATTTAGGACTTAAGGGATGATATCAATTAATGGGGTGATGAAAAGAATGTCATATGGGCTTTAGCATGAAGTTTGGGCCTTTGAAATTTAGTGAAGATGGGCTTTTAAAATGGTTTAGGGAAATGGGCTTTTTGGATTTTAAAAATGGATTCTAGGATGAAAGTTTGGTAAATGCTTGGGCCAAAGAATTGTTGGGTTTGGTTTAGGGATGTGTCATGAGTGATTTGAAATAAATTTGAGGTGGTTTGGGCTTGAATTGGGTTGGATTTGGGTTCATTTGGTACATGGGCCAATGTAAGTCAAATTGGGCTAATTTGGGCCAATGTTGGGCTAGGGTTGAAATTGATGTAAAATTAATGTTGGGAAATGTTTATGGGAGTGTTTCAAAGAGGTTTCAACTTTTGTTGGGGTTGGATTTTGGGGTTTGGGTCTATTTGGGTTAAGTTTGGGTTTAGGTCAAAATTGGGTTTTTTGGTTTTGGGTTGAATTTGAGTGGGGTTTGGGTCCAAATTTTGGGCAAATTATGTTAGTGTTTTGTTTGTGGGGATGTTAGGGAAGGTTTAGAAAAGATTTGAGGTTAATTGGAGTTGAATTGGGTTAGTTTGGGCTAAGTTTGGGTCATGGGTCCAAATTGGGCTTTAAGGTCAAAAGTGAAATTGGATTCAAATGTCAATCAAATTGGGCTTGGATTTGGTCTAGATTGGTGTTGGGGATGTTGAGTTGAAGTTTAGAATTGTATTGGACCAAAATTGGGGTCAATTGGGTTGATTTGGTTTGACATTGGGTTCACTTTAGGTTAAAAATGGGCCAAATTGGAAAAGTGGGGTAAATTGGCACAATTGGCCTATGGTGTAGTTAAACAAAATGAAATTGAGAATATTTGAGATTTTCTGGAATTTTCTGGGAATTTTTTTGAATTTTTGGATTTTTGGGTCAAGAGGGGCATTTTGGTAATTTGGAGAGTATTGGGGGTATTTTTGGAATTTTGGATATTTTGGGTAAAAATGGTCAATTTGAGTGGTGGGAGAATGTTTGAGATTGACTTTGAGGAATTTGGTGATTTTGGAGAATTTTGAAAAATTTGGGTAATTTCAAGAGTTTTGGGTAGGCTAGGCGGGTCTGGGGTCCTGGGGTCAAAAATTGAAAATTTGGAAAATTAAAGATTGATCAAATATGAGTGAAATGGAAGCACTTTGGTTGAGCCATGAAGCCATATCAAGCCCACATGAGCCATGAAGGGACTCATTTGAGGCATTCAATATGTTGTTCCTAACCCTCTTGCCGAGGGCTTAGGGGTTAAGGACCATCCATATGAATCACCTTCATGAGTCAGGTGGTCAAGTTGGGTATGGGTGTGGTTTTAGTAGGTGTGTGAAAGTGTAGTGTATAAGTGTAGTGTGTGTGTAAGTCGGCCCTCACTGAACAGGGCCACCCAGGGCAGTCCTAAGGCCAAAGAGTCCTATAGGAACTCATCCTTTAAACTTCCACATTTGATTTCAACCCTCTAGGTGATTAGGGGTCTACAATCAAGTTTGTGGAGTTTGCAGGGAGTGGTTTGGATTTCTAAGTGGTGGGTCCCAATTCGAATCCTCTAGGATAGTCAAAGGAAAAGCCTAAGGCTAGATCCTAAGTACTAAAAAAAGGAAGAGAAGACCTCATCAAAAATGAGGTCAACATAAGTGCGCACCTGCTTGCAACTACGTGCCTACCTGACTCCGAGTTGTGAATGATGCATGCACTTCTGTTCACATAAGTTAGAATTGACTCCGTGCACTCGCTCCTCTAATACACTTTGAGTGTCCTCCCATGCAAGTATTCACCTCAACATTCTCACACCCGCCTCTAAAACACGCCTGACTAAGCCTTTTAGGCACATTTGTGCACACATCCACACGTGTGATAGGCCATCCAATGTTCTGCTCCAATTGTACCTGCGCGCGCACTCGCTCACACCCTGTAACCAAATCCAGTTTTTAGCAAAAAATTTTGACTTTTGACAGTCCACTTGGTATCTTGAGCAGCCATTGATAATGTGATCAACTAAAGGGGTTCAATAGAATGCCTCAATTTCAACACACCTCCGAAATAGTTAATATGGGAGGTCCTTTGTGGATTAAACTCTAATTTATAACATTTTAAAGAGAAAACGTCCACCAATAGATGGTTGCCTCGAGGGTTAAGTGGCTAATCCAAAAAAAAAAGAGTTGGGAGGACTACTTTCGGATTAGGAGAATTTACTTGGTGCTTTCCTTTTCATAAGAGAGAGATATAGACAGTGGAGAGAAGTTCTTTTGGAGAATGTCATTCCTCTCCTTTTTTTTTCTTCCCATTTTTATTTCTTAAAGATCTCTATCTTTTTCCTCACTTCCTTCTTCTCTCCATTCCTTCTTGTGAGAGTGAGAGAGTGGGAGATGTTAAGGATTTCGTTTGCATGAGTAAAGCTTCATCCATACTTGGGAGAAGAAGGAAGGAGCCACATCCATCATAAAACCAAGGAGAGCAAGGACAAGCAAAGAGCAGGCGACTTCAACCGCCACGTAGGTGAAAACTCACACACTATTCCATTTTCCGCATTCTTAAAGAAGCCTCTAAGTTTGTCTTGATAGAAAGATAAGAGTTAGGAGAAAGCATTTAGGTTTAGGAACTTTTTGTATTTCCTTGATGAACCTAAGAGAAGAACCTATCCCTCTTTAGCCAACAAACCAAAATATGGGATTCTAGTAATCCTACAATTGGTTTGGCGGTTCCACCTGTCATATGGGTCAGATGGAACTCTTAAGTGGTTTAGAGAATGAATATCTCTATTATGTTTAGTTCCATAGAGTTCTCTTCATAAAAAATCAACCGGAGATGGGAATCTTATCAGCCTACACAGTAAGCTTAAAAAGGATAAGAGATTGACACATCTGGCCATACAACTGTATAGTCCCGTGATGTCATTAGGATGAGCATAATTTTTTGTTAGAACCGGTTGAACCATATTTGCTCGCATGTGTTTCATACTATCTCATGTGCACTAAATGATTTTCTAATATGCATCAAAATATTAAATTTGCATGTTATGTCACTTTGATTGATCGACTGCTAACAGCCCAATCACATCTATCGGTGATCTCTGCCGCTTCAATCGATAAGCCTCTGATGGATTGATCGCATCAATCAATTATCTCCATCACTTCAATTGATTTTCCTCCAACAACCCAATTACATTGGTTGGTGATCCCCATTACTTTGATTGATATGCCGCAAATGGCCCAATCGCATCGATTGGTGATCTTTGCCTCTTAGATCGATTGGCCCACAATGACCCGATCACATCAATCAGCAATCTCCATCACTTTGATAGATCAACCTCCAACAGTCTAATTGAATCAATTGGCAATCTTCATCACTTCGATCGATCTGTCTCCTTTGTCTCTGATTGCATCTATCAGCCATATATGTCGCTTCGATTGATCAGCCGCCAACGTCCCAATCATATTGATCATTGATACCCAAAACTTTGATCGATCAGACTTGAATGGCTTAATCTCATTGATCAATGATCTCCGCCACTTTGATTTATAGGCCTTCAATGGTTGGATCACATCGAATAATAATCTCTTTTGCTTCGATTGACCGACCTCCAATGCCTTGATCACATTGATAGGCGATCTTTGTCTCTTTGAATGATCAATCTCCCATGATTCGATCGCATCAATTGGTGATCTTGATTGATTTGATCGATTAGTAGCCAGAGATCGGATGGCATCAATCGGCTGCTAATGGTCTGATAGCATCAATCGACTGCTAATGGTCTGATAGCATCAATCTACTACCAATAATTCGATTTCATCAATCAGTCACTAACCTTTTGATTGCGTCAATAAAAAATCTTCTTCGCTTAGATTGATCAACTGCTAATGACCTCATTGCATCGATTGAAAATCTCCATCGCTTTGATCGATCAGTCTCCAACGATATGATCATATTGATTGATAATCTCCATTACTTAGATTAATCAACCTCTAACAGTTTGATTGCATCGATCAGCCATCTCAATCGCTTTGATCTAACAGTCTCCAACTGTGTGATCACATTGATCAATAATCTCTATCGCTTTGATTGATCAGCCACCATTGACCCAATAGACTAGGTCGACCACCTCTGTTGACTTGACCGACTAGGCACAACTACATCATCATGTGTCGGTTTTGCACTAATTACATGAACATATCCATATTGCCCGCCCCCCCCCCCCTTGTGCATTTCATGAGAGTGTGCCTCCATGTGTTCATGGTAATTATTCATTTCTCATCAGAGCATGATACTTAGCATGCTTGTCCATGATAGCTTCATGTAATGAGTACACTATATTCTGTCGTGCATGCATCTACACCTGTGTGACCTACGTGTTCATTTGCATGGCATCCAGCATATCTTGTGTTACATATTTGAGTTATGCTTAAGTCCTTGTTCACACACTCTCGTGTCGCTGGCGTGGTTTGCCCAATGAGAATCACACCTTTTATCTTACAACATTAATCTAGACTATTGTAAGCACTCTTGAGTCATTGTCTTCTCGCTACACTCACTCCCAAGTCACTACCTCCTCAACACACTCACTCTTGACTCACTCTCCACGACACACTCACTTTCGAGTCACTACTTGCTCGAAACAGACTTTTGAGTCACTGCATTCTAATAACACTTCCTAAGTCACTACCTCCTCAACATGCTCTCTCCCGAGTCATTGCCTCCTCAAAACAAAAGTTTTTGAGTCACCATATCAATACACTTATTCCTGAGTCGCTGCATTGGCACACTCATTCCTTCAATCATTTCTACTTTAATAGGACTGTCACGCTACATCAGATCTTTGTACATCTGTGTGTACTTTTCCTACTATTTCTACAACAAAGCTAGCTTCTTAGCCAAGCAAAACTTCATCGGTCTCGGTATTTTAGCAAGTATTTCCTGCAATGATACCTTAGTGGACAATATCAGCTTACCTAGCATAATCGATAAATGCATGTCGTGCTAGGGTTCTAAAGGGTCTAATAGGTACCACTTAGGCTTTTATTCCCCTAGAAAATATTTTAAATATAAAAATCATTCATTTTTTTTATAATTAATGCATAATGATTTTCAAAATTTAATTTGAAATTAGTTGCATCTTTAGCATAGAACATAAATAAGGTTAAAACTTTTCAAGCTTTTTTTTTCTTATAAATTCTACATCTATTAGCATCGATTAGAATCCTTGGATCCTTAGGATAGGGATGTAACATGGTGAACCTATCAAGCAATACAATATCCTTTTTGTCGACACGCTAAACAGTCGTTGATGTGACTAGGATAGGTATGTTATATTGTGTCCAAGGCTATTAGGATGCTAGACAATATATTTGATGCCTTGGTTATAGTTTCGTTGATTGTGCCCTAGCCTAGCATCACTTTGATTGTGAATTTTGTGTGTTTATCGAGTTTGAGACATTCACAACAGTATTTTAGGGTTAGTTTTCTTGCATGGAGTCATGCCTAACACACACACACACACATATATAACAGGAAGGAGTAAGTAATTAATTAAATGCTAACCTTTTTCTGTATATTCTGCTAAGCATCTACTGTCAAACATGGCTCATAAGGGTTGCATGAGACCCATACAAATATTTCTACAGGTTGATTCTTTTTTATTCTGTAATACATTTGATAGAGTCCTTAGGATCTATTTTCTGTATCATAAATAAGGTAAAGGAATGAGTTTTGAGGTGCATGGCACATCCAACAACATAAAAAGAAACTAGGAACACTATAAGTTCAAATCCATATTCTTTTATAAAATTAGGAGTGACATCTATATGCGACGGCTGACATTCTCGTTTCCCTAGGATGTGTTGCTAATTCATTAGCATTAACCTATCCTATATTGTTTCTTGGCGTTATTTTTACCTTTTTGTTGTGTGCTAGAAATTGCTAGTTAATCTTTTTTTGTGGATGGCTTATCTGAGATTAATCTTGAAATGTTAATTAGGCTTTTGAGAACCTAAAATTTTAATACTTTCAAAAATCCTAATAAAATATTAAAACTAATTAAAATTTAGAAGTAAAATATCTTAATATTCTACAATTTTACTTTACATTCTTTCTTGGCCTTTGGGCCAGTCTTAAAATGGGTTGCATTACATGGGCATGATATGCTAATAGAGCCTCAACAATCTAATGATCACTCTAAATAACTACATTGCAACTTGCATGCCCCGTGGAGGAGTCCCTGCAGTCCTCTAAATCGATTGTTTCAATAAAATTTTTTAACTTAGGTGGTTGTACAAAATGTTTAGGTCGTTAAAAGGCTAAGTTAAAGACCTTTTATGATAGCGCTCTAGCTTTCTACGTTGGTCCTCACTTTCCTTTCGTGGAGTTAGCTTGCCACTTATGTTTGGCAAGTGTAAGTCTCACTTCTAAAAAATCCTACATTTAGGATATAGGAGTGGAGTTTCTTTCTCATGACCTTTAGACTACCGAGGTTCCTTTGAATGATTTAATTCATGAATTTCTAAAAAAGGAGACTCCAGTCTAGTTGGTGTGCGGCTTATTTTAGGTTATGTGTTGTATTTTGGAAAAGGGGGTCGCCTACAGAAATTGTCGGCGAATTTTAATTTAAATAAATAATTTGAAAAGTAGTATTTGATTTTAAAAATAATTTTAAATTTAAAAATTTTAAGATATGAAATCAAAATGATCTCACATCTCGAATACTTTATATAAACGAGCGCCGCACCACAAACCGTGTATCTATCCCGAAGAATAGACACCTTTGCTTGATAATGGGGCTCGATTAAATAAACTAGAAAGGTTTGTGACATCCGTTTGGTACGCGAACCAATTTTATAAGCCGATAAATTCCCCTGTTTAATATGAAAACATTAAACGGGGTTTATATTACTCAGGTTCTTAAAATTCCTATAAGGGCGAGCCCCATAGTTAATTACATCTTAAGTGACGGGAATCACCTAAGAAAACTCTCGATAATAATCGGTAGTTTTGCTCTCGAGAATTTCAAAGTTTAAGTTTTCGAGGGATTGAATTTTAGAATTTCGATAGGGAATGGATCGAAGTTTGGAACATTTTGTTTTGGGAATTCAAAGGAAGAAAGGTAGGAGAAATCACGGATTCGAAGCGAACTTCGGTAATTTCCCGACTATCCTATTGTTTGGCTTGGATTTAGGAAAGCCCTAATGTTTATTTAGTATTTTGATCTTGCACGATTTTAATTAGTTAGGACTTATATTTGTATGATAAAATCATACGAAATAGCCTCGAAGATGTGAGGGTTTATGTCGTATCGGACGACTACCTCGGAGTCCTAAGACCAGATTAGGGCTTAATTTACATGACATGATCATGCAAATGCCTAACAAAGAGTTGAGGATTTATGTTGCACTAGGCGAGACTACCTCGAAGTCCTATAGCTTGGTTATTTAATTCTAAGAAAGTTTCTTTGAAGTAGACTCGGGTTTTGCCGATGACGATGGCCGTCTTGCCCACCATGCTCAGAGCTCCTTGTTGTTGTAGTGGTTTAGTTTTAGAAGTCATAAATCGGGAGGTGAGAAAAGTGTTCTAGTTTAGAGAAAATCTTAAAATCCAGGTGTTTTTAATATTTTAATTAAACAAATCTTAAAGTTGATTATAACAACACCGGTTAAGATCCCACGGTTCCATCCTTAGGCATCGTTATTTTTATCGGATTCACTTAGTCCAGGATGAATTTGCTAAACTCAGCTGAATGAGTTCCACACTTTCATTTAGACCGTGGGAAATCTCGTTAGCAACACGTAGGTTACATCATCAGAGGTATTCCGATCATCCAACAAGACGTTTTAATTTAGTTGTAGTTATAGTTTTGTTGTTACGTTTGTGATTAAATTTTGAGTTGTTTTATATTTTGAAATGTTGTGGCGGTGAATTTTATCTTGTAATGACTTTTAATTTAATTTTGGTTTTAGTTTTAGGGACTATCCTAAAGGTGTGGGTTTTCATGCAACGAGTTGTTTATCATGCAAGAAAAGTAAGTGCGATGCGATTTAATAAATTGCGATAAAGTAAATTGCTGATAAAATAAAAGCGTCACTGGAGGGTCTTCCCGTCATCCCAAGCTGCACTTAAAACACAGTTAGAATATTTAAGCATTTAAAGTAAGTTCCTAGGTAAAGCTAAGGGAAGGGTTATGGTTTTCTACCAAGTTCCTAATCCTTTAGGTAGTCATTTCCTATAACATCTAGGTTCTTGTATTTTGGTTTGAGGACGATTTTCTTCATCAAAGAACAATTAAGTTCAATTGTTCTTATAAATATCCTATCATATCGAGGAAGTGCTTAAGACGAATCTTAAACATCTTTTCAACATTTCTAGGATTGTTTTAAGTCGAGAGAATTTGATTATACAAATGAATTAATCATCCGAGAGTTTAAGTTTGTTGTCTTGCTCAGTGAACTAGGACATTTGAATGTCCTATGAATGAAGTAGCACTTCACTTAACACTCCTTTTAAGAGTTAGGACATCACGAGCTTTTGAGGGCAAATGGATGTTCAAGTGGTTTATGATTTAATTTTTAGTTAATGGATTTAAGTTTGGAATAGTGTTCAAGTTGTTTTAGATTTATTTTGAATTCTTCATGTCTTAGGTGATGTTATATTTAATTTAATTTAATTTAATTTAATTTGACTTAATTTAATTTAATGTGGTTTAATTTAATTTAATATAATTTAAGTTAATTTAATATAATATGATTTAGCTTGATTTAATTTAATTTGATTTAATTTAATTTGATTTAGTTTTAATTTAATTTAATTTAATTTAATTTAATTTAATTTATTTAATTTAATAGGTTTTAACTTAATTTAATTTAATTTAATTTAATTTAATTTAATTTAATTTAATTTTTTAATTTTAATTTAATATTTTATCTTTTATGTTTTAAAGATGATTTAATTTTAATTGTTAAAGTATTAATTTAATTGAAATTTTTAAAAGGCTTTAATTTAAATAATTTAACTTTAATTTAATTCAATAATTAAATTTTTTAGCATTTTAAATCTTAAGTTTGAATTATCATTTTAATTAGGAATTAAATATTATTGAGATGATTAATTTAGAGATTCTCAAATTAAAGAATAAATCTTTTCCTAATAATACCCCTATTTTAATAATTCCAATTTTATTATTCTTCCAAATTTAATTAATTATTTTATTAAGGTTCATTTTAATTATTTTTGAATTGTTTAATAGGTTTCTACCCTTTAATTATTTAAATTTCAATCATCCAAATCAGATTAAGATCAAATATTTTACTCTTTCATTTTATTAAGCCTAAAGTTTTAATTAAGGGTTAAAATTTTAATTACCATTTTGCCCTTCAAGCTTAATAATTTCATAACTCATTAAATTGAGCTCAAATGAATTTGAAATTTTTATGTGACTTCACTCATATGTTAATGAAGACATTAGAGGAGAAAATGTGATTTTTCTGTATTTAATTTATTTATGTAATTATTTTTGGTGGAAAATAGGGATTTCCAAGGAAAATTTAATAATATGACCAAGGGAAAGTTTATGTCCTTAAGAAAATTATGGGACATTCCTAATGATCAGAGGACCACTTGGACTAATTTTGGTGATTTTTTGAATTATATTCTTTTTATTATAATTATTTTGAGTTTTGGAGTATTAATTAATTTAAAAATAAAATAAAGGTTGAAAAATGAATTTTATATTTTTAAAAAATCTCTATAATATCAAGGAAATCAGAGAATTAATTTTTACAATTTTCTGATTTTTCTTTGATTTATTAGAATTATTTTAGTGGAAATGCTAGAAAATACATTTTTTTAATTTTAAAATTACCCTAGGGCTTTAAAATTTAATAACTCATCATAGAGACCTAGGAAAAATATGGGGTTTGTTCCTAAGTGACTAAAATTCAAAATGTGACATTTTGGTGAATTTTATTATTTTTGTGATTTTTATTATTTTATTAATTATTAAAATATTAAAATAATACAAAAAATCAAATTTTTAGAAAATTGAAATTTTAATTTTCTTAAATTCTCCTAATATCAGAGAGGCTCCAAAACCAATTTGGTGAATTTTTGAAAAGTATTTTGAAAGTTATGAATTTTTTGAAGTTTAAATTGGCTAAATGGCTTAATCAACCCATTTGATAGGGCTAACCAAACCCAATTGACTTCAAACTTTTATGGTGGGTTCCTCTGATCCTAAAGGTCAATGGAGAATGGATTTCAAGTCAATTTGATGTATGATTAGCTCTAATTAATTAAGAACCTATTTAGGGTGTTTAAGCCGATTAGGGTTATTCAAGTGAATTAATTCAAAACCTATTTTTCCTAGGGTCCTCTGGTCATAAGAAACATCACCAAATTTTCCTAGAATTTATTTCACAACATGCTAATTATTGAATTTAAAATACTCAAAATAGTGACATGAATTTGAAAAATCAATAACTTCTCATAGGGATGGCCTCTGACTTTAGAAAATTCAGGGAATGTTCCCAAATTCAGAGGCTTCAAAAGCCTTATGGTCTCATGCCATGGTGAATTTCCTATATGCATGGAGAATTAAAACAATGCGAGAGGGTAAATAAATCATTAAAAATAAAATACTGGATGAAATTAAATGATTTCTTTTCCACATTATTCTCCTACGTTCTCCGAGCGAGAGGGTATTTTTATTTTATTTTTCTGATTTTTCTACACAAAGTTATGAATATTTGAAGTTTAGGGAATTAAATAAATCGAGAAAATCCCTATTTTTCTACTTGTCCAGAGTCGGCGCCGCGTCGACCTTAGCATCTGCGAAGCGCCGCGTGGCGCATTCGATTCGACGCCGCCATCCGACTCGGCGATCCGGGACACCGCCTTTCACGTAACATCTTCCGGTCCGACGCGATCCGAGCCGTCCATCCGATACACGCGCGATCCAACGGTTCCCAGTCATCGTCTACGACTGGTGCGAACCCGTGACCGTCGACCTTCTAACCCTAATTTCTCACTCGATTCTCAATTGATTTTTGTGTTCTTATGCTCTATAGATTCGTCTCGAGGAGACGAACACATCCATACGGTAAACATGTATTTAAATTGACTCAAAGTAAAAGGAGAATCTCTGGAAGCTCGGGAAGAAGAGTGAGTTCATACCTTTGCTCGGAGAAGTGAAGCTTCGATGCGAGAGTTGTGTCACCTTCGATTGGGTCTAAGTAAGCTCCGGATGAAGTCCTTGGCACCAGTGAATTGTCTAGCTATGAAAGTGACCACAGCTCGATCACAAAGCTTGGAGGCTGGAACAAGCCGGGTGGCACGGGGATGGGGCTTTCGGTGGGAAACTTCTCCTCTTGGTCCGGTGAAGGTGTAGGACCAGTCGATTTGAAGATTGATCCACTTGTGAAGAAGTGTCTTGGTTTTTGGGCCAAAGTTTGAGCTCGAAATTGAGCTCGATTCGGAGGGAATTGGGGCTGGAATTCAGTGGGGATCAAGTGCTCTATGTGTGGAGAGTGATCTGGAATGATTTTGGCAGAGTTTCCTTAAGGTTTGGTTCAACACCTCTCTTGGCCGAGAGGAGGTGGTGTTTAAATAGGCATGGCTGGAGGCTCTCCCAGGGATGGCCAAGGGTTGGGATCAGCTGCTCTTGGCATGGGAAGAACAGCCATGGTGGCCATTGGGCATGAGGCAGATCAGCGGGTGAGAATTCGAAGTTTGGGCTCACATGTGAACTCTCGGCCTGGTAGTTTCCGGCGGCTGTGGTGGCTGGCCGGCCAGGGTCACGTCACCCTCAAGGTCAGGTGGGTCAGGGCTGGAAGCTTGTGCGATCAGTGGGCCTTGCCATGTGTAAAGGGGGTGGCTTGGAATGGAATGGGGAAAAGGCCATTTTGGCTTGGTTTGGGTCAACCCATGTGTTTGAGTTGGGTTCACCTTCCCATGGCTGGCCTTGGGCTGAAAAATCGATTAGAGCTAGGCTGGTCAAAGGTGGTGATGTCCTTATCCAAGAATATTTGGATTAAATCTTGGTTAAGGGGAAACATGCTTAAGGCTAATGACTTTTAGGAGGTGGTTAAAGGACCTCCTCCTTTTGCCATTTAAAGAGGGTTGACCACTTAGAAATCCTCATGGCTTGCCGATGAGCTTACATGTGGCTTCATGGCTCCATGTGGCTTGGGAAAAGATTGGGTCGATTTCATAAAAAGGGATTTTGTGGATTTTGGCATTTTAATGGAAATTGTTATGGGGCTTGATTTGGAATTTTTTAATTGATGATTTTGAAACTTAGGGGTGATTTTGATTAAATGGATGATGAGGAGAAGTGTCATGTGGGCTTTGGGCTTTTAGATTTCACTTTGGATGGGCTTTCAAGATGGTTTAGAGAGTGGGCTTTTAGATTTCAAAAAAAATTTTAGGATGAAAATTTTGCAAAGGATTGGATCCAATAAGTGTTGAATTTAATTTAGAAATGTTTCATGAATGATTTGGAATCAATTTTTAAAGTAGTTTGGGCTTGAATTGGGTTGGATTTGGACTTCTTTGGTAAGTGGGCCAAGGTGGGTCAAAATGGGCTAACTTGGGCCAATGTTGCGCTAGGGTTGAAATTGATGTAAAATAAATGTTGGGAAATGTTTATGGGAGTGTTTCAAAGAGGTTTTGGCTTTGGTTGGGTTTTGATTTTGAGGTTTGGGTTTATTTGGGTTAGGTTTGGGTTTAGGTCAAAATTGGGCTTTTTGATTTTAGGTTGAATTTGAGTGGGGTTTGGGTCTAAATTTTGGGCAAGTCATGTTAGTGTTTTGTTTATGGGGATGTTAAGGAAGGTTTAGAAAAGATTTGGGGTTAATTGGAGTTGAATTGGGTGAGTTTGGGCTAAGTTTGGGTCATGGGTCCAAATTGGGCTTTAAGGCCAAAAGTGAAATTGGATCCAAATGTCAATCAAATTGGACTTGGATTTGGTCTAGATTGGTGTTGGGGATGTTGAATTGAAGTTTAGAATTGAATTGGACCAGAATTTAGGTCAATTTGGTAGGTTTGGTTTGACATTGGGTTCACTTTGGGTTAAAATAGGTCAAATTGGGGATTTTGACAAATGTGGGGTAAATTGACAAAATTGGCCCATGGTGTAGTTGAACAAAATGAAATTGGGAATATTTGGGATTTTCTGGAATTTTCTGGGAATTTTCTGAATTTTTGGATTTTTTGGCTAAGAGGGACATTTTGGTTATTTGGAGGGTATTGGGAGTATTTTTGGAATTTTTGGTATTTTTGGCTATGGATGATCAATTTGATTGGTGAGGCAATGTTTAGGATTGGTCTTGAGGATTTTTGGGTGATTTAGGTGATTTTGCAAATTTTGGGTAGTCTCAAGGGTATTGGGTAGGCTAGGTGGATGTAGGGTCCCGGGGGTCAAAAATTGAAAATTTTGGAAAATTGAAGCTTGGGTGAATGTAAGTGGAATGAAATCATTTTGGTTGAGCCATGAAGCCATATCAAGCCCACATGATCCATGAAGGGGCTCATTTGAGGCATCCACTATGTTGTTCCTAACCCTCTTGCCTGAGGGCTTAGGGGTTAAAGACCATCCATGTGAATCACCTGCATGAGTCAGGAGGTCAAATTGGATATGGGTGTGATTTTAAGAGGTGTGTGAAAGTGTAGTGTATAGGTGTAGTGTGTGTATAAGTCAGCCCCTTCACCAGACCAGGCCACCCAGGGCAGTCCTAAGGCCAAAGAGTCCTATGGGAACTCATCATTTAAACTTCCACATTTGATTTCAACTCTCAGGTGATCGGGGGTCTACAACCAAGTTTGTGGAGTTTGCAGGGAGTTAAGAAGTGGTTTGAATTTCTAAGTGGTGGGTCCCAATTCTAATCCTCTAGGATAGTCAAAGGAAAAGCCTAAGGCTAGATCCTAAGTACTAAAAAGAAGGAGAGAAGACCTCATCAAAAATGAGGTCAACAGTTGGGTCAACTACATTCATGATCAGGTAAACTTGGAGTATGAATAATTTGGGATGAATGATCTATGGTGTCCTAACCTGACTATCTCTACCTGATTAGGATCACACTCTACATTCCAGCTGAGCCTAGTTGCACCCTTAATCATTCATTGATGTCATTTGGTGGGCCTCGCTTAGTAGATAGTTCACTACCCATTTGGGATACGATGATTTACACTTTACCCTGTTAGGCCAGTATAGCCTCTAAATGGTAGGATGTTTCGTACTAACATGGTTGTTTCACGGACTTCAATGTCCTATGAGCCGCTAGCTAATTGGAATCATGGGATACTGACTCTCTGTCATATGACTTAGTGAGAGCTCAAAATGTGTAAGGATGTTTCCAGGAGACGACCATCTCTTGTGACACCCTTGTCAGTCGTCCCTCAATTGCAAGAAAAACTCATCAGATTGAGAGTATTCCTAGACAACCACCAAGACGTAATTAACCAAATGGCATACATCTATTTAGGAGCACTCTTGACCACAGAAAAAATTCATAAAATTAGTTCTTTATTTTAGGAATCTTATATAGGTATTCTTTTTTTGGATATTTAGTTTATGGTGTTTTTGTCTGATTTTGTTTATATGTACACTCTAGACCTATCACATGAGCTTAAGCTCACATAGGTTGTCCACATTCTTTTTTAAACTTACTTTTCAATGTGTATTTCCTTACATTTTTCGATTCCTTTGTTTGTTGTATCATCCATATGATTTAGAAGAGAGACTTATTCAGAAGAGGGAATTATACGATGACAGAAAAACTAGGAACTCTGAGTTATTTTAGAAAAAAGATCTAAAATGTAGGTAAAAGGAAAATCTCTAAAGAGTCATGGAGGAGTTCGTGTAGTCAGAGATACAAGAACTAGGAACATAGACAGTGAATCAGATGTGAGGCTAAATCGTGGAAGTCTTGAGGATTATCATGACTCTAGGAGGTAAATTGGCTTCTTGAGGGTAGAACCCTCCTCAAGAAGCAGTACTGACACACAATGAAAGACGACTGAACCATGTCAAAGAAAGAGTCAGAGACTAACGGTACCAGTACAGTGATGGATCTGCACAGGTGAAGCGGTAGCAATTTAGAAGCATTGATGCCCCTCACTGCTAGAGAACCCCATCTCATTTCAAATCTTAACAGTTGAACCCCCTAAGAACATCAAAATCCTATCATTATATTCTTATGAGGGTCGGTTGGATCCCAACAATTATTCGCCTCACTAGAGTCATCAATGTGTAGCTTATAAGCATAAGGGACTGTGACAAGCGACCAACATAGTGTTAAGAGAGACTGGCCCATCATTTTGAACAACATTAGATAAATACGAGAGCCCTCAGACCACTTCTTTTAAGGCAAGATTATGAAATCCATATAAGAAAAAGAGTACTTCAAGGAAGTACGACAAATCTGGGTCAGAGCTTTCTTCAAGAAATACTGCATATACTACCAGGTTCACATTCACGATATTGAGGAATGTAGTCATCTACGAAACATAATCGAAGACCTAATCAAGGAAAAAAATTGAAGGAATAGGTGGCATTGGGAGCCTTGAGTTAGAGGCATGAAAAGGTCATGTTATTAGAAGTATCAGACGGACTCATCCAGACAAATTTTGTTCACATTATTGGGATAATCCCAGCTATTTTCGGGATAGCAGAGTCATCCCGATGGGCTTCCAATGGATGAATGGTAGTTTCTTGCCGTTACAGTCACCAAAGGTGAATTGCTTCCCAAGGATAATCCCTACAATGATGTTAGTTTTGTAATTGGAACAATAAGCAATTTTTCAGGGAGGGAGTATGCTACTCAACACTGACAGCTCTGTGAACATATTGTTCAAATCGTTATTTAATAAGCTCATCCTTCGAGCCAATTGGCTAGTGGCACTGGCCAACCCTCTATACAGCTTCTCGAGAGAAAGAAAGGAGGCCTTAGAAGTAATGTAATTGGTGGTTACATATGGAGAAGGTGAGAAGCTATTCACTGAGACAAAGGATTTCTTGATAGTTGATCTGCTACCCACCTAAAACACCATCTTTAGCTGCCCACTACTAAACTCTAAGTTGTAGTGCCCACTTACCACACAATAATTTGTTAGAAGGAGAGGTAATTACCATTCAGAGAGATTTGGAGCAATCCCAGGTCCACCATCTCTAGATCGTATGAAGCGTGGAGCAAGAGCTATTAGACCTATAGAATCAGAGGGAAAGGGGTCTCGAGACCAGCAAGATAATTTTGGAGATTTCTGCCACCAAGTGCCCATAAATATTTTCTAAAAATGAGAATTTTGATGCAGAGCATAGGGAGTTGCTAGTTCAAGCACTTTTGGACCATTGAGAAATCTTCACTTAGTTAGCAGCAGAGATGTATTGAATATCAATCAATATAACTTGCCTTTTTTTAACATGAACACAGTAGTCCAGTCAGTAAAGTTGAGCATGAACTCAATGACAAAATTGTCCAGAACCTTCAAGGAGGAGTAGTAAAGGGGAAAGAAGAAGGATACATTTGAATGGTGAAGTATCCCACGTAAGGTTTCTAATATCTTCATGGCTAAGAAGACTAATAGAAAGTAGCAAATTTGCATAGATTTCACAAACTTAAATGCCACTTGCCTAAAAGATTTCTAGCCCCTACTGAAGATCGATGCCCTAGTAGATTCCACCGTCAGCTACTACATAATGATTTTTATAGATGCCTTTTTAGGTTTCTATCAAAGAAAGATTTATCTGGTCGACACCGAGAAGACTACTTACATCACTGTTGAGGATGTTTTATGTTACTATGTAATACTTCTTGAGTTCAAAAACGTTGGGGCAACATACCAGTGTTTGGTGTATGTAATATTGTGTAATTAAAAAGAAAGGAATGATGAACTACATGGACGATGTCGACTAAAAAACAAAGGAAAGATTTAAAAGAAACATTCCATACTCTTAAAAAATTTAACATGAAGCTAAAATGTACATTTAGAGATTCAATTGTGAGGTTTTTTATTATATTCCAACTCCCGAAGTTATTAAGGTCTGACTAGATAAAATCCAAGTGTTAAATGATATGTCATCCCCCAGGAACACCCGAGAAGCAAAAAAGTTGATTTGCCAAATTGTAGCACTCTGCCAGTTTATTTCAAGGTTAAGTGATTAATGCATAGTATTCTTCAAAATATTTCAATGGCTGAAAAACTTTGAATGGATGGTCGAGTTTCAACAAGCCTTCTAAAGTTTAAAAGATTCCTTGATGTTGATGCCACTTCTCTAAAACTTGAAGTAGCATGAAGAACTGTTACTATATTTTGGAGTATGCACTGAGGCAATTAGCTCAGTGCTAGTCAGAGACGAGTTAGTAAGGCAGTTCCCAATCTACTACAATAGCGACATTCTTTGAGGAGCAGAGGTCAGCTATTGGATTACGAAGAAACTAGCATGTATTATGATTAATGCATCTCATAGCTTATGACCTAACATTCAAACACAACAAATCCAAGTGGTTTTAGACCATTCGATAAAGTCTGTGCTTATCCAACACGAGCATTCTGACTAATTATTGATGTGGGAAATGGAGCTGAGTTAGGTTGACATATGTATATCCCCCGACAACTATCAAAGATTAACTGGTCGTAGATTTCCTGACGAACTTCTAGGAGCAAGGGGAACTGGGCAAATATTTCTCTGTCAACCCACAAGAATGGGTTCTATATCTAAATGGTGTTTAAAACTAATTTAAGGTGGGACTAGGATTAGCTTTTAGCTCATAGGGATAATACATATACCACTAAGTATTTGTGGAGTTTGTGGTGATAATAATCAAGTGGAATATGAAGTTCTCATCACTTATCTACGTCTAGCTTACGAAAAAGGTGTTTGATGCTTAATAGTATAAAGATATTCAAAACTAGAAGTGAATTAAATAAACGGAGAATTCAAGGCCCGTAATGAAGTGATGATCTTTCCTTAATAAGGCCAAAGTTGAGTTCTAAAAATTCATGCACTTCAGGAACTATCAAGTCCGCTGAGAAGAAAATCAATTGGTCGACCTATTGTCAAAATGTGTTCGCTTGGAGAATAAGTGACCACAAAAACTCAGTCAGTCAGCCATTGAAGAACCTGAGGTGATGGTTCTAAAAACTAAGGAGACCAAAAGTTGAATATATCCATATATCAAATACTTAGAGAGTGCATTGATTTCAAAGGGATCACAAATTTAAAGTCTCCAGTACTTGTTGATTGAGAGAAAACTCTTCCAAAAATCCACACCATTGTTCTACCTGAATTTTCCCAAAGAAAATGAGGTGAAGGATATTCTTCGAGAGGTCCATTATGGTTAGTGCAAGTGTCTCTAAGGAGGAAATTTGCTAGCACACCGAGTCCAACAACAAGGGTATATCTGGCCAACATTATTAAAGGATGCTGAAGCATTCTGTAGAAGGTGTGGACAACATAAGAAATACACTTCATTGCAACATCAGCCTACCAACAAGCTTAAAAAAATTCATTAGCTCGTGGTCGTACTCCATCTTGGGATTGTATATTCTTGAGCCATTTATGTCTTCCAAAGGGTAGCAAAAGGTTCTCCTTATGATAGTCACTTATTTTTAAAATTGGATTGAAGCCAAAGCTCTAACCTAGATCACCACGAAGGTCGTCCAACACTTCATATCGACAGACTGTTGGTATGGCCTACTACCTATGATCATTAAACATAATGAGAAAAAATTTGTGGACAAGAAGGTTAAGGGCTTTTGTAAAAGCTAGGGAATGGCCTTAAATTTTTCTTGGTTCCTCACCCTTGAATAAAGATCCAAGTAGATGTGGCTAATAAAATTTTTATGAATTTGTTAAGGAAAAAAGTTAAAGGTGCAAAGAAAAGATGGGTGGATATACTTCTGTTTGTCTTGCCATCTAGAAAACTCTATCCACAGTGATCAGACAAGCATTATTCATGTTATCACAAATAATTGAGGCCATGCTACTAGTAGAGTACAACCACCATAGCGAAAGGGTCCTTAAGATAATGAAATCACTAGGAAAGACTTAGTAAAGTGACTGAAAGCAAATGATGATGAAGCAATGCTCATGCTGGATCACCTGACCTGCAATTATGTGAATATTTATAATTCTTAAAATTACCAAAAGCTTTTCTCAAATTATGTTTGGCAGCTATTGAGAAAAAATGTAATGATTTAGAAATTATTGAACAAGGTTTCACACTAGATGTACTATGCAAGTATACGTATCATTTCAAGTAATATAGAGTTTTCCTTAAAAACACCAGTATCGATCCCACGAAGGAAAATTGTAACTCTTAATATTAACTTGCAAAATTCTATAAAAATTACAGATAAATATAATTAGGAGAACAAATTTGATATGCTTGCAATAGTAACAACTAATTGTAAGCAAGAATTAACAACTAGATTCAATAATTTACTAAATTTCTGAAGAGTAATTAAATATAAAAACGAGTTTAAATATTATGAAAAGATCATTAACCTTAAAAAAGAGATGTTAATCAGTGTAGGATTTGAATAATTAAAAATTCTAAATGTGGTATTATGACAAATAGGAGCACTTCTATCCTTTGTCCCCCCCCCTTTGTGCTAGCAAAGAACAATGACTAATTTAGAGTTTTTCACAAGCTTGTGTAGTAGTACTGAGTAGATTCTGGCGTCTCACCTCTAAATTACCCACTGTGTCCTCTTTTAAGACCTACTAAGGACCCATACGATCCAAACTCTAAACCAAATTGATAAAAGAATCTAGTCTACAACCTTAAAAACATCAATTATACATTAATCAAAACTTATCTCCCTATCTATTTGCAGTCCCCTCAAGTGATCGCAAGTGCTCAGCCCAAGTTGAAGTGTGGTATTCATTAATTGGGTGAAATCATAGTCCTCCCAGGTCATTATGTTTCTCAATAGATTTTAACCTTATAAGTGGCTAATTTTAAATGTCAATGAAGAACCAGTGAAAATACCATCATAATTTTTAGAATAAAAGGATTATAAAAATCACACCCATCCCACAAGATTAATTCCCATATGCAAGGAGAATAAAGGGCACTACTCAGAAGTCATGGAGATTAAACAAAAATACATGATATGCATTGAAATCCAAGTCTTACAATAAAAACTTAAACACAAATACAAAGTATCTTATGTATTTTCCTTAAGAAAATTTTTGGAGTTTCCTTCCAGAAATCTCCAAACTCTTACACAATAAATACTCACACACACTAAAAAAACACTAAAAATCTCAATAAACTCAAGTCTAAAGCCTCAAAAATCTTTTTTTGGTCTCCCTTTTCATCCAAAGATGTCACTATTTAATAGACCTCTGAAATTAACCAAGGGTTGCTTTAAGAGCCTCTTCAAAATTCAGCTGAATTCAATGTATCATTTAGAAGGGTAGTTACTGGCGCTATAACACCAGGATGCGGTGCAATAGCGCTGAATTCACTTGTAGGGTGGCGCTAAAGTGCCACACAAAGCATCCCAATTTTGCTACATTTTTCCTTCATTTTCTTTAAATGTCCATTTCATGTACCTAAAACCAAAAGCATGCAAAATACCTTCCTTTAAAGTTCAATATCACCAAAAATGTACATAAAATGCTCATAAAAATGAAATAAAGATATGTAATTTTTAGGTGAATCAATTCCTCTAAAAATAAACATTATTTGTCATCAAGTAACTCCTTATACTATATAAAAATTTATAACATGTGGTAGTGAGTTTAACTTAATGATTTCTATAGTTTTTTCTTATAAGTGCAATAGCAAAACTTTAGAAAATCTTTTAACAACTTAGGTTAAAACTAAAATGTAAGAATATCTAGCAGTCAAGTATTAAAGTTCTGATTTTCTATTCATTTCAAGAGTAATTGTAATTTGTCATGCTTAGGATGCTTAAAAATATTACAGAAAAGGAATCTCCTAAGAACTTTGTTAGTAAGGGTGCTAATACTTTATGTCTAAGTCTAGAAATGTAATTAAGTTTTTTTCCTTCTAATGGTTCAATTGGAGCCAATTTTTTATTAGGTATCTCCTAAAGCTTCTCCTCAAATATTTTCCTTTTTTTTCTTTTCTTATTCTTTTGATTTTTCTTCTCTTTTTCTTTTAGGATCTTCTTAAATCCTTTCTTTTTTCTCTTTTCATATCATGTGAGGTTTACTATATCTGGATAGCCTTTAATGATTTTGAACTCCACCATCCACTACTTAAATTTAAATACATCCTACATTTCCTTACTTAACAAATGTGCATTAGCTTTGAAAAAGATTTTTCATAAAGTCTCAATTATTTCTTTTCAAGTGTAAATCTAAGATCCTTAATATATCCAAAAATACAGTCTTATTTACTTTAAATAGCAAAAGCATAACCTTATACTTTCATACTATAAATCATAATTCTAAAACTAACCTTTATTATTAAAAAATTTTACTTTGGTCTTCTATGACATTCATAAAATTAAAGATATAGTTATCTAAAGTTAACGCTACATACCATAGGTTATGTTAAAATAATTTTAAAAATACAATTCTTTGATGATAAATAAATTTTAGTTCTTAAAAAGATTTTTCTCCCTTCCCCCAAAATTAAATTTTTAATTAATTTAAAATAGGAAAGTCCATGAATTAAGATAAAATTTTTAGAATTTAAAATACTAGAATCAGTTCAGGCACAAGTAAAAATGGCAAGTGCTGAGTAGTAGTAAATACAAGATTAACATGTTTAACAAATAAAAACATAATGTAAAAGACCACTCTAGCATATAAAATAGAGCAAAAGGTAAACAATAGAACAGTAGAACTAAATGGTTCAACAAAACAATTTTGTACCGAAAAAAATACAAGCACACACTCAAACTTACATACAACTAAACACTAACATAAAAAGGTCCAAAAATACAAATAGATCCAAATAAAGAAAATAATAGACTACATAACATCTTCCTCATCATCACCTGTATCATCATCATCATCATCATCATCATCATAGTCATTATCATCACCCAAATATATATCCTCATCCATCTCAGGAGGCCGATATGGTGTAAAACTTGGGCAAGTAGGAAATTCCACAGAATGATCACCCCTCAGGTACCTGATCATAGCCTCATTAAAAGAAAAATCATACTCATAGCCTCATTAAAAGAAAAATCGTACTCAAGTTTCCTCAGTGTAAAATCATCACTATGGAACAGGTGAGCTTCAATTCCTTTCACCTGATTCCGTAAGGATATGATATTTTATTACTGAATAAATAATTGCTTAAAAATTGTATCAAGAGGTATAGTATCAGAAGTAGATGTTCTAGAACTAGAAGAAGGAGTAGAAGCTAAAGTAGAGGGTATGTCAGATCCTCCAGTCCTAGGTCTTCTCCCAAAATGTTTTCCATACTTTTCCAAGTTTGTCTTATCAATAGACTTGTAAGAAGATAAAATCTCATCCCATATCTCATCTTTAACACCATAATCAACACACAGGGTGGTAATGAGAGAAGGATAACTCATACCTAAAGTATTTCCTCCTCTTGAGGAAATAATCATATTCATGTAAATCAAAGAGCCAATGTCAAAGGGTTTTTTCATCTGAATACAATAGTTTAAAGTGGTTCTCTCACTGGTTACCTCACTGAAATGGTTAGTAGGATGTAATCTACTAGAAATAAGATAATGCCAGGCACGAGAATGAATATTAAGCTTAGAAACTGAAAAGTTTACCCAACGTCCATTCTTTATCTTCCATACTCCATTTCCATTAGTTAAAAATCCCATAATCTCATCCAATTCATCATCAGTAGGATGAAACTCAGTAAAGTAGCAGGTAGAGACACTGTGTAGCTTATAAATGTGGTTAATCCAAAGAGAACTGATATTCACATGCTGACCTCTTACGAATACCAGATCATCTGACGCATCCGACAGATTGTCATAAAACTCTCAAGCAATTAAAATCACTGTCACATCAGTTAAATAACAAAAGTTTTTGCATTGTCGCTTCACAATCAAGTATTCAATCATTCTACTAGGATGAAGAAAATTGTATTCTGCAATCAATTTCTTTGATTGCAGTTCTGCATATATGTCCTGTGCCTTTGTACTATGATACACCTAAAATATATAGTATTTTTATGCACATTTTTATACCTACTTTTAATGATATTGCACTTTAATGGAAGGTATTTTGTGTTTTTCTTGCCGGTATGATGAGAATGGATGGTCATGAAGAAAGGAGCAAAATTGGATCAAATTTGGAGCAAAGAAAAATGAAAAATGAACATTTGGACACTGGCGGCTAAGCGCCGTTGGGCCGGCGCTTAGCCGCCACAGTTAAAAATCAAAATCTAAAGGAATTTGGCGCCAATTTCAAAGGGGATGGGATGCAACTCTTGGTGGTAACTTTCATAACTTCCTTTGGGCGGCAAATTTGAATGAAGGGGTGCCTTCTTTGGTGGATACATTGAATCTGGACACATTTAAAGAGACACCAAGGCACCTTTTGGTTAAATTTTTAAAGAGAGTCTTAGGAATGACTAAGTGCTCTTCCAATTGCATTTTGAAGGGAGTTTTTACAGTATTTTACTTTTATTTTGTCAGAGTTTTTATTAAGAGTAGGAGTAGAGAGTATAAAGGAGAAAAGGGTTGGCGTGAAGTCTTCTTCTTCCCACTTCTTTTCTTTCTTTTAGTTTAGTTTCTATTGAAGTCTGAAGTTTATTCTGAGTCATCGGAGTTGGGAGATCTGCTCTAAGGAGTAGTTTAGTGAAGAGTTAAAGTTTCAGAGGAACTTCCTGAGTCTTGTGGAGAGAATTTTCAGCTAAGAGTTTACTTTTGTTGTTACATTTAGTTTTTTAATTAATACTTATTTTTGTTTGTTGTTTTTCTTATGGTTTTTAATTTCAAATAAATGTGTTTTTGTATTTTCTCAATGCATTTTGAGTAGTTTACTTTATCTTTTTCTTTCTTAAATGGAGAAGTAATTAATTTATGGAGAATTATTGTGGAAAGTATAAGTGTTTAAAGTTGGAAGAAGTTGTGAAGATTTATTCTGAAAACTTTGTTTACTTCTTAATTTGGCCTGTTAAGTTTTAGAATTTCTTAAGATTATGTAAGATCCAATGCGGTATTGTCTCATAAAAGTTAGTAAGAATCACATGCAATTATATGGGTGAGAATTGTAGTCCATGTAATTGAATGTAATATTAGAAGATATTTTTATGGAAGGGAGTGAGATTAGAGGATTTTAGAGTGACGGGCTAAAACCCCCTAATTTGGTTTGAAGTTTTGAGTTTTGTTATGAGAAGTTAGCCCCCAGTTGGTGGGAATCGAGGGAACTCTAGAGTGAGAGACTGGTATCTTCCCCGCCTAACCATGTTCAAAATGATAAAAAATTCAAATTAACATATGTTCTTTATAGAACCAAGTAAGGGTAAAGAACACATTTGCTACTATCTGTCACAACAAATTTAAATATTTCCACAACAATACTTTAATAATTATTACTGCTTCATAAAAGGAAAGAAAAAGATATTCAAGTTAATAGTGTTTTACATACAGTGTTATTAGTTATTATAATTTTAATTTCTTGCTTAACATTTTATTAAGGAAATTTCAAAAGACAAATCAACTTTCAAAACTTTTAAAAATCAAGATATACTTTCAAAAGCCATTAAAAAAAAGTTAAAAGATAATTTTCTGATTCCTTTAAAGATTTTCAAATTTTCCCTGTGGGTTCGATATCTCAGAGCTTAATCAGAAAGTCATATATTACTTGATGAACGATACGTATACTTGCGTAGTATCCCATATTATAAAATCATAATTTTCATATCTAAATCATCAGCACATATATTTAATGGGGATCATGTTTTTGGCACCGTTATATTTATCCGGGATCATACTAGCAAACTTATCAGAATCAAATTTGGCCTTTTCTTTTCCTCTCTTCATTTTAGGAGCAATGATCAATGTACAATTTCAAAAATGAAATTCAAAAAATCACAAAAGTATCTTCATGAGGCTCCTACTAACACTTTCTAAATCCAATAATCATTCAACCATGGATTTCACACTATTTTCATCAAATATTAAGATTTTAGGCCTAATCCACAATGTGGAAGAAATCCATGGTGAAATAAAAAATATTCAAAACCAAGATGATGATCTTACCAAAATATGATGAAATCTTGAGTTTGAAGCCTTAACTCTAAGCCAATCAAGCACAAATCCAAGCCTTAGGGGAGCAAAAAGTGCAAATAGGTGAGGAAGGAGATGAACCAAGGGCAAATATGGCGAAAATCGTGGGTCCACGCTAGTAAAATGATCTCGAGTTGGTTCGGCATTATAAAACAATTCAAACCCATTTAGATTTTTAAAATTTTTATATTTGGAAAGAGAAAAAAAAATATAAAATGTTGAAAGTTAATATTCTAGTTTTAACGACTTGTTTGAAAGTTATTGAGCTTGTCATCATTCCAACAATTAAATTTGCAATTAGCATTACAATTATTTTGAACACATAAGGCCAATTTCTAACAACAAAACAAAATTTTTTTTCTTATATTAAAAATCAATTTGATACAAACGATACAACATAGACATAAATAGAAATTAATACAACAAAGACACATAATAAGAAGTGTAAAGCCTTAATCCATACAAATTTGTCACACTACATTAAAAACACTCATTACAACATAACTAAGAAACTATCTAAAAATAATTGTACACAACTGTGTCACCCTCCTTTTCACCCTCCAGAAAATTATGATCAAAAGAATGGTAAAAAAGGGAATGATAAAAATATGAAGCAATCTTATCATCAATCTATTTGTTGTTGTTGTACATACTTACTTTGTATTCTTGGAAATAACCCAAATTATTGAATTGGAGTTTCAAATTCCAATCCAAATTCACGAATAATTTGAATAAATCCTGGTGCTTGGTATTCTATCAGGATATCTTCTCTTCAATCTTTCCAAGTTTGTCTCCAAAATCAATGCTAAGAATCCATTGAAGTAGACCTGAGCGTCCTTTTGCATCATCTTCTTATCTTCAAAATTCTTATTTCCATTACTCTCCATGATCTCCAAATAGGAATAAATTATCTACTCTCAAATCTCTCCAAATTGCATAGAAATGTCATAGGGATACTTCCAATCTCGTCCTAGGCAGTTTTATAGAGAAAAAGAGGGTAAAAAACAAATTTTGGGAGGTTAAATGAGTTATTCAAACTGTGGCGCTATAAGCTAAACACACATTTTCAAATCTAGAATTTCTGTATTCCAATCCTCAAATCCATCAATAAAATAATATTTTGTGCCATCATAATCATATAAGACTTAAAATCACTTCATAATCTCATTCAAAACATAAACAATTCCAAATTCAAATTAAACCAGACCGATAACTATGGGTTGTCTCCCATAAAGGGCTTGGTTTAATGTCCTAAACCTGACATAACCAATATTTTAATCAGGTTTGAACCAACATTAGGATATTTCAAATGCAGGATGCTCTTCACTGATATAAGATTTCAACCTGTGTCCATTTACTTTAATCAATCTTCCAGTTTTAGGATCTTCAATATCAGCAGCTCCATAAGGATAAACTCTTACCACAATAATTGGTCCTGACCACTTGAATTTAGGTTTTCCTGGAAATATTTTTAATCTACTATTTTATAACAAAACTTCTTATCCATGATCAAAATGCCTTTTCAAAATTCTCTTATCATGAATCAACTTCATTTTCTCCTAATAAATTCTAACATTCTCATAAGATTCATTTCTTATCTCGTCCAACTCATTTAATTGTATTAATCGTTTCTCTCTAACATCTTTCAAATTATAATTAAACTCTTTAATAGCCCAATAAGCTTTATGCTCTAATTCAACTGAAAAGTGACAATTTTTCCCATATATGAGCCTATATATTGACATTCCTATAGGAGTTTTGTAAACAATCCTTAGGCTCATAAAGCACTATCAAGTCTAGCAAACCAATCAGTTATATTAAGATTTACTATTTTTTCCAATATTCTTTTAATTTCATGATTAGATACTTATACTAAACAACTGGTCTGAGGGTGATAATTTGTGGAAATTCTGTGTTTGATTCCATACCTTTGAGTTAAAGTTTAAATTATTATGTTCTTAAAATGTCTTCCCCTATCACTGGTCTGAGAGTGATAATTTGTGGAAATTCTATGTTTGATTCCATACCTTTGAGTTAAATTTTAAATTATTATGTTCTTAAAATGTTTTCTCCCATTTGTAATGACTACTCGTGGCATTCCAAATCTTGCTAAAAATTTTTCCATAAAAACTTTGTAACACTTTTAGTATCATAGCGAGGCAAAGCAACCACTTTAATCCATTCTGAAACATAATCCACAACTATCAAAATATATATTTTTCTAGAAGATGGTATAAATAGTCCCATAAAATCTAATCCCTAAACATAAAAAAATTCATTCTCCAACGTAAAATTTAGGGGTATTTTATTTCTTCTAGAAATATTACCTACTCTCTAACGTCTATCACATGATTTTATGTAAGTATTGACATCTCTAATTAATATAGGCCAATAAATTTCAGATTGCAAAATCTTAAATGTAGTTTTATCAAACCCAAAATGCCTCCAAAATCTGATTCATGACATTTATGTATAATCTCATGGGTTTCTTCTATCGGAGGAAATCTTCAAATAACTAAGTCCTTACATTGTTTGTATAAATAAGGTTCATCCCAGAAATAAAACTTTGAATCATGGATGAACATTTTGATATGATGGCTTTTTGATCTGTAGGGTAAAATATTAATATGCTAGTAGTTTACTATATCAGGATACCACGGAATTCGCCATTCATTGATCACATTTAATTTTTCATTAGGAAAATTTTCATTTATTTCAACATTAGAATCAACATTATTTTTTTATTTAAGACTTGACAAATAATCAGCTATCTGATTATCAGTACCATTCCTATCCACAAATTAAAAATCAAATTCTTGCATCAGAAGGACCCATCTAATTAATAGTTATTTTGCATTCTTTTTCATCATCAAATACTTTTTAGCAGAATGATAGGTATGCACAATACATTTAGTACCAATAATACATGGTCTGAATTTATCAAAAGCAAACACTATATCTAGTAACACCTTTTTAGTAGTTGTGTAATTAATTTGAGCTTCATTAAAGGCTTACTACCATAGTATATCACTTTAAACATTTTT
This sequence comes from Papilionanthe hookeriana x Papilionanthe teres, assembly GCA_022702705.1. Taxonomy (NCBI): domain Eukaryota; kingdom Viridiplantae; phylum Streptophyta; class Magnoliopsida; order Asparagales; family Orchidaceae; genus Papilionanthe; species Papilionanthe hookeriana x Papilionanthe teres. Next base: position 31,589,638 of record CM040435.1, read on the forward strand.
TCATACCTTTACCCTAAAAGAACCCCTATAGCATAATCACTACCATCACACATTAATTCAAAAGATTTTTTCCAATCATGTGAAACAATAATAGGTGCAGTGATTAATTTTTCTTTTAATTAGCTGAAGACATTCAAGCATTCATCATTAAAATAAAGTTATCATCTATTTCCAAAAGATAACAAAAAGGCTTGGCAAATTTTTAAAATATTTAATATAATGCCTGTAGAAACCATCTTTTACTAGAGAACTTCTTATTCCTCCCACATTCATAGGAGGTGGCAATTCAGCAATCAATTGAATTTTTGTTGGATCTACTTTCATGCCTTTTTAAAAAATTTTATGCCCTAACACAATTCCTCCCACAAAATTGGAATTTTCCCAATTAAGAGAAAAGTTTATTTTTTCGCATCGATGTAGAGTCCTTGTAAAATGATCCAAAAATGAATTAATAGAGGTTCAAAAAACTAAGAAGTTGTCCATAAAAATTTTGATTCCTTTCTTAATAGAATCATAGAAAACTGACATCATTTATCTCTCAAAAGTTGCTGGTGTATTACATAATCCAAGTGGCATCATTCTAAAAGAGAAAAAGACCTGTCTATATTAGTAAATGTTGTCTTCTCTTAAACCTTAGGAGCAATATGTATTTGGTGGTATTGATACACCTAAAATATATAGAGTTTTTATGCACATTTTTATGCTTATTTTTGATGATATTGTACTTTAATGGAAGGTATTTTGTGTGTTTTTCCTACAGGCATAATTAAATGGATGATTGTGATGAAAATAAGGAAAAAAGGATCAAATTTAGAGTAAAATGAAGAAAATTTGAAAAAGTGATATGTGGTGGCTAAGCGCTAGAAATCACACTTATGTATGCGGCTATGCGTCCGGATCTAAAGCTTACGCGCCAGCAGGCTATCGGCTAAGTGCCGATACCCCGTACCTACACGTAGTAGTTAAAAAGTCTTTATCAATGGAAGTTCAAGAGTTTTTGGAGAGGATTTACAAATAAGTCTTTATCTTTGTATTACATTTGGTTTTTTATTAAGATTTCTTGTGTTTTCGCTATGATTTCTACTTTTAAACCAAGTTGCGATTGCATTTTTTCCATGAATTCTGAGTAGTTTTCTTTTTCCTTTAAAGTGATGTAGTAATTAAGTTATGGAAGTATGTTGTGTGGAGTATAGGATTTCAATGTTGGAAGAAGTTGTGATGATTCAAAACCTTGCACTTTATTTACTTTTTGATTTAGCGAATTAAAATGTTAAATTATGTTGTGAGAACATGTAAGATCCTTTGTAATATTGTTTCAATCAACAATTGGAAAGAATCACATGAGATTGTATGGGTGAGAATGTAATCCATATGGTTGAGTGCAAATATATAAGGAGATATACTTTGATGGGTGTAGAATAAGAGGACTTTAAAGTGACAGGATAAAGCCTCAAATTCAGTTTATTGTTTTATGTTTTGATACGAGATTTTAAGCCCCAGGAGGAGGGAATCGAAGAAATCTAGAGTGAGAGCTAGTATCTTTCATGCTTAACCCGTCTACAAGATTTTTAGAATAGTAAATTAACCTATGTTCTTTTGCATCTTTAGTAAGAGTAAAGAATATAATTGCTCATATTTGGAACAACACATTTAGTATACTTCCACAACAAAATTTCATAACTTGTGACTGAATCATAAAAATGAAAAATATATTTTATTTACATTTGCTTACATCTTTTAAAAGTTAAGCGAAGTTGTTGCTTACTTTTATTTAAAATTATAAAAATTAACAAAAAGAATCAAATTTCATTTCCTAAATTATTATCTTTAGTTTGATTAAGACCTTTCTTTAAAATAGTTAAAAGTAAATTTTCTTATTTTCATTTGTTTATCACTTACCCTGTGGGTTCGATATCTCGAGGCTTAATCAGAAAGTCTTATTTTACTTGATAAACGATATGTATACTTATGTAGTATTCACATTATAAAATCATTAAAAAGGAGAATTAATTTATTAAGAAATTCATACCTATTTTTGATGAAATTGCACTTTAAAGAAGGGTATGTTCTTTATTTTATTGCAGGAATGAAGAATTTAGGTGATAAAAGCAAAAATCATAAAAAAGAGCGGATTTGGAGCAAAAAGGAAGAAAATAATGCAATTTGTGCTGAGTCGCTGACGGCGAGATCGAGCCCGTCGACGGCGAGGTTACGAGGAGACATTTCTGAAGGATTTATAACTGTCTCGCTGACAGCGAGCCCGAGCCAGCCAACAGCGAGATAACGCGGTTTGAAGATCTTCTAGAAGCCTCGCCGACAGCGAGGTAGTTCGTCGCCGACGGCGAGCTAGTTCAAATGGCACAGATACATTGAACCTGGACACTTTTTGAAGAGATGCTTACACACCTCTTGGACCTTTGCCTACCTCTATATATAGAGGCCGAAAATCAGTCTTTTAAGTGTCTCTAAGTGTTAATTTGAGTTCTAAGTGTGTTAATTTGAGTTCTAAGTGTGTTATTTTTTTGTGTTGGGTGCAATCTATTAGTTTTTAGTGAGTTTAGTGAGTAATTAGTGAGTCGTGCTGTACTGGAAGGAAGAGTCAAAGGAACTACGAGGAGTCTGCTTGGGGATAAATCAAGATAAGTATTTGTATTTATTGTTTTTAACTTTAAATGAAATCCATGCTTAATTTAGTTCCCATGCATTCGAGTAGCTTTATTTAGTCTTTCTCCTCGTTTATGAAATTAAGTGACTTGATGAAATTAAAATAGAGATACTTTTATATATTAATAAATTGTGATAATTTTTACTTAAAACTTAATTTACTTTTCAAATCGGCCATTTGATTTGTTAAAATGTGTTGATTTACAACTATAGTAAAAATTACATCCGATATTCGGGGAATTCAAAAGCCTTGGAAGGAAGGTGCAAATAAATAGGGAAATAATATCATCGGGCGTAGAATTGAGCATTTTAGTGTGACGGACTAAAATATTCAATTCGGTCCTATTGTTTGAGAGCCGAAGTGTAGATGTTAGCCCTCGGGCGAGGGGAACGTGGGAGCTACGAAGTGGCAGTCGGTATCCTCCCGACCTAGCCGCAGATTCGTAATCAAACATAGGATTAGTCAATATTCTTTACACTGGACTAAAGGGTAAAGAATAGGAATGCTCCTATTTGTCACAATACCTTAAAATTATCTATTTAAATTCATCAATCACTTAAATTTCTAAACAAGGGGAAAGATACTTTCTCTAAATAGTTAAGACTTATTTAGTTTAATTTCCTGCACTTTTAAATACGTATTAATTCTCTACTTAGTTACGTTACTCGATTAGAATACTTAGTTTACTTTATTGCGCTTAAATTTAGAATTCCAAATTTTCGTATACTAGTTTTATTATTATTATTATTATTATTATTTTAAAATTAGTTGTTATTTAATTTTCTCTTTCCCCGTGGGATCGATAACCGGGACTCCACTAGAGCCCCGTATTACTTGATACGATACGTATACTTGCGTAGCATCCACAACATAAATAATTACAATTCTATACATATAATATAGCGGGGTCAAGTTTTTGGCGTCGTTGTAATTAAATTAAAAATATCATAATATTAAATTGTGGGTCAAGTTTTTGCGCCATTGCGGGGAAAGTAAGAAAAATTTACTAGAGTAACGGACTATTTTAAAATAATCATAATAAATAAATTAATATCTATTCAAAAATTGTATGCGCAAATTTGGAAACAAAAATTTAATACCTTACGATTCTGAATTAGAGCGTACAATTAAAAGAATTAGAAAACAAAAGAAACAAATTATAAATTTAACACAAATGGCAAATATTCCCGAAATTCAAAATATGAACCAACAAAGACCATTAAGAGATTATGCCAACCCTACATCGATGAAATTCATTTAACTATTCAAAACCCCGATGTAGTCGCTAATTCATTTGAACTTAAACCCGCAATTATCCAAATGGTACAAAACAATCAATTTAGTGGTTCACCTACCGAAGATCCTAACTTACATCTTGCTAGTTTTCTAGAACTTTGTGCAACTTTTAAATATCAAGGAGTATCCGACGATGCTTATAAGACTTAGACTTTTTCCTTTTTCATTAAGGGATAAGGCTAAAATGTGGTTGAATTCGTTAAGACTCTGGATCTATTAAAACTTGGGGAGAATTATCACAAAAATTTCTATCCAAATATTTTCCACCATCTAAAACTGCTAAGTTTAGAAATGATATAACTTCTTTTTGTCGATTAGATGGAGAATCAATATATGAAGCTTGGGAGAGATTTAAGGAACTTCTTAGGAAATGCCCACATCATGCGCTACCAGTATCGGTCGATTATTCAAACCTTTTATAATGGATTAGTAGGATCTTTAAGATCAATCATCGATGCTGTCTGCTTGGAGGTTCATTAATGTCTAAACCATTTAATGAAGCTTATGCACTAATCGAAGAAATGGCAACAAATAATTTCCAATGGCTCATTGATAGAGTAAATCCGAAAAAGATAGCCGACATTCATGAAAACGATGCAATATTTATGTTAGCTTCTCAAATTGCTGATATATCTAAGAAATTAGATAATTTTGGAATGAACTACTCTCCTACTTTAGAAGAAAACTCATCTGGACAAATCATAGAATTTCAATCTAATTATGAAACTTTAAATGCTATTAATAATAGAACTAATAACCCTTATTCAAACTATTATAATCCTGGTTGGAAAACTCATCCAAATTTTAATTGGAATAACACATCTAATCAACAATGGATGAATCAACCTAATCAAGCAAATCCAAACTATAAACCTAATTACCCACTTGGATTTATTAACAATAACCCTCAATTCAAAGATAAGAAATTATCTATGGATGAATTAATTTTGAATATGGGTCATCAACTACAAAATCAAGGAAATCAACTACAAATTCAAGGAAATCAATTACAAATTCAAGGAACATCTATTAAAAATATCGAAACTCAACTTGGACATATTACTACTCGCGCTAAATAATAGAATACCTGGAACTTTTCCTAAGTAATGTGGAAATAAATCCTAAAGATCAAGGAAAAGAACAAATTAAAGCAATACAACTAAGGAGTGGAAAAGAATTAGAACCTCAAATTCAAAAAGAACTTGAAAGCCAAAAAGAGGAAGTGGAAATTGAAAAGGAAACAATTCAACAAGATTTAAACTTAGAACATCCTTTAATACCAATGAAAATTTACGTTGAAAAACCTCCACCACCATTTCCTCAACGACTAGCTCAACATAAAAAAGATAAACAATTTGCTAAATTTCTTGAAATATTAAAGAAATTAACAATCAATATACCTTTTGTCGAAGCTTTAGATCAGATGCCAAATTATGTAAAATTTATGAAAGATATTCTAAATAAGAAAAGAAAATTCACCGATAATGAAACAAGTCGCACTTAGTGAAGAGTGTAGTGCTATTATTCGAAGAAGCTTCCGAAAAATTGAAAGATCTCGATAGTTTCACTATACCCTGCGCTATAGGAGAAAATTTTTATGGAAAAGCTTTGTGTGACTTAGGAGCAAGCATCAATCTAATGCCTCTATCAATTTTTAAGAGATTGGGATTAGGAAAAATTACACCTACTTCAGTAACCCTTCAATTAGCTGATCGTTCGGTTACCTATCCTAAGGGAGTTATTGAAGATGTGTTAGTAAAAGTGGATAAATTTATCTTCCCATTAGATTTTATTGTTTTAGATATGGAGGAAGATAAAGAAATTCCTATCATTTTAGAAAGACCATTTTTAGCTACTGCAAAAGCTATGATTGATGTTCAGAAAGGAGAATTAACTATGAGAGTAAATGACCAAAAAGTTACATTTAATATCGCAAAATCAATGAAATATCCTGCGCTAGAAAAGATGATGAATGTTTTTAGATGGAAATACTTGAACATTTACAACGCGAACATTTTAAGGAATATTACAAAGATAAATTAGAAAAAGAAAACACTGAATTAATTGAAGATAATAATGAAGAACTAGATTATATTCAGGAAAGATTTGAATTTTTGGATAATACCGAAAACACCGACAAGAATATAGTTTCATCAATTATTAAACCTCCCGAACTTAAGCTAAAAATATTACCCGATCATTTGAAATATGCTTATTTAGGTAATTCTTCAACTTTACCGATTATTATTTCATCCGCATTAAACGAATCTCAAGAACAAAAACTTTTAGAAACTTTAAAAAAATATAAGAAAACTTTTGGTTGGACTTTAGCAGATATTAAAGGAATTAGTCCTTCAATCTGTATGCATAGAATTATTTTAGATGATGAACATAAACCTAAAGCAGATCCCCAAAGGAGATTAAACCCGATAATGAAAGAAGTAGTTAAGATAGAAATTTTAAAATGGTTAGATAATTGTATTATATATCCTATTTCGACGATGCTTGGGTAAGCCCAATTCATCTGTGTTCCTAAGAAGGGAGGAGTGACCGTCACTCGCCAATGAAAATAACGATCTTATTTCTATAAGACAAGTTATCGGTTGGCGTATATGTATTGATTATAGGAAATTAAATACCGCCACCAAGAAAGATCACTTCCCTTTACCATTTCTAGACCAGTTGTTAGATAGATTAACCGGACATAAGTATTTTTGTTTTCTAGATGGATACACCGGTTATCATCAAATACAAATTGCTCCTGAGGATCAAGAGAAAACTACATTTACTAGTCCTTATGGAACTTTCGCTTTTCGAAGAATGCCTTTTGGATTATGTAATGCACCAAACAACATTCCGGAGATGTATGATGTCTATATTTAGTAAGTTAATTGACAATGGAATAGAAGTATTTATGGATGATTTCTCCGTATTTGGAACATCATTTGACACATGCTTAACTCATCTTGAAAAAGTATTAGAAGTATGTGAGAAAACAAATTTAGTTCTAAATTGGGAGAAATGTCAATTTATGGTTGCGGGCGGCATTGTATTAGGGCATAAAATTTCGGAAAAAGGCATGGAAGTGGACCTCGCAAAAATTCAAGTTATATCTAAATTACCACCTCCAACTACGGTAAAAGGGGTAAGAAGTTTTCTTGGACATGCTTGGATTCTACGTACACTATATAAAAGATTTTTCAAAAATTACTAAACCTCTATGCCAACTTCTCGAAAAGGACAAGAAATTTGAATTTACAATCGAATGCCCGAATGCTTTTGAACTCTTAAAAGAAAAATTAATTACTGACACCTATAATAGTTTCACCTAACCTGGAGAAACCATTTGAGCTTATGTGTGATGCTAGTGATTATGCTCGTAGGAGCGAGTTCTTGGGCAAAGATATGAAAAGATTTTTAAAGTTATATACTATGCTTAGTAAAACTCTAAATGATGCCGAAATAAATTATACGATTACTGAGAAGAGAATTATTAGCGGTAGTATATGGTTTTAATAAATTTAGACCTTATCCGATTGGAACAAAATGTATCGTGCATACCGATCATTCTGCTATCAAATATTTAATGCAAAAGAAAGATTCGAAACCAAGATTAATTAGATGGATGCTATTAATGCAAGAATTCAATTTTGAGATCGTTAATAAGAAAGGAACTCGATAATCAAATTGCGGATCATTTATCAAGATTAGAAAATCATGAATTATCCGATATTGAAAATGAAATTATAGACGCTTTTCCGATGAACAACTATATAATATCAATGAGTGGAAAATACCATGGTATGTCCGATATAGTAAACTATATAGTTAGTAATATTTTACCACCTATGCTAACTTTACAACAATGAAAAAATTCATCCATGATACGAAAACCTATTTTTGGGATGAACCATATTTATATAAGCAATGTAAGGATTTAATTATTAGAAGATGTGTACCTTATGAAGAAATCGAACCAATTATTCAAAAATGTCATGATTCGATTTTGGAGGACATTTCGGGATCGATAAACCGCTTATAAGATTCTACAATCCGGATTTTACTGGCCTACTCTATTTAGAGATGTATACAGATATATTAAAACTTGCGATAAATGTCAAAGAGTAGGAAATATATCTAGAAGAAACGAAATGCCTCTAAACTTTATATTAGAAGTTGAAATTTTTGATGTTTGGGGATTAGATTTTATGGGACCTTTTATTCCTTCGTTTGGAAACTCATATATATTAGTAGCTGTTGATTATGTTTCCAAATGGATTGAGGCACAAGCTTTACCTAGGTGTGATGCTAAGAGTGTTTCAAAATTTCTGATGAAAAATATTTTTACTAGATTTGAAATGCCGAGAGTGATTATCATCGACGGAGGAACTCATTTTAGAAATAAATACATTCACAAACTAGTAGAAAAATACAATATTACTCATAAGATATCCACTCGCTTATCATCCACGAGTACTAGCGGATTAGTCGAAGTATCTAATCGTGAGATTAAACGTATTTTAGAAAAATCCGTAAACCCAAATAGAGTTAGATTGGTCTATTAGATTAGACAATCGCATTATGGGCTTATAGGATCTGCTTATAAAACTTCGATTGGAATGACTCCTTACGAGCTTATATATGGAAAAACATGCCACTTACCAGTTGAATTAGAACATAAAGCATATTGGGCGATTAAAGAATTTAATTATAATATGAAGGAAGGTTGGTGAGAAGAGATTGCCGCAATTAAATGAATTGGAAGAATTAAGAAATGTCATATGATAATGATCGGATTTATAAAGAAAAGATGAAATTATGGCATGATCGGAAGATTAATCAGAGAAATTTTGAACCAGGACAGGAAGTTTTGTTGTATAATACTAGATTGAAATTATTTCCTGGAAAATTGAAGTCTCGATGGTTAGGACCTTTCACCATAACTCAAATATTTTCATACGGAACTATAGAAATTGAAGATCCAAAAACTAGACATAAATTTAAAGTTAATGGATATAGATTAAAACCATATTTCGAAGGTATAAGACCTAACTATAAAGAGGTTTTAATGCTTAGTCGACCTGATTAATAATTGAAATTAGGTCGGGCTGATGACGTTAAACCAAGCGCTTTATGGGAGGCAACCCATATTAGTTATCTATTTTTATTGTATCTTAATAGTTAGTCTATATTATTGAAACTTTACTACTCAATTATTATTAAGAATCATCACATATTCGAATCATTATGATGAGAAAAGAAATTATTCGATTTAGAGCGAAATTGGACATTATTTTGGAATCTCGCCGACGGCGAGGTCGATACTCGCCGACAGTGAGGTTCGCGCCTAAATTAGATTCAGTTTATTTATCGAGCTCGCTGACGGCGAGAAACGTCCTAGCCGACAGCGAGAACCGGAAAGGCAGTTTTTATAACTGAGTCGCCGACGGCGAGAAACGTCCTCGCCGACAGTGAGGAAGTTATAAAGATGAGTTAGTTATACTTTGAATGCCGATTTGGACGGTTTCAACACCAATTCCTTTGTGAAAACCCATTCTTAAACCACTCTAAGTCTGACTTCTTTACTAGAATTCATTCCATTCACCATAATGGCCTCCAAATTCTTAGATTCCTCTAAATCTGGAGTGTTTAACCGGAGGAAATTTGTGAGTGCGGAAGCGCAACGGATCTTCAACAAGGTTTTGATAAAGAAAAGAGTTATCAAGGAACGGGGATTTGTCAATCGAGGATTAGAGAATTCCACTACTAAGATAGAAGAAATGATTGCGCAGCGCTACTTGGGAGGTATTTTGTTACACTACGTCCGCCGTTGTTATTCCAGTTGTGAAAGAGTTCTACTCTAACTTACATGCGATCAACAATGGGAATGTCTACGTCCGAGGAAGATGGGTGACGTTTACTCCATCAAGAGTAAATGAATTATTCTCTATAGAAAACACCCCGTATGTCACTATTCAAATTTTGTGCCTTCTCGATATAATATGAAAGAGATATTTCGATATCCGACCGATGAACCGAAGATTGGGAAATGCGTGAAGACGGGTATGTTAGTTTCTCCGCATCACTTTTGAATCCCGTATCAAAGCACTCGGCACTTTTTCATCTCATCTAAATTGTTACTTACTATGAGGGTAAATAAGGTTTCGAAGGAATGCGCTATATTGAATTATTGTATTCAAAGTGGATTGCCTATTGATGTTGGATCAATAATTGTTAAGTCCGCATCGGGTTTAATTGTGCATGGGTCGGTTCACTGGACTAGGACACCCATCTACTATTTTTGCATTATGCGATCAGTATCGGTTTCTTATGAAGCTTGGGAAAAGTTTCGTTACCTTGGAAGCCGCTCGATCCTACGGATATGTTCCCTACTTTGGACAATAATGAAGACATTACATTTATCTCTGATAGAGCTTCACAGAATAATCCTATAGCAAGGCCTATTTCAGATAAAACGGAGTTACTTTTGAAGAAAATTAAACGAATGGAGAAAGAACTGCAGAAAGTGAGAGATTCAATTGACAATATATCGGATTTATTTGATCACATTGATTGGAGGATGAAGGAACACTTTGATCATTCTCGGACACTCGAAGCTAGCTTTCTTCATCTACCGAGACAGAAGGGTTGGATCACCGAAGAATCGCTCGGAATTTCCCTTCGAGTCTTTCTATAACTTATTTGTGCATCATCGTCATATCGGAAATATCAGAGAAGATGAAGATTCTGACCTTGAAGAGTAGTAGTAAAGATTTCCATAGTATGTTTGTATTGATGTTATTTAATTTGATTTAGATTTTGTTATGTGTGGAGTGATGATTTGAATATCTCAAACTTAATTGAGATATGCGTCATAGTTTTGCATCAGCATTTAGTGTGTCGTGGATTGGTTTGCGATGCTGATTAGTAGTAAGGATTGAAGTTTGAAGTTTGATTATAGAATCTAAAATTATGTTAGTATGTATATCTCATGGATTTCAATATTAAAGTTAATTTGTTGTGTTGTGTGAATTTGTTTGTGTATAAGTAGTTAATCTTCATATTAAATTAATAATTGATGTGATCGGAAATATAATATAAGGCAAATTAAGGACGAAAATGAGTGACGAATTTCAAAAATTTTAAATTTTTGGAATCTCGCCGACGGCAGAGAAAAATCTCGCTGACAAGCTGAGGATTCGGGAAAAACATATATTTGACCGAGTCGAAAAACACTTATTCATCATCCCCAACCTCTCATTTTCACAAAAACCGACCTAGGGCTTGAGAGATCTTGGATTTGAAGCAATTTTATCACTCAAAAACACCGGATTGCATCTTCTCTTGGTAAGTGCTTCACTCCTATGCAAAGATTTTTGATTTTCACCATGTATTTTCACCACATTGCAAATTTTGGGAAAAATCAAAATATGGAAGAAATATTCGGTGGAAATCCATGGAATTTAATTTAAATTGCTTATAAATGTTGTAGGAAGCCTTCTTAGGATTATTTTTAAGTTTAGTGAAAATTTTCATGATTTTCACATATCGATCGTATGGCTCCACGACAAAAACGTCGAGTAGAATTCGACGAAGACCGATTCATCAATGCACGAGCACAAGCTAAATATTTTGAAAATATTCAAGGAAGAAAGTGCATTGCAGATTGGGTTTTTAGAAATCCGGGAGGAGAAGTAGAGCGGATTATTAAGGAACGAGGTTGGGAGAATTTCTGTTACGTTCAATATAGAGCAGCTGTAGAAGTGGTTAAAGAATTTTATGCCAATTTAATCTGCTGCCGAAGATGCACCGATAAAGGTACGAGGATTTTTCGTAGATTTCAATGCTGCAAGAATTAACGCGTTCTATGAAGTTCATGACTCGCACTTTAGCGAGTATGAGACTTTTGGAACGATGGAAGGACCACTGGAGGAAGTCATTAACTTTCTCACTGATGGGACCGGAGTTTGGAAAATTAAGCTGCAGGAAAGAGTGAATTTTCCTCTTTCTAAATTAAATGCGACCTCCAAAGCCCGGCATTACTTTATTTGTTCTACTCCGTTACCCACTTATCACCACAGTGAGGTAACACGAGATAGTAGCACTCCGAATTTCCGTATTCGGAATAACGTAAGCATCAACATCGGGAGAATTATTTATCGAAACATCATGGCCACTCCTCGAAATGAGAGTGGAGCTGGATTGGGACACCCCTGGATTAATTTTTACACTCGCCAACTCTCCGGAGTCGAGGCTAGAGATAATGAAGAATGGTTTGAACCAATGAAACCACTCACACTCGCCAATATTAAGAAGTATGAATCTCATGAAGGGTGGAGAGCAGGAGTAAGAAGTTATTTCACTCGGCCAAGTAGAGATATACCCTCTACTAGCCATGAACCTCCCGAGCCTACCACCCCTACCCTACAAGATCCGATGAATGAATTGACACTCGCATAGGAGAAGTTTTGAAGCGGTTGGAGAGACAATGGGGAGAAGATTTGATCATTTTGATCAAAGAATTGATAATCCGGAGAGGAGACATGATTATGATAGAGAATATCTCCAACGACATTCGGAATACGAGATTGCATACTATGAAGGTCGAACGTCGTTATAGGAGTGGTGATTTAGATGTTGTCTTTCCCGAGTGCCCCCGATATTCACGGTATCATCTCGCTCGGTCTTCTCGACCTACGGATCGGGAGGAGATGATATAGCTCGGGACTTTAGTGTCGAAGATTAGGACTTTATTTGTTTTATTTGTTTGATGTTAAGTTAATTTAAAGACTTTATATATTTGTAATATTCAGTACTTTATGTTTTGAGACATTGAATGTTTGTTAGATTATTTGCTTGAATTGTTATAGTAGTTTAGTTTTTGTTTTTGTGTTAGTTAATTACATTTGTTTTTATGTTAAATAGGATGTTAGTTTTCTTTAGTATGTTTTTATTTTATTCTGTATTGTTTTAAGTTGTAAAATTGTTAATCTGTTAGTTCAATGTTTTTAATATGTTAGTAATTCATATGTGTAGTGTAGAGTTAATTTTAATTGTTATATTTAAAACTTATCTTAGATTTTATCCCTGCATTTTCTTTAAATTGTTATATATATATGGAGAATACTAACAAGACAGTGTTCAATGAAAAATGAAAAAGCTCGCAAAAATTTCAAAGAAAAAGAAATACCTAAACTTCAAAGGTATGATTTATTTACTTTCCCTTTTTCATTATTTAGAATAGATATAAAAATTTAAGTTTAGGGGGAGTAAAATACAAATTTAGTTATTAACTTGTTCTCAATTTCTATTTTCAAATTATTATAAAATGATTTTTATAGCAAAATTTTCAATTTAATTAATATGAATTATTTTATTTAATTATTATAAAAGGTTAAATGAAATATTTCTAGTGCTTTAATTAATTAAATAGAATAAAATATTTGGTTAAAGGGAATAAGAATATAGTAAACTATTTTTAGTAAGGAAAACTATATTCTAAAATTAAAATTCTTAAGTATTCAAGTGAAAAAGAAAAGATTGAAATTCAATAAAGTAAAAACTATGAAGTATATATAAGCTAAAGAATATTCCTAAGTTTCAAATTTAGGAAGATGAAAATGAAGTTCAAAATTATTAACAGGCTCTCCAGATACAGTAATCCTCAAAAGAAAAAGAAAAAGAAAAAGAAAAAGAAAAAAAAAAGAAAAAGAAAAGAAAAAGAAAAATGAGGAGAAGCTTGAGGAGATGCCTTATCAAAAATTGGCTTCATTTGAATTAACCTAAAGGGAAAAACTTAGATATTTCCAAACTTATGTTTATGGATTAGAATTTTACCTAATAGTGTTTTCTTGAATTTCTTATCATATGAATATCTTAAGTAGTTATTCTTTTAAATATAGTCATTCTGAAATGAATAGTAAGTTAGAAATCTTAGACTCGATAACTAATTTATTTCTATAAGATTAATTAAAATTACATGAATTATTTTTATTTAACTTTATTATATTAATTAATCTAATTCATAGTTTATTTGAATTGAAAAATCTTACTAAAGAAATCATTATTTTTATGTAGTACTAAAATTACTTGAGGACAAGTAATAAGTAAGTTTGGGGGATTTTGATCACTGAAAAATTTATTAAGAAATTCATACCTATTTTTGATGAAATTGCACTTTAAAGAAGGGTATGTTCTTTATTTTATTGCAGGAATGGAGAATTTAGGTGATAAAAGCAAAAATCATAAAAAGGAGCGGATTTGGAGCAAAAAGGAAGAAAATAATGCAATTTGTGCTGAGTCACCGACGGCGAGATCGAGCCCGCCGACGACGAGGTTACGAGGAGACATTTCTGAAGGATTTATAACTGTCTCGCTGACAGCGAGCCCGAGCCCGCCGACAGCGAGATAGCGCGGTTTGAAGATCTTCTAGAAGCCTCGCCGACAGATGAGGTAGTTCGTCGCCGACGGCGAGCTAGTTCAAATGGCACGGATACATCGAACCCGGATACTTTTGAAGAGATGCTTACACACCTCTTGGACCTTCGCCTACCTCTATATATGAGGCCGAAAATCAGTCTTTTAAGTGTCTCTAAGTGTTAATTTGAGTTCTAAGTGTGTTAATTTGAGTTCTAAGTGCGTTATTTTTTTGTGTTGGGTGCAATCTTTTAGTTTTTAGTGAGTTTAGTGAGTAATTAGTGAGTCGTGCTGTACTGGAAGGAAGAGTCAAAGGAACTACGAGGAGTCTGCTTGGGGATAAATCAAGATAAGTATTTGTATTTATTGTTTTTAACTTTAAATGAAATCCATGCTTAGTTTAGTTCCCATGCATTACGAGTAGTTTATTTAGTCTTTCTCCCTGTTTATGAAATTAAGTGACTTGATGAAATTAAAATAGAGATACTTTTATATATTAATAAATTGTGATAATTTTTACTTAAAACTTAATTTACTTTTCAAACTGGACATTTGATTTGTTAAAATGTGTTGATTTACAACTATAGTAAAAATTACATCTGATATTCGGCGAATTCAAAAGCCTTGGAAGGAAGGTGCAAATAAATAGGGAAATAATATCATCGGGCGTAGAATTGAGCATTTTAGTGTGACGGACTAAAATATTCAATTCGGTCCTATTGCTTCGAGAGCCGAAGTGTAGATGTTAGCCCTCGGGCGAGGGGAACGTGGGAGCTACGAAGTGGCGGTCGGTATCCTCCCGACTCTAGCCGCAGATTCGATAATCAAACATAGGATTAGTCAATATTCTTTACACCTGGACCAAAGGGTAAAGAATAAGAATGCTCCTATTTGTCATAATACCTTAAAATTATCTATTTAAATTCATCAATCACTTAAATTTCTAAACAAGGGGAAAGATACTTTCTCTAAATAGTTAAGACTTATTTAGTTTAATTTCCTGCACTTTTAAATACGTATTAATTCTCTACTTAGTTAAGTTACCTGATTAGAATACTTAGTTTACTTTATTGCGCTTAAATTTAGAATTCCAAATTTTCGTATACTAGTTTTATTATTATTATTATTATTATTATTTTAAAATTAGTTGTTATTTAATTTTCTCTTTCCCCGTAGGATCGATAACCGGGACTCCACTAGAGCCTCGTATTACTTGATACGATACGTATACTTGCGTAGCATCCACAACATAAATAATTACAATTCTATACATATAATATAGCGGGGTCAAGTTTTCGGCGTCGTTGCAATTAAATTAAAAATATCATAATATAAAATTGTGGGTCATATATATATATATATATATATATATATATATATATATATATATATATATATTGTAAGCATAAATATCGGTGAATCAGGTATCCATAATATCCATCCAAAAAGCAAAAATAGTGGTGTCTAGCTAGTCTATCCAACATTTGATCCAGAAGAGGTAGAGGAAAGTGATCTTTCCTAGTGGAAAGGTTTAATTTTCTATGATCAATAAAAATTCAACATCCAGTAACTTGCCTTGTCAAAATTAATTCATTCTTTTCATTTACAACTACAGTCACTCCTCTCTTCTTAACTACACAATGAATAGGACAAACCCAAGAACTTTTCGAATCACGTAAACAATTCCAGCATCCAACCACTTCAAAATTTCTTTCTTAATAATCTCTTTCATGATAGGATTCAATCTCTTTTGAGGATTAACTCTAGGCTTATAATTATCTTGCATCAAAAATCTGTGCATAAAAATTGAAGAATTGATTCCTTTAGTATCAGGTAATGTCCTTGCAAAGGCTCTCTTAAGATTCTTTAGTGTCTCTAATAATTGTTCTTCTTGTTCAGCAGTTAAATTTATGGATTTGATAACTAGGAATGTAGATGAGTTCTCCAAAAATGCATACTATAAATGACTAGGAAGAACCTTTGTCTCGAGTTCATGAGGTTTTTCAATAGATAGAATTAGAGGTACACTATTCTCAGTAGTGTTTAAACTTTCAAAGTTTTCATGAACGTAATTTAAATACTCAACAATTATCTCATTTGATTCATCCTTAAAATCACTTTTTGTTTCATTCTTTTGTTCTTTGATATGATCTAACTTCATACTTTTGATTCAATAAAACCTCACATCATTCTTGAAAATGATTAACAATCATATAATTAATGAGTTCCATTATGTAACATTTTCCATTAGGATACTTCATTATTTTAAGCACGTTAAATGTAACTTCTTGATCATTTGCTTTCATGTTTAATCCTCCTTTCTGTACATCTATCATTAAACATCCAGTAGCAAGGAAAGGTCTCTCCAAAATAATTGAAATTTCTTTATCTTCATCCATATCTAGCACAATGAAACCAACATGGAAGATAAGTTTATCAACTTTAACCAACACATCTTCTATAACCTCTTTAGGTTAAGATTGATCAACTAATTATAGGTACATCACTAGAATTCTTATTCTAGTTAAATTTAGTATGGTATTTCCATCCTGGGTTGTAATAATTGGAATATGGGTTATTGGGTCTATTGATAATATTTAAAGTTTCCAACAACAGAATTAATCATTTTTTCTAATGAATTTTCTTCAATAACATGATGTATTAGAGAAAAATTCATTCCAATTAGGTCTATCATCCTAGATAATGCAGCAACCTGAGTTGGAACCATTGAAATAAAATCATTATCATGAATACTAGCTACTTCCTTAGGATATACCATTTCAGAAGGCCATTGAAAATTATTTGTATCCATCTCTTCAATTAATGAATAATCTTTATTGAATGGTGTTGACCTCACTCTTATGAGGATCCAAATTGACACACACAGACAAGAAATATCTTAAGTCATCTTCATTGGCTCAAGATCCTCTGACTTCTCTTTACAGACCTAATGTTCACAATGGTCATTAAATACATCATAGGAGAAGGTCTACCAATATTAACCCCTTTAAACTCTCTAGGAATTTCTTAAAATCCTAAAAATTGGATTGACCTCAATATACCATTTTTTGGATCAAACCAACATGACATCCTAAAATGATCATACCAGCAATGACAATCCCTGATTTGGTCAACCCTTTACCTATGATGGTCAAAGTTGATCAAAATGGTCAATCCATAACCTAATGACCACCACATTGACCTAAAGGCCAAACCTAGACCTAAATTAGTCAATCATGGTCAACTATGGTCAACCTTGGTCAACTTTGATTAAACTTGGTCAACCATGGTCAACTTGGTCAAACTGGTCAAACCTAGTCAATCACGGTCAACCTTAGTCAGCTTTGGTCAATAATGGTTAACCTTGGTCAACTTTATCAAACCTAGTCAACCATGATCAACATTGGTCAACTTTCATTAAACTTTGTCAACTTTGGTCAAACTTGGTCAACTTTGGTCAAATTTGGTCAACCATGGTCAACCTTGGTCAACTTTGGTCAACTCTGGTCAATCATGACCAACCTTAGTCAACTTTGGTCAAATTTGGTCAACCTTTGTCAACTTTGGTCAACCCTAGTCAACCTTGGTCGAATTTGGTCAAACTTGGTCAAACATAGTTAACCATGGTTCACCTTGGTCAACTTTGGTTAACCCTAGTCAATCACGGTTAACCTTAGTCAAATTTGGTCAACCATGGTCAACTTTTGTCAAACCTGGTCATCCATGGTCAACCTTGGTCAAACTTAGTCAACCTTGGTCAACTTTGGTCAAACATGGTCAATCATGGTCAACTTTGGTCAACTTTGGTCAACCCTGGTCAATCATGGTTAACCTTAGTTAACATTAGTCAACCATGGTCAACTGATCACTGAAAAATTTATTAAGAAATTCATACCTATTTTTGATGAAATTGCACTTTAAAGAAGGGTATGTTCTTTATTTTATTGCAGGAATGGAGAATTTAGGTGATAAAAGCAAAAATCATAAAAAGGAGCGGATTTGGAGCAAAAGGAAGAAAATAATGCAATTCGTGTTCGAGTCGCCGACGAGCGAGATCGAGCCCGCCGATCGCGAGGTACGAGGAGACATTTCCGAAGGATTTATAACCGTCTCGGCGACGAGCGAGCCCGAGCCCGCCGACGGCGAGATAGCGCGGTTTGAAGATCTTAGAAGCCTCGCCGACAGCCGAGGTAGTTCGTCGCCGACGGCGAGCTAGTTCAAATGGCACGGATACATTGAACCCGGACACTTTTGAAGAGATGCTTACACACCTCTTGGACCTTTGCCTACCTCTATATATGAGGCCGAAAATCGATCTTTTAAGTGTCTCTAAGTGTTAATTTGTGTTCTAAGGGTGTTATTTTTTTGTGTTGTGTGCAATCTTTTAGTCTTTTGTGTGCAGTTGTGTGTCTTTAGTGAGTTTAGTGAGTAATTAGTGAGTCGTGCTGTACTGGAAGGAAGAGACAAAGGAACTACGAGGAGTACGCTGGGGGTAAATCAAGATAAGTATTTGTATTTATTGTTTTTAACTTTAAATGAAATCCATGCTTAGTTTAGTTCCCATGCATTACGAGTAGTTTATTTAGTCTTTCTCCGTTTATGAAATTAAGTGACTTGATGAAATTAAAATAGAGAGACTTTTATATATTAATAAATTGTGATAATTTTTACTTAAAACTTAATTTACTTTTCAACTGGCCATTTGATTTGTTAAAATGTGTTGATTTACAACTATAGTAAAAATTACATCCGATATTCGGAGAATTCAAAAGCCTTGGAAGGAAGGTGCAAATAAATAGGAAATAATATCATCGGGCGTAGAATTGAGCATTTTAGTGTGACGGACTAAAATATTCGATTCGGTCCTGTTGTTTGAGAGCTGAAGTGTAGATGTTAGCCCTCGGGCGAGGGGAACGTGGGAGCTGCGAAGTGGCGATCGGTATCCTCCCGGCCTAGCCGCGGATTCGATAATCAAACATAGGATTAGTCAATATTCTTTACACCTGGACCAAAGGGTAAAGAATAGGAATGCTCCTATTTGTCACAATACCTTAAAATTATCTATTTAAATTCATTAATCACTTAAATTTCTAAAACAAGGGGAAAGATACTTTCTCTAAATAAATACGTATTAATTCTCTACTTAGTTAAGTTACCTGATTAGAATACTTAGTTTACTTTATTGCGCTTAAATTTAGAATTCCAAATTTTCGTATACTAGTTTTATTATTATTATTATTATTATTATTTTAAAATTAGTTGTTATTTAATTTTCTCTTTCCCTGTGGGATCGATACCAGGACTCCACTAGAGCCCTGTATTACTTGATACGATACGTATACTTGCGTAGCATCCACAACATAAATAATTACAATTCTATACATATAATATAGCGGGGTCAAGTTTTTGGCGTCGTTGCAATTAAATTAAAAATATCATAATATAAAATTGTGGGTCATCAACCTTGGTTAACTTTGATCAAACTTGGTCAACCTTGGTCAACCTTGATCAAACCTGGTCAATCATGGTCAACCTTAGTCAAACCTGGTCAATCATGGTCAACCTTAGTCAACATTGGTCAAACTTGGTCAACCATGGTCAACCTTGGTCAAATGACATCACACATGACATCACACATGACATCACACATGACATCATATATGACATTACACATGACATCACACATAACATCACACATGACATCACATATGACATCACATATGACATCACACATGACATCACATATGACATCACATATGACATCACACATGAAATCACATGGATGACATCACATATGACATCTAACATCTATAAATGATTTTCAAAATTAAGTTGACATATGTAGGGTCACTAATAGGTCACCCATGACCCATAAAACCTATTATGACCGATGACACATCATCCTTAACAAAAGACAAAAAATCATCATGAAGCCATCATGAAGGGGGGAATGATGTGTCATTTCTTCATTAAACATGGAAGGAAGACATGGTGAGCTAATCACTCACCACCACCTCCAACCAATGGGATAAATACCCATCTAAACACTTATCCCATAAATAATTAGGGTAATCATGACCAAATTATAATAATTGAGAATGGGAAGGCATATGTGTCATTCCTTCATGAAACATGGAAGGAAATATGGTGACTCATCACACACCTCCATCTTCATCCAATGAGGGAATAAAATATTTCTAATCCCTTATCTAGTACATGATTATGGTCATTATGATCAAATCATAAAAAATGAAATAAAGAGGGATATGTGTCACCCCTTTGACAAAAGATAAAAAAAATCATTATGACACCATCATGAAGGGAATAATGAGTTGTCATTCCCCATGAATTTTTGAATAAGGATGACGAGTAGTCACCACTCACCTCCCTCCTAATCCAATGGAAAAGGAAACTTAACCATGCCATCTAACCCATCATAATTGGCTTCATCATCACATTCCATGAAATTAAGGAAAGAGAAGATCCATGTGTCATCCTCTCCACAAACTCATTAAGTGATTGGAAAGAAGTATATGGGGAAGCTCTACCTAGCCTATCTTAAGCTCTTATCCACATTATGAGCTAACCAATGGAAGGAGGCCGAAAATTACATGCCAAATCTTCACCATGGTTAGGTTCATCATAACCAAACCATGAAAGAGAGGGAATGAGAAGCTTATGTGTCATTCCTTCATGAAATTTGGAGTAAAGATATGATGAGCTCATCACTCACCACCACCTCCATCCAATAAGTCAATGACCCATTTAAATCCTTATCCCAAACATAATTAGGGTCATCATGACCTAATTATGAAAATTGGGAATGAGAAGGCATATGTGTCATCTCACCCCCAATTCATTAAATGGCTCATGAATTCATATGAGGGAGGTGGATTTAAGAAGCTTTATCCACATCATGGATTAACAATAAGGGAAGAACAAGTTAGGATAATCAAGGTAAGCCATCATGAGCTACTTATCTTCTTCTCCAAGTAATCCTATGCTTCTCCATGGCTTCCCCATTGCTATAAAAAGCCATACCCATGAGCTCACAATGTAGAGGGAGAATGAGAGGAAACGTTCTTAAGCTCTAACACACCTCGGCTCGATTTGACCTATGATAGACTTTGCAAGAAAAAAATGATCCTTCCTCTTCCTCCCATGCTCGATTGAGGCAACACCTCTCGAGACCAGGTATGTGACCTTAACTCGAATTCCTTGCTTGAATTTGAGTCTTTATGAAGAAAACCATCACAAAGCACCCATATATTCGTAGGGATATGATTGTCTCAGTGAGATTATTTTTTTTCCAAGGCTAGGAAAAATTTCCTAAAGCAAATTCACCAATTTTCATCAAACTTTGTAATTATTTTAAAAAATAATTGTAAAAACTAGGAAAATTGGAAATTAAATGGGAAATTCGTTACAAAATTTAGGGGTATGAATTCAAACCTTAAAATGAAAATTTCTAAAAATTGAAAAATTAAAATGACATTTTAACCACTTAGGGTAAAATTGTAAATTTTTAAATTTACATATAAAAAAGCTCAGGCTTGAAGGATTGACCTAATCCTAATCCTTAGGTTTAATTATTAATTAGACCTAGAGTAAAACTAAATCTTGACAACGATTGGGCTAAGTCGCATCCCTGAAGCTTTGTTTTAAACCCAAATGAACTTACATCATCATCTAAATACTAAGGTTCAACTTACATGAATCTAAGTCAAAATTAAAATATTTTGGTCTAATCAAAATGGACCCAAAACAAATTTTAGACACCTAGGTTCAATCCATATGATCCAAAAACGAAATCAAAACTCGTTGGATTTTACTCACATGAACTCAAGTCAAACCTTGAACTTTTGGATTCAACCCATATGAACCCAAATCCAAATCAAAACCAAACCTATGTCTTAGGTTGAACCCATATGAATTTAAACCTCATCCAAACCCTAATTAGGTCTAAGACATCAATGAGACCTGATTAAACCAAGTTAGACCTTAATCACATTAAATTTAACTTAATAAAACCCAATTAGGTCTAAGACACAAATTAGACCAGATTAAACTAAGTTAGACCTTAATCACATTAGGTTTAACTTAATAAACCCCAATGAGGTCTAAGATACCAATTAGACCTTAACCAGATTAGGTTTAACTTAATAAACCCCAGTTAGGTCTAAGACACCAATTAGACCTAATTAAACCAAGTTAAACCTTAACCACATTAGGTTTAACTTAATGAACCCCAATTAGGTCTAGGACACCAAATAGATCTAGTTAAACCAAGTTAGACCTTAACCACATTAGGTTTAACTTAATAAACCCAATTAGGTCTAAGACACCAATTAAACCTAATTAAACCAAGTTAGACCTTAACCACATTACGACTAACTTAATAAACTCCAATTAGGTCTAAGACACAAATTAGACCTAATTAAACCATGTTAGACCTTAACCACATTAGGATTAACTTAATAAACCCCAATTAGGTCTAAGACACCAATTAAACCTAATTAAACCAAGTCAGACCTTAACCGCATTTGGTTTAACTTAATAAACACCAATTAGACCTAATTAAACCAAGTTAGAACTTAATCACATTAGGTTTAACTTAATAAACCCCAATTAGGTCTAAGACACCAATTAGACCTAATTAAACCAAGTTAGACCTTAATCACATTAAGATTAACTTAATAAACCCCAATTAGGTCTAAGACACCAATTAGACTGAATTAATCCAAGTTAGACCTTACCACATTAGGATTAACTTAATAAACCCCAATTAGGTCTAAGACATCAATGAGATCTCATTAAACCAAGTTAGGCCTTAATCACAATAGGTTTAACTTAACAAACCCCAGTTAGGTCTAAGTCACAAATTAGACTTAATTAAAAAAAGTTAGACCTTAACCACAATAGGTTTAACTTAATAAACCCTAATTAGGTCTAAGACACCAATTAGACCTAATTATAACAAGTTAGATCCTAATTACAATAAGTTTAACTTAATAAATCCTAATTAATTGTAACCCTAATTAGACTTAATTAAGATTTAAGCCTTACATACATTAGGCTTAAACAACCTTAAATCCTAATTAAGTCTAACCCTTATTAGACTTAATTAACCTTTAAGCCTTACTTACATTAGGCTTAAACCACATTAAATCCTAATTAAGTCTAACCTTGATTAGACTTAATTAACATTTAATGCCTTACTTACATTAGGCTTAAACAACCTTAAATCCTAATTAAGTCTAACCTCAATTAGACTTAATTAACCTTTAAAGCCTTACTTACATTAGGCTTAAACAACATTAAATCCTAATTAAGTCTAACCCTAATTAGACTTAATTAACCTTTAAGCCTTACATACATTTGGCTTAAACAACGTTAAATCCGAATTAATTATAACCCTTATTAGACTTAATTAAACTTTAAGCCTTAGTTACATTAGGCTTAAACAACCTTAAATCCTAATTAAGTCTAACCCTAATTAGACTTAATTACCCTTCAAGCCTTACTTACATTAGGCTTAAACATCCTTAAATCCTAATTAAGTCTAACCCAAATTAGACTTAACTAATTCTTTAAGCCTTACATTAGGCTTAAGTAACCCTAAACCCTAATTAAGTCTAACCCTAATTAGACTTAATTAACCTTTAAGCCTTACTTACATTAGGCTTAACTAACCTTAAATCCTAATTAAGTCTAACCCTAATTAGACTTAATTAACCTTTAAGCCTTACATACATTAGGCTTAAGTAACCATAAATTCTAATTAAGTCTAACCCTAATTAGACTTAATTAACTTTTAAGCCTTACTCTCATTAGGCTTAACTAACCCTAAACCGCCAACCCTAATTAGACTTAATTAATCTTTAAGCCTTACTGACATTAGGCTTAAACAACATTAAATCCTAATTAAGTCTAACCCTAATTAGACTTAATTAACCTTTAAGCCTTCCTTACTTTAGGCTTAAACAACCTTAAGTCCTAATTAAGTCGAACCCTAACTAGACTTAATAAACCTTTAAGCCTTACTTAAAATAGGCTTAAACAACCTTAAATCCTAAGTCTAACCATAATTAGACTTAATTAACCCTTACGCCTTACTTACATTAGGCTTAAAAAACCCTAATTCCTAATTAAGTCTAACCCTAATTAGACTTAATTAACCTTTAAGCCTTGCTTACATTAAGCTTAAACAACCTTAAATCCTTATTAAGAAGAACACTAATTAGACTTAATTAACCTTTAAACCTTACTTACATTAAGCTTAAACAACCTTAAATCTTAATTAAGTCTAAACCTAATTAGACATAATTAACCTTTAAGCCTTATTTACATTAGGCTTAAACAATCCTAAACCCTAATTAAGTCTAACCCTAATTAGACTTAATTAATCCTTAAACCTTAAATAAATTATATTTAAGTAACCTTAAAATCTAATTGAGTTTATCTTTAATTAGACTTAAATATAAACTATAACACAGGTTCAATTCAACTTGAACCCAAGTTAACCAAACCTCTAGGTTCAACTGACATCGAACCTAACTTAACCTAACCTTAGGTTCAACCTACATTGAACCTAACCAAAGCTATAGGTTCAACCTCCACTGAACCTCTCAACCAAACTTCAGGTTCAACTCAAATTGAACCTAACCAAACCTTAGGTTCAACCCATGTTGAACCTAAATCAACTTCTAACTTAGGATCAACCTAACTTGAACCCCAGTTAACCAAACCTCTAGGTTCAACCCACATTGAAACTAACTCAAACCTTAATTTAGGTTCAACCTAACTTGAACCCAAGTTAACCTAAACCATTTTAGGTTCAACCGACATTGGAATTAACCCAAACCTTAATTTACGTTCAACCTAACTTGAACCCAAGTCAACCATACCTTAGGTTTAACTTACATAGAACCTAAATCAACTTTTAACTTAGGTTCGACCTAACTTGAACCCAAGT
This sequence comes from Papilionanthe hookeriana x Papilionanthe teres, assembly GCA_022702705.1. Classification (NCBI taxonomy): domain Eukaryota; kingdom Viridiplantae; phylum Streptophyta; class Magnoliopsida; order Asparagales; family Orchidaceae; genus Papilionanthe; species Papilionanthe hookeriana x Papilionanthe teres. The sequence goes on from CM040435.1 coordinate 31,614,990, forward strand.
TAACCTAACCTTAGGTTCAACCTTCATTGAACCTAACTCAACCAAATTTTAGGTTCAACATAAATTGAACCTAACCAAACCTCTAGGTTCAACTTACATTGAACCTAACTTAACCTAACCTTTGGTTCAACCTACATTGAACCTAACCAAACCTATAGGTTCAACCAACATTGAACCTAACTTTAGATTCAACCCAAATTGAATCTAATTCAACATAAAATTTTGATTCAATCCAAATTAAATCTTACTCGACATAAACTTTAGGTTCAACTCAAATTGAACCTAAACCTTAGGTTCAACCTAAATTGAATTTAAGTCAACCTAAACTAACTTAAACCTCAGGTTTAACCAAATGAACTTAAGTCAAATCTAAATTCCTTGGGTTCAACACATTGAACCCAAACCAAATATAAAACCTAAATAGGTCTAACCTTAATTAGACCTAACTAATCTCCTTTAGCCTTACTTAAATTAGGCTTAAGTAAACCTAAACCCTAATTAGGTCTAACCTTAAATTAGACCTAATTAATCTCCTTAAGCCTTAATTACATTAGGCTTAATTCAACTTAAACCCTAATTAGGTCTAACTCTAACTGGACCTAATAAAGCTAATTAAACCTTACCCATGTTAGGTTTAATTAAACTTTAAATCAAATTAAACTCTTAGGTTCAACCCAACTTGAACCTAAATCAAATCAAACTCTTAGGTTCAACCCAACTTGAACCAAAATCAAATCAAGGTATTAGGTTCAAACCAACTTGAACTTAAATCAAATCAAACCTTTAAAACCTAAATTAATCTTAAGTCCTACCTACATTGGACTTATAATAATTTCAAAACCTAGATTCAATTCATATTAAACCTAAGCCAACTATAGATCCTACTTACAATGGATAAAAATATATTAAACTTATCACCATCTCAAACTTTAGGTTTGATTCATATTACACCTAAACAAATTTTTTATTCTACTTACATTGGATTTATATCAACCTTAAGTCTTATCCACATTGGACTTAGAACCATTTCATCTCTTTGGGATCAATCCTAAACTAATTTTAAGTCTTATTTGCTTTGGACGTAGAACCATTTCAAACCCTTCAGTTCAATCCATATTGAACTTAAATCAACTTTAGGCCCTACCTAAATTGGACTTAAAATAATCCTTAAACTTAGGTTCAAACCACATTGAACCTAAACCAAACCTTTAGCTTAATATCAACCCAAAGTTGAAATTAAATCAAAACCCATAACTTAGGATTCAATCCACATTGAACTTACAATCAAACCTTTAACTTAAGATCAACCCAAAGTTAAAATTAAGTCAAACATCAACCATATGTTCAACCTACATTGAACTTAAACTCAACATTCAATCCAAATTGTATCAAACCCAACTAAATCTTTAGGTCTAACTGACATCAGGACCTAAAACCCTAAGTCTAACCTACATTAGACTTAACCAAATTTCTTGAGGTCCAACCAATATTAGGACTTAAACATTAAGTCTAATACATTTAGATTTAGTCAAATTAATTCAAAAACTTTAGATTCAAAAGATATTGAATCTAAATTCCTAAATCTAATTCATATTATATTTAACTAAAAAATATTAGATTCTAATGACACTGAATCTAAATTCTCAAGTCTAATTTACATAGACTTAATCCAAAGCCTTCAGATTCAAAAGACGTTGAATCTAAATTCCTAAATCTAATTCATATTAGATTTAACTTGAAAATATTATATTCAAATGACATTGAATCTAAATTCCCAAGTCTAATTAATATTAGACTTAATCCAAAACCTTTAGTTTCAAAAGACATTGAATCTAAATTCCTAAATCTAATTTATATTAGATTTAACTAGAAAAAATTATATTCAAACGACGCTGAATCTAAAATTCTTAAGTCTAATTAGATCTTACAGACATTAGATCTAAATAAACTTGACTCATTTCTCTAGGTCTAAAATACATTAGAGTTAAATAAAAATATTAAAACTACATATAAAAATCAATCAAAATGACAGATGGAAGATTTTAATTGGTTAATAAATCATAAACAACGTAAAATTTTCCAACCTAAAATAAAAAAAAACATTATGACTTAAATTAAACCTTAATGAATAAAGATCACAAAATGCAACTTGAACCCCAACGTTCTTGATCTACAAAAATTTCTTGAACGATGCAATTCAGGTTGTTGACAGGAGTCTTCCGGTCCTGGTTTAAAAACCTTTCGGACTAAGTAAATCAAGGAATCTGACGACCCTAAGACGACAGAGCTATGGACATCTTGACCAGGTTGTCTAAAATTTCAACTAACAAAATTAATAAAATCGACATTCTTTCTTTTGCAAAAAAAAAAAACTCTGACACTATTTTTCTTGCAGGTTAAAGATATGTTCCATTTTAGATATACTTTGCATGTTATTAGGGTGTGATAACTCTATTTTGCAGGACGACATTCTAAATAGGGGACAACAATGACATTAAAACAAAACCACAACAACAAAACAAAAATAAAATGGAAACAAAACGACAACAAAACAACAATATTAAAATGAAACGAAACCAAAACTTTTAGGATAGCCACAAAATCCCAAACAACAATAAAACGACATTGACAAAACAAAACAAAACAACAACATTAACAAATAATAATAAAACGACATTGACAAAAAAACAAAAAAAAAATAATAAAATGACATTGAAAAAAAAAACAAAACAATGACATTAAAAAATAATAATAAAATGGCATTGAAAAAACAAAACAAACAACGAAACAAAATGGCATTGGCAAAACAAAACAAACTACGAAACAAAACGATATTGACAAAACAACAATGATAACAAAACCAAACCTTTAGGGTAGTACGTGACACTTATTACCACAGGATTAAACATTGACATTTACTTTCTTCGTAGAGAACGAGTGTTAATGTTAATCAGGAGTTTTCTTAGGCAATCCTTATTGTCTAAGATGTAATAAACTATAAGAGTTTGCTCTTATAGGAGAATTAAAGAACTCAGAATAGGTATCACACCTAAAATATCTGGTTATTAGATTTTCCATGTGTTCATCCTTATACGGAGATATACATAATAAGACATTCTGGAATCTTCCCCGTAAGGACTACCACTGATATTTCCTTGTTATACAGTTTTCTATTTTATCTGCTCTTATCTTTCTTCTTCAAGTTTTTTTAACATCTAAGAATCCTTCACATGATCTAGAAGAATAAGATTACTTGAACATTAGGGCAATATGATAGCTAAATAGAGTGGAGACTCCTCAACAACGACATTGACAGACATTCTGACATCCATGATGACATGAGAGAATTGACGACACTGGTGGTGATGAGCTGAGTACCTGGAACGCCATCAAATGGTTTAGACATTAATAAACTTCAGCAGTAGAATTTATGATAGATTTAAGGGATCCTACTAACCCATTATAAATAATTTGAATGATTAACCAATCAGGTAAAGCATGATATAGAAACTTTCTAAGGAGTTCCTTAAATCTTTCTTAAGCCTTATATAGAGACCCACCTTCATTCTGAGTAAAAAAAGCAATATCATTTCTAAGCTTCGCAGTTATTTAATGTGGAAAATAAATAGCCAAAACTTTTTAAGGTGCTGACGAGTTTAACCACATCTTAGCTTTATACCTTAATGAAAAATGAAAAATTCTAAGTCTAACGACATCATTTGATAGAACATCATATTTAAATGTAGCACATAGTTCTAAAAACCTTGCTAAATGTAAATTGGGATCCTCAGATGGTGTTCCTCTAAATAGATTATTTTGTACCATTTGTATAATTGAAGATTTAACTTCAAATGAGTTAGCCTCTACAGTAGGAGTATGAATACTTAAGTGAATTTCATCAACTGTAGGGTTCACATAATCCCTTAAAGGTTTTTATAAACAATGATGTTCATTTTCAACATTTTAAATTTCAATATTATTTTGTTATGTGTTAGCCATTTATTTAGAATTATGAAGTCTTCCTTGTTTTTGAATGTTTCTAATAGTTTGTTCCAATTCAAAATCATAAGGTAGTAAATTTTTAGATCAAAAACTACTCATAAACAATATAAAAATTTCAGAAAATCAAATAGCACACCAAATATGAAAAAGATATTTTTAAATTTTTAATTTTAAAAAATATATATGTTGTTTTGGTTTTTAAATTTTTCAGTTTTTTTAAAATTTATATTTATAAATTTTAAATTCACAATTTAAATAAAATTTTAAATTAAAAATTTTTGTCGCTTCCTTGGCAACAACGCCAAAAACTTGACCTGACCCACAATTATGTGTATTTTTAATCTTGAAAATTTTAACAAAAAATATGTCTCGAATTATACCTAGCAGCTAGTGTGAACAAACGTAAATATTTATGAAATATTTAATAGATTTTCACACTAGGGGTGCTACTCAAAATATACAATCGTTTCAAGTAATATAGGATTTTTCTTAAAACCCCAGCATTGATCCCACGGGGAAAGCGTGAAATCTTAAAATCAACTTATAGAATTTCTATTAAAATTGAAAATTAAGTAGATAAAAGGTAAATAATGATATGCTTACTAAAAATTACTACTAAAAAGAAAGCAACAACTAAATATACCAGCTTAATAAATTACAACAGCAAGTTTAGAATTTATGGAAAACCTTTCTCCTTGTAAAGAGATTTTAACCTATGTAGGATTCAAATGGTTTAAGAAAAAATTGGTGTATTGTAAAAAATGGAAGCATCCTTATTCATTATCCCATCCCGGTGCTAGAAAAGAACATGGGCTAACTTAAGGCCGATTCCTTATCATCTAGATTTTACATCGAAACATTCTAGTCCCTTACCTCTAGATGCCCTAGCCTGAGCTAATATATTGACTGAATCCCAGCATCAGGTTACTAATCCTTAAGCCAAATTGGAAAGAATCTAGCATGTTTCCCTGGAACAAACCAAATCTACACCCATCAAAATTTATCTCCCAATTTATTTGCACTTCCCCTTAGGTGATTGTAATGGCTCTGCCTAGAATAAAGTGTGGTATCAACTAGTTAAGTGAAATCATAACCCTCTCAGGTCATTATGTTTCTCAAAAGATTTTAACCTCACAAGTGGCCAGTTTGTAAAGTAAATGAAGACTTAGTGAAAATACCATAATAATTTTAAGAGTAAAAAGAAGACTTTAAATCATTCTCATCCCACAAGATTAATTTCGATATGTAAAGAGAATAAAAGAGAACTACTTAGAATTCTTGGAGATTAAACTAAAATAAAACATTTGGATTTAAATCTAAGTCTTAAAAAAAGAACTTAAACACAAATACAAAGTACCTCATGTCCCCATGTCTTCTCCCCAAGTAAACTTCTAGAGTTTCCTTTAAGCAATATACAAACTTTTCCACACTAAATCACTCTCACACTTACACTTAAACACAAAATAAGAAAACCCTATTGCAGCCCAATTGAAGTTTTATTGCTCCAAAAGCTCTATAAATTTGGCTAAATCCTTTCCATTTAATAGAAAACATAAAATAACCAAGGGTTGCTTCAAACACCCCTCCAAAATTCAGCCAAATTTAATGGATCTTCTAGAAAGATAGTTTTTGGCATTATAGCACCAGTCTGTGGCGCTATAATGCCATTCTAGCTGGAGAATGGCGTTATAGCGCCCCCAATATTTGCCTAATTTTGCTCCGTTTTTTTCCATTTTTCTCTAAATGTCTAATTTGAGTACCTGAAACTAAAAACATGTAAAATATCTTTATTTAAAGTGCAATATCATCAATAATGTATAAAAAGGCTTATATAATGTGCACTAAAAATAGGTTATTTTTAGGTGGAACAGTCACGCCCCCAGAAAACCACTTTCTTTTTTACATGTATTTTTATGTTAAATTTGGATGGAGCTTTAAAAGAGAAGCCAATGCATGACTTAAGACATCCTATGACAAATTTTGAAGACGCTTCACATCAGAAATTAGGGTTTGGAGTTCACCTCTAAGTTTCGTTTGTTCTTTCTTTGAGAGGAGAATTTCTATGAATAGTTTATTTTTGAGTATTTGAGATGTTTTGTAGGAGAGGGACTGCTTGAGGCTGAGCATGTGAGTGGTTGTAGAGAGATTCCAATGTAATGGAGAGGATTATGTGGATAACTGAAGTACACTTGTTCTCTTTGTAAATTTGTGTATTTTCTTTAATTCGAATCTTGATTGGGTCGGGTGTGCTGCCTCTAATGTAAATATTCAAAAGATAGTTTCAGTTCATTTTCACAATAAGATTAATTTTATAATTAGGCAATCACTCGTCTACACAAGTATACGTATCGTTCAAGTAATATAGGGCTCTAGTGGAGTCTTAGTTATCGATCCCACAAGGAAGGTAGGAACTTTTCAAAATATAGTAAAGATTTTAAAATCCAATACTCAATTCACAATGCAAGTTCAAATATTGTTTAAGTTGCTACTACAAAGATAACTAAAGCTAAATTAACTAAAATTATTTTCTAAATTTCGAAACAGGATTAACTAACACACACTAAGTTTTGTTTTGAAAGGTTCGAATATGAAAAATATCTTTCATCTTGAAATGATTCTATGATGAGTGATTGATATAGATTGATAATAAATTTGTATTGTTCCAAATATGAGCATTTACATTCTTTATCCTCGTCAGAATACCCCTTCTTCCAAGTTATGTAAAGAACATTGACAAATCCTAGGCTTAGTCACTAAATCTATGGTTAGACTGTGAGGATACAGGCTCTCATTTCAGGGCTCCCACTTCTCTTCACCTGAAGGCTAACTCTAACTTTAGTTACTAAACTTTAGGACTAAATTGGGGTTTCAGCCTGTCACTCTAAAATCTCCAATTCGATGCCCATTAAACCATATTTCCCTATTTATTTGCACTTAATTCCCATGAACTATGGAACTCATTCATGGACATTAAATGAATTCTCCACTATTGTTGTAGAACACTTAGTCATTTCAAATTGAATATTTCACAACAAATTTTAACAATTTAATTGCCTAGATTGAATAGTAAATGAAGTTGAAAGTGAAAAATCATCATAATTTCTTGACATTTTTATGGCACATCAAATCTACATCAACACTTCACTACATCTCATGGCAAGAAGAAAAACAAAAAAATATACTCACAATTCATGAGGAAGATACAACCATATATGGATTTTATATATGAAAACAAAGTTATACAAACCACAAAAGTAAATACAACTTATCTCACTTTCTTCCCTAAGTATCCCTTAAATTTCCCTTGAATCCTTTTCTCTCTTCACTACAACACTCAATTCTCTCTTAAGAAGCAATCTCTCACTTTCCTTATTCTCCTACACTCATTAGAGAAGAATCCCTCACAAAATAAGATTTCTACATAATTACTACACACTCAACACAAACCGTAACACACTCTCCTCACTCCAAAAGACATCTCTCCCTCTCCTCTCTCAGTTTCTTGGCATCCAAATCTATTTTCAAATAGTTTAGAAACTAATTCCCAAAGATTTTCCTCAAGCAACCCTTCAAAAAACATTAAAATACATTGAACTTCCACTGACAATGGGCGCTAGCGGTGCTAGATAGGGCGCCGGTGGAGCTGGATATGGCGTCGGCTGCACTGGGTTGCCATTTAATTTATGGTCTCTCTGGAATTGGGCACCAGCGCCCCCATTCTGGTGTCGGTGGTGCCAGTAGGTTGAATTCTTCATTTTGCCTTTTTTGCTCCAAATTCGTTCCTTTTTGCTTTCTTTTGCTCCAATCACCAAAAATCATCATACCTGTAGCAAAACATGAAGAATACCTTCCTTTAAAGTACAATATAACCAAAAATGATTACAAATTATATAGCCAAAATCTAACATATTTTTGGAGCATCAAATTTTCAATGTAGTTGGTGAGAATTTTGTGCTTATCTATCGCATGTTTCATAGCTGAAAATTTCTTCATGCCCCTGTGATGTAAGGTTAGTGTTATATTGTTATTCGCAATAAGTTACGACATTCTTAATTTTTTATTTCAACTTTCATTTCTATGATTTGAATGATGAATGTTGATGTGCTAACTTTTTTTATCATCACTTACCCCTAACCTGATTAATTAAGAAGTTAAAACATCTTGTGACCTAGAATTCCTGATCGTTGCCTAGAGCAACAAGTACGTTAATTATAAGAATCTGGCGAGATAGAAAACATTTCATGTGAATTTTTGTAACTAGAAAAGGAATATGAGGAATCTAAAAAACATTGTATCGTTACGGGCATATAACAATATGATGATTTTCATTCTTCTTAAGACATGGGCATATGATAATAAGAAACCTTCCTCCCTAATTATCAACTATCACATAGGAGAATTCGTAGAAAAAAAGTAGAGAAAACTCTATACTGGTGTCATAGGAGCACGACACTCATCACTTTTAAAGGACTCATGAATCTTATCTACCATTTCTGTCACTTAGCATTTCTGTTACCAGTCATTTCTGTGACCTGCCATTTTTGTTTACTGTATTTTTAGTACTGTTAAATTTTCATGTTTGCATTTATCAAACTAGATTAAATAGTTTAGTAAATTAGAACACCCCCTATTAGGAATAATTTGATAATTCCTCTTCGGATCGTTACATGGACTCAAAAATCTCATATTACTTGACACATATTCTTGCGTGCATGGCCACTTACCTCACCACCTTTTGGCAATAAGGTTACACGAGTTATGGACCAAGTAGGTTGTAGTTACTCTCACAAATTGTAGTTATGGCCACTTACCTCACCACCAAGTAGGTTGTAGTTACTCCGATGATGTTAGTAGGTCATATGTGCTAGATTTAGGAGCTACACGAGCTATGAGACACATAGTCTGAAGTGGATCACATAGGTCGTAGTGATGTGCCATGATGGTGTTCGTAGTCCATAGAGACCAGAGTCATGAGCTACACAAGCTTTGGACCATATATGTTGTAGTTGAGCACGTAGTGGTGAGTTATGATTATGTCTATAGGCCGCATAACTCACAGGTGGGAGCTGCAAGTGCTATAGACCAAAAAATTGTCGTAGTTGATCATGTAAGCCATAGTGGTGGTATGGAAAAAGAGAGCTTTAGAAGTCCGGAGAAAATTATTATCATCGGAGCCCTCTTTGAGATGCATCATTGCACTGTATGTGGTGTACATTGTTACACACCTTATTCGAGGTGCATTATTAAACCGTCTACGGAATACATTATTGCATCATGTGTGGTGCGTTATTGTGCCACATGCCTCGTTACTCTGCAATGTACGTTTAGATTCACCAATGCATGTCATGATTTCTCAAGGGGTTTCATTGTAATGAGTCAGGGGTGGATAACTTTGGTTTATGGTGGCTAGCGAACTGCGGTTGACTTGTTTGGCAATCATAGGAGTGGGAGCTATTCATTGGATCCACGGTCCAACTAAATTGATGGACTTCAACTCCATCAACCTTCATTCTTCTGCTAGCTCAAGATCTCTTCCTTCTCATAAAGGGCTAGGGCTTTATTTAGAGGATATGGGAGAGATCTTTCTGTAAATAAGGAATTTAAACTACTCCATCAGACAATCCGAAGAAATTCTCTCAATGGATGACATTCGGTAAATATTTGAGTGTATTAATAATGTCAGAATTGAGTGATCTTGAGCTTGATGGATTCGTTTTTGTCGAAATGCTCGATTTGACTATAAATTTGTTAGAATTAAAAGATATTTGACATTCCAATTATGCATTAAAAGCTATCAAAAATAGTGCAACAGCTTGTTCTATGCTTTATTTGACTTGAATTAAGTAAATATTGGTATTGTTGGTTTTCGTCTCGTCTAGCCAGTCAATTTGACTATAAGTTTGTTGAATTGGATGTTCAAGATAACTTTTAATTAAAATTTGAGTCCCCTTTACTCAAAAAGTTGCCTTGACATTGGTGGTGTACCCCAAGTTTGCGTCGGATGATGGACATTTTTATGGCGTATCAAACCCAAAAGCAAAAAATTTTGTGGCTTTCAACTACTGTAAAGCTAAAAAAGATTTATCTTACTCTTTTATTCAAATAGATTACATGCTCTCATGATAGCTACATAATCATCATAATTTACATGATCAAAATCATTCCTCCACTTTATTCTTTCACATGCTGAAGCTCAAACTGAGAGGGTCATCAAAGAAAATTTACCTACATTTAGCTCCTAAAGCTAACACAATTCCTAATGAAGATTGCCACTCATTCTCTCCCATTCCTCTCCATCTCTAGACCACAAGAAGCAAGCCAAGAAGAAGCATCTGATAAATCTGATAAAAGCCAATTATCCAAATAATCATCATCCCCAAATGCATCAAAATTCCCATTATCAAAAACTCCTCCAACCTCTCCACTATTCCCAAGGCTTTCATCCTCCCAAACGCAAGGCAATACTTCTCCAATTGCCTCCCCTTCCTCCTCCCATAACCTTAAAGCTAGCTCTTCCAATTCCCAATCAACCAACTTCTCAATCTCATCAAGTGAAGACCCCCCTTCCTCATTTGGAAGCACCTCAACCACCACTCCACTGCTCCGTTCGTTTCCTCTCCCTTCCTCTTCATCATTTGGGCTTAAAGCTCCACCCTCATTGTTGTCTTCATCATCCAATAAAATCTCTATTGATGGCAAGTCTTCCAAGATAACTTGTTGAAGCTCAGGGTCAATAACCATACTCTCTCTTTCCTCGCTCTCGCTCATTACGATCACCTCCTTAGGCGTTTCGCCCTTTTCCTTGCTTGAAATCTCAGCTTCCGCTTTCTTCTTCTTTGCCAACTTGCTTGGCCTGCCTCCCTTCCGCTTTCGAACCTTACCGGCGTTGCAATTTTCATCGTCTTTGCCTTCGACTTTCTTGCTTAGATGCGAGTTCCAATAGTTCTTTATCTCGTTATCAGTTCTTCCCGGGAGATGACCTGCAATCACTGACCACCTGAAAAATAAAGAACAATGGGCCGGGTTATGTTTGAAATTCTAAGCAACAACAAATAAGTAAAATATACATACTAAAATTTCCAAACAAAACTTTAAGCAAGTTTAATCATATTGTATTTAAGAGGTTCGATGTCTTGATAAATGGTAGTTTTAATTGGAAGATTTACATACCACTAAGAGTCTAAGCAAATAGGATATGAGCGGGCTAAAATTAAGCTCGCTATGAGCGGCTCAATATTTCTTGATTCATTTGCGAGCAAGTCGAATTTGTTTGTTTACTTACTCGATTTTAGCTCGAAACTCCTATACATAAATCTCCATGCAAAGTCTATGAGGTTTACTGCTTTTAAGCTATTCTAAGGATGTAAGAAATATTTTCTAACAATTATGGGACTAAAAAATTTGTGTTTTAAAATCTTTTGATGGTTGCTTTCCCTTCCCAGTTCCCATTTCTCAATGCCTTAATAATTACAAATCTATAGCTTAAATTTTACTTTTTTACATTTATACCACATAAATCTTATGTATATATATATTAAAATGATATGAATAAATTTAACTTTTTAATTATTTTATGCCAAGAAGAGCCGAGCATGAATGAACAAATTTTGAATTGTGTTCCAATAGTTTATAAATTGAGTTTAAAATAATTATTGGTAGTCGGCTCACTTGCTAACGTGCAATCGAATGAAAGCTATTTAAGGAACCAAACAAGAGCTATTTGTGAAAGGTGAGCTTCTTCAACTACCCAACATACCGCTCAATTATTTATGTGTTTCCACATCAAACACCTGAACTATTTTTCATACATATAACCTTATAGATCAAAATATGTATTTCACTTTTTTAAAGTTAAAATTTTTGAAGTTAAAATTATGATATTTTTAATATGATATGAATGATTTAGTGATATGTAAATAAATAATAATTAGGTTTTTAATTAAAAATTCATATAAATATCACACAATTTGCATAAATATTTCAAATTTAACATTTATATTTATAACACCTTAAAACCCAAATCACAAAAAAATTTATCATAAAAAGAAAGTAAAAAACCATTATAATATATGTTTCCACATTTAAATTAGAATAAGAAAATAAAAATTTAATATCAACAAAATTCACCTTCAAACATTCGAAATCCGTTCTTCAAATGCGCACATTTTCTAGATTTTTTTTTTATTATTATTTTTTTAAGGTATGCTGGCAACCCTTACCATCGAAACTTGTCGTTCACCTATTAATCCAGAAATTAACCTTAAACTACAGTGGAACCCGCACGCTCGCGTCTTGTTTATGAGCGACGGTCCAAAGGCTACTGGTCCTTAACCCTTTTTCACATCAACAGTACAATAAGAAAGGCAAGCATCTTGTAAACCAGTTATATTTTTCAACTTTGATTTCAATTAAAAACATTTCAATTTTTACTATAAAGAAATTACTGATTCGGCATCTATAGTGGTAAGAAATTCGGCAGATAAAACTCAGCGGTGAGTTCGCTAAAATGACTTTATGAATTAAATAGAACTAATTTTAAAGTTAAAGATATATATAAAAATTATAAATTCCCACCTCACTTGCATAGAGATGAATGTTAAATATTTTTAAATAACGAATGATAAAACGAAACAATGCGTTAGCGTTTGGTCAACACTTGGAAATATATTAAATTGTGTTATTGTGAATAAATAAAGGGGAGCTCCCCATCACTATTACGAGCGCAACTTTCTAAATAATTTATCATCACAGTTCATTTTTATTGAACGGTTTTAAACAAATGCTTTCCTATTTTAGTGAGGCAACAATCACGTTTTTAATATTCAATGCTTACTTTTTCTAACGCAGTGCTACTCCATCACGTGATGCACAGTGATGCTGCTTTTAACTACTTTAATGCTATCAATGTACCATGTGATACGAAATACTCATATATTTAATTTTTTTGGAAGACAATAAACACTCGGATCTATAGAAGTGTTGCTCTTTACATAAGAAACTAGTCAAATCCAAATTTTTTAAACTTATTTTATTATTGAATTTCTAGTTCTCAATTTAGCAGGACAAAGTTGTTCAAATAAAGAAATGACATATTTTGAAATTAATGAATAGAATTCGTGTTAAATAAGTCATAGATTTGATGCCTTTGTACTCAACGTTTAGAGCATTTTAGATAACTAATATAAATATCGTTAAAGTTCAACTTACTTCAAAAAAAAAAAAAAAAAAAAAACGAAATTGTTGTTAAGAACTTCGAGCACTAAAAAGAAAAAGCAGCGTTGGCTTATTCAATTATGAGATGTGACTGTTCCGGATCGGCAGCATTAGTTATAAATTGAAATATATAAAAATGTATTAAAACTACACATTAGATAAATGCAATATCGAGTTAGTGAATATTACCTGTTACCCAAGTTAGCTCTAAGCTGGATTATGGTGTCCTCCTCTTCTTTAGAAATGTTTCCTCGCTTCAAGTCTTCTCTCAGATAGTTTATCCACCTCAGCCTGCAGCTCTTCCCACATCTCAACAAGCCTAACAAGGCACATCCCAATGTAAGAGTATGCAAAGCTAAGTTAAAGATTAATGCTGGATTTTATGTATAATATAGCGATATATTTTAAATATTTTGTGAAAAATGAGTAGTACCAGCCTTCTTAGGCAAAGATCTCCAAGAGCCTTCTCCATTTGTTTTAATGTACTTGACAAGAAGCTGGTCCTCCTCTGTTGTCCATCTTCCTTTCTTCAAACCCACCTTCTCACAGCAAGGAGCCCTTCCCATTCTCTATGATCTATATATATATTTTTATATATAACTCTCACTCTCTCTCTCTCTCTTCCTCTCTGTATATTTCAAGCTTTATAGCTCTTTTCCCGTCTCTGAGAAGGAGAGAGAAAGCGTGAGAGAGCGAGAGAAGGTGAGTTGAGTTATCTCTTCCTCTTTCTTTCTTAGGAAGAAGAAAAGAGGAATGGAAGAACTTCGGTCATCTAATTCTTCTTCCTCTTCCCGCTTGAAGCGATTGTGCGAGCTCCAATGCCTGCTATATAGTAGATTCGGGATCTATTATTATTATTATTCTAATTATAAATAGGAATGGACAAAAGTGGCATTTCTCTAGATCATATATATAAATATATATACATATATAACGATCAAAGGGTTAAAATTATAAAAGTTATGCATAAGAAATTCTAACGGCGGTCGATCTTCGGTGCACAAATTTCCACAATACTTTTAAGAGGTCGTGTATCATTGATGATCAGCGTTGGGGATCACAGGCACGTGATACACGTTGGGATCCAACTTTTGATGCCTTTTATTTCATTTAAATTAATAAAACTTAAAACCTTTATGTTTTGTGATGGAGGTTAAAAAATATATATAATATGACGTCTGAACGGGGGAAAATGACAAACTGCCTTTCATATGCACATTTATTCTACAGAAAAACGTATTCTTATAAATTTACCTATCAAGTTTATATATATAATATTTTATCAAAACGAAAAGAAAAGTATATCTCACTTAAAATTTTAAAAATATAGTTAAAATTTTTTATTTGATAATATACATTTATGTGTTAATGATATAAAAATTATAATTTAAATATTAGATGTTAAATATGATGATATTCATCTGAAATTTGATAAAGCTAACCTAATGTTATGAATTCCCTCAATACTACATATAATTTCACTTCTGTTATTGGAGTCAATATTAATCATGAAAGTTGATTGGGAAAACATACTTAACATTGAATATAAAATTGATGAACTTAATATTGTAAATTAAAAAAAAAAGGATTATAATACACCTACGTAAAAAAGAAAGGAAAATACAATTATATAAAATTTTTTTATAAATATATATATTTATATTGAAATTTCATGTTATAATTGACATCAGTTTTCCCATCTGCCCTGTAAATGCTGCAGTTCTCTCAAGTGCACTCTATTCTTAAACAGTCTTTGTGTTGCATCTCATCCCTTCATTTGGAAGCATCATATTGATAATTGCTCTATACGTGTAACATCTCATTATATAAATTTCTCCCCTCTATAGTGTATAGAAACCTAAGCATTGTTGCTATTCGAAGCTAATTGAACAGAGAATTCTATGTTTACAATTTTCGGTATTCTATATTTTTCATAAATTTATGAGATAGCGGAGCTTCTATTTATGTGGCCTTAATCCTTTATTTTTTTCATCATTACTTCTGCTCGGCGTGAATGCTTCTGCAACTTAAATAAATAGAGCTCATTCTTCTACACTTGATGCATAATCTACTAATTTTACCAATTGGCATGAATCTAAAGGCATTTGTTACAAATCTTGAGGAAATTTTCAAGAGGGAAAATTTTTTTATTCAAATTAAAAATCATCTAGGCCTCCGATTTTAGCACTTATAGTCAAACTGTTCGGCTCGATGAAACAGACCCAATAATACAAAAATTGATTTGATCTGAGTAAAATGAAGTCAATATCAAGTGACCCGATCCGCAATAATGCAATTATCTAGTTTCCTAGCAAAAATTCGACCTAGTTTCTATAGGCGGCTAGTGTACAAAATGGATATGTTATAGAGTTTAGAATTTCCTTTGTATTTTACACACTTGGGGTTCTACGCAAGTATATGTATCATTCAAGTAATATAGGGCTCTAATAGACCCGATTATCGATCCCACAGAGGAGCAAGGTAAGAATTCATTTAGGTTAAGTTCTAGTCTACTATTATCGGGTTTTAGTTTGGAAAGTCGATTAAGGGTATTTTTCTATCGACTACACCTAATTACAAACCTAAATCTAAAGTTAAACCTAAATAGATCAATTAGTCTAGTAAATTTTGAGATGTAAAAAACTACTATTCTCTTGTGGGGACTTAGATAATCTGCATGAATGCTAGAATCTAATGTAGCCAGTGATAATAGGAGCGAAAATCTAAGTTACCATCTTCTGAGTCTATAATGTATCGATTCTTTAAAATGACTAGATTATCATGTAGAAACTTATAGGCTATCACCTTAGAGTCTCCTTCTCCTAGTAGCCATCTAATTCACTCAATCTTAAATTTAAGGTACGAAACCGCAAATCAGATTAGTAGGGATTTAGCCTGTCGCTCTAGAAATACCAATTTACACCCAATCAATGAATATCTCCCTAACATTGCTTTAAATCTTTGGACTATTTTTCCTTCACCCCCATAAGTTTAATTTGATTCCTCCTAGTTGTTAAATCCACAGCCCTCCTAGAACTTAAGAGTTTACAAAAAATTTTAACATACAATTTGGCAAGATTGATTAGTAAATGAAGTACGAAGTAAGAACCATCACTATGATATGAAAAACCTATTAAAACATGTATTCTAACATCATAAACATTAATCCAATTCATTGTAAAACAAAAGTACAAAAATTCTACTTCACAAAGCAGGTGTCACACACAACAAAAAGCTTCATTATATCAAAGCAAATTCACTAGAAAACAAGTATAGGATAATGAATAATACAATACTTAGTTTTATCCCTCTGAAAGAAAGATTAGAATCCCTTCAACAAATTCTTCTGTTGATCAATGCAATGTTAATGCAATCCCATACAGATATCTCTTAAAATTCTCTCGCTAATCTCTTCAAAAAAGGTAAAAATCTACATTTCCTATTCCTATCTACGACCTCTCAACCTCACTAGAGAATTTTAGGACTTAGAAATGCCAAAAAAATGCATTTCCAACCATCTGGATTTGTCAAATAACTCCTTAAGGCATGCAAAAATTGTCCCTAGATAGTTCCGGCGTCTAGGAACCCTCTTCTCTGTTTCTCGTCAGAGACTGACACATAGGCACCAGTCTATGGTGCCTAGGTGCCACCCTGTCGTTAGCACCACCATGTTCTCCCATTTGCCTCCATCTCGCCCTGTTTCAGCTCCCATCTGCTCCAAATGTTACACCTGAAAGATAAAAATGAAAATACCCTTCTTTAAAGTGTAAATTTCATTTAGATATATGTGTTAAATGTAAAAGAAATTAAGCATAAAAAAGGCATATCAAAATTCCTCAAACTTAAAGGTTAATTGTCCTCAAGTAACACCATAACTTTAAAAACCAAATTTGATTATTTGAGGTCGTGGGTTCAGCAGAGTTTCCTATAACTTTGTCTCAGAAAGATTATAGTGTAACTTAATCTAAATTCTAATAAATCTACCTTGGACTAGGGTGCAGGGATATCTCAAATTCAACTTAGAAATCCTGATTTCTGTTTACTTTGAATGTCATTAAAATTTGTCAAACTAAAAGTTCTTAGAAAGTATAAAAACAGAATTTAAGCACCCAATCTATACCAAATTGACCAATAATTGTTTGAAAAAAGAATATCTTTAGGATTTTTTCTAAGAAGATTCAAGTGAAACCAATTTTTGATTAGGCTTCTCTTTAAGTTTCTCCTCACTTTTCATTTCTTTTTATTTTTCTTTTTCTTTTCTTTTTGGATCTTTTTTTGAATCCTTTCTTTTTTTTTATGAGATCACTATATCTGGATATGTCTTTAATAGTTTTGAATTTCACTATCTTCTTTCCAAAGTTCAAAGCTCAAAACTTTCTCTCACTTTTTAAAAGTGTAAGTTTTAGTTTGAAAAAATTTTTAATAAAGGCTCAATTCTTATAAAGTATAAATCTAAGAATCATAGCTTTTAAAATATTCAACTCCTTTCTTCCATAAATACTAAATTCATTTTTGTAATGTTTGATACAAAATATCTTAATTCTATGACAATTTCTTCATATAGGATCCTAACTAAATTTTTTCCAACATTCCTAAAAATCAAAATTATAGTAACCTAAAAGTAACATCACATACCACAAGCTATTTTAAATGTGATATCAAATTAATTACAGGCAACTGAGGATAAATAAAGTTAAGTTTTAAAAAATTTTCTTCTTCCCCCTCCCCCCAAACTTGATTTTTAACATGTATAACTTCAGTGCAGAAAATATGAGCAAGAAGAAAATCATATCCTAGAAGTACAATCTACCACAGGTGTCTATGAAAACTTTTGCAAATTTACTTAGGACAAAATAGTTTTTTGTAGAAAGTAAAAGTAAACTAAACACGCCAGAATGAAATTGAACTAAAGAAAAGTCTAACTAACACAACAAGTATCATCATAGGAATGAATATTTAAGTGTTCTCGAAGTCCTCTATATTGTTGTAACACATTGACCCACTTTTTAATGTTTACAAAAATAGCAACGTCACCAAAAACTTGATCCCGCTTAATATATATTTAATTTTATGATGGAATGTATAATGTGGATTCTACGCAAGTATGCGTATCGTATCGAAGTAATACGGGGCTCTAGTGGAGTCACGGTTATCGATCCCACAGGGAAGTTTTAAAAGATTTGTAATAGCTAAATTTAAAGGATTTACTTACTAATATAGTATACGGAATTTAGAATACTTAACTAAAGAGATCTAAAGTAAACTAATGCTTTAAATAAAGTTAATTTAAAGATTTTAGAAAAAGTATCTTTCCCCTTGTTTTTAGAAACTTAAGTGAATGATGAATTCGAATAGATTTTTTATTGTATTGTGACAAATAGGAGCATTCATATTCTTTTCCCTTTAGTCCAGGTGCAAAGAACATTGACTAGTCCCATGCTTGATTGCGAATGCTGCGGTAGAGTGCAGGAGGATAATGGTTGCCACTTCGAGCTCCCACGTTCCCCTCACCTGAGGGCTAACATCTACACTTCAGCTCTCAAACAATAGGACCAAATTGAATATTTTAGTGTCACACTAAAATGTCAAATTCTACGTCCGATAAATAATATTTCCCTATTTATTTGCATCCTCCTTCCAAGGCTTTTGACTTCCTTTGAATATTGGATGTAATCTTTACTATAGTTGATAATTCAACATATTTTAACAATTCAATTGACTAGATTGAAATTAAATTAAGTTTTAAGTAAAAGATTATCATAATTTATTTTAATATATTAGGCACTTCTATTTAATTTCATCAATTCACATAATTTCATAAACGAGGAGAAAAGCTAAGAAAACTACTCGGAATGCATGGGAATTAAACAAAGCATGGATTTCATTTAAAGTTAACAACAATAAACAAAGATACTTATCTCGATTTCCTCCCAAGCGAGACTCCTTGAAGTTCCTTTGACTTTTCCTCTAGTACTGACACACTTCTTAACTCACTACTTACACTTACTCGCACTAAACATCAACTTAGACTCAAAAGCACACTAATAGAATACTCTAAGACTCTAAAATAGACACACTACATACTAAAATTCGTCCTCTATTTATAGAGGTAGACAAAGCTCCAAGGGGTACTTAAGCACCTCTTGAAAAGCGTCCAGGTTCAATGTATCTGGCATTTTGAACAGTCTCGCCATCGGCGAGAAACGACCTCGCCGTCAGCGGGGCTTCTAGAAGGTCTTCAAACCGCGCGATCTCACTGTCGGCGGGCTCGGGCTTGCTGTCGGCGAGGTAGTTGCAAACCTTTAAGAAATTCTCTTTATAATCTCGCCGTCGGCGGGCTCGATTTCGCCGTCGGCGACTTAGTTCATATTGCATGTATTTCTTCCTTTTTGATCCAAATTTGCTCTATTTTATGCTTTTTTCTTTCATCACTTTTAAATCTTCGTTCCTGCAATAAAATAAAGAAAATATCTTTCTTTAAAGTGCAATTTCATAAAAAATAGGTATGAATTTCTTAACATATTTTTACGTGATCAAAATCCCCGAAACTTAATTATTACTTGTCCTCAAGTAATTTTTATACTAAATAAAAACAATGATTTTTGTAATAGAATTTTTTAATTCAAATAAACTATGAATTAAATTTAAATAATACTATAGTAAAGTTAAATAGAAATATTTTTAAGTAATTAAATTAACTTTATAGATATAAGATTATTTAGTTATCGAATCTAAGATTTCTAGCTCTCTATTTATTTCGGGAAAGACTATATTTAAAAGAGTAATTTACTTAAGATATTTAGATGATAGGAAGTTCGAAAACACTATTTAGTAAAATACTTAATCCATATATATAAGTTTAGAAATATATTTGAGTTTTACCCTTTAGGTTGATTCTATTGAAGCCGATTTTTGATAAGGCATCTCCTCGAAGCTTCTCCTCACTTATATTTTTCTTTTCTTTTCTTTTTTCTTTTTGGATTGATTTTCGATCCTTCACTTTTCTTTTTCAAGTGAGGATTACTTGTATCTGGATAGCTTCGTTAATAATTTTGAACTTCGACTTTCTCTTTCTAAATTTGAAACTTAAAATATTCTTTCGTTATATGTATTTCATAGCCTTTACTTCATTGAGTTTCAATCTCTTCTTTTTCACTTAAATACTTAAGAATTTCAATTTTAGAATATAGTTTCTCTTACTTTAAATAGTTTACTATATTCTTATTCCTTTTAACAAAATATCTTATTCTATTAAATTAATTTGGATTTCTAAAAATATTCTATTCAACTTTCTATAATAATTATATAAATTAATTCAAGTTACTGAATTAAAAATTATCACAGAAAATCAAATAATAATAATTTTTTTTTTGAAAATAGAAATTGAGAACAATTTATTAATTAAATTTGTTTTTTTCCTCCCCCAAACTTAAATTTTTCTATCTATTTCTAAATGGTGAAAAGGAAAATATTTACATCATACCTTAGAGCTTTAGGTATTTCTTTTCCTTGAAATTTTTGCAGGCTTTTTTTATTATTTAAAGAACCTGTACTGTTAGTATTCTTCCACATATATAGTATTTAAAAGAGAGTGATGGGTAAAGAAATTTTGAAATAAGTATAAAAACACAAACAGATTAAAACTTAATCTACTATTACACATCCAATCCACTGGGTTACTAAAACAATTTAAAATTAAACTTCACAATTTATAAAACTTAAACAACACATTTAAAGAAAAACTAACATACTACCTTAAAGAGAATTTGCAAACTAATTTAACATATATAAAAAGTCTAACATCACAGCTTAAGCAATTTAAAACAAACACACCAACTCCACAGTCCACAAAAAGTACATAACAATTACACACAAAGTAATAAAGTTCTTAAAATAACAATTAATCTAAACAAACCAAATAAAGTCTCTAATCTTCAGCATCAAAATCCCAAACTATATCATCTCACCGATCTTCGAGTCGAGAAGGCTGAGCGAGTCGATATCGTGTGTAGCGGGGGCATTCGGGAAAGACAACATCTAATTCACCTCTCCTGTAACGACGTTCGGCCTCATAATATGCTATTTCGTATTCCGAATGTCGCTGGAGATATTCACTATCATAATCATGTCTTCTCTCCAAGCCTCCAATCCTTTGGTCCATATGCTCAAACTTCCTTTCCATGTTCTCTACAAATTTTTCAAAACTCTTTCTATGTAGGGTCAGCTCATTCATTAGATCATGAAGGGTAGGAGTACTGTAGGGAGGAGGGTCATAACTGGTAGAGGGAATATCTCTACTTGAAGAAGGTACATAGCTCCTTGTTCCAGATCTCCATCCTTCGTGGGATTCATATTTCTTAATATTAGCCAGAGTAATGGGTTTCATTGGCTCCACCCATTCCTCATCATCTCTTGCCTCTACCCCAGATAATTGGCAGAGTGCATAGATAAGACTATGATGTCCTAGTCCTCTTCTTGATGTGGATAGTATATTCTTATAAATTATATTTCCCACATTAATACTTTTTTGGTTCTGAATACAGAAATTCAGAACTGCTCTATCTCTTGTTACCTCACTATGGTGGTAAGTAGGTAACAATGTAGAACAAATAAAATAGTTCCAAGCTTTAGATGATGCATTCAACATTGAAAGAGGAAAATTTACCCTTTCGTGCTGCTTTATCTTCTAAACTCCTTTCCCGTCAGTGAGAAAGTCGATCACCTCTTCCAGTGGTCCTTCCATAGTTCCCAAAGTTTCATACTCGCTGGTGTAGGTGTCTCTTACCTCGTAATAAGCATTTATTCTAGCAGCGCTGAATTCCACAAAAAATCCTCTAACCTTAACCGGTGCATCTTCAATTGCAGTCAGATTGGCATAAAATTCCTTGACAACTTCTACAGCAGCCCTGTTTGTGGTGTAGCAAAAATTTTCCCATCCTCTTTCCTTAATTATTCGTTCCACTTTCCCCCGGATTCTTGAAAACTCGATCCTGTATGCATTTTCTTGCTTGAATGTTTTGAAAGTATCGAGTTTGTGCTCTTGCATTTATGAATCGGGTTTCGTCGAAATCCAACCTTCGTCTTTGTCGAGGAGCCATTTCGTTCGATCTATGGAAATCACAAAAATTCTAACTAAACTTCCAATTATTACTAAAATGGCTTCCTATAACAACTAAAATCCATTTACATCGATCTCCATGAATTTCTTCCAAGTATTTTCTCCATATTTCGAATTTTTCCAAAATTTCCCAATGTAGAAGAAATTCATGGTGAAAATAAAAAATTTTTGCATAGGAGTGAAGCACTTACCAAGGGGAGATGAAATCCGGTGTCAAAAAGTGTTGAAATCGCCTCAAATCCAAGATCTCATGAGCCTCTAGGTCGGTTTTTTCGAAGTTTTGAGGAAGGGGATGATGAATAGTGTCGGTTGACTGGTCAAATATAGGACATTTCGCGATCTCGCTGTCGGCGAGATTTTTCTTGCCTTCGGCGAGCTAATTAATTTACCAAGGCCAAAGTTTCTGGAAAATCTCGCCGTCGGCGAGATCGTTCTCGCTGTCAGCGGGCTTTCCCTCACTGTCGGCGAGATAATTCTCGCCGTCGGCGAGCTCCCAAAAATTTTAAATATTTAAAATTCTTCAATCATTTTCAAGCTCGATTTGGCCCTAATTAATCTTCCGATCACTTAATTTGATAATTTAGTATGAAGACTAGATACTTATTCTCACAGAAAGTTCACACAAACAATATAACTTTATATATGAAATCCATAATACTTACAAACTTCACACTTTTAAACACTAACACTTAAGACTTCAATACTTCAAACTCTCTTAAATACTTAGCATTGCAATCCACACTACAACACTCTAAATGCTGAGACATATCAAATACATATAATTTCATCAAATCTGAGATGATCAAATTTAAAGTTTAAGTCATAGTAAAACCTAAATCCAAATCAACACATATATACACACAAATATAACATAAGATAGAAATCTTTACTACTCCTCGATTGTCCGAACTAATATCCTCTCCGATATTCCCGATGTGACGCAGGTGCACGAATAGATTGTAGAAAGGCACCGAAAGGGAATTCTGCGTAGATTCTTCATCGATTCACCCTTTCGTCTCGGTAAATGAATAAAGCTGGCCTCAGGATGTCCGAGTATGATCAAAGTGCTCTTTCATCCTCCAGATCGATGTGATTAAACATATCGGAGATATTATCGATGGAATTCATCATGTTTTGCGACTCTTTCTCTAATCCTTTAATCTTTTTCGGAATGAAATTTGTTTTATCGATAAGGGGCCTCACTAAAGGATTGTTCCGTGATGCTCTATCGAAATAATAGTAATCTCATCATTGTTATCCAAAGTTGGAAACATATCCGTAGGATCGAGTGGTTTCCATGGTAAAAGTACCTTTCCCACGCCTCATAAGAAACTTGGTACGTGATCGCATAAAGCAAATATAGTCGATGGGTGTCCAAGTCCATGAAGCGACCCATGCACGATCAATCCCGATGCGAGACTTTACTATAATTGATCCAACATTGATAAGTAGTCCAATTTGAATACGGTAATTTAATATAGCGCATTCCTTTGAAACCTTATTTACCCTCATAGTGGGTAATAATTTTGATGAGATAAAGAAATGCCGATGCTTTGAGACGGGGTTAAGAAGTGATGCAGAGAACCGACATACCCGTCTTCGCGCAACTCCCGATCATCGGGTTCGTCGGTCAGGTATCTATAAATCTCGTTCATATTGTATCTTGAAGGAACAAAGTTTGAATAATGACAGACAGGGGTATTCTCTATAGAAAATAATTCATTTACCCTTGAAGGAGTAAATGTTACACATCTTCCTCTGACGTAGACACTTCCATTATTGATCGCATGTAGATTAGAGTAAAACTCTTTAACTACAGGAATAACTACAGCGGATGTCATATAGCAAAATACTTCCCAATGCCGCTGCACGATCATTTCTTCAATTTTTGTCGTGGAATTCTCTACTCCTCTGTTGACAAATCCCCTTTCTTTAATAAGTCGCTTCTTCATCAAAACTTTGTTGAAAATACCCTGCGCCTCCGAACTGACGAATTTTCTTCAGTTGAAAACTCCAGTTTTTGTGGTTTCTAAGAGTTTGATGGTCATTTCGGATTGAAAGGAATGGTCTCTAGTCGTTTCTAGGGAAGAAAACAGTTTAAAAAATGAATTTGCGATAGTTTTCTACAAAGAAATGGCTTTAGAACCGTCCAAAACCGCACATAAAACTTAAGAGACCAATTTTTCAACGGCGAGCTAGTTATAAAACTGATTTAAAGATATGACACGCGATCTCGCTGTCGGCGAGATTCGGTAAAATTGCCCATTTTCGCTCTAGTCCGAATATTTTCTGATATCATCATATAGGTTTGAATTTGTGATGATTCTAATTAAAATTGAATAGTAAGATTTATTTTAATATTACAGACTCACTAATTTGTATATAATTAAAATAAAAGACTACTATGGGTTGCCTCCCATAAAGCGCTTGGTTTAACGTCGTCAGCCCGACCTAATTTCAGTTAGTAATCAGGTCGACTAAGCATTAAAACCTCTTTAAAATTCGGTCTTCTACCTTTGAAATATGGTTTTAATCTATGTCCGTTTACCTTAAATCTATGTCCTGTTTTTGGATCTTCAATTTCTATAGTTCCAAATGAAAATATTTGAGTTATAGTGAAAGGTCCTAACCATCGAGATTTCAATTTCCCAGGAAATAATTTCAATCTAGTATTATATAGCAAAACTTCTTATCCTGGTTCAAAATTTCTCTGATTAATCTTCCGATCATGCCACAATTTCATCCTTTCTTTATAAATCCTATCATTATCATATGATTCATTCCTTAATTCTTCTAATTCATTTAATTGCAACAATCTCTTCTCACCAGACTTCATTCATATTATAATTAAATTCTTTAATCGCCCGATATGCTTTATGTTCTAATTCAACGGGTAAGTGACAAGTTTTTCCATATATAAGCTCGTAAGGAGTCATTCCAATCGAGTTTTATAAGCGATCTGTATGCCCATAATGCGATTGTCTAGTCTTATAGACCGATCCAATCTATTAGGGTTTACGAGACTTTTCTAAAATACGCTTAATCTCTCGATTAGAAACTTCGATTAATCCACTAGTTTGTGGATGATAAGCGGTTGATATCTTATGAATAATAATATATTTTTCTACTAGTTTGTGAATATATTTGTTTCTAAAATGAGTTCCTCCGTCAGTGATAATCACTCTCGGCATTCCAAACTAGTAAAAATATTTTTCATTAAACATTTTGAAACACTTTTATCATCACACCTAGGTAAAGCTTGCGCTTCAATCTATTTGGAAACATAATCAACAGCTACTAATATATATGAGTTTCCAAATGAAGGAATAAAAGGTCCCATGAAATCTAATCCCCAAACATCAAAAATTTCGACTTCTAATATAAAATTCGGAGGCATTTCATTTTTCTTGATATATTTCTTACTCTTTGGCATTTATCGCGAGGTTTTTATATATATGTATACATCTCTAAATAGAGTAGGCCGGTAGAATCCGGATTGTAGAATTTTATACGCAGTTTTATACGTCCCAAAATGTCCTCTAAAATCGGAATCATGACATTTTTGAATAATTGGTTCGGTTTCTTCATAAGGCACGCATCTTCTAATAATTAGATCCTTACATTGCTTATATAAGTATGGTTCATCCCAAAAGTATGTTTTAGTATCATGAATGAATTTTTTCGTTGTTGCAAAGTTAACATAGGTGGTAAAATGTCACTTACAATATAATTTATTGTATCGGCATACCAAGGTATTTTCCACTCATTTATATTATAAAGTTGTTCATCGGGAAAAGCTGTCTATAATTTCATTATCGGTATCGGATAATTCATGATATTCTAATCTTGATAAATGATCGGCAATTTGATTATTCCTTTTTGTTAACGATCTCAAAATCAAATTCTTGCATTAATAACATCCATCTAATTAATCTTGGTTTAGAATCCTTTTTTGCATTAAATACTTTATAGCAGAGTGATCGGTATGCACAATACGTTTAGTTCCTATTAGATAAGGCCGAAATTTATTAAAAGCATATACAATCTGCTAATAATTCTCTTTCGATGACTCGTATAATTTATTTCGACATTATTTAGAGTTTTACTTAGCATAATATATAACTTTGAAAATCTTATCATATCTTTGCCCAAGAATCGCTCCTATAGCATAATCACTAGTATCACACATAAGCTCAAATGATTTCTCCCAATTAGGTGAAACTATTATAGGTGCTTGTAATTAATTTATCTTTTAATAATTCGAAAGCATTCGAGCATTCGGTTGTAAATTCAAATTTATTGTCCTTTTCAAGAAGTTGGCATAGAGGTTTAGTAATTTTTGAAAAATCTTTTATATAACGTACGTAGAATCCAGGCATGTCCAAGAAAACTTCTTACCCCTTTCACCGTAGTTGGAGGTGGTAATTTAGCTGTAACTTAAATTTTTGCAGGGTCTACTTCCATGCCCTTTTCTGAAATTTTATGCCCTAATACAATGCCGCCTGCAACCATAAATTGACATTTCTCCCAATTTAGAACTAAATTAGTTTTCTCACATACTTCAAGTACTTTTTCAAGATGATTTAAGCATGTGTCAAATGATGTTCCAAATACAGAGAAATTATCCATAAATACTTCTATTCCATTATCAATTAATTTACTAAATATATACATCATACATCTCTGGAATGTTGCAGGTCCATTACATAATCCAAAAGGCATCCTTAAAAAAGTGAAAGTTCCATAAGGACTAGTAAATGTAGTTTTCTCTTGATCCTCAGGAGCAATTTGTATTTGATGATAACCGGTGTATCCATCTAAGAAACAAAAATACTTATGTCCAGCTAATCTATCTAACATTTGGTCTAGAAATGGTAAAGGGAAGTGATCTTTCACGGTAGTCGCGTTTAATTTTCTATAATCAATACATATTCGCCATCCAGGTAACTTGTCTTATAGGGATAAGATCATTATTTTCATTAGCTTTTACGGTCACTCCTCATTTCTTAGGCACACAGTGAATTGGGCTTACCCAAGCACTGTCAGAAATAGGATATATAATACCATTATCTAACCATTTTAAAATTTCTTTCTTGACTACTTCTTTCATTATCGAGTTTAATCTCCTTTGGGGATCTACTTTAGGCTTATGTTCATTATCTAAAATAATTCTGTGCATACAGATTGAAGGACTAATTCCTTTAATATCTCCTAAAGTCCAATCAAAAGTTTTCTTATATTTTTTTAAGGTATCTAAAAGTTTTTGTTCTTGAGATTCATTTAATTCAGATGAAATAATAACTGGTAGAGTTGAAGAACTACCTAAGTAAGCATATTTCAAATGATTAGGTAACATTTTTAACTCAAGTTCGGGAGGTTTAATAATCGATGGAACTATATTTTTTTCAATGTTTTACGTATTATCCAAAAATTCAAATTTCTCGTGAATATAATCTAGTTCTTCATTTATATCGGCTTTTTCAA
Organism: Papilionanthe hookeriana x Papilionanthe teres; assembly: GCA_022702705.1. Classification (NCBI taxonomy): domain Eukaryota; kingdom Viridiplantae; phylum Streptophyta; class Magnoliopsida; order Asparagales; family Orchidaceae; genus Papilionanthe; species Papilionanthe hookeriana x Papilionanthe teres. The sequence goes on from CM040435.1 coordinate 31,642,807, forward strand.
TTAATTCGGTATTTTCTTTTTCTAATTTTTCTTCATAATATTCCTTAAAATGTTCTTTTTGTAAATGATCGAGTTCTTCCATTCGAAAACACTCATCATCTTTTTCTAGCGCGAGATATTTCATTGATTTAGCAATATTAAAAGTAACTTTTTGGTCATTTACTCTCATAGTTATTTCTCCTTTCTGAACATCAATCATAGCTTTCCCAGTGGCTTAAAATGGTCTTCCTAAGATTATAGGAATTTCTTTATCTTCTTCCATATCTAAAACAATAAAATCTACAGGGAAGATAAATTTATCCACTTTTACTAAAACATCTTCAATAACTCCCTTAAGATATGTAACAGAACGATCAGCTAACCGAAGGGTTGCGAAGTAGGTGAAATTTCTCCCAATCCTAATCTCTTAAAAAATGATAGAGGCATTAGATTGATGCTTGCTCCTAAGTCACACAAAGCTTTTCCATAGAATTTTTCTCCAATAGCGCGGGGTATAGTGAAACTACCGGGATCTTTTAATTTTTCAGGAAGCTTTTTCTGAATAATAGCACTACACTCCTCACTAAGTGAGACCATTTCATTATTGGTAAATTTTCTTTTTTTATTTAAAATATCTTTCATGAATTTTACATAGTTTGGCATCTGTTCTAAAGCTTCTACGAAAGGAATATTTATTGTTAATTTCTTCAGAATTTCAAGGAATTTAGTAAACTGTTTATCTTTTTTATGTTGATTTAGTCGTTGATGAAATGGTGGTGGAGGTTTTTCAACAGAACTTTTCATTGGTATTAAATGATTTTCTAAGTTCGGATCTTGTTGATTCTTTTCCTTTTCGATTTCCACTTCCTCTTTTTGACTTTTAAGTTCTTTCTGAATTCGAGGTTCTAATTCTTTTCCACTTTGTAATTGTATTGCTTTAATTTGTTCCTTTCCTTTGTCTTTAGGATTTATTTCCACATTACTAGGAAATGTTCCAGGTATTCTATTATTAAGCGCGGTAGCGATATGTCCAAGTTGAGTTTCAATATTTTTAATAGCTGTTCCTTGATTTTGTAATTGGTTTCCTTGTATTTGTAATTGATTTCCTTGATTTTGTAATTGGTTTCCTTGTATTTGTAATTGATTTCCTTGATTTTGTAATTGATTTCCTTGATTTTGTAATTGATTTCCTTGATTTTGTAAATGTTGAACCAAATTTAATATTAATTCTTCTATAGATAATTTCTTATCTTTAAATTGAGGGTTATTATTATTAAATCCAGGTGGATAACTAGGTTTATAATTAGAATTTCCTTGGTTAGAGGGATTTCCTAATGGTTGTGTTATGTTGTTCATCCATGATTGATTTGTTGTATTATTATTCCAATTAAAATTAGGATGATTTTTCCATCCAGGATTATAATAATTCGCATAAGGATTATTGGGTCTGTTATTAATAACATTCATAGTTTCATATGAAGGTTGAGATTCTTTAAGTTGTCCAGATGAGTTTTCTTCTAATATAGTTGGAGAGTAATTCATTCCAAAATGATCTAATTTTTTAGATATAGCAGCGATTTGCGAAGCTAACATAGATATTGCATCATTTTCATAAATATTGGGTACCTTTTTCAGATTCATTCTATCAGCAGGCCATTGAAAATTATTGGTAGCTATTTCTTCGATTAGTGCATAGGCTTCATCAAATGGTTTTGACATTAATGATCCTCCAGTAGCAGCATCGATGATTGATCTAAGAGATCCTACTAATCCATTATAGAAAGTTTGAATAATTAACCAATCTGGTAACGCATGATGTGGGCATTTCCTAAGAAGTTCTTTAAATCTCTCCCAAGCTTTATATATTGATTCTCCATCAAACTGACTAAAAGAAGTTATATCATTTCTAAGTTTAGCAGTTTTAGATGGTGGAAAATATTTGGATAGAAATTTTTGTGATAACTCTCCCCAAGTTTTAATAGATCCAGGTGCTAACGAATTTAACCACATTTTAGCCTTATCCCTTAAAGAAAAAGGAAAAAGTCTAAGTCTAATAACATCGTTAGATACTCCTTCATATTTGAAAGTAGCACATAGTTCTAAAAAACTAGCAAGATGTAAATTAGGATCTTCAGTAGGTGAACCACTAAATTGATTGTTTTGTACCATTTGGATAATTGCAGGTTTAAGTTTAAATGAGTTAGCAGCTACATCAGAGTTTTGAATAGTTAAATGAATTTCATCTAATGTAGGGTTGACATAATCTCTTAATGGTCTCTGTTGATTGATATTTTCATTTTCAGGAATATTTGTCATTTGTGTTAAATTTATAATTTCTTTTTTTGTTTTCTAATTCTTATAATTGTACGCTCTAATTTTGAATCGTAAGGTATTAAATTTTCGTTTCCAAATTTACGCATACAATTTTGTAAAATAAATTTTAAAATAGTCCGTTACTCTAGTAAATAATTTCTTTACTTCCCGACGAACGGTGCCAAAAACTTGACCCACTTTTTAATGTTTACAAAAATAGCAACGGCACCAAAAACTTGATCCCGCTTAATATATATTTAATTTTATGATGGAATGTATAATGTGGATTCTACGCAAGTATACGTATCGTATCAAGTAATACTGAGGCTCTAGTGGAGTCTCAGTTATCGATCCCACGGGGAAGTTTTAAAAGATTTGTAACAACTAAATTTAAAGGATTTACTTACTAATATAGTATACGGAATTTAGAATACTTAACTAAAGCGATCTAAAGTAAACTAATGCTTTAAATAAAGTTGATTTAAAGATTTCGGAAAAAGTATCTTTCCCTTGTTTTTAGAAACTTAAGTGAATGATGAATTCAAATAGATTTTTTTATTGTATTGTGACAAAAAGGAGCATTCCTATTCTTTACCCTTTGGTCCAGGTGCAAAGAACATTGACTAGTCCTATGCTTGATTGCGAATCGCGGCTAAAGTCGAGAGGATACTTGGCCGCCACTTCGAGCTCCCACGTTCCCCTCACCCGAGGGCTAACATCTACACTTCGACTCTCAAACAATAGGACCAAATTGAATATTTTAGTCTGTCACACTAAAATGTCCAATTCTACGTCCGATAAATAATATTTCCCTATTTATTTGCATCCTCCTTCCAAAGCTTTTGACTTCCCTGAATATTGGATGTAATCTTTACTATAGTTGATAATTCAACATATTTTAACAATTCAATTGGCCAGATTGAAAGTAAATTAAAATTTAAGTAAAAGATTATCACAATTTATTTTAATATATTAGGCACTTCTATTTAATTTCATCAATTCACATAATTTCATAAACAAGGAGAAAGACTAAGAAAACTACTCAAAATGCATGAAAATTAAACAAAACATGGATTTCATTTAAAGTTAACAACAATAAACAAAGATACTTATCTCAATTTCCTCCCCAAGCAGACTCCTTGAAGTTCCTTTGACTTTTCCTCTAATACAGCACACTTCTTAACTCACTACTTACACTTACTCACACTAAACTTCAACTTAGACTCAAAAGCACACTAATAGAATACTCTAAGACTCCTAAAATAGACACAGTACATACTAAAATTCGTCCTCTATTTATAGAGGTAGACAAAGGTCCAAGGGGTACTTAAGCACCTCTTCAAAAAGCGTCCAGGTTCAATGTATCTGGCATTTTGAACAGTCTCGCCATCGGCGAGAAACGACCTCGCCGTCAGCAGGGCTTCTAGAAGGTCTTCAAACCGCGCGATCTCACTGTCGGCAGGCTCGGGCTTGCTGTCGGCGAGGTAGTTGCAAACCTTTAAGAAATTCTCTTTATAATCTCGTCGTCGGTGGGCTCGATTTCGCCGTCGGCGACTTAGTTCATTTTGCATGTATTTCTTCCTTTTTGATCCAAATTTGCTCTATTTTATGCTTTTTTCTTTCATCACTTATAAATCTTCGTTCCTGCAATAAAATAAAGAAAATACCTTTCTTTAAAGTGCAATTTCATAAAAAAATAGGTATGAATTTCTTAACATATTTTTCTGTGATCACACATACAAAAACACACTTGCTAAATGAGGTCAATTCTTTCCTTAACTCATCATATCTCATTACCATACTTCCAATTTATAACAGAATCACTACACTATATTAAGTGCCTTCCATGAATTTTGTAGGCTTAACCTTGTGGAAAAGATTATCTATGTTACATTGGCTTATGTACTTTCATCCTCGGGTATTACCTTACCTCATAATGTATGCACCTCTAATAGTATATTGATAGTGACAGTCATCCACATGTTGCTCATTGATGTGGATCCTAAAGTGTACTATTTCTATATATAATCAGAGTTAAACATTATGCTTAATTTACTAATAAAATTACCTTTATGTCTCAAAATATGTTTCTAGTATTAAATAATCACTTGGTCGTAAATGCAAGTATACGTATTGCTCAAGTAATTTAGGGTTCTAATGAAGTCCTAAGTATTGATCCCACATGAAGAAGGTAAAACTTTACTAAATAAAGAGACCTAAATAGATACTAAGAAAACTACAGAAACAATTTGTATGAAAGCAAACGATTGAAATGCAAGACTAACAAAACTATAATTACTATGCTAAAAATTCAAACCTAAATCTACTGTAAGCAAGTATAGTATTTTTAACTAAGGTTACAAATTTAAGAAAGTAACTTTCCTATTTATAATAAGGTTATAGCTAGTGAAAACTCAAATTTTATTATAGATTGCATGTGAAAAATAAGAGCAACAATATTCTTTAGTCCTCTGCACGAGCGATAAAAAACATTGGCTAATATAGATGTTTCGAATCTATATCCATGGTTAGGCTGGGAAGATACAAGCTGTCACTCTTGAGTTGCCACTTCCCCTCACATGAGGTCTTACAGTCTCACTTTAGTTTCTAAACATTCCAACCGAATTGTTGATTTTAGTTTGTCACAATAAAATCACAAATTCTGCACCCATCAAACAATATTTTCCTATTTATTTGCACTACCCCTATAGGCTACTTCTCCTTCACCTACAAGTGCAATGTGATTCTTTCTTGAATGCTGAAAGCATAATCTTAATGGCTCATATGTTTTCACATGGATTTTAATAAATCAATAGGCCAGATTGAAAAGTAAATTAAGTTCAAGATTTAAATCATCACAATTAAGAAATTAAGATCATATTAAAAAATATATTCATTCTTCACATCATTATATCTTATTGTAAAGGGAAAGATAAAACAATTAGTCAGAATTCATGAAGGATATATAGCCAAAAATGGATTTATTATACAACACTAAAGTGAAGTAAACAACTTACCTTACATTCCTCCTCAAGCAAATCTCTTGAAGTTCCTTTGAATCACTTCCTTCTCCTTACAAGAGTATGCACCCCACTCTAAGGATTGCAATGAAGAAGAAATCTCTCACTTTCCCTCTCCTCTACAATTCATAAAAAAAAATCTTTCTAAAGCTCTCAAAAAACCTAAGTATGTAATTTTTGCCTTTTACTTGCCTTCCTTCCTCTCCTTTTTTGGTCAAAAATAGTTACTAAATAATGCGTGACCTAAATTCCAAGAGTTCACTTAAGCACCCATTCATAATTTGTCCAAATTCAATGCATTTTGATAAGTAACCGTCTTGGCACCGTTTGGAACCAGTCTAGCGTCGTTCGGCGCTAGGCGTGCATTTCAAGAATTCAGGTGTCTTTCAACGCTGATTGGCGCCATTGTAATTTTCCACATTTTGATCAAAACTTCATCCTTATTGCTCCTTTTTTAGCCTAAATACCTAAATTGAGTTTACCTGCATCAAAAACATGAAAATACCCTTCTTTAAAGTGCAATACCACAAAAAATCACTAAATATAGATATTAAAAGTATATGAATAATTGAACATTTTCTGTTGGTGCACCAAAATCTCTCAAACTTAACTGTTAATTGTTCTCATGTAATTCTTTTTCTATATAAAAATATTACTTATAGTGATGAGGTGAACTTAAAGACCACTATAACTTTTTTTTATTTTATAAATATAATAGTAAAACTTTAGAAATAAATTTCAATAATTTAGGTCAAAACTAATGGTAGAAGAACATCTAGTAGTCAAGTCTAACAGTTTTGATTCTCAATCCTGTTCAAGAATAATCTTAATTTGTTGTATTAAGAGAATTTAAAATAATCATATGAAAAAGAATTTCATAAGAACTTCATTAGTAAAGATGTTAATACCTGAATATAAATTCAAAAATCTTTTTAAGTTCTTTCCTATATGTTGATTCAATTGAAGCCAATTTTAATTAGGTATCTCCTCAAGCTTCTCCTCACATATATTTTCTTTTCATGACTTTTTTCTTTTTCAGGATTGTTTTCAATCTTTTCTATTTTTTTTTTCTTTTTTTCTTTTCCATGTGAGGATTACTATGTCTGGATAGCTTTAATAATTTTGAACTTCACAATCATGTTCCTAAAGCTTAAACTTATTGTGTTTTTTTACTTTATAAATGTATATTAGCTTTGGTAAAGATTTTTCATGAATTTTCAATCTTTTCTTCTTATATGAAATCTTAAAATTCTTAATACTTCAAAAATATAGTTTTCTTTACTTTAAATAGTAAACCATAGTCTTGAACTCTTATACCAAATCTCTTAAATTTTAGAATCAACCTTTATTAATAAAAAACATTTGCTTAAGTCCACTATAATATTCATAAAATTGAAAATATTTGTAGCTATCTAAAGTTAATCTCTAACACCAAAGGTCATGTTAAAAGGATTTTAAAACTATAGTTTATTAAGGTCAAATAAAGTTTAGTTTCTTATCTCTTCTCCCCCCTTTTTTTAAATAAAAAAGATTCTTTCTTTCTCCCCCAAACTTAAAATTTTTAAAAGGTATAACATTTAGCACATGAATATAGATAGAAAGAAAACATTGAATGCAGGATACCCTAAGCCACCAGTCGTACTTCCCTTAGTGTAAATAAAATAGCCAGTATTTATTTTCTTATGTATCTGAATATAGTAATTTAAAATGGCTTTATCTTTGGTTACTTCACTCAAATGATTTATAGGAAGAAAACAAGCAAAAACAAAATAGTGTCAGGCTTTTAATTTAGTAGTAAATATAGATGTGGCAAAATTTACCATACTATTATCCTTGATCTTCCATACTCTTTTTCCTTTTGTCAAAAATTCCATAGCTTCATCCAACATCAAATCAGATACTTGAATGGATGCATATTCACACTAAGCTTCGTTCCTCTACTGATATAAAGAATTGATTCTGGCAAGAGTAAAATACATAAATATACCTCCCACATAGATTCGATCATCAGTAGGTACTCGTAGGTTTGGATAGAATTTACGAAGAATATTAATAACTGCTACATCATTAATTAGCAGAAAATATCCCACTATCTTGCCACAAACAACCCTTGAATCACTCCTCCGAGGTTGAAAAATGCTTGCTTTTGAATCAAATTTTTCTAAGTGAAATGCTAGTTGTAATGACACCGAACTTTTAGATTGACAAACCTATACTCATCAAAGTCGAATCTTCCCATAGTTCTTTTCATTCTAGAAGCCATAAAAATCTAAAAATTCCAAAATATATCCAATAAATTCAAAATATTGATAAAATAAACTACTAAAACAAGATATGGATAAAAAGGTTTCACTTCATGGTTTTTTCTTCTCTTCTTTCCAATATTTCTTATTCTTTGATATTTCATACAATTTAGGAGAAATCCATAGTGAAAATAAAAAATTTATTGGTTAGATAGAAGCTCTTACCGAGGGAAGATGAAATTCGAAGTTTTTAAGCCCCTAAATCTTCTCTAATCCAAGTATTTTGATGCCCTAGGTTAAGAGTTCAACCCTAACCCATGAAAAATATGAAGCTCGAAGCGTAATAATGGTGGAATAGTGGTATTTTCATTATTTTTTAACTGTTCTAGGCGGTTCATAATTCTGTTGTTGTTCGGTGCCAGTGCACAAAAGTTCAGAGCTGGGTTTTTAGTGAAAATGTTCACGCACTAAACCATGTCAAGCTTTATTTAGCCCAGATTTGCTTTTTTTTAAATTTTAATTAATTTCCATAAATCAGTTTTTCGAAACAAAAACTCTCACACACACACACACACACACACACACACACGATATATATATATATATATATATATATATATATATATATATATATATATATATATATATATATATATATATATATATATATATATTCAGGTACATACAAAGAAACATTTTTTATCGCGACATATAAATCAGGGTTGCTAATCAAACCAACAACTAGGCGCTGAAAACAAGAAATCAAATTCAAATATCAAACCTAAGCAATCTAATGCAAATAAGTATAAAACATAAAACATAAACACACTTCTAAGCACGTCTCGATCAATTTTCAGCACTTCTAGACAATTACACAACTTCAATTTTATCACTATCATCCTCTTTGAGATCTTCAATAGATTTTTAGTGAACTTATAAATTGTAGAAAGGGTAACAAGGGAATTCATCCGACAATTCATCCTCGATCCAACAGTTCTTCTTATACATACGTACCGTCCTGTCTTCAACAAGTCCAGTATGATCAAAGTGTTGTTTCATTCTCCAATCTAAATGGTCAAATTGATTAGAGATTCAATCAATCCCATCGATGATACGATTCATTTTCTTCTCCAAGTTCTTACATCTTTTCAATACCATATCGAGATTTTCTGGTGGTGGTGCCAACAAAGTAGGTGTAGAATTTTGAGATGATTGATCTATAGGAACATTCTCCTCTTATTCATTCACCAATCCATTAAAATTAAAAGTTTGGTCCAAAGGTTTCCAAGGAAGAAGAGCATTTTCCCAATTATAATAAGGAACTTGTGATTGGCTACACAACATAAAGATAGTAGAAGGATGTCCAAGCCCATTAGAAGAGCCATTTAAAGCCAATCCTAGAATAGACTTCACAATCAGAGTTCCCACATCGATTGGTCTTCCAGTCTGAATGTAGTAATTCAGAATTGCATTCTCCCTTGTAACTTTACTAAGTTCCATAGTAGTGAGTAATTCGGTTGAAATAAAAAGATGCCAAGGCTTTCATGCAGAATTTAACAATGAAGATGAAACACTTACTTCACATTCGTCTTTTGCTTCCCAGCATCCATATTCATCCGTTAAAATCGTGAATATCTTTTACATGATGTCATCTAAGCAAAGTTGGTGTAGTGGCAAATAGGAACATTCTTGATAAAAAATAAATCATTAATACAAGAAGGATTTAGAGGTACCCCCTTTGCTTGAGCATATACCTTTCCTTGATTGATTTCATAAAGATTTGCATAGAATTACTTTACCACGAGAACTACTACTGCCGCAGTGGTGTAGCAAAGTACTTCCCAACTTTCTGTTCATGATAATATATTCCACAAATGTTTCAAAAATTTTAAATCATCGATTAAAAAACCCTCGCTCCTTAATCAATATCTTCTTCACCAAGACCTTATCATATAGGTTTTGACATAATGACTAATAAATTTTCTCTTTTTGAAATCCTCATGTTTAGAACATATCTTAGAATTGGAAGCCATTTGGATAGGATTGGTTGATTTCTACTTTATGCAAAAGGTATTTATAGACTCATACTATGATTTAGATTGAATTATTTTTGGCCTAATCCGTCCAAAACTATAAACTAGTTCTGAAAAATGTAAAAAAAACACATTTGCAAGCTTCCCCACGTGATTTATAATTGCAGCATTGTCTGGCGTCGTTCAACACCGTTCAATGCTGGCCGTGCGCTGACCCTGCTATCCAGCACCATTTGGCGCTGATTTTGGCGTCGTTCGGCACCGGTGCAAAATTTTCACAGCTTCGCTAAATGATCAAATAATTCACATTATTTTTAGAATTTTCCCATAATTAAAATGATTTATGTATTTTATAACTTGTGTATGGATTTAAAGCTTACGGAATTAATCAAAAGTGCTTTTATAAAAATATAATGTCACACAAATTTAAATCAAACACATAGATAACTATGGGAGGCAGACCTTGGTTTAACGTCTTGAGCTCGACATTATAAGTAATCATTCTAGTTGATCTAATATTAAAACTCTTTTTAAATATTGGTAAGTGCCATTTAAAATAAGGTTTTAATCTTCTTCCATTGAATTTAAATATTTTATTAGTTTTCGGATATTCAATTTCTACTTATCCATATGAGTGAACCAAAATAAAAGTAATTGTCCCATCCATCTGGACTTTAATTTTCCTAGGAATACTTTAATAGAGAATTATACAATAAAACTTTATGTCCTAGTTTAAATTCTTTTTTAACTATCTTCTGATCATGCCAATTTTTCATTTTTTGTTTATAAATCTCAACATTATCATAAGATTCATTTCTTATCTCATCAAGTTCATTCAATTGTAGTTTCTCACCAGTATCTTTTAAATTAAAATTAAATTCCTAAATAGCCCAATAAGCTTTATGTTCCAACTCTATTGGTAAGCGACATGTCTTTTAAAAATAAGTTTATATGAGGAAATTCTTATAGGTCTTTTATAAGCAGTCACATAAGCCAATAATGCAATATCTAATTTAGCAAATCAATCCAATTTGTTAGGATTAATAGTATCTTCCAAAATTCTCTAAATTTCACGAATAGATAATTCAGGAAGACCATCAGTTTGGAGATGATAAGCAGTAGAGATCTTATGTTGAATATCATATTTTTTCCATTAAATTTTCAATTATTTTATTTCTAAAATGAGACCCCCCCATTAGTTATAATTACTCTTAGCATTACATATCTAGAAAAAGAATTTTTCATTAGAAATTTTGAAACAGTTCGAGCATAACATCGAGGTAAAGCCATTGCTTTAATCCATTTTGAAATATAGTTTACTACAATCAATATATATAAATTCCCAAATGATGACACAAATGATCTCATAAAACCTAATCTCCAAACATCCAAAATTTTAACTTCCAATATAAAATTTAAAGGTATTTCATTTCTTTTTAAAATACTACCTACTCGCTGACATCTATCACATGTTCTTACATACATATTAACATCCTTAAATAGAGTAGGCCAATATAATCCCAATTATAAAATTTTGTGAGAAGTTTTGTCTTTTCCAAAATATTCTCTAAAATCATAATCATGACATTTCGAATAATTTCTTGGGTTTCATCATAAGGTACACATATCTGAATAACTTGATCTTTACATTGCTTATATAAATAAGGATCACCTCAAAAGTAAAACTTTGCATCATGAATAAGTTTACTTTGTTGTTGTGGTGTTAATCCAAACTGTACAAGATCACTAAGAATATAGTTAATAATATCTGCATACCAAGGTATTTGCCTTTCACTAAAAAAAATAATTTTTCATCGGGAAATTCTTCATTAATTTCACTTTCAAGGTTAATTAATTATTTTTGTTCCATTCTGGATAAATTTTTAGCTATTTCATTATCAGTTCCTTTTATATCTACTACTACAAAGTTGAATTTTTGCATTAAAAGGATCTATCTAATTAATCTTTGTTTAACATCTTTATTTTGTATTAAATATTTTATAGAAGAATGATCGATATGCACAATACATTTAATTCCAATGAGATATGATCCGAATTTATCAAAAGCATAAACAAATTTTATTAACTCTTTTTCAGCAGTAGTATAATTAATTTGAGCATCATTTAGCATTCTACTAGCATAATATATAACTTTAAAAAAAATTTTTGCATCTCAGTCTTAAAATTGCTCCAATAGCGTAATCACTAGCATCACATATTAATTAAATTGGTTTCTCCCAATCAGGTGAAGCAATTCTAGGTGCAGTGATTAATTTTTCCATTATTAATTCAAAAGCATTCAGACATTCTTGATTAAAATCAAATTTTACATCTTTTTCTAAAAGTTGGCATAGAGGCTTAGTAATTTTTGAGAAATCTTTAATATATCTCCTGTAGAAACCAACATGTCCTAAAAAACTTCTAACCCCTTTCACAGTAGTTGGTGGAGGTAATTTAGTAATAACATGAATTTTTGTTGGATCTACTTCCATACCACTTTCAGATATTTTATGCCCAAGTACTATTCCTCCTGCAACCGTAAATTGACAGTTCTCCAAATTTAATAATAAATTTGTCTCTTCACATCGTTCTTAAAATTTTTCTAAAAAATTTAAACACATATCATACAATGTTCCAAACACTAAAAAGTCATCCATAAAAGCATCTATCCCTTTTGCAATTAAATTACTAAAAATTGACATTATACATCTTTAAAATGTTGCAGGAGCATTACTTAAACCGAAAGACATTCGTCTAAAAACAAATGTGACATAAGGACTAGTAAAATTTATCTTCTCTTGATCCTCAAGATTAATAGGAATCTTGTGATAACCAGTATATCCATCCAAAAAATAGAAACCCAATAAGTCTATCCAACATTTGATCCAGAAAAGGTTGAGGAAAATGATCTTTCCTAGTGGCTCAATTTAACATTTTATAGTAAATACAAATTTGCCAACCAATGACTTGTTGTGATGATATTGGTTCATTCTTCTCATCTACAACAACATTCACACCTCCTTTTTTAGGAACACAGTGAATTGGACTAACCCAAGAAATGCTTGAAATAAGATAAATAATTCCAGCATCTAACCATTTTATGATTTCTTTCTTTACTGCTTCTTTCATAATTTGATTTAATCTTATTTAAGGATAATCTCTTGCTTTATGATATTATTATAATAGAATTCTATGCATACAAATCAAAGGACCGATTCCATTGATATCAACTCTTGTCCATCCAAAAGCTTTCTTATATCTCTTTAATTTTTCCAAAGGTATATGTTCTTGCAATTCAATTAATGTTGAAGATATAATAACAGGTAATGTAGACCAATCTCCTAAAAATGCATACTTTAAATGTTGAGGTAATATCTCATTTCAAGTTCAGGTGATTTTTCTATTAAAGGAGTAAGATTCTTACTATTCTCCATGGTGTCTAACATTTAAAATTTTTCTTGAACATAGTCTACATCTTCATTACTCACTTTAGTAAATTTATATTGCATCTTATCCTTAACTTCATGCTCCAAATATTCTTCTTCAATTCTTATTTTCAAAATTTCTCAGTAAAATAATCATTACTTAAATAATGACTGATATCCATTCTGAAGCATGCAATATCTTTTCCATTCACTGGGTATTTCATTGATTTTGCTATATTAATTGTAACTTTTTGACCATTGACTCAAATGGTTAATTCAAATTTTTGCACATCTATTAAAGCTTTTCTAGTGGCAGGAAAAGGTCTCCCTAAAATAATTGGAATTTCTTTATCTTCCTCCATATCTAACACAATAAAATCTACAGGAAAGATAAATTTATCCACTTTAACCAATACATCTTCTATAACTCCTTTAGGGTAGGTGATAGAATGATAAGTTAATTAAAGAGTTACAGTCATAGGGAAAATCTCTCCTAAACCTAATCTTCTAAAAATGGATAAAGACATTAGAATAATACTAGCACCGAAATCACATAAGGCTTTTCCATAAAATTGTTGTCCAATAATAGAAGGGATAGTAAAATACCAGGACCTTCAAGTTTTTCAGAAAGCTTTTTTTAAATTATTACACTACAATCCTCGCTTAGTGCAATAGTTTTATTATCTATAAACTTCCTCTTCTTATTAAGTATATCCTTCATAAAATTCACATAACTTGGCATTTGTTACAAGGCTTTAACAAATGGAATATTTATGGTTAATTTCTTAAGGTCTTCCAAGAATTTTAAAAATTGTTTATCTAAATTTTGTTGTCTTAATCTTTGAGGAAATGAAGGTGGCAGTTTTTCTACGATAATTTTTATTGGTTAAATAAGATAATCTAGCTCACGATAAATATCTTCCTTAGACTTTTCAATTTCATCCCTTTCTTTCTCAACTTTTGTTTCTTTTTGGATTTTTGTTTCCAATTGTTTTTAACTTCTTAGTTAAACAGCTTTAATTTGTTCTTTATTCTGGTCATTTGGATTAATCTCAACATTCTTAGGAAGAGTTCTTGAAAATGTATTGCTATGTGTAGTAGCAATATGCACCAATTGATTTTCAATGTTTATAATAGTAGCTCCTTGACTTTGCACTGGTGCTCTTTGATTTTGCAATTGATTACCTTCTGTAATACTAGTTCTCCCATAGACAATTTCTTCTCATTAACTTGTGAGTTGCTATTAAAACTTGGAGGATTATTAGGTTTATAGTTAGTATTTCCTTGATTAATTGAGTTTTCTTATGGATTTATTAAATTGTTCCCCCACTACGTATTTACACTATTCAAATTATTATTATTCCAATTTAGAATATGATGATTCTTCCAACTTGGATTATAATAATTTGAGTAAGAATTACTAGTTCAATTATTTATTCCATTCAAAGTCTTATATGATGGTTGAAAATCTACTTAAAGAATTTTCCTCATTCATAGCAGGTGTTTGAGAATTGTTCATTCCAAATTGATCTATTTCCTTTGACATTACAACAATTTAAGCAGCCATAATAGACATAAAATCAGAATGATGAACACTTGCTACTCATTTAGGATTTAACCTTTTAGAAAGCCATTGAAAATTTTTTGTAGCCATCTCTTCAATTAGGGAATATGCTTCATCGAATGACTTTAACATTAATAAACCACCAGCAGCGTCATCAATAATAGATCTAAGAGATCACACTAATCCATTATAGAATGTTTTAATTATCAACCAATCAGGTGAAGCATGGTGTGGACACTTCGTTAGAAGATCTTTAAATCATTCCCAGGCTTCATAAATTGATTCCCTTTCAAACTGACAAAAAGATGTAATATTGTTTCTAAGTTTAGCAGTTTTAGATAGTGGAAAATATTTTACTAGGAATTTTTTAGATAAATCTCTCCAAGTTCTGATAGTTTCAGGTGCTAATGAGTTTAACTACGCCTTAGGTTTATCCTTTAATGAGAAAGGAAGAAGGCTAAGTCTGACAACGTCATTTGACACTCCGTCATATTTAAATGTAGCACATAATTCAAGAAAACTAGCAATATATAAATTAGGATCTTTAGATGGTGTACCCCCAAACTGGTTATTTTGTATAACTTGGATGATAGCCCGTTTAAGTTCAAAAGAATTTGTAGCTACAACAGGAGTTTGAATACTCAAGTAAATTTCATCTACTGTAGGGTTAGCATAATCTCGTAAAGGTCTCTGTTGATGTTCATTTGGATTATTTAACTTATTTTCCATTTTGCTCAAATTGGTGAATTTTTGTTTCGTTTTAAAATTTTTTTTGACTGTTCTTTCTAAATTATAATCGAAAGGTATTAATCATTGAGATCCTAAACTTCACAAACAAAATCATGAGTAATAATTTTAAAAATAAGTGCACACACAAAATAAGTTTAATAGTTCAAAAACAATCTCTTTAGCTTTTAATTAAAATTTTTTCGTTACTCCCCGACAACGGCGCCAAGAACTTGATGTGGATCCTAGTGTGTACTATTTCTCTATATAATTAGAGTTAAAACTTATGCTTAATTTACTAATAGAATTACTTTTATATCCCAAAATATGTCTCCAATATTAAATAATCACTAGGTCATAAATGCAAGTATATATATCCCTCAAGTAATATAGGGATTTAATGGAGTCCTAAGTATCAATCTCACAGAGAGAAGGTAAAACTTTACTAATTAAAGAGACTTAAACAGATAGTAAGAAAATTACAAAAACTACTTGTACGAAAGAAACGACAAGTTTTGAAATGCAAGACTAACAGAACTATAATTACTATGCTAAAACTTCAAGGTTAAATCTAATGTAAGTTAGTATAGTATTTTTAATTAAAGTTCAATTTTAAGAAAGTATCTTTCGCATTTACAATAGGGTTATAGCTAGTGAAGAATAAAATTTTCTTATAAATTGCATTTTACAAATAGGAGCAATTATATTCTTTAATCCTTTGCATAAGCAATAAAGTTCATTGGCTAATTCAGATGTTTCGAATCTAAATGTGTGGTTAGGATGGGAAGATACAAGCTGTCACTCTTGAGTTGCACTTTCCCTCACCTGAGGGCTAACAGTCTTGCTTTAGTTTCTAAACATTTTAACTGAATTGTTGATTTTAGTCTATTACCCTAAAATCAACAATTCTGCAGCCATCAAATAATATTTCCCTATTTATTTGCACTGCCCCTATATGCTACTTCTAATTCAACTACAAGTGCAATGTGACTCTTTCTTGAACGTTGAAAGCATAGCCTTACGGGCTCATATGTTTTCTCATGGATTTTAACAAATCAATTGGCCAGATTGAAATGTAAATTAAGTTCAAGTTTTAAATCATCACAATAAAATAACTTAAGATCATATTCAAACATTTATTCATTCTTCACATCACTATATCTTATTATAGAGGGAAAGACAAAGTAACTACTAAGAATTCATGAAGGTTATATAACAAAACATGGATTTTTATATATTAAAGCAATTTTATACAACATAAAAGTGAAGTAAACAACTTATCTCACATTCCTCCTCAAGCAAATCCCTTGAAGTTCCATTGAATCACTTTCTTCTCCTTACAAGATTATGCGCCCCTCTCTAAGAATTGCAATGAAGAAGAAACCTCTCACTTTCCCTCTCCTATTACATTTCTTAAAGAAGAATCTCTCTAAAACTCTCAAAAACTTAAGTATGTAATTTTTGCCTTTTTACTTGCCTTCCTTCCTCTCCTTTTTTGGTAAAAAAATATTTACTAAATAATGTGGCCAAAATTCCAAGAGTTCCCTTAAGCACCCCTCCAAAATTTCGTCCAAATTCAATGCATTTTGATAAGTAACCGTTTCGGCGCCGTTTGGCATCGCTCTGGTACCGTTCGGCGCCAAGCGCACTGTTTCAATAATGGGCGCTGTTCGACGACGAATCTAGCGTTGTTTGGCGCCAATGCAATTTTTTGCACTTTTTGCTTTATATTTCATCCCTTTTGCTCCTTTTTATGCTAAATACTTTAATTGAGTATACCTGCAAAAAAAACATGTAAGTACCCTTCTTTGATGTGCAATATCAAAAAATCACCAAATATATGTTTTAAAAGTATATAACAAATTGAATTTTTTTGGGTGTATCACTCATCAAGCAGGTTCACGACCCTACCGAATGAAAACAAAGTCAAATATAGGAAGCAACATAATTGAGATGGAATTGTCACAGTTCAAACTTAAGATGCTATCTGTAAAACTCAAGTCTGAATGAGACCCGAGTCGTAGTGTACTCGTCAATCCAACTAATACAAGAGAGCATATACAAGTTTAGCCATAATGAGAAGCTAAGGAATCATCTTCCAAATAATACGCAACAATTAAATCAATCTTCTAGTAATCCAAACATCCACCAACATCAATGAAACGAATCACTCCACACTAAAATAAACAAAAATAACTAACATAATACACTAACACAGATAAACATAGGTTGCCTCCTATGAAGCACTTGGTTTAACATCATCAGCCTGATAAATCTCAATGTTTTTCATATTTTGCTTGCTCACCACTATTCTTCTTAGGGTTTTCTAATCGTCCTAAAAGTTCTCCCTAGTCTGAGTCATATGGTTAAAGGTCTGCAGCTCCTAAACTACGTATTTAAATTTAAAGATTTAACTAATAAGACAGATATCTAGTACTTCAAGAACTCAAAAATATTTGTAGTGCTTTAGATTTTCTTTTAAATTATCACACGATAACTAAACACAATAGATATTAATACAATAATATCCAAATATAGGTCTTACAGATTCAACTAAAATTCTCCTAAAGTTCTTACAGTAGCTTTCCCGACAGCGACGCCAAAAAATTGACCCGATATGTAATTACGCAGTTATTTAGTTTACTAGGAAAAAACTTGACCCTATTTCTTTAGGTGGCTAGTGTGCAAAATGGATATAGTATAGAGTTTTAAAGTTGATTTATAGTCTACAAATTAAGGATGCTACACAAGCATATGTATCTTTCAAGTAATATGGGGCTCTAATGGAGTCCCGATTATCGATCCCACGGAGAAGGAGAAGCAAGGTAATAAATCCCTTAAGCTAATTTGTAGTCTACTACTATCAGGTCTTAGGTTGGAACATCTATTCAGAGTGTTTTTCTATCGACTACTCCTAAATACAAACCTATATCCAAATTTAAATATAAATAGATGAATTGGTCATGTAAATTTTGAGATGTAAAAAATACCTTTCTCTTATGTGGACTTAGATAATCTATAAGAATGCTAGAATCTAATGTAGTCCGTGGTAATAGGATCAAAAATCTATGTTACCCTCTTCTGAGTGTATAACATAGCTTAGTTAACCTAGGGTCAATTCTTCAAAATAACTTGATTGTCATGATAAAACTTTAAGCCTATTACAGTAGTCTCCTTCTCCTAATAGCCCTCTAATTGGCTCAATCTTAGATTTAAGGTACGAAGCCCTATATCAAATTGGTAGGAATCTAGTATGTCACTCTAGAAACTCCAGTTTACATCTAATCAATGAATATCTTCTTAACATTATATTGAAACTTTGGACTAGTTTTACTTTATTGATAAGTTCAATGTGGTTCCTTCTTTTTGTTAAATCTACAACCTTCTCAGATCTTATGGGTTTACAACAAATTTTAACATATCAAATGGTCTGATTGACTATTGAATGAAGCATGAAGTGAGAACCACCACTATGATATGAGAAACCTATTCTAACATGCTTCCTAACATCCTAAACATTCATAAATTTCATCACAAAAGAAAAGTACAAGAATTCTACATTAAAAAGCAGCTGTCACACACAACAGAAAGCTTCATTAAATCAAAGAAAATTCACTAGATATGTGTTTACAACAAGTACGAGATAATGTATAACACAATAATTAGTTTTTTACATCTGAAAGAAAGATAAAAAATCCCCCCAACAAAGCCTCGCACTGATCCATGCAATCCTAATACAATACCATACATATATCTCTTAAAATCCCCTCACCGATCTCTCCAGAAAAGGTAAAAATTTACATTTCCTACTCCCATCTATGACCTCTCAGCCTTCTTAAAGAATTCCAGGACTTAGAAATGCCAAAAAGTGCCTTTCAAACCATCAAGATTTGTCAAATAACTCCTTAGGGCGTGCACAAATTGCCCAGAGACAGTTTGGGTGCCTATGCGCCATCTTTTCCATTTTCTAGGTAGAAAGTAGTGCCTAAGTGCTAGTTTGTGGCACCTAGGTGGCACCCTGCAGCCAACACCACCATTTGCTTCTATTTTCCTCCATTTCACCCTGTTTCATCTCTAATCCGCTCCAACTGTTATACCTACAGGATAAACATGAAAATGCCCTTCTTTAAAGTGAAATTTCATTTAATAATATGTGCTAAATGTAAAAGAATTTAAGCAGTTTGGGAGGTTGATTGGAGGTTAAATTAACTGAAAATTTGACATGCATATGGTCAAATTGAGCTTTTGGATGAGAGAAATCCATTGAGCCACATATCACTCAATTATGAGTTATCAGATCATACAATATTATCTTATGATCAAGGGTGATGAAAGTGAGCCTTTAGGTTGGGTGTTGTTGACCTCACTTTTGGTTGAGGTCTAGTCTATCTTTAGAATAGCCTAGGGTCTAGCCATAGGACTCGCCTGGTGACTTTCTTAGAAGACTAGCCATGGAACCCTATCCCTTAGAAATTCAAAATTTTCTCACTTCACTAGGTGTTTTCATATGCTTAGGGCCTAAACTCCAGTTTTTAGGTGGAAGAGACCAAACATAAGGAAGCCCAGGGGAAGTCTCCTATAGGTGGTCAGACCTTAGGATCTACCCTGGGAGGTCTGAAGCTTACCCACACTTACACCTCACAAACCCTAAACAAAGCTCATAACCTTTGTTCCCTTAACTCTTTGGAAACTCATAAAGTGTTTTTACCAAACCCATTAGCCTCAGGCTAGGGTTTGGCTAGTACCAACACATAGATGACCAAATGAGGGTGACCCTTGATCCATTGCTCAACCTAAATAATGTCGTATTACTCACTCTTAACAAATTCTAATTTTCCCAAAGATTTCAAATTTCTAACCCCTTTGCCCCAAAATACCCAAAATACCCCCAAAACCCTAAAATTCCCCAAAATTTACAAAATTGCTAAATTACCCATTTTTCTTTAAAAATCATTCCAAAATACTTCCTATCACTCAAATTAATCGAAAATACCCAAAATTGCCAAATTTCCCAAAAAAATCCCCAAAATGACCAAAATGCCCCTCTTAGCCCAAAATTCTGAAAATTCCCATAAATTCTCAAAACCTCCCAAATATTCCCAATTTTATTTCTCTCAACTACCACATGACCCAATTTGGCCAATTTAGCCCAATTTAACCAAAAGCCCCAATTTAACCCATTTAACCCAAAAGTGCCCAAATTGAACCCAATGTCTACCCAATTGATCCCAATCTTGCCCAATTTCAATTCTAAACTTTAATTCAACATCTCCAATGCCAATCTAAACCAAATCCAAGATTAAATTGATCCACATTTGAGTTCAATTTCACTTAAAATCCCCAACTTTGCCTAAGTGACCCCAAATTGATCTAACCCTAATCAATTTCTCCCCAATTTGAATTCTAAACTCTTCATGAAACTCCCCTAAATTGAATCAAACCATCAATTGCCCCCAATTTGAGCCCAATTCTCACCCAAATCCACTTAAAGTTCAAAACCCCAAATTTTGACCCAAACATGCCATATGCCCAAAATCTCCCAAATTTATTGCCCTACTCCCAAAATTTCCACCCAATTGATGTTGGTAACTTTTTATGACATCCCCCTAGACCATTTGGAACCTTTAATTAGCCTTGGAACTAACTCTAGCCTAACCTAAACCCAAGTTAAACCAACTTGCCCTAAATTGACCAAAATCCCAAATCAAGCCAAATTGATCCCCCATGCCAATCCAAAGCCACTCCAATCCTTCTCTAAAACATTTATGGCAATCATATACATAATATTGCTCAATCACTTGGGCTCAATTCAATCACAAACCCAAGCTAGCCTAATTTGAACCCAAGGTGATCCAAATGAACCCATGACCCAATTCAATCAAATTGAACCAAATGTGACCACAGCCACAAAGTTGACCCTAGTGATTGGGTTAGACCCACCTAGCCCACCTTAGTGGAGCCATGGACCAAAGGTCCCCCAAATTTGGGGATCTCCTCCTTTAAATGGTTAAACCTTGGGGGATTTACCATAATGCATTAACCACTTAAGCTAACCCCATGATGGCCTGCCCATTGGCTCACCTGACCCACTGGCCACCTCCCCTAGCCTGGCCAGCCAGCCTAGTCACTGGAGGAGCCCAAACCAAGAGCCACCTCATACTTGGCCAAACCCAAACTCCACCCTATGGTCACCTCAGCCCAAAATTACCATGGAAGCTCTTCGGCACTCCACCTAGGCAGTGCATTGCACCTGAATTGGAGCCCTGACCGCCACCCAAGCCATGGCTATTTAAGCCACAACCCTTTACAGCTAAAAGGTTGGCTAAACCAGAATTTAACAAAACTCTGCCTAAATCACTGCAAATCCTTCCCACAGCATAGAAAAGCCAATTCCCACAATTTTCCAGCCCCCAAATCCTCTGTCTGAGCTCAATTTCTGAGCTTAAAATTGAGCCCAAAACAGGACATCTCCCTAAACTCCATCAAATTCAAATTAAACTCACCCACACCAACCCCACAGCAAGAGAAGAAATTCCCCACTGAAAGCCCCATCACCAGGCCACTCCAACAGAGACTTCCATCAAAGCTCCAAATCGGGTCTGGTCACTTTAATACCTAGGAAATTCACTAGAGCAAGAGGCTTCATCCCTGAGCTTCTGAGACTCCAACGAAGGTGTAGAGCATCTCTGATCGAAGTTTCACTTCTCAGAGCCAAGGTATTGAACTCTCCTTTTTCTCGAGCTTCTCTGAATTCTCCCTGAAATTAGGGTTAATTTAAACCATGCTTACCCGTATGAATATGTTTGCCATGCTTAGACAAGTCCATAGGATCAAAGCCAAAGTGATTTGGTTGAGTCTATCTCGAGAAATTAGGGTTTTAGTTTGGACAGTCACGGGATCACACCAGACAGGGACGAAGACGAGCAACTGTTGGATCGCACGTGTTTTAGTTGGACGGTTCGGATCGCGCCGGACGAGGAGATGGAACAAAACAGCAGGCCACGTGGCATCCCAGTTAGCTGGTGTCGTCAAGTAGAAGCGCGCCACGTGGGACTTCGATCCATCGTAGGATGACGCGGCGCTGAGCTGGTTAAGTGGGAAATTATGGATTTTCTGATTTATTTAAATCACTTGAACTTTAAAAATCCATAACTTGGTCTAGAAAAATCATAAAAATAAAATAAAAATACCCTCTTACTTAGTGAACAGAGAAGAATAAGTGGAAAGGCTTGAAGTTTATTTGATGTATGTATTATTTTTAATTAATTAAATACCCTCTGTATTATTTTAATTCTCCATGCATTAGGACATCTCACCATGGCTTGCCATTTCAGCATGTTGTAGCCTCTGTCATGGGGGATCTTCACTGATTTTTCCAAGGACAGAGAAAACCTCTATGAAGAGATCTATATTTCTAAGTTTTTTCATCTGTTTTGATAAATTAATTCCAATAATTAACATATTAATTAGAAAAATCTAGAAAAATTATGGTAGGTTCCCTATGACCAGAAGACCCTAAGAAAAATACAAATTTGATTTAAGTCACTAAAAATAACTCTAATGGTAATTAAGGCTTAAATATCAAAAAAAAATTGGATTATATATAAATGTAAATGGCTTAAAAATAATTCTCCACTAAATTTTAAAGATCAGAGAACTCCCCATAAAAATTTTATGGCATTTGGAGTTCATTTAGTCACGTAAATAAATTTTCTAAGTGAAATGATAATTTTGAACATTAAACTAATTTTAATAATTAAAATACAACTAAAAAATTCACAAAATTGATTTTGGGAATTCTCTATTATCAGAGGAATTTTCTAAAAATAAAATTGGAATTTCAATGAAACTTTCATTTTTAACTATATTTTAAATATTTAAATAATTAAATAATAATAAAAAATACAAAATATTAAAAATCACTAAATTGTCACATTTGGTCTCCTAATCACTTAGAAACCATCCACATAATTTTCTTAAGCTTCAAAATCATAATACCAATTTTTAAAGGATTAAAATAATTTTTAACATGCTAAAAATGAATTTCCTTAATTTTTCACTAAAATAATTCTAATAATTAAAACAAAAATCAGAAAAATATTAAATTTGTTTCTCTAGTTTTTCTGACCTCAGAGGGACTTAAGAAAAATATAAAATTAAATTTTCAACTTTTCAATTATTTTATAATTAATTAAAACTCCATAATTTAAAATAATTTCAATAATTAAATTAAAACTCAAAAAAATCATGAAATTTGGTCCAAGTGGTCCTCTGGTCTAAGTCTACCTCCAATAAAAATTTCAAAGTCAAATGTTTTGTTTTGGACAGATCATTGAATTTTCATTGAAAACCTTATTTTTGCATTAAATTAAATAAATTAATTAAATCAAAATTTAAAAAAAAATCACATTTTCTCCTTTAATGTTTTAATTAATCCATAAGTGGAATCACATAAGAACTTTAAAATTGTTTAAGCTAAATTTAATGAATTAAGGAGTGATAAAGGCCTTTAGGGGTAAAATTGTAATTTTGGAAAATTTTAGCCTTAATCAATATTTAGGCTTAATAAAAATAGGAAAAGGGCAATAAATGACCTTAATTATTACGTTTGGATGATTGAAACATCAAAGGATAAATGGTAGTAACCCACTGCAATTTTGTCACACCAAAATTGAATATTTAAATTTCCTTTATCATTTTAATTTGGAAGAAAATTAAATTAAAAGAGAGCTTTAAGGTTAGGGGTTGATTTTGGAAGTTAATATTCCACTAATTTAATACCCCTTCATTTGATATTTAAATGATAATTCAATACTTTGATAATAATCATAATCATGAAGGTCATTTAATTTTTTTAACATATAAAAAAAATACCTACTAAATTCTTAAGGGCTTAGTAGTGAGTTAGGCTTAATTAAAGGAATTAACTAATGAGAATTAGAAAAGAAAACATAGTTAATTTTAAACTACTTTTGAAACATTACAAGCCCATCAAAATTTGATAAATTCTTCCATAAGTTAATTTTTCCTGTAAAGGCCTGCCAACATAATTCCTAAGTAAATAACCAAATGATAACCACCCCGCCTTTCGGGATGACTAAAACATTGGCTCACTGAACATAAGGGTATGAAACAGATAATCATTTAAGAACTATGATAAGTCCAAAGGACCTCAAGGAAGCTCAAAAAGTATTGTGAAATATCTGGACCTCCTCTAGATATTTTCATAAGTCTTCTGGACACCTTGTAGGACTATTGCACCTATTATATCTATTAAATAAAAAAATATCTCTCAAATAAATGAATAGGACACACCAGGTTATGACCTAGGACTTTGTAAGCTTATGACGAACATATCCATAGGTTTTACTTCTCTACAAATTATAAATGTTTATTGCAAGAATACTAAAATTTCAGGTGGAGATAACGGGAAGACTTACCGCGTATGCTCTTATTTTATTGCTATCTACCTACCTGCACTCCACTGCACTTTCTTTCCCTGTAAATTTGGTATGCTAAACAACAATGTCACTCTGCATGAAAATTGAAACCTTTTTTAGGATAGCCATAGAACCAAAAACAAGAATAAAAAAAATAAAAATAAGGACAAGATAAAATTCACTGCCACAATATTTAAAAATATAAAACAACTCAAAATTTAATCACAAACAAAATAAAAATCACAATTATAATTAAATTAAAACGTCTCGTTGGATGATCGGGAATCCCTTGGAGGAGGTAACCTATGTGTTGCTAACGGGGTTTCCCACGGTCTAAATGAAAGTTTGGAACTCATTAAGTTGAGTTTAGTAAATTTATTTGGACTAAATGAATCTGATGAAAATAGCAGTGTCGGAATGATGGAACCGTGGGATCTTATCTGGTGTCGCTATAATCAACTTTAATGTTTCCCTAATAAAATATTAAGTCACCTCAATTTAAATATTTCCAAACATGATACTTCTCTTTTCTCTTCAATTGACACTTCTTTAAACTAAACCCGCCACGATGCGGTGCTTGGAACATGCATAGTGGGCAGCATGACCATCTTCAACAACAAACTCCTTAGAAATTAAAACAACAAGCCATAAGACATCGAGGTAGAATGCTTAGTGCAGTATAAATCCTCACATTTTCTTTAGGCCCTTACATAACCATGTTGTGCAACATAAGTCCAAAATTATTCTAGGTTTCCGAGGTTGTCATCAGGTATGACATAAATCGTCCTATCTCCCGGGCCATTCACATGATCAGTATTAAGTGAATGTAAGTCCTAAATAATAAAATTGACAGGATGAAACACCAAATAAATATCCTAAATCAAAGCCAAAACATAGGATAGTTTGGGAAGACATCAAGATTTTCCTTGAATCTATGTTCTTCCCCTAACCTTCTCTCCTTTGGATTCTGATAAAATGAAATGTTCCAAAATTTGAGCTATTCATCTATTGAGTTTTCGACTATCACATTTTCTTTGAAAACCTTACTCTTGGAAGTCATGAACATAAATATTTCCTGATTTATATCAAGAGTCTTCTTAGGTGACTTCGGTTATCTAAGATGTAAATAGCTATATGGGCTTGCACTTATAGGAAAATTAAAGACCCCATATTAATATAAACCTTATCTAATTCCTTCATATTAGACAGGAGAAATTGTCGGTCAACAATGGTTCGCAGACCAAACAGATGTCATGAATTCTTTAGTTTATTTGATTAAGCCTCACCCCTAGCCATGTATTTATTCTCCGGGATAAATACATGTCTTGTGATGAAGCGCTTGATTATCTAAACTAACGTTTATATGAAATCAGTTTGATTTCGTATTCTTCAAAATTAAAACTATTATTTAAAAAAAATCCATATACATTAAACTAAATAAAAAATCCTATTTTTATAAAAACTATATTTTAAACCTTTTTAAAATTTTCACAACCCATAAGAAGAAATTTTATTGGCCGACAAGTGTTTGTGGTGTTTGTTTTCCAATAGATGAAAATACACCTCTTTCAAGGTGTATAAATAGAACCATCTTTTCACTTAGGGTGGAGATGAAGAATGGATAATAAAGAGCCCATTTTGTTGTCCTATTTTAGAGCGAACTTCCAATGATAACATCTAACTTTTTTAGTGAAAAACTGCCACTCACTGGTTGCTGTCGATCGATTACTCGATGACCTTTACTTATGTAAGAATTTATAAATTTATATTTAAATATTTATATTAATTATTGTAAAAGTCATAATTTCAAACGTAAGTATACGTATCGTTTCAAGTAATACGAGGGCTCTATTGAAGTCCTGGTTATCGATCCCACAGGGAAGATATGAGAAAATTAAGAAATATTTTAGATTTTTAAAATTAAAAGTAATTACTATTTTTATTTCTTTTCAAAATTTCAGATTTTAAATTTAATAAAATTTATACTAAATGTAAACAAGCAGAAATAAAGTAAAGATTAATGCAGGTATAATTAAAATACCTTTCTCCTTTTCAATTAATCCAAGATTTTTAGAATAATTATCATTTGTAGAGAATTTAGATTATTGTATTGTGCCAAATAGAAGCATTCATATTCTTTACCTTCGCTCAATAATATTAAGGACATTGGCTAATCTATAGATCGGTTCATGATGTTTTATTAGTAGAATGGTTTAATCTAGGCTCACACTACTAGATGTCCAAGGGTGGCTATGGTCGGCCCTACCGGTGACCTGTTCCCTTTCTATAAATCAAATTATTAGAATTTAGTCTGTCACTCTAAAAACTAATTAATTCTATGCCTAATAAATAATATCTTCCTATTTATTTACACTTCACCTTGAATAACCCGCATAAAGCCTTCGACTACCCAAGGATTTATGTGATATCTACAAGTTAATAACTCATCTCCGGATAGGTCTCAAAATTATCTTTTCATAGTTGAAAGGAGAAAGAAAACTAACTACTCAGAACACATTGAATTCACACAAAAAAATATATTTATAAAACTTTGAACCAAGCTACAAATACTTATCTGGAATGTTCCTTCAAGTGATCCGCTAACTCCTACTGACTCCAATGCAAGGTACAAAACTTCAACAGCAACAATACTTGAAAACTCACACTTACTACTCAAGGAATTGAGTAGTAATTAATCCAATTAAACTCACTAAATGCAAAAGAAAGTGGCTCCCTAAAATGATTGGATGCTAGAGGGGGGTATATGGCTATAAAATGCTAAAAGGGGGCTAATAGGGGCGCTTTTCTCTGTAGAATTGACTCTTATTTATAGAGCTTCGAATTTGACCAGGGGTTACTTAAGGTACATTTTCAAAATTCGTCCAAATACAATGTATCTTCTAGAAGGTAACTGTCGCGCCTAGGCTCCGGGATCTGGCGCCTAGGCTCTGGAGTCCGTGACCAGGTCTTCGCACCGCTTCACTTTGGATCGCACCTCTTCGAGATTAAAACATTTTTCCTGTGTCGAGATGCATTGTATCACGTGTCCTATATATTAGGAGTAACTTCTAGTCTTCTAGAAGGTCTGATAATCGCTTAACACTGTCAAAATAATTGCCCAAAGTCGTCAAAAATCTTGTCTACTTCTGTATACAGCTAGCGCCTAGGCGCCGAATTCTGGCGCCTAGGCACCAAACCTATAATTTGATATCTTTACTTTTTAATCTCCATTTTTGCTCCTTTTTCCTTCTTGAACTCTTTTTTTATCACCTAGATCCAAAAACATAAAAATACATTTCATTAAAGCATAATATCCTTAAAAATTGAATCATAAATAAGGCATAAAAATAGGTAATTTTGTAAGTGGATCAAATTTTCCTAAACTTAAACGTTACTTTTCCTCAAGTAACCCCTTTAATTACATAAAATGTATAACATTTGGAATGAAGTTTATAAATTTAAGATTTCTTTTAATTTTTTATTTTATAAAACCTTTAGCAAATCAGCAACTAAATTTCACTAATTAAGGTTAATTTTAAGAATTTAAAGAATACTTAACACCAAATCATAAGACTTCTAATTTTTCATTTATTTCAAGGATAATTGTAATTTATCATATTAAGGTCACATAGAATATTTACAAGAGAAAGATTTTCATGAAATATTTTTATAGTAAAAATATTTGTACATAAAAATTAAGTTAAAAATGTAATTGGTTTTTTTTTATAAGATAATTCAAGTGAAGCCAATTTTTGATTAGACATTTCCTCAAGCTTCTCCTCACATTTCTTTTTTTTTTCTATTTTTTCTTTTATTTTCTTTTCTCTCTTTTTTTAAAGGATATTTTTCAATCCTCCATTTTTTTTTATTTGTTTATGAGGATTACTATTTTTGGATAGCCTGTTAATGATTTTGAACTTCACTATCCTTAACTTTTATTTAAAAACTTATACATTTTTATTACTTAATAAATATGACATTCTTATTAAGTATTTTTCAAAAATTATTTCAATCTTTTCTTTTTCAAGTAATAATCTTGATTCCTTAGTAATTATAAAGTATAATTCTCTTTACTATATATAGAAAAATTCTTAATATTTTTATTCTTTAAGTTAAATATTTCTATTCTTAAAATCAATCAAAATTATTGAAATTTTAGTTAAGTTTACTAAATTATTTATAAATTCGAAAATTTAAGTAATCTTAAATAGATTTTTCATTCCTTATGTTATGTTAATATTTTTTTAAAGAAAATGTTAGTTCATTAAGGACAAATAATATTTAAATTTGAAAAAAAATGTTTTCCCTTCCCCCAAACTTCAGCTTTAGTATAAAATTGAATCATAAAACTTTCTAAAGCATGAGAGAAAAAAATAAATAGGAATTTATCTAGATACAATAATGATGTAGTAAGGAAAAACTCATTTCTACTTCTACACATGCTTTAATATGTATGTAACAGAAATGCTTAAGCATATATAGAAAAGTTTGCAGAGCATGAGTTAATTTCTACAATTTTTTTTTTATTTTATAACATGCAAAATTACTAACTATTCATGAATACTAAACAGTAGGCTGAAACAGAAATAAACATTTATCATAAAAAATAAAAATTAATCCATATTTCACTCTTTAACACATAACACATAAGATGATCTAAACACAGTGTCAATATCAAAAGTCCAAACGAAGTTAATTAAACAGTTTAATACTAATAAACAATAATACAATCATACTAATCGGTACTAACAAACAAGAAATAAACTAAAAACAGAATCAACACATCTCAAGAGGTAAATCAAGCTACTAATCACTATCTATAGCCTCTTCATCATCGTCACAAAAAGAAAATTCCACATACTTTGGATCAACATACGGTGAAAATCTAGGATAGGTAGGGAACTAAACATCATGGTCACCCTTAAAGAATCTAACAAGAGACTCAGAATACTCAGCATCATAATCACTCTTCCTTTTGGTGTACTCAGAAAGATGATCGATCTTCTTATCGATCGAATCTACTCTACAATGAGTTAGAAATAACTCATTATGCTTCTCTATAA
This sequence comes from Papilionanthe hookeriana x Papilionanthe teres, assembly GCA_022702705.1. Classification (NCBI taxonomy): domain Eukaryota; kingdom Viridiplantae; phylum Streptophyta; class Magnoliopsida; order Asparagales; family Orchidaceae; genus Papilionanthe; species Papilionanthe hookeriana x Papilionanthe teres. Next base: position 31,672,613 of record CM040435.1, read on the forward strand.
ACTTATCATGCATGGATTCCCAGAAACTAGATGGTGGCTCAGCAACAGAAGTAGAAGGTCTAGAAGTGGAAGCTCTACCAGAAGTAGGTAATGAACTAGAAGGTGCAGTAGAACTCTTACCTCGAAGTCGATCATAGATACTGAAACTTTCTCTTCCTATTGGCTTCGTAGATTTGAGCTTTTCCTCAGAAAGCTCAGCAACTACTCCAGCGCTTTCACACAGAGAATATATCAAAGATGGAAATCCAAGTCCAACAGAAGTGCTAGAATGAGCAGTGGCCTCTACAAAATCATCAATGATACTCCCTACATCAATCGGCTTCCTCTCTTGTATGTAGAAGTCGAGGATAGCTCTGTCCTTGGTAACCTAGCTCAAATGATTGGATGGAAGGAGGCAAACAGAAATAAAATAATGCCATGCCTTTGAAACATCGTTAAGCTTAGAAGATGAAAAATTTACCCGTTTTTCATTCCGGATCTTCCAAGCTTCAGTACCATCAGTCAGGTAAGCAATAATCATCTCTAAATCTCCCTCAGATGGAGATAATCAGGAATAATAGCACTCGATGTTCGACGGCAGGCCGTAGAAAATGTTGATACGCTCTGGAGTGAATCCTACTCCAACTCCTCTTACGAAAATCTTATACTCTTCAGCATGATAAAATTGGCATAAAACTCCCTGACGATAGAGATAATTGCAACAACAGTGAAATAACAGAATCGTTGTCAGTTGAGTGCAACGATCGTGTCCTCAATCCTTACTCCAGGATTGTAAAAACTTTGTTACAAGATAAACTTCCTAGTCGTAGCAAAATTGTTGTACCGAAAATGTGCAGCAGCAGTGACAAACTTGCTACGATCAAAATTTTCTCGTTCCTTTCCTCACTTAGATTTGGGTGTCATCTAAACGTGAAATAAAAACATAAAATAAATTCATAAGATCAAAGAAAATAAACTGATTTAAGTTTTTCAAACTTGAAAGAGCTTAAAAATCCATGGATTTAACTCTAAAAATCAAAATTTTTCTCAAAACTTCGGTTTTCTCCTAAGATAGCGAAATCCATGGTGAAAATCGAAAATAATTGGTTGAGAATGTAGATCTGACCTTGGGATGAAGAAATCGAGTGATTTAAAGTTAATAAACTTGAAAATCCGGCCTCAAATGGGATCTGTAGGGTCTATTTTCGCGAAAACTGGAGAAAAGGGAAGCTTAGGCGTCAAAAATGGCGTGGGGGTGTTTAAGAAGATGAAGTTTCGGGTTCAGGCCGAACCGACACCTAGGCGCCGAATTCTGGTGCCTAGGCGCCAGACTCGCCTTTCCAAAAATTCAATTTAAATATTATATTTTCCCCCAAAACTTATCAAATTCGACTCCTAATTACTCATATGAGAGTATTAATCCAATTCATATCCTCCAAACATTTCCAAAATCAATTTAAAATGATAACTTAAATCCACACTTCAAACACAAAATATAACCAAACTCTTAAATTCCAATTCATAATTTTCATTTCAAACTCCATAAATTCCAGAACAACACTATAACAAGGTTCTTCATTCTATAAACAACACAAATAACATAAATTCAAAGCAAATTTTCAATCCAACAACACACATTGAACAATTAAGCAAACACACAAATTCGATATTCGACACACTAGAACTTGACTCAATCACACCTAGAACACATAAAAGATCAATTCAACACCGATCTTCAATTTCCATCTCTTTCGCAATGAAGTTCGCTAGGACCGCCGAGATAGAAAACCAACGCCCTTGGAAATTCCAAAGCCGTCTTTTAATCGATCCACTTGTTCTTCACATACATTGCTACTTGAGCATCTTGATAGGTCACCATATGATCAAATTGAAGCTTTGTTTGCAATTCCATTTGTTCAATTTGATGATACATCTCGTAAAAATGATTCCTAATGCTTTGAAGTTCCGCTTTAATCTTTTCCAAAGGACTAAATAATCTCTCCATACTAACTGCAATAAACCATTAAAATAAGGTTGAGGATCTTTGGGGGATTTGTCTCTTACCTCATTTCCATGATTTCATCTATCCATTGCTTCCAAACTCCTCTTAACGCCTCCAAAATGAATTGCCCTGGTCGAAATTATGGTTTTGATGTGATTGGGGACGAAGATAGGGCAATATATAAAGATATTTCGTGTGAAAAACTGAAGATTTTTAGTTTTTCCACGATCTGTAATTGTGGCACTTAGGCACCAGAATCTGGCGTCTAGGCGCCGGACCATCGATGCGCACAGGTTATTCTAGCACTTGGGCGCCGATTTTGGGCGCCTAGGCTCCGGAACCACGATCGACTATGATTCGCCTATCGTTAAATTTTACAAAGTTTGGGTCTTAAAAATAGGTATAATAAAAGGATGTGATCCACAAACAAACAATAATTAAGATAAATTTAAATAAAAAATAATCACAATGATAATAAATGGGTTGCCTCCCACAAAGCGCTTGGTTTAACGTCGTCAGCTCGACCTAATCAGTTGAATTAATCGGGTAGACTCATTTCTTAAACCTCTTTGTAATTTGGTTTCATTTCTCCCATATAAGGCTTCAGTCGTAATCCGTTAGCTTTAAATACTTTTCTAGTTTTGGGAACTTTAATATCCGCAACTCCACAAGGGTATACTTTCTCAATTATAAATGGTCCCATCCATTTAGATCTTAATTTTCTAGGAAAAAGTTTTAAACGAGCATTAAATAATAACATTTCTTGTCCAGGCTCAATTATTTTTCTTGAAATCTTTTTGTCATGCAATTTCTTCATTCTTTCCTTATAAATCTTTGCATTTTCATAGGACTCATTTCTTATCTCTTCCATTTCATTCAGTAGTAATAATCATTTCTCTCCTGCAGCATTCAAATCATAATTGAACTTCTTTATCGCCCAGTAAGCTTTATGTTCCAGTTCAATAGGTAAGTGAAAATGTTAACCATAAATTAACTGATATGGTGACATTCCAATAGGTGTCTTATAAGCTATTCTATAAGCCCATAAAGCAGAATCAAGTCTATCAACCCAGTCAGTTCTTTTAGGATTAACAGTCTTCTCCAATATTCTTTTAATTTCTCTGTTTGATATTTCAGCCATTCCACTTGTTTTGAGGGTGATAAGCAATTTCAATTCTATATTTAATTCCGAATTTTTCCAATAATGATTGAATTCTTATATTTCTGAAATGACTTCCCCCATCTGTGATAATTACCTTGGGCATTCCAAATCTTGTAAAAATCATCTTCTTTAAAAATTTTGAAACACTTTTGGAATCACAGTTAGGTAAAGCTACAGCTTTGATCCACTTTGAAACATAATCAATTGCTAATAAATTATAAATCTTTCCAGATGATGGTACAAAAGGTCCCATAAAGTTTAAACCCCATACATCAAAAATTTCAATTTCTAATATATAGTTTAGAGGCATTTCATCTTTTCTGGATATATTTCCCATTCTTTGACATCGATCACAAGTTTTCACATAATGTCCAACATCTTTAAATAATGTAGGCTAATAGAATCCAGAATTTAAAATTTTAAACGCAGTTTTATCCACTCCAAAGTGTCTTCAAAATTCAGAATCATGACATTTTTGAATAATTGTAAAAGTATCTTCATAAGGTACACATCTTTGAATCACATAATATCTTCCTATTTTAAATAAATGAGGATCTTCCCAAATATATGATTTACAATCATTCTTGAATTTCTTAATATATCTGTTACTCAACCCATATGGTAAAATATTGCTAACCAAATAGTTAACTATATCAGCATACCAAGGGATTTGTAATCCTTAAATAACATATAATTGTTCATCAAGGAATTTCTCATTTATATTTTCTTCATAAATCTTCTCACTATTATTTTTTATTCTTGATAAATGATCAGTAATTTGGTTGTCAGTTCCTTTTCTGTCCACTATTTGAAAATTAAATTATTGTAAAAGTAAAACCCATCTTATTAATCCAGGTTTAGCATCCTTTTTAGACATTAAATACTTAGTAGTAGAATGATCAGTATTTACGATATATTTCTTTCTAAGAAGATATGGTCTAAATTTATCAAAGGCATATACTATTGCTAAAAGTTCTTTTTCAGTAGTAGTATAATTTATTTGAGTTTCATTTAGAATTTTGCTAGCATAATATATAACTTTGAAAAATTTCTCATATTCTTGTCCCAATACAGCTCCAATTGCATAATCACTTTCATCACACATTAATTCAAAATGTTTACTCCAATCAGGTGCAACAATAACAGGTGCAGTGATTAATTTTTCTTTTAAAATATTGAACGCATTTAAACAATCTTCATTAAATTCGAACTTAGTTTCTTTTTTTAATAAATGGCAAAGAGGTTTAGCAATTTTAGAAAAAACCTTTATATATCTCCTATAAAATCCAGCATGACCCAGAAAACATCTCACATCAATACCTGGTAATAGGTGGTTGAAGTTCAGAAATAATTTTCACTTTTGCCTGATCAACTTCCATACCTATTTGTGAAATTTTATGTCCAAGTACAATTCCTTCTGTGACCATAAAATGACATTTTTCCCTGTTTAGAACCAAAATTGTTTCTTCACATCTTTTCAAAACTTTCGTTATATTTTCTAAATAAGACTCAAAAGAAGTACAAAAAACTGAAAAATTGTCCATAAATACTTCAATTCCTTTATCAATTAAATCACAAAATATTGACATCATACATCTTTGAAAAGTTGCAGGTGCATTACATAAACCAAAAGGTATTCTTCTAATGACAAATGTTCCATAAGGACTTGTAAATGTTGTTTTCTCTTGGTCCTCAGGAGCAACAGGTAATTGATGATAACCAAAATATCCGTCCAGAAAACAGAAATATGAGTGTCCAGCTAATTTATCCAACATCTGATCTAAGAAAGGTAAAGGAAAATGATCCTTTCTAGTGGCGTTGTTTAATGTTTGATAGTCAATGCAAATTCGCCATCCAGTAACTTGTCTAGTAGGGATTAATTCATTTTTTCCATTAACAATGACAGTTACTCCTCCTTTCTTCGGAACACAATGAATAGGACTTACCCATTGACTATCCGAAATAGGATAAATAATTCCAACATCTAACTATTTCAAAATCTCTTTTTTTACAACCTATTTCATAATTGGGTTCAATCATCTTTCAGGTTCAATAGTGGGTTTACAATTTTCTTCCATTAAAATCCTTTGCAGACAAATTGAAGGGCTTATTCCTTTTATATCTGCAATAGTCCAACCAAAAGCTTTCTTATAATTCTTCAGAACTCCTATTAGTTTTTCTTCTTGATCTTTGCTTAGTTCTGAAGATATAATCACAAGTAAAGTTAATGAATTTCCAAGAAATGCATACTTTAATTGTGCAGGTAACATATTTAATTCCAGTTTAGGCGCTTTTCAATTGAGGGTAAAAGTATGTCATTTTTAGTTGTGTCTAAAATTTCCCAATTTTAATGAATATAATGAGTTTCTTCAGATAAATTTTCTTCATTTTGCTTCTTTAATTTCTTCAGTTAATGACTCATTATATATCACAGATTCATCATCTTTTTCTTCAGAAATGAACTTACATTTTTCTTGATAATGCTTTTCAATTATATAATCAAAAATATCCACCCGATAGCATTTTTCTTTATCAGGATACCTTATTGATTTCAGAACATTAAATTTCATCTCTTGATCATTAACTCTCATCGTTAATTCTCCTTTTTGTACGTCAATCATAGCAATTCCTGTAGCTAAAAAAGGTCTCCCTAAAATAATAGATATTTCTTTATCTTCTTCCATATCTAATACAATGAAATCCACAGGAAAGATAAATTCATCTACCTTAACAAGAACATCCTTTATAACTCCTTTAGGATAAGTGATAGATCGATCAGCTAACTGAAGGGTTACAGTGGTGTGAGAAATCTCTCCTAAATCTAACGTTTGAAAGATTGAAAATGGCATGAGATTAATATTTGCTCCTAAATAACATAAGGCTTTTCCACAAAATTTTTCTCCAATAGCACATGGTATAGGGAAACTTCCAGGATCGTTACGTTTCTGAGGTAATTTCTTCTGAATTATTGCACTACATTCTTCACTTAATGCAACAGTTTCATAAGCTTCAAATTTCCTTTTCTTGCTTAAAATATCCTTCATAAAGTTTGCATAACTTGGCATTTGTTCCAAAGCTTCAGCAAATGAATGTTGATGGTAAGTTTCTTAAAAATCTCAAAAAACATAGAAAATTGATGGTCAAGCTTCTACTGTTTTAATCTTTGAGGAAAAGGTGGTGGTGGTCTTTCAACTTCCACTTCAATAGGAATTAAAGTCTGATCTTTACTTGGAGAAAGAGTATCTTTAGGTTTTTCACTTTCTTCTACCTCTCTCTCTTTTTCAATTTCATTATGAATTTTCTTTTTTAATTCCTTTCCACTTCTAAGTTGTATAGCTTTTGCTTGTTCTTATTCTTTCCCAGTTTCTTTAGGATTAATTTCGACATTGCTAGGTAGTGTTCCTTGAGGTCTGTAATTAATAAAATTAGAAATTTTGCCCATCTGATTCTTAATATTACGAATATCAGTGTTTTGACTTTGTAGCTGATTACCTAGTTGCAAGATCAATTCTTCTATAGATAACTTTTTCTGCTGATTGTTAAAACCAGGAGGGTAAGTTGGTCTAAAGTTTGAATTTTCTTGATTGTTCCAATTTCTAGTTGGATTAAGTTGATTATTACTCCATTGTTGATGTCCATTATTCCAATTAAAATTAGGATGATTTTTCCAACCTGGATTATAATAATTAGAATAAAGGTTATTAGTTTTACTAGCAATAACTTGCAAAGTTTCTATTGTTTGAGAATCATTAGTATTTACAGAATTATCATTAATGACATGCAATATATTAATGGAAAAATTATCTAATTTCTTAGATATCGCAGCCACTTGTGAAGCTAAAATAGAAAAGGCTTCATTATCTTGAATACTTGCCATTCTTTTAGGATTAACCCTTTTCAGAAGGCCATTGAAAATTATTATTAGCCATTTCTTCAATTAAAGTATTAGCTTCTTCAAATGTCTTAGCCATTAAAGAACCACCAGCAGCAGCATCTATAATAGATCTAAGTGATCCAATAAGTCCATTATAAAATGTTTGAATAATTAACCAATCTAGTAAAGCATGATGAGGATATTTTGTTAATAGTTCTTTAAATCTTTCCCAAGCTTCATAAATTGTTTCTCCATCAAATTGAATAAATGAAGTAATATAATTTCTTAATTTAGCAATTTTAGAAGGAGGAAAATTTTTAGCAAGGAATTTTTGTGCCATATCTGCCTAAGTTTTAATAGAACAAGTTGCTAATGAATTAAGCCACATCTTTGCTTTATCTTTTAAGGAAAAAGGAAAGAGTCTAAGCCTAATTGCATCATCAAAAATATTATTATATTTAAAGGTAGCACAAAGTTCTTAGAAACTAGCAAGGTGTAAATTTGGATCCTCATTTGGTGTTCCTCCAAATTGATTATTTTGAACCATTTGAATAATATAAGGTTTAAGCTCAAAAGAATTAGCATCTACAGCTGGCATTTGAATACTAATATGAAGTTCATCACCTGTACGGTTTGCATAATCCCTTAATGGTTTATAAACATTTTGTTCATTGATTTCTATTGGATTTTGATTATTGTTATGTAAGTTAGCCATTTCCTGATATTTTTGAATTTGTTTTTCTTTTCCTATTCTTTTAACTGTTCTTTCTAATTCAGAATCAAAAGGTAATAATCCTTCAGATCCAGAACTACGCATAAAAATAAAATTAAAATCTTTTTTTTGGTATTTTTGTTTTTATATATGTTTTTGTATTTTTATTTAAATAAATAAAAGTATATAAATTATTTTAATTTGAGAAGTGTAAAAATTATCTTTTTAACTTTCTTCCTTATCTTCCCCGACAACGGCGCCAAAAACTTGATTACCCGATGACCTTTACTTATGTAAGAATTTATTAATTTATATTTAAATATTTATATTAATTATTGTAAAAGTCATAATTTCAAATGCAACTATACGTATCGTTTCAAGTAATACAGAGCTCTATTGAAGTCCTGGTTATCGATCCCATAGGGAAAATTATGAGAAAATTAAGAAATATTTTAGATTTTTAAAATTTAAAGTAATTACTATTTTTATTTCTTTTCAAAATTTCAGATTTTAAATTTAATAAAATTTTTACTAAATGTAAGCAAGCAGTAATAAAGTAAAGATTAATGCAGGTATAATTAAAACAACTTTCTCCTTTTCAACTAATCCAAGATTTTTAGAATAATTATAATTTGTGGAGGATTTAGATTATGGTATTGTGCCAAATAGAAGCATTCCTATTCTTTACCTTTGCTCGATAGTATAAAGGACATTAGCTAATCTATAGATCAGTTTAGGATGTTTTATTAGTAGAATGGGTTAATCTAGGCTCACACTACTAGATGTTCAAGGGTGGCTATGGTCGGCCCTACCAGTGACCCATTCCCTTTCTATAAATTAAATTATTAGAATTGAGTCTGTCACTCTAAAAACTAATTAATTCTATGTCCAATAAATAATATCTTCCTATTTATTTGCACTTCACCTTGAATAACCCGCATAAAGACTTTGACTACCCAAGGATTCATGTAATATCTACTAGGTAAGAACTCATCTCCGGATAGGTCTCAAAATTCTTCAACAGGTTTTGACAATTTAAATGGCCAGTTTAAAAAGTAAACTAACATCAGGTATTAATATCATCACAATTTTTATAAATATTTTATGTTAAATTCTCCAACAAAATTCAATTATCTTATTATTTTTTCATAGTTGAAAGGAGAAAGAAAACTAACTACTCATAACACATTGAATTCACACAACAAAACATATTTATAAAACTTTGAACCAGTATCAAATACTTATCTGGAATGTTCCTTCAAGTGATCCGCTGACTCCTACTGACTCCAATGCAAGGTACAAAACTTCAACAACAACAATACTTGAAAACTCACACTTACTACTCAAGGAATTGAGTAGTAATTAATCTAATTAAACTCACTAAATGCAAAAGAAAGTGGCTCCCTAAAATGATTGGATGCTAGAGGGGGTTTATGGCTATAGAATGCTAAAAGGGGACTAATAGGGGCGCTTTTCTCTGAAGAATTGACTCTTATTTATAGAGCTCCGAATTTGACCAGGGGTTGCTTAAGGCACCTCTTCAAATTCATCCAAATACAATGTATCTTCTAGAAGGTAACCGTCGCGCCTAGGCACTGGGATTTGGCACCTAGGCACTGGAGTTCGTGACCAGGTCTTCGCACCTCTTCACTTTGGATCACACCTCTTCGCGATTAAAACCGTTTTCCTGTTTCCAGATGCATTATATCACATGTCCTATATATTAGGAGCAACTTACAGTCTTTTAGAAGTTCTGATAACCGCTTAACACCGTCAAAATAATTGACCAAAGTCGTCAAAAATCTTGTCTGCGTCTGTATCGAGCTGGAGCTTAGGCGCCTATGCGCTAGACCTATAATTTTGACATCTTTGCTCTTTAAGCTCTATTTTTGCTCCTTTTTGCTCCTTTTTCTTTCTTGAACTCTTTTTTTTTATCACCTACATCCAAAAACATAAAAATACCTTTCATTAAAGCATAATATCCTTAAGATTTGAATCATAAATAAGGCATAAAAATAGGTAATTTTTTAAGTGGATTATTGAATGATCCCCTTTTTATTATATACTTTTGCTTCTGACTCAACTGCAACAAACTAGTTGTAAGTTTCCTAAAAACAAATGCTAATATCTCGATTCTTGTCTGGTACAATAGTATTACAATGTATGTGTGGTTAGATTTTCAATTCTCTTTAGTTATATTTCTTTCTTTACAACGGTGCCAAATACTTGACTCCGAGGCAAGTAAGAGTGCAACTGTTATATTTAGATTTTGAGATACTACAAAAGTATAGGTATTATTATTAAGTAATATAGAACTTTTTGATTAAGCCCCAAAAAATCGAATCCACATGAAGAACTACGAACTCTTAAGAAGAAATTAGATAACAAACTCTATTTTGAAAAAGAGTCTTACTCAAACTATAGATACTATGGTAGGAATGAAAGTTTGATTATTTTTGGTAATTTTGATAATTAAAAAGAAAGTAAACAACTAACTAAATTTAACTAGATTTTTGTAAGATGAAAGCAACAACAACAAAAAAAAAAAACAACAAAGCATTAATCCCACTCAGTGGGTCAGCTACATGAACTCTTTTTCTCCATTGCATCCTATTTAGTGTCAAATTTTATTTTAATTCTAATAAATTAAAAACATTTTTTATGCAATAAGCCCAAGACTTCCCAGGTCTACCTCTGCCTTTCTTAACATATGTTGAATCTAAAACATCTACTCTCCTAATCGGATCATCATGAGGTTGACGTTTAATGTGACCAAACAATCTAAGGCAACACTCTCTAATTTTGTCCGTCACTGTGTTGACCTCATTTTTGATGAGGTCTTCTCTTCTTCTCTTTAGTACTTAGGATCTAGCCTTAGGCTTTTCCTTTGACTATCCTAGAGGATTAGAATTGGGACCCACCACTTAGAAATTCAAACCACTTCTTAACTCCCTGCAAACTCCACAAACTTGATTGTAGACCCCTAATCACCTAGAGGGTTGAGATCAAATGAGGAAGTTTAAAGGATGAGTTCCTATAGGACTCTTTGGCCTTGGGACCGCCTCAGGTGGCCTAGTTCGGTGAAGGGGCTGACTTACACACACACTACACCTATACACTACACTTTCACACACCTCCTAAAAACACACCCATACCCAATTTGACCTCCCGACTCATGCGAGTGGTTCACATGGATGGTCCTTAACCCCTAAGCCCTCGGCAAGAGGTTAGGAACAACATAGTGGATGCCTCAAATGAGTCCCTTCATGGCTCATGTGGACTTGATATGGCCTCATGGCTCAACCAAAATGATTTCATTTCACTTACATTCACCCAATCTTCAATTTTCCAAACTTTCAATTTTCGACCCCGAACCCTACACCCGCCAAATTTACCCAATACCCTCGAAACCCTCCAAAATTTGCAAAATCACCTAAACTACTCAAAATTCTCCAAAATCATTCCTAAACATGTCCTTACCAATCAAATTGGTCATCCATACCCAAAAATACCAAAATTCCAAAAATACCTCCCAATACCCTCCAAATACCCAAAATACCCCTCTTAGCCAAAAAATCCAAAAATTCAGAAAATATCCAGAAAATTCCAGAAAATCCCAAATATTCCCAATTTCATTTTGTCCAACTACACCATGGGCCAATTTTGTCAATTTACCCCACTTTTATCAAAACCCCCAATTTGACCCATTTTAACCCAAAGTAAACCCAATGTCAAACTAAACCTACCCAATTGACCCAAATTATGGTCCAATTCAATTCTAAACTTCAATTCAACATCCCCAACACCAATCTAGACCAAATCCAAGCCCAATTTGATTGGCATTGGGATCCAATTTCACTTTTGGCCTTAAAGCCCAATTTGGACCCATGACCCAAACCTAGCCTAAACTCACCCAATTAAACTCCAATTAACCCCAAATCTTTTCTAAACCTTCCTTAAAATCCCCATAAACAAAAAACTAACATGATTTGCCCAAGATTTTGACCCAAACCCCACTCAAATTCAACCCAAAATCAAAAATCCCAATTTTGGCCTAAACCCAAACCTAACCCAAATAGACCCAAACCCCAAAATTAAAACCCAACCAAAGCGAAAAACTCTTTGAAACACTCCCATAAACATTTCCCAACATTTATTTTACATCAATTTCAACCATAGCCCAACATTGGCCCAAGTTAGCCCAATTTGACCTACATTGGCCCATTTACCAAATAAACCCAAATTCAACCCAATTCAAACCCAAACCACCTTAAATCTATTTCAAATTACTCATGAAACATCCCTAAACCAAAACCAACAATTATTTGGCCCAACCCTTCACAAAAATTCTCATCCATGAACACATTCTTAAACTTAAAAGCCCATTTCCCTTAAACCCTCCTAAAAGCTCATTTCCTTCAAAATTCAAAGGCCCAAAATTGGTCCCAAAGCCCATATGACATTTCCCCTCATCATACTTTCAATTAAACTCAATACCTAAGTCCTAAATTCGTCATTGGATTGTTCCAAATTAAACCTCATGACAACTCTCACCAAAATGCCAAAAGTCACAAAACCCATTTTCATGAAATCGACTAAACTTTTCCCTAAGCCACATGGAGCCATGCATGAGCCATTCACAAGCCATAGGAAGCCATGAAAGTTTGGCATGTGACCATACCATTAATGGTAAAAGGAGGGGCTCCTTTCCTAACCTTTCATTAAGCCTTTTTAACCTTATCCATGACACACACTAAACCATGTTTAGCCACCTCATCATGGATAGAGACCACACCATCCTCCCTTGGCTGACCCAACTGATCCTCTCAGCCCAAAATCAGGCCATGGGGAGGTGCACCCAACCCAAACCAATGGGTTGACCAAATTGAAGCCAAAATGACCCCTCCCCCATTCCATTTTAATTCAGCCACTTTACACATGGCAATGGCCAATTGATTGCACAAACCTCTAACCCTGACCCACTCGGACCCGAGGGTGACCCATGCTGCACGGCCAGCCGCTCAGGTCGCCGGAAAACACCATGGCCGAGACCTCGGGAGGAGCCAAACTTTGGAATTCCATCTTGCTGAGGTGCCTCATGCCCGATGGCCACCATGGTCTGTTCTTCACATGCCAAGAGCAGTGATCCCGACCCTCAGCTCCCCCGGAGGCCCTCCAGCCTCTCCTATTTAAACCCCTCACCCTCTCGGCCAAAGGAGGTGCTGAACCAAACCTTAAGGAAACTCGCCAAAATCATTCCGGATCACTCTCCACACATAGAGCACTTGATCCCCACCGAATTCCAGCTCGATTCCCTCCAAGTCGAGCTCGATTTTGAGCTCAAACTTTAGCCCAAAAACCAGGACACTTCTTCACAAGTGAGCCAATCCCCAAATTGATTGGTCCTACACCTTCACCGGACCAAGAGGAGAAGTTTCCCACCGAAAGCCCCATCTCCAGAGCCACCCAGTTGCTCCAGCCTCCAAGCTTTGTGATCGGCTGTGGTCACTTTCATAGCTAGACAATTCACTGGGCCAAGGGACTTCATCTGGAGCTTACTTGGACCCAATCGAAGGTGACACAACTCTCAGATCGAAGCTTCACTTCTCTGAGCAAAGGTATGAACTCATTCTTCTTCCCGAGCTTACAGAGATTCTCCATTTCATTTGAATAAATTTCAATGCATGTTTACCGTATGGATGTGTTCGTCTCTTCAAGACGAATCCATAGAGCATAAGAACACGAAAATCCGTTGAGAATCGAGCGAGTTCTTAGGGTTAGAGTGTGGACGGTCACGGGATCGCACCGGCCGTAGACGATGACCGTGAACCGTCGGATCGCGCGTGTATCGGATGGACGGCTTGGATTGCGTCGGACCGGCGAGATGGTACGTGAACCGCGGGCCCCGGCGATCGAGTCGGATGGCGGCGTCGAATGGGAGCGCGCCGCGTGGTCGTTCGGAGATGCCGAGGATGACGGGGCGCCGACTCGGATAAGTAGAAAAATAGGGATTTTCTGATTTATTTAATTCCCTAAACTTCAAAAATTCATAACTTTGTGTAGGAAAATCATAAAAATAAAATAAAAATACCCTTTTGCTCAGTGAACAGAGGAGAATAATGTGGAAAAGAAATTAATTAATTTTGCCCAGTATTTTATTTTTAATTAATTATTTACTCCCTGCATTATTTTAATTCTCCATGCATTCATACAATTCACCATGGCATGAGACCATAGGGCTTTTGAAGCCTCTGAACTTGGGAACATTCCCTGAATTTTCCAAGGTCAGAGGCCATCTCTGTGAAAAGTTATTGATTTTTCAAATGCATGTGGCTGTTTTGAGTATTTTAATTCCAAAAATTAGCATGTTGTGAAATAAATTCTAGGAAAATTTGGTGATGTTCCTTATGACCAGAGAACCCTAGGAAAAATAGGACTTGAGTTAATTCACTCAAAACAACCCTAATCGGCTTAAACACCCAAAATAGACCCCTAATTAATTAGAGCTAACTATACATCAAATTGACTTGAAATCAATTCTCCACTGACCTTTAGGATCAGAGGAAACCACTACAAAAGTTTGAAGTCAATTGGACTTGGTTAGCCTTACTAAATGGGTTGATTAAGCCATTTAGTCATTTTAAACTTTAAAAATTCATAACTTTCAAAATACCTTTCAAAAATTCACCAAATTGGTTTTAGAGCCTCTCTGATGTTAGGGGAATTTAAGAAAATTAAAATTTCAATTTTCTAAAAAAGTTAATTTTTTAGTATTATTTTAATATTTTAATAATTAAAAAATAATAAAAATTAAAAAAATAATAAAATTCACCAAAATGTCACATTTTGAATTCTAACCACTTAGGAACAAACCCCATATTTTTCTTATGTCTCTAGGTTGAGATATTAAATTTTAAAGCCTTGGGGTAATTTTTAAAATTAAAAAATACATTTTCTAGCATTTCCACTAAAATAATTCCAATAAATTAAGGAAAAATCAGAAAATTATAAAATTTGGTTCTCTGGAATCCTTGATATCAGAGAGAATTTTAAAAATTATAAAATTCATTTTTCAACTTATATTCTATTTTTAAATTAATTAATACTCCAGAACTTAAAATAATTTTAATAAATAAAATATAATTCAAAAAATCACAAAAATTGGTCCAAGTGGTTCTCTGGTCATTAGGAATGTCCCATAATTTTCTTAAGGACAGAAACTTTCCCTTGGTCATATTATTAAATTTTTCTTGGAAATCCTTATTTTCCACCAAAAATAATTACATAAATAAATTAAATACAGAAAAAATCACATTTTCCCCTCTAATGTCTTTATTGACATATGAGTGAAGCCACATAAAAATTTCAAATTCATTTGAGCTCAATTTAGTGAGTTATGAAATTATTAAGCTTGAAGGGCAAAATGGTAATTAAAATTTTAACCTTTAATTAAAACTTTAGGCTTAATAAAATGAAAGAGTAAAATATTTGATTTTAATCTGATTTGGATGATTGAAACTTAAATAATTAAAGGGTAGAAACTTGTTAAACAATTCAACAATAATTGAAATGAACTTTAATTAAAATAATTAATTAAATTTGGAAGAATAATAAAATTGGAATTATTAAAATAGGGATATTATTAGGACAAGATTTGTTCTTTAATTTAAGAATCCCTAAATTAATCATCCCAATAATATTTAATTCCTAATTAAAATGATAATCCAAGTTTAAGATTTAAAATGCTAAAAGATTTAATCATTAAATTAAATTAAAGTTAAATTATTTAAAGCAAACCCTTTTAAAATAAAATATTAAATTGAATTAAATTAAATTAAATTAAAACACATTAAATTAAATTAAATTAAATCAAATTAAAAATTAAATTAAATTAAATTAAATTAAATTAAATTAAATTAAATTAAATTAAATCAAATTAAATTAAATTAAATTAAATCAAATTAAATTAAATAAAATTAAATTAAATCAAATTAAATTAAATTAAATTAGGTTAAATTAAATTAAATTAAATTAAATTAAATATAACATCACCTAAGACATGAAGAATTCAAAATAAATCTAAAACAACTTCAACACTATTCCAAACTTAAATCCATTAACTAAAATTAAATCACAACTCACTTGAACATCCATTCGCCCTCGAAAGCTCGTGATGTCATAACTCTTAAAAGGAGTGTTAAAAGAAGTGTTACTTCACTCATAGGATATTCAAATGTCCTAGTTCACTCGAGCAAGACAACAAAACTTAAACTCTCGGACGATTAATTCAGCTTGTGTAATTAAATTCATTTGGACTTAAAACAATCCTAGAAATATTGAAAAGATGTTTAAGATTCGTCTTAAGCACTTCCTCAATATGATAGGATATTTATAAGAACAATTGAACTTAGTTGTTCTTTGATGAAGAAAATCGTCCTCAAACTAAAATACAAGAACCTAGACGTCATAGGAAATGACTAGCTATAGGATTAGGATTTTGGTAGAAAACCATAACCCTTCCCTTAGCCTTTACCTAGGAAATTGCTATAAATGCTTAAATGCTCTAAATTGTATTTTAAGTGCAACTTGGGATGACGGGAAGACCCTCCAGTGTACGCTTTTATTTTATTGCAATTTATCTTACTGCAATTCATTTACTCGTGTTGCACTTTACCTTTTTTGCATGATAAACAATAGTTGCATGAAAACCTACACCTTTAGGACAGAAACCAAAACTGAAACCCATAACTAAATTAAAAGACACTACAAGATAAAATTCACCGCCACAACATTCAAAATATAAAACAACTCAAAATTTAATCACAAACATAACAACAAAACTACAACTACAACTAAATTAAAACGTCTTGTTGGATGATCGGGAATACCTCGGATGATGTAACCTACGTGTTGCTAACGGGATTTCCCACGGTCTAAATGAAAGTGTGGAACTCATTCAGTTGAGTTTAGCAAATTCATCTGGACTAAGTGAATCCGATAAAAATAACGATGCCGGAAGGATGGAACCGTGGGATCTTAACCGGTGTTGTTATAATCAACTTTAAGATTCGTTTTAACTAAAATATTAAAGACACATGGAAATTAAGACTTTCTCTAAAACCAAACACTTCTCTCATCTCCCGATTTATGACTTCTAAAACTAAACCTCTGCAACAACAAGGAGCTCGGAGCATGGTGGGCAAAGCACGGCCATCGTCATCGAGCAAAACCCGAGTCTACTTCAACAGAAACTTTCCTTAGAACTAAATAACCAAGCCATAGGACTTCGAGGTAGTTTGCCTAGTGCAACATAAATCCTCAACTCTTCGTTAGGCATTTGCATGATCATATCATGTAAATTAAGCCCTAACCGGTCTTAGGATTTCCGAAGTAGTCGTCCGATACGACATAAACTCTCACATCTTCGAGGCTATTTGTATGATTTTATCATACAAATATAAGTCCTAACTAATTAAAATCGGCAAGATAAAAACATTAAATAAACATTAGGACCTTCCTAAATTCAAGCCAAACAATAGGATAGTCGGGAAATTACCGAAGTTCGCTTCGAATCTGTGATTTCTCCTACCTTTCTTCCTTCGGATTCCCAAAATATAATGCTCTAAATTTGATCCATTCCCTATTGAAATTCCAAAACTCAATCCCTTGAAAACTTAAACCTTGAAATTCTTGAGAGCAGAACTACCGATTATTATCGAGAGTTTTCTTAGGTGATTCCCGTCACTTAAGATGTAATTAACTATAGGGGCTTGCCCTTATAGGGAATTTTAAGAACCCAGGTAATATAAACCCTGCTTAATTCATTTATATTAAGTAGGGGAACTTGTCGGCTTATAAAATTGGTTCGCAGACCAAACGGATGTCACAAACCTTTCTAGTTTATTTAATCGAGCCCCATTATCAAGTAGTGTGTCTATTCTTCGGGATAGATACACGGTTTGTGGTGCGGCGCTCGTTTGTATAAACTATTCGGGATGTGAGATCAGTTTGATTTCATATCTTAAAATTTTCAAATTTAAAATTATTTTCAAAATCAAATATTACTTTTCAAAATATTTATTTAAATTAAACCTAAAAAAAAATATGCAGACACACTGGTGCAACACCAACCCTATTACAATATATTCATTTTGCATTTTGTCTCTAAGTGTAAAGCCACTCATCCTTCTAATCATTCTCATCTCGGCAACATAACTTAGCATTATGCTCAGCATTTAGCACCAAAGAGCATTGCAGATCTCACCACCATCTTATAAAAATTTTCTTTCAGTCTAAGCGGTACTTTTCTATCACACAATAGACCGGATGCATTCCTTCACTTCAACCAACCAACCTGAATTTTACTATTAACATCCCCATCTATATCACCATCGCTTTGAAAAATGGATCTGAAATATCTAAATCGTTCACACCTTTTAATAATTTGATTAACTAAAGTTACACTTCTGTCACTAGAGCTACTATTACAAAAATTACATTCCATGTATTCAGTTTTAGTTCTACTCAAATGGAGACCTTTAGACACCAATGTAGACCTCCATAATTCAAGTTTTCCTGGACTTTTTCTCTCGTCTTATCCATGAGGAGGATATCATCAACAAAAAGCATACACCAAGGTATATCCTCTTGTAAATGTCCAGTAAGACCATCCATAAATAAAGCAAAAAGATATGGGCTTAATGCCGATCCCTGATGTAAACCAACAGAAATAGTAAAATATTTGGTCAATCTTCCTTCAATTTGAACACATGTAACAACTCTAGTATACATATTTTTTATGAATTGAATATAAGTCATATCAACACCTTTCTTCTCAAGGCTCTCCAAGGAACATCTCTAGGAAACTTATCATAAGTTTTTTCTAAATCAATAAAAATCAAATGTAGATCCTCCTTATTATCTCTGTACTTCTCCATCAAACCTCTCAATAAATGTATAGCTTTCATAGTAGACCTTCCTAGCATAAATCCAAATTGATTATGAGAAATCTTGGTAAAACGTCTTAACCTATGTTCAATGACCATCTCCCATAATTTTAAAGTATGACACATTAATTTAATTCCTCTATAATTTGCACACTCTTGTACACCCCCTTTATTCTATAAAATGGGGACCAAAATACCCTTCCTCCACTCCTCAGGCATCTTTTTAGTTTTTAAAATAATATTAAAAAGTTTAGTAAGCCAAGAAACCCCCAAATCACTTAAGCATTTCTACACTTCAATTTAGATATCATCAGGTCCTACAGACTTTCCACCCTTGGTTTTCTTTAAAGCCTCCTCAACTTCTTTTCTACTAATGTGATTGTAAAAATGAAATGTTTTATTATTATTAACGATATTGAAATCACTAAGATCGATCATATTTTCAAAATCTTCATTAAAAAGTTTATCAAAATAACTCACCCATCTATGTTGAATATCTTTTCCTAAAAAAGCACTTTTTGATTTTCATCTTTAATACACTTTACATGAGTTAAATATTTACTTTTCATTTCTCTTTGTTTGGCTAGTTTATACATATATTTTTCACCCTCCTTAGTTTATAACCTGTTAGAAAGATCAATAATAGCAGAATTTTTAGCGTCACAGATTATCAATTTAGACTCCTTGCTGGCTGTTTTATGTTTTTCCCAGTTCTCTAAGCTTTTATATTTAAACAAGATTTTATAACATAAATTCTTATATTTTATTTTTTCTTGCACATTATTATTCCATCACCAACAATTTTTATTTATAGAAACTTTTTCTTTTGATTCTCCAAGTACATCTTTTGCCACTTATTTAATAGTATTAGTTACTTTTTCCCACATAGCATTTGCGTTTTCATGAACATCCCAATTGTTTAAATCTTGAATTTTACTCATAAAAATAATTTCATCTGTGTCTTTAAGGTACCACCATCTAATTCTACGATGTTGAATCATAGTATTCTTTATTTTACAACTCTTCATCTTAAAATCTAGAACTAATAATTGATGTTGGGTGCTTGATTCCTCACTTGGAATGACCTTACAATCCTTACAATCTTTTTTGAGTAGGATGAAAGAAAAATAATTAAAATATTTTTTTCCTTATCATGAATCAGTAACAAGTATAAGAATTCTATTATGAAATTACCTAAATTGTGTTGTGCCAAATTGGAGCAATATTATTCTTTACCCTTACTAGAGATGCTATAAAGAACATTAGATAATCTAAAGTTTGAAAAGTCCTGAAGATGGGCTAGATAGGGAAGATAATAGCTCTCACACTAGAGTTCCCTTTTCTCCTCCACCTCGGGGCTAATATCTTGTATCAAGACCTAAAACAATAAATTAAATTATGGGCTTTAGTATGTCACTCTAAAGTCCTCTAACTCTACACCCTTCAAAATTTATTTTCCTATTTATTTGCACTCAAACATATGAATTACATTCTCATCCATATAATCTCATGTGATTCTACCATTAGTTGACTGAGACAATACCATCACGGATCTTACATATTCTCAAAACAAATTTTAACATCTTAATTTGCCAAATCAAGAAGTAAATGAAGTACAAGGAGTAAATCATCACAACTTATTCCAACATTATAGATTATTACTTCAAAAATTTCATCCAACACTTAATTACTTATCATTTTAAGGAAAAAGATAAAGAAACTACTCAGAATTCATGGAGAAAACACAACAACAGTTAAGTTTAAACATATAAATCATGTAAAAACACAAGAAGTCTAAATCAGAACCAAATGTAGTCACAAAGATAAGAACTTATATCAAAATTTTCTCCACCACTCTTGAAGTTCCTTTGAATCTCTTCCTTTCTTTTACAATCCTTCCTAGATCTGGTAGCTTAAAATCTCTCTATTTTACTAATAAACAACAATGGATTCTTACTTAGAAATATCTAATCACTTTCTCCTTCACTAGGAATTATAAAAGGGAGAAGAAGCCTTAAATAAAAATCTACAACTCCTTACTTTCTTCTTTTTAAAAGTGTCTTAAGTCATTTATCTATATCAATTCAATCTAAGTCCCCCTTTTCATAGTTTTCCAAAAGATGCTTTGGTGTCTCTTCAAAATGTGTCCACATTCAATGAATCTTCCAAGAGTTGCCTCTTTTTTAGAACAATTTCAATGTATTTTCGTTCCCATTAATTGTGCTCCATGTTTTCACCAAGAGTTTTTTCAAACACCCCTTCAAAATTCATCTAAAATTCCTTGAATTTTCATCATAACTTCCTGGCGCTTAAGCGCGAGGTCTTGGGTTCTTAGGCGTGACCTTATCTGTTTTCTAGCGCTTAAACGTCAGTCCTGGGCACTTAAGTGCCACAGTTCACTTTCAAACCTCCTCCATTTTTCCTCCAAATTTGATCCTTTTTCATTCTTTTCACCGTATTTTATCCATTTAATTGTACCTGAAAGAAAAACACACAAACACCTTCTATTAAAGTGCAATACTTCAAAAATAGGTATAAAAATGTGTACATAAATGCTATGTATTTTAGGAGTATCAAAATCCCCCAAACCTAAAATATTACTTGTCCTCTTGTGAAACTACAATATTTTAAAACAAAAAAAAGCATATTATGCAAGTGAATTTCCTTTCAAAATTCTAAAATTTTGTTCTAGAAATATAGTTGTTCAATTTTAAGAAGTGTTTAGTAAATGAGACCAACTTAGAGTTTAGAAATTTTTAATGTGAAAAAGTCTGAAAATATGAGTTCCTATCTAGTTAAGAAATAGTTGTAGATTTACCAAATATAGGGTTAGGCATTATATCACCCCTACTTAAAATTTTTATTATGAATAATTATACTTACTGATAGTGTGCTGCTAACTTAAAGTAATATTTCAAAAGTATTTTCAATTTAGTTACAAAGTATAATCAGTTTAATAAGAAAGCAGCCAATTTATACACAAACATACGTATCACTCAAGTAATAAAGGGCTTTAGTGCAGTCCTGGTTATCAATCCCACAGGGAGGAAGCAAACCTTAAAGCGTAGCACAGAAATCCAATATTCAAATTTGCAAAACACCAAAAGTAAATCCTAAAGTTATGAAAGTTTTAAGATGCTAGAGAATTTAAAATTTCTAAAGTACTTTCTAAGCTTCAGATTAAAGTTAACTACTACTACACTAAGTTTTTTAATGTAAGGTTCAAATTTAGAGAAAGCGTCCTCCCCCTCAAAATGATATTATGGTGAGTGAATAATATATATTAATATAATTATTGTATTGTGCCAAATAGGACCATACCTATTCTTTACCCTCTTCCGAGTGGTATAAAGAACATAGGCTAATCCTAGGTTTAGTCCCTAAATTCGTGGTTAAGCTAGGAGGATACTAGGTCTCACTCCATAGCTCCTACTTCCCTTCACTTGAAGGCTAACTTTAGCTTTAGTTTCCAAACACTAGGACCAAATTAGGATTTTATTCTGTCACCCAAAAATCTCCAATTCTACGCCTAAAAAAATATATTTCCCTATTTATTTGCACCCAACCCCCATGAACTACATCACTCATTCATGGACATTGAATGTAATCTCCATATTTGTTGCAGAAGCATAGCCCATTCGGATCATATATTTCACAACATAATTTAACATCTCAATTGGGCAGATCAAAAAGTAAATGAAGAACGAAGTGAAAAATCATCACAATTTCTTATCTTTCATATGACACATCCAATTTAAACCATCACTTCACCATCTATCATTGTAAGGAGAAAGATAAAGAAATCTACTCAGAATTTAAGAGGACGATGCGGCAAAACAAAGATTTTATAAATAAAGCAAAGTCGTACAAACTATGAAAAGTAAATACTTATCTTAATTTCTTCCTCAAGCAAATCCCTTGATGTTCCTTAGAATCTCCTTCTCTCTTCACAACAGCTCACAATTCTCTCTTGGAATAGTAGGGAAGAAGTAATATCTCACTTTCCCTCTCCTCCTACAACTCTTTTTAGAAGAACCCCTCACAAAAAAATACTTAACACCAAACCCTAGACTTAAAACTCTCTCTAAAGACTTCCTCTTCACTCAAAAAAACTTTACCCCTGTTACATAAACACACACACTACTTCACTTACATAAACACACATACACACAAATTCTAGTGCCCAAAATAAGTTAAAAAGGTCTAGGAACAAATTTCCCAAGACTTTCCCCAAGAATCCCTCCAAATGTTGTCCAAATACATCAAATTCCTCATCGACATTAGGCATCGTCGGCGCCCTATTCCATGATTTAATTCTAAATGCTCTGGAAAAAAGTGTCGTCGGCACTGGTTTGGGCGTTATCGGTGCCAGAACTTCAAATTCCTAGTTTTTGCCTTTTTTCTCTCCAAAATTGTTCCTTTTCACTTCTTTTTACTCAATTTGCCTAAAATCATTATACCTACATCAAAACATTAAAAATGCATTACATTAAAGTGCAATATCATAAAAAATGAGTACCAAATGTATATGAAAAATCAAATATATTTTTGGTGCTTCAAAATCCCCCAAACTTAACTATTACTTGTCCTCAAGTAATCCTTTTACTACATAAAAATATGGCTCTTAGTAGTGAACTTTACTTAATGATTACTATAATTTTTGATTTAAATGAATATAATAACATGATTTTTTGAAATATTTTCAATAACTTAGGTCAAAACTATAGGTATAAGAATATTTAGTAATCAAGTCTAAGATTTCCAGCCTCCTATTTATTTCAAGAAAAACCATAATTTGTTAGATTAAGGATGCTTTGAATTATCATATGAAAATGAAGCTTATGAAATCTCTATTAGTAAGGATGTTAATACTTTAAATATAAATTCAAAAATGTAACTAAGCTCTTCCCTTAAGTTGATTCAAGTGAAACCAATTTTTTATTAGGCATCACCTCAAGCTTCTCCTCACATATATTTTCTTTTTCATTCATTTCTATTTTATTCAGTTTGGGATTGCTTTTCAATCCTTTCTTTTTTTTCTTTCTTTTTTGTTTTCTCTTTCTCTTTTCTTGTAGGGAGTACTACATCTAGATAGCCTTTAATATTTTTGAACTTCACTCTCCTCTTCCTAAAGTTGTAACGTGAAAGCATTTCTTACTTTTTATATATATTAGCTTTTGAATGATTCATCATAGAGTCACAATCTTTTCTCATCACATAAACTTCTAAGTCTTATAACATTTCAAAAATACAATTTTCTTTACTTTAAATAATCAACCATAGTCTAATCCTCCTATATGAAATATCTTAAACCCTTAAAGTTAACCTTTATTACTAAAATCTTTCATTCAAATCTACTATGATATTTAAATAAAATAAAAAATTTAGTTATCTAAAGTTAAGCTCAACTACTTTAAATCATGTTAAAGTAATTTTGAAAATATATTTTAATTGAGAACAAATAACAGTTAATTTTTCCTCCCCCAAACTTAAGTTTGTTAGTGAATATCAAATTAACAAATGAGAGAGAAAAACAAAAAGAAAACTAACCTTTTTGTGTCGGGCTTTTGATTCTTCTGAAGCATGCAGGTATTAAATTAAAATTTAACTACAAGCATAAAATAGTTAGAAGCATTGTTCACATATATATCAGAGATTTGCAGGGTAAAGAAATTTAAAACACTATTTCAAACACTTAATACAACATCCATTGCAATTTTACTACAACAGTGACAAACTAACATAAGCTTCAATACAACTTAGCTAAAATAAAAGTACAATTACTACACACAACTATCAAAAACAAATAAAAAATAAAAAAATCAACACAAAAATAACTAATATAAAGAGTACTACATTACCAATCATCCTCTCTTCCTTCTTTATGTCCTTCTTCCTCAGGATGGTATGGAATATAATGGGGACAAGTAGGAAATATCACACCAGCTTCTCCCCTAAAAAATCTCATCTAAGCATCATGATAAGCAATATCATAGTCCACTCTTCTCCTATAATAATCATCATTGATGCTATTTCTTGCTTTCAAACCATCAATTCTGTTATGAAGCCTCGTAATATCACCTTGTTGTATAATCAGCAGCTCCATAACATCAGAAATAGATGGAGTTCCGGAGGTAGAAGGTATGTCATGACTAGCAAAGGGAATCTCACCAATCTTACCTCCATATCTCCATCCTATATAAGATTCATAAGTGTAAATGTTAGCCTTACTAATAGGCTTCAATGAATGGACCAACTCCTTGCTACTATCAACTTCAACTCCTGATTGTATACATAATCTATAAATCAGGGAAGGATGTCCCAATCCTCTAGTTGTTTCTCCCTTAGCTATAGTCAGAATGCAATTATAAAAAACTCTTCCAATATCAATTATTCTCATGTTTTGGATACAAAAATTTAGAATTGCTCTATCTCTAGAAACTTCGCTATGATGATAAGTAGGTAGTAGTCTTGTAGAAATAAAGTAATGTCAGGCTTTAGATGCTACATTAAGAGTGGAAGAAAGAAAATTTATCTTTTATCATTGTTTAGTTTTCCACTCCCATTTTCCATCAGTAAAAAAAGTAATTACCTCATTCAAAGCAGCATCCACAATACCAAAAAATTTGTATTCACGGAACGAATTATCTCTCAACAGGTAGAAAGCATTTATGTGTTCAGGAGTGAATTCAACCATTTTTCCTCAAACCAGCACATACACTTCTTTGATATACCACAAGTTAGCATAAAACTTACAGACTACATCAAAAATTGCATCGGTAGAAAAATAAATAAAAGTTTTCCAATTCTGATCAGCGATCACCTGCTCTACAACTTCGCTCAGATTTTCAAATCCACGATATTATATACACTTTTTGATACAGAGTGTAGATTTGAAATGGTATTAAGCTTTCACATTCAAAAAATTTCCTTTCAATGAAGTCAACCTTTCTCTTCAACTTAAACATCTTTGAAGCCATATGAAAATCTTTGTAAACATATAAATAAATTCCAATAAATTCCAAAATCACAATGCTATAAACTCCAAAGTCAAATCTAACAAGTAAGAGCAATTAACCATGGATTTTCTCTAAGTTTTCTTCAAAACCGCCATATTTTTGGATCTCTCCATTGTAGGAGATTTCCATGGTGAAAATAAAAAATTTGCTTTTACCAGCAGAAGATGAGATCCAACCTCAAAAAGCTCTAAAATCGCATCAAATCCAAATGCAAGCAAGCCCTTAGGGTGGTTTTTGGCCTTGGCTAGAGGTTGAAGGTGATAAATGGGGTAGTTACTATTCAAAATCGCAATTTTGAAGGGAACCCAGAACTTTCGGGTTTTGGTTGTTGTTGGCGCTGAATGAGGCGATGTCAGTGCTAGAACAAATTTCTTGTTCTAAAATTTTCTTGCGATTTCGATCGTTCCCATGTTATGAGGACATCTTATTAACTTTCTTTTAAGCATCTAAGTTCAATATTAAATGACTAAATAATTCAAATATCACACAAACAACACAAAACATCACTTTTATATATAAATTCCAAAGTTACAAACTTACACATATCAATTAAACTACTACATCATTAACTCAGCATCGTAATCAAACCACAACACTCTAACGCTGATACATAACATTAATTCAAATCTTAAGCATAGTAAGTCTAAAATCACACCATAAGCAAGCCAAATACAAACCAAACTCAAGCAAATAAAACCCAAATACTAAATAAAGTGGATAAAATAGAAAATCACTATTCCTCATAAATGGCAGTATTATCTTCTCTGATATCTCCCATGTATTGGTGGAGCACAAACAAATTGTAGAAGGGTTGATACAGGAATTCATCAGTAGAATCCTCTTTAAGCCAAGCCTTTTTCTTCATCAATCATATCAATCCTTCTTCCATACGCCCATTATGATCAAACCGTTCCTTCATCCTCCAATCTAGGTGATCAAACAATTTAGATATATTATTAATTGCATCCATAGTATTTTGTACCTCTTTCTCCAGTTTCTTGAACCTCCATAGAATTAACTGTGCATTTAAGTAAAACGAGGATGAATAGGTATTAAACTCTGAGATGGTTGGTCTACAGTTATGCTCAGATCATTTTCATCCCCATCGAACAGTCATAAACATTAGTTGGGTCCATGGGCTTCCAATGAAGAAGCACTTTTCCCTGCTCTAATAAGACACTTGTGACTGGCTGCAAAGAAGAAATATATTAGAAGGATGTCCCAAGCCATAATTTGACATACATAATCAAACCCAAAACAGATTTCACAATTCTGGTGTCAATATTAAAAGGTCTTCCAATTTGAATACAATAGTTCATTATTGTATTCTCCTTTATCACTTTACTAACTTTTCATGGTCAGGAGTAATTTCAAAGATATAATGAAATGTCATTGCTTCAACATAGGATTCAATAAAATAGTAGAGAAATTGACATACCCGTTGTCACTTATCTCCCAATCTTCCCCTTCATCTGTCAGATATCGATAGATTTCATTCATATTGTCTCTTGTTGGTACAAAATTGGTGTAATGACAGATTAACACATTATCTATCATATAAAGTTCATTAATCTTGGAAGGAGTGAATGATATCCACCTACCTTGAACATAGACGACTCCTTGGTTGATTCCATGAAGATTTGCATAAAATTCCTTCACCACGGGAATGAGTACTGCAGCAGTATTACAAACACTTCCCAATGCCTCTGCATAATAATTTATTCAATATGATTACTAGGAACATTCATACCTTGATTGACAATGTCTCATTCCTTAATAAGTCTCCTCTTTATAAGGACTTTGTCACAAATTCACTGCGCCTCTTGGAGAATTTAAGCAGTTGGAAGATATGGAATGCAAATTTGGGAACTACATTTACATTTTTATGGAGTTAATGGGTTTTAAAATGTGTTTGGGAGTTATGAGGGTGAAATTCCCACTCAAAACCGCCAAATTCTGCCTTCTAGGCCATTAGCGTCGTCGGCGCCAAGCTCCGAAAATTAAAAGTGCTCTCTGGAAAACCTCACTTTCGGATTTGGTTTGGGCACTGTCGGCACCAGAGAACAATTTTACTCCAACATATTTTTCATCCACAAAAAACTCAAAATATTTGATTCAATCCAATAATTAACACCATTTAGCATATTTGTGAGTTAGTAGGACTCAAACAAGACTATCTAATGGTAATATCAATTAAAATCAAATCAAACACACTAAACAACAAAGATAACAATGGGTTACCTCCCATAAAGCATTTGGTTTAATGTCGTCAGCAAGACAAATATTAGTTTTATTTAGGATGACTTAACATTAAAACCTCTTTATATTTAGGTCGTGAACTTTCAAAATATGGTTTTATTCGATGCCCTTCAACTTTAAATATTCTTCCATTTTTAGGGTCTTCAATCTCAATAGCTTCAAACTGGTAAACTTTTATAATAGTGAAAGGTCCTATCCACCAAGACTTAAGTTTTCCTAGAAATAATCTTTATCTTGTATCGTATAACAAAATTCCTGTCGAGGTTCAAATCTCTTTCTTATGATCTTCCGATCATGCCATAACTTCATCTTCTCCTTATTAATTCTTTCATTATCATAAGATTCATTCCACATTTCTTCCAATTCATTAAGTTGCAATAATATTTTCTCACCATTATCATTTAAATTAAAATTGAACTCTTTAATCGCCCAATATGCTTTATGTTCCAATTCAACTAGTAAATGACAAGTTTTTTTTCAAAAATCCATTTTTAAGGAGACATTCATGTAGGAGTTTTATAAGGAGTCATATATGCCCGTAATTTAGTATCTAATCTCGCAGACCAATCTAATTTAGGAGGATTTATAGATTTCTCCTAAATTATTTTAATTTCATGATTAGATACTTCAGTTAAAACACTTGTCTGGGGATGATAAGCAGTTGAGATTCTATGCATAATATTATATTTTCTAGTCAATCTCTGAATGAGATTATTTCTAAATTAGGATCCACCATTAGTAATAATAACTCTCAGCATTCCAAATCTTGTAAAAATATTTTTCATTTAAAATTTTGAAACACTTAAAGCATCACATTTGGTTAAAGCAATTGCTTTAATTTATTTTGATACATAATCAACAACAACTAATATATATATATATATATATATATATATATATATATATATATATATATATATATATATATGTGTGTGTGTGTGTGTGTGTGTGTGTGTATATATATATATATCTATTTATTTATGGCGGCTAAGGTGTCTGCTCTGCTAGGGTTCCAACCATGGGCTCCCTCACCATGGTGGAGACTGCCAGGTTGGTTTTCTGTCGGGGTAAGTGTGCTCTTGTTGCTTCCCATCCTCACTACTCTCTTCTGGTGCTTGCTATCTGGTTTGACTGCTCCCCGGGTCCATTCGTTTTGAAATTGGTTTTTTGGCGGGCTACTGTTCCATTGGAGTAAATAGAAAGTAACCCTCTCTTGGGGGGAAAGCTTTTTATGCCTCTGTTGTGGCTTCCTCCCATTCTTATGGCAAGGGAGTTTTTCCTCAGAGCTTCCATGATGCTGCTCATGGGATACCCAACTCGGCTAGTCAGTTTATTAAGCTAATCAGTAAAAAGAATGGGAAATCTGCGATTTTTTGCACAGAGGAGGAGATAAACACTTTGGCTGACAGGTTTAAATTCACCTTGGTTGGAAAGTTTCAGTTTGGCCATCCTAAAATGGAGCTTATTAGAAAGGTCTTTGAAAATATGAAACTTTTTGGCTCTTGGAAAGTTGGACTTTTTGATGGCAGGCATGTGATCATTCAGTTAAGCTTGGAAGATGATTATGCTAGGGTCTTCTCCATGAAAGCTCTTACAATTGATGGAAAACTTATGAAGTTGTTGAAATGGTCACCAGAATTTGACCCATCTCTTGAACCACCCATTGCTCCCATCTGGTTTAATTTGCCTGAGCTCCAACTTCATTTTTATGAGAAGCATACACTCTACAATATTGGGTTAGCCTTGGGTAAACCTTTACCTATTGATGACCCAACCACTGAGGTTACCAGGCCTTCAGGTGCTAGAATGTTAATTGAAAGAGATGTTACTCTTCCAGAAGTGAAAGAAATGTGGTTGGGGACTGCCCATAATGGATATTGGCAACCAATTGTGATGGAGAAAAGGCTGTATTACTGTCTACATTGTAAAAAGTTTGGACACTTTTTGGACAGATGCTATAGATTGAAGCCAAAACTAAGAAAAAAACCTCCATCTGTTGTGACCCATTTTGATCCAGTTGTTGTTTCAGAACCAGCTATTCCTCCTATTTCCAATGATCCTGATCTCCAATTGGACCCTGCCCATTTGGCACCTAATGAAACTGTTGGTATTAATGTTACTGGGAATGTTAAGAATGTTGGTACTCTTGTTGCAGATCCTGCTATCACTGAATTGGCTGATACCTCCACTTTTCTTCCCCCTTCTGAACCTTCCTCATCTGTTATTGGGCCTCTTCCTGGCAACCCTCTAGTTGATCCTTCCAGTGAAATTTAACCTTTGCCATTTGTGGACTCTGGTCAGCCTTCCTTATTAGCTTCAACACCTCTACCACCACAAATAATTCTCCCACCAAGTACTTCATACCCTCCTCCCATTTTTTTGCCATCCTCTCCTAGTTTAGATCCTGTGTGTTTTGATAATGTTTCTAATGATTTTGTTGAGGGTTGGACTGTTCATCATTCCAAAAAGAAAAAGAAACCTCTTGAATTAAGAAAACTGTCTTCCGAGAATATAATTCAACCCCATTCCCGTTTCTGAGGATCAGCATGTATCTTCCATCCCTAGGCTCACTAGGAATGGAAAAAATGCAATTAATGATTAAAATGTTGTGTTGGAATATTAGGGGGGCTGCTGCCCTTGGCTCCCTTAATAGATTGTTGAATCTTAATAGGATTCATAAATTTTGGGCTTTTGCTCTCCTTGAACCCATGGTTCAATACAACACCACAAGAATTACCAATAAGTTTTCTCAGTTTAACTTTGTAACCAATTGTTGCAACAAAGTTTGATTTTTCAGTAGAAAAGGAATGAAAGTGACTGTTTTATTTGACCACCCCCAGTTCCTTCACATCCATTTTCACATTGAGCAGGTGACTGGTTTGGCCACTTTTATATATGTTGGGTGCAACCAAGCTGATAGAGAAGATCTCTGGAATTCATTACATCATATCAGGAGTAACATGATAGAAATGTGGATTGTAGGAGGGGATTTCAATAGTATAGCTAACCCCAGTGAAAAGAAAGGAGGAAGGGAACCTGACATCAGGAAAATGACTGTTTTTTCCAATAATATTTCAGATGCTAGACTTTTTTATTTGGGTTATGAAGGATCAGATTACACTTGGAAGAGAGGCAAGATCTGGGAAAGACTTGATAGATTCCTGGCTAACCAAGCATGGATTAATTTCTTTACTTCCACCTCTGTGACCCATCTTCCCAGGGCTAGTTCAGATCACTCCCCCCTACTGGTCAAGTTGACTCTCCATGGTATTCATAGTAAAGATAAATTCAGATATCTAAATGTATGGGCTTCTCACTCTACATTCCATCAATTTGTTCAATCTTCCTGGATGGAACCTCTCCCCTACCCAGTTAACAATCCTATTGTCAAATTGAAGATGTTACAAAAAAGATTAGCTAAGAAGTTGAAAGAATGGAATTGACAGGTGTTTGGCAATCTTCATTCACAAGTTTCTGCTGCTGAGGAGCTAGTGAACCAATTAGAGCAGGCTAATTTAGAGGGAAGTATTAATGATAGTGAATTAATGGAGGCTAACCAGCAGCTCTTGACAGCAATTGAAACTGAAGAACAATTCCTGAAACAAAAAGCTGCTTGTCAGTGGTTTACACAGGGGGACAGAAACTCAAAATATTATCATGCAATCATAAACTATAAGAGAAAGCTAAATGCAATAACCAGAATTAAAGGAGATGGGGAAGGATGGTTGACTGATACACAAGAAATTGCCAATTCTGCTGTACATTTTTTCCACCAGCAGTTTAACCATGACCCTCCAATCTGTCTTTTACATCAAACTGAGATCTTACCCAAATTGAATGCCAATTTTGATAGCTCTACTCTATCTGATCCACCTGAGGAAGAACAAATCAAGAAGGCTCTTTTTTCATTAGATCCAGCTAAAACTGTTGGACCAGATGGCTATACTACTGGCTTCTATCAGAAGGCATGGGATTTTATCAAGCTAGACCTCTCCTTGGCTATTCAGAGCTTCTTCCTTGGTACTGAATTACCCAAATACTTCACTGCTACCACAATTATACTTATTCCAAAGGATAATTCCAAATCAACTTGGAATGATTTAAGGCCAATTAGTCTAACTACAGTCTTTCCTAAGATCATCAGCAGAATTTTTGTTTCCAGAATGCAACCTTTGCTGGATGAGTTAATTTCAATTAACTAATATGCATTTGTTCAAGGGAGAAGCATTACTGATAATGTTCTATTGGCACAGGAATTACTGTTGGAGATTGATAGGCCTTGTAGAGGTTCTAATATTATCATAAAACTGGACATTGCTAAAGCATATGATACCATAAATTGGGACTTTATTCTGCAGATCCTTAAAGCTAGGAATTTCCCTGATGATTTCTGCTTTCTTATAAAAAGGTGGCTCCACAATTCTCACTGCAACATTTTAATCAATGGAGATTGTCATGGTTTCTTTACTTCTTTTAGAGGTATTAAGCAAGGTGATCCTCTTTCCCCTTACATTTTCATACTAGCTTTTGATTGTCTGTCAAGGTTGGTTAACCATTCACAGCAGCAGCAATCATATCTGAGATATCTGCACAGATCCAACTGCATTGTCTCTCACCTTGCATATGCAGATGATGTCATTTTGTTTACTAATGGGAGCAAAGAAGTTATTAGGAAGGGAATGGCTATGTTGGAGTATTTCCAGAAAGCTTCTGGACTTGCTTTCAACAATTCTAAATGTCAATTCCTCCCCAGCAACAAGCTGTCTCCTAATCAAGTTAACTGGATCAAAGATCTCACTGGATTCTCCACTACTACCTACCCACTCAAATATTTAGGATTCCCTTTAATCAAAGGCAGGAGAAAGCAATCCCACTATGATGAGGTGGTGAAGAAAGTGACCTCCAAGATCCAATGTTGGACCACCTCATTTCTGTCTAATGGGGGTAGATTGACCCTCCTCAAATCGGTTCTTTCTACCTACCCCCTATATATCCTTCAAATGATCAAGTTAAAGAAGAGTACCCAAAGAATGCTGGAAGTATCATTCAACAAGTTCTTATGGGCTGGTTAACATAAACAACATCACTGGACTTCTTGGAATAAGATATGCCATCCTACTGCTTCTGGGGGATTGGGATTCAAAAACTTATCACACATGAGTCATATCTTCTATTGTAAACAATGGGTTTAATTCAGGCAACAATGATCTTTATGGGCAAGGTTTATGAAAGGCAAATATTGTCCTAATTCTCACCCCTCTCTTGTGACACCTAAATTGGGAGACTCCATAAATTAGAAAGCTCTTCTTCAAGTTAAAGATGCTGCTAAAACGCTTTTCATCTGGGATGTGGGTGAAGGCCAAATCAATTTCTGGGTTGACAATTGGTTGGGCAATCATTCATTGAAGGAATACCAACCTACCAGCTCTACTATTATTAAGGTATCAGACTCGTCGGGTACATGGTAAGTGGAACCTCTCCAAGCTTTGTGAGGTTAATTCTCCCCAAATTATCAAAAGTATTTTGGATCTACCCATTAATCCCTCAACTCCTGATACACTTATTACTAAAAATGGCTCCCATCAAAGTCTGTCCAAGTTTATTTACCATTCACACTACCAATGGCAATCTAGTGATTGAGGGAAGAGTGTTTGACATGCTAAAATAACCCCTTCCATGGCCTTCTTCTGCTGGAGGGTTATTTAGAAAATTTCTTCCCACTGATGACATTTTAAAACTTGAAGGAATTAGAGGACCATCCAGATGCCAGCTCTGTCACTCTGCTGAGGAAAGCTTAAATCATTTGTTGCTGCATTGTGGGATTACCAGGAGTGTATGGTCTGTTGTATTAGCAGTTGAACAGCTGCAGGATCTTCTATCCAACTTGTCCGATCTTAATGGCTGTTGGGATACCTGGAAACATCATTCAAAAGACTCATTCCTCTCATTATTTTCTTGTTTATCTGGGAAGCCAGAAATGCTGCCATGTACCAAAACCTTTCAGCCAGCCCTAACAAGATAAGCATACATTGCCAATCCTTTATTAGAAAGTTGAATGGACCATTTGCTATTTCCTCTAGGAGGGAAGTTTCACCTGCTATCCAGATAGTTCTATGGAGGGCCCCTTCTCAGCATTGGGTGAAATTAAATACTGATGGAAGTTACACAAGCAGCAGGGCTGGTATCGGAGGACTTTGCAGAAACTATAAAGGGCATTGCTTATGGTACTTTGCTGCTCCTATTGAGGCTTTAAATGCTCTTGAATCTGAAACTGTTGCTGTCTTTTGGGGGCTGAAATTGGCCTTGGCATTAAAACTGAACAATATACATGTGGAAGTGGATTGCTTACAACTCTTACTGATACTTCAACTGAAGACCTCCCCCCCATGGTACCTGCTCTATTGGCTGAAAAAAATTCAAAATTTGGCTGCATCTATTCAGATCATTTGGTCTCATTTCCCTAGAGAAGGCAACAAACCAGCTCACCATCTTGCCTACGAGGCATCTTCCTCACAATTACTTACTTGTCACAATATTCCATTCTCCTTTTTGTCTTTTTTGCTTAATGGGGATTGTTTGGACATACCCCATCTTAGATGTAATTTTCCTTTCTGATTAATGAATTTCTGCCTTTTGCAATATATATATATATATATATATATATATATATATATTACCAAATGAACGAATAAATGGTCTCATAAAATCTAATCCCCAAACATCAAAGATTCCAATGTAAAATTTATGGACATTTCATTTTCTTTAGAAATATTACCTAGTCGCTGACATCGATCACATGTTTTAATATATCTATTAACATCCCTAAAAATAGTAGGCCAATAGAATCCAGACTGTAAAATCTTATGTGCAGTTTTGTCAATTCTAAAATGTCCTCTAAATTCAGAATCATGGCATCTCTAAATAATTGGTTCAATTTCTTCATAAGGAACACATCTCTTAATAACTAGAACCTTTTATTGTTTATATAAATATGGATCATCCCAAAAATAAAATTTGGCATCATAGATAATTTTTTTCTGTTGTTGCTTTGGTAATTGAAGTGGTAAAATATCACTTACAATATAGTTCACAATATAAACATACCAAGGTAAATTCCAATCCTTAATATTGTAAACTTATTCATCAAGAAAAGTTTTTGTAATT
The DNA here is from genome assembly GCA_022702705.1 of Papilionanthe hookeriana x Papilionanthe teres. NCBI lineage: Eukaryota > Viridiplantae > Streptophyta > Magnoliopsida > Asparagales > Orchidaceae > Papilionanthe > Papilionanthe hookeriana x Papilionanthe teres. The sequence goes on from CM040435.1 coordinate 31,707,730, forward strand.
TTGTTTTCAAAATCAGATAGTTCATGTTGTTCCAACCTAGATAAATGATCAGCTCTTTGGTTGTGAGATCCTTTTCTATATACTACTATGAAATCAAATTCTTGCATTAGAAGTACCCATCTAATTAATATTGGTTTAGTATCCTTCTTTTGCATTAAGTATTTGGTAGTAGAATGGTCTATATGCACTATACATTTAGTTCCAATTAAGTACAACCAAAATTTTTTTAAAAAATACACAATCGCTAATAAATTTTTTTCACTAGTGATATAGTTAATTTGAGCTTCATTAAGTATTTTATAAGCATAATATATAACTTTGAAAATTTTATCATACCTTTGTCCTAAAACAGCTCCAATTGCAAAATCACCAGCATCACACATAATTTCAAATGGTTTCTCCTAATTAAGTGAAACTATTATAGGGGAAGTGTTTGATTTTTCTTTCTATACTTTAGAGGCATTGAACCATTCTTCATTAAAATCAAATTTCTTATCTTTTTATAAAAGTTGGCACAGAGGTTTAGTAATTTTTGAAAAATATTGAATAAAACGTTTGTAGAATCTAGTATGTCCTAAAAAACTTCTCACCCCTCTCACAGTAGTTGGAGGTGGTAGTCTCGCAATGATTTGAATCTTTGTAGGGTCTACTTCCATGCCATATTTAGAAATTTTATGCCCGAGAAAAATTCCTCCTACAACCATAAATTGACATTTCTCCCAAATTAGAACTAAATTTATTTTTTCACATAACTCCAAAACTTCTTCTAAATTATTTAAGCAAACGTTAAATGAAGTTCCAATTACAGAAAAATTGTCCAAAAAACTTTTATTCCATTGTCAATCATATTACTAAAAATTGACATCTTACATCTTTGAAATGTTGCATGTGAATTACATAATCCAAAGGGGATTCTATGAAAAGAAAATGTTCCATAAGGACTAGTAAAAGTGGTCTTTTCTTGATCCTCAGGAGCAACTAGTATTTAATGATAACTAGTATATTCATCTAAAAAGCAAAAAAAATTGTACCCAGCAAACATATCCATCATTTGGTCTAGAAAAGGTAAATAAAAGTGATCTTTCCTAGTGGTAGAATTTAATTTTCTATAGTCAATAGGGCTCGCACTCAGGAGGTCTTGAGGAAGCTCTGGAAGCAATTTGGCCGAGTTTCCTTAAGAAAATTTCAGCACCCCATTCGGCTATGAAGAGCTCAATTTATAGTCATGGCCATTTGACTGAGCTCAAGGATGCAATTCATGTGCATTACGTCGCTTAGGTGGAGGGCAGATCAGCTCCAGTGAGCAAACAGAGCTTGACACATCAGGTGAGCTTAATTGGGTTTCTGTTTGGATGGGTTGCTCTCATTCTGGGCTCTTCCGGCGACTAGGCCGGTCGGCTAAGGCAGGGGAGGTGGCCAGTGGTCAGGTGGGTAGGCCATAAGTGCAATGAGTTTAAGTGGCTAATGATTCATTGCAAATCACACTTAGGTTTACTCATTTAAGCAAGGGGATCCCCTATTTTGAGGGACCCTTGGTCAATGACTTAACTAGAGTGGGCTAGGTGGATCTAACTCAGTCCCTAGGGTCAACTTGGTGGCTGTGGTGGGTTTGGCTTGGTCACATTTGGCTAGGTTTGCTCATTTTGGCTCATGGGTTCAAGTTAGGCTAGGTTAGGCTTGAGCTTTTTTTGGGTCCAATTGATTGATCAAAATGGTGTGTATGATCGTTATAAATAGTCTGGAAAATGATTGGGGTGGTTTTGAGTTGGCTTGGGGGGGTCAATTTAGCTTGATTTGTGTATTTGGTCAATTTTGGGATTTTTGGGTTAGCTTGGATTTAAGTTTGGCTAGATCGAGGTTATGGCTCAATTCATGGTTTAAAAGGTCTAGATCAATGTCATGAAGAGTTTTCATCATAAATTGGGAGTCAATTTTCAAGTTAGGGCATTCAATTTGGTGGGTTTTGGTCATGTGATCAATTTGGGCTAAAATTGGGAATTTTGAATTTGGTTGGACTTGGGTGACGTTTTGGGATCAAATTGGGGCAATTGATGGTTCAATTTTGTTTAGGGGAATGTCATGATAAGTTTAGAATTCAAAACTAGTGGAATTTGATTGACACTAGATTTAATTTGGGGAGATTTAGTCATATGATCAAAATTGGGGCTTTTGGTTTGAGTTGAAATTGAGCTTACAATTGGGTCAAATTTAACTTGGGCATGGTTTAGGATGAGATTAAGCATTGTGAATTTGAGTTTAGAATTGAAATTAGGCAAGATTAGGGTCAATTGGTGTTGACCTCATTTTTGATGAGGTCTTCTCTTCCCTTTTTAGTGTTTAGGATCTAGCCTTAGGCTTTTCCTTTGACTATCTTAGAGGACTAGAATTGGGACCCATCCCTTAGAAATTTGAACAACTTCTTGCCTCCCTGCAAACCCCACAAGCTTTATTATAGACCCCTAATCACCTAGAGGGTTGAGATCAAAGGTGAAGGTTTAAAGGATGAGTTCCCTATAAGACTCTTTGGCCTTAGGACCACCCTGGGTGGCTTGGTCTGGTGAGGGTTGACTTACACACTCAGTACACTCATACTCTACACTCTCACACACACAATCCAAATCCTAAAACCACACCCATACCCAACTTGACTCCTTTACTCATGTAGGTAATTCATATGGATGGACCTTAACCCCTAAGCCCCTGGTTAAGAGGGTTAGGAACAACATAGTGAATGCCTCAAATGAGTCCTCTCATGGCTCATATAGGCTTAATATGACTTCATGGCTCAACCAAAGTGATTCCATTTCACTCATATTTTATCAATCTTCATTCTTCAAAAATTTTAATTTTTGACCTCGGGGACCCTACACCTATCAAACCTACCAAAAGCCCTTAAAATTGCCCAAATCCTCCAAAATTTCCAAATCACCCAACATTCCCCAAAATTAACCTTGAACATTTCCTCACCAATAAAATTGATCATCCATAGCCAAAAATACAAAAAATTCCAAAAGTATCCCCCAATACCCTCCAAATTACCAAAATGCCCCTCTTGACCAAAAAATCCAAAAATTCAGAAAATTCCCAGAAAATTCCAGAAAATCCCAAATATTCCCAATTTCATTTTGTCCAACTACACCATGGGCCAATTTTGTCAATTTACCCCACTTTTACCAAAACCCCCAATTTAGCCCATTCTTAACCCAAGTGAACCCAATGTCAAACCAAATCGAACCAATTGACCCCAATTTTAGTCCAATTCAATTCTAAACTTCAAATTAATATCCAAAATATCAATCTAGACCAAATCCAAGTCCAATTTGATTAACATTTGAATCCAATTTCACTTTCGACCTTAAAGCCCAATTTGGACTCATGACCCAAACTTAGCCCAAACCAAACCAATTCAACTCCAATTGACCCCAAACCTTTTCTAAACCTTCCCTAACATCCCCACAAACAAAAAACTAACATACTTTGCCCAAAATTTGGACCCAAACCCCACTCAAATTCAACCCAAAACCAAAAAGCCCAATTTTGACCTAAACCCAAACCTAACCCAAATAAGCCCAATTCCCAAATCCAAAACCCAACCAAAGTTGAAACCTCTTTGAAACACTCCCATAAAAATTTCCCAACATTAATTTTACTTCAATTTCAACCCTAGCCCAACATTGGCCCAAATTAGCCCAATTTGAACTACATTGGCCCATTTACCAAATGAACCCAAATTCAACCCAATTCAATTCCAAGCTACCTCAAATTTGCTTCAAATCATTCAAGACACATCCTTAAACTAAACTCAACATTTATTTGGCATGGCCCTTTGCAAAATTCTTCATCTAAAAGCCCATTGCTAAACATAAAGGCCCACTCCCTTAAACCTTCCTAAAAGCCCACTTCTACCAAATTCATTAGCCCAAACCCATCCTAAAGCCCACATTACAATCACATCTCATCCTCACTTAATTGATATCATTCCCTAAGTGCTAAACCCATCATGAAAATCAAACCAAAATGGTATTATGCCAAATCCCATCAAATAACCCCAAAATTTCCAAAAATTCCTAAAGCCCTTTTCCATGAAAGTTGACCAAACTCTTGCCATGCCATATGTGAGCCAAAGACAAGCCATGTACAAGCCATATGAAGCCATGGGATTTTTGACATGTGACCATACCCAAAGTAGCAAAAGGAGGGCTCCCTTTCTTAAACCTTCATTAAGCTTTTTAACCCCTTCCATGTTACACACTAAACCAAGATTAGCCACATCACTTTAGATGGGGACTTCACCACCCCTTTCTAGCTGATGCAAATGATCCTCCCTCAGCCCAAATCAGCCATGGGGAGGTGAACCTAATCCAAAACCATGAATTGGACCAAATCAAGCCAAAATGGCCTCTCCCCCATGCCATTTTAATCCAAGCCCTTTACACATGGCATTGGCCAATTGCTTGCACAAACCTCCACCTCGACTCACCCGAACCCGAGGGTGACCCATGCTGCACGGCCAGCCCGCTCGGATCGCCGGAAAACACCATGGCCGAGAACTCGGGAGGAGCCAAATTTTGGAATTCCACCTCGCCGAGCCGCCTCACTCCAAATGGCCATTGCAGCTGTTCTTCTCCTCACCGAGCAGCTCGATCCTAACCCTTAAACCCCCGCGGAGGCCCTCAGCCTCTCCTATTTAAACACCCCCTCCTCTCGGCCAAGGGAGGTGCTCGAACCAAACCTTACCGAAACCCCGCCAAAATCATCCCGCACCACTCTCTACACATAGAGAACTTTATCCCCACCGAAATCCCCCGCCATTTCCTCTCCGCGAGCTCAATTTCGGAGTTGAAATCCAAGCCCAAAACCAAGACACTTCACCACAGTGAGTCAATCCTCAAATTGATTGACTCTACACCTTCACCAGACTAAGAGGAGAAGTTTCCCAGCAAAAGCCCCTCACCAGGCCAGCCATTGCTTCAAGCCTTCAAGCTTTGTGATCGGCTGTGGTCACTTTTGTACCTAGGAAATTCACCAGGCCAAGGGACTTCATCTGGAGCTTGCTTGGACCCAATCGAACGTGACACAACTCTCAGATCGAACCTTCACTTCTCTGAGCAAAGGTATGGACTCACTCTTCCTCCCGAGCTTCCAGAGATTCTCCATTTAGCTTGAGTCAATTTCAATACATGTTTACCGTATGGATGTGTTCGTCTCTTCAAGACGAATCCATAGAGCATAAGAACACAAAAATCCGTTGAGAATCAAGTGAGAAATTAGGGTTAGAAGGTCGACGGTCAAGGGTTCACACCAGTCGTAGACGATGACTGGGAGCCATTGGATCGCGCGTGTATTGAACGGATGGTCGAGATCGAGCCGGATAGCGCAACGGGACATGAACCGCGGGCCGCGTGGCATCCCAGTCAGATGGCGGCGCCGAATCAAGAGGCGACGCGTGGAGCTTCGAAGGCGCCGAGGTTGAGTCAGCGCCGCGTGGTTAAGGAGGAAAATAGGCTATTTTTCTATTTATTTAATTACCAGAACTTCAAAAATTCATAACTTTGTGAAAAAAATCCTAAAAATAAAATAAAAATACCCCCTTGCTTAGTGAACAGAGAAGAATAACGTGGAAAAGAAATCAAGTAATTTCATTAAGTATTTTATTTTCAATGATTTATTTACTCTTTGCATTGTTTTAATTCTCCATTTGCATAGGCAATTCATCATGGCATGAGACCATAGGGCTTTTGAAGCCTCTGAACTTGGGAACATTCCCTGATTTTTCCAAGGTCAGAGGCCATCCCTATAAGAAGTTATTGATTTTCCAAGTTCATGTTACTGTTTTGAGTATTTTATTTCCAATAATTAGCATGTTGAGAAATAAATTCTAGGAAAATTTGGTGATGTTTCTTCGACTCGCAGGAACCTAGGAAAAATAAGTTTTGAGTTAATTTACTTTGAACAACCCTAATCGCCTAAATACCCAAAATTGAACATTAATCGATTAGGTTAACCACACATCAAATTAACTTAAAAACAATTCTCCACTGTCCTCTAGGGATAGGAGAACACCACATAAAAATTTGAAACTAATTGGACTTGATTAACCCCACCAAATGGGTTGATTAAGCCTCTTAAGCAAAATGGAGAAAATTAAAATTTTAAAATTCATAACTCACAAAATACTTTTCAAAAATTCACAAAAATGGTTTTGGAGCTTCTCTGATATCAAAGGAACTTAGGAAAATTAAAATTGTAATTTTCTAAAAAAGTTGATTTTTATCATTATTTTAATATTTTTAATAATTAAAAAATAATAAAAATCATAAAAATATTAAAAATCACCAAAATGTCATATTTTGAATTCTAATCATTTAGGAACAAACCAAATATTTTTCTTAAGTCCCTAGGGTAAGATATTGAATTTTAAAGCCTTAATGTAATTTTTAATATTAAAAAATGTATTTTCCAACCTTTTCACTAAAATAATTCTAATAAATCAAAGAAAAATCAAAAAAATATAAAATTTGCTTCTCTGAACTCCCTGAGGTCAAAGAGATTTAAGAAAAATATAAAATCCATTTTTCAATTTTAATTTTATTTTAAAATTAATTAATACTCCAAAACTCAAAATAATTCTAATAAATAAAATATAATTCAAAAAATCACCAAAATTGGTCCAAATGGTCCTCTGGTCATTAGGAACATCCCATAAGTTTCTTAAGGACAGAAACATTTCCTTGGTCATGTTATTGAGTTTTCCTTGAAAACCCCTATTTTCCATTAAAAATAATTACATAAATAAATTAAATACAGAATAATCACATTTTCTCCTCTAATGTCTTAATTGACATGTGAGTGAGGTTACATAAAAATTTCAAATTCATTTGAGCTTAATTTAGTGAGTTATAGAATTATTAAGCTTGAAGGGCAAAATGGTAATTAAAATTTTCAACCTTTAATTAAAATTTTAGGGTTAATCAAAAAGGGAGGGTAAAATATTTGATTTTAAACTGATTTTGGATGATTGAAACTTAAATGATTAAGGGTAGAAACCTATTAACCATTTCAAATATAATTAAAATAAAACTTTAATTAATTAACTAATTGAAATTTTGGAAGAATAATAGAAATTGGAATTATTAAAGTAGGGATATTATTAAGAGGATATTTATTCTTTAATTTAAAAATCCCTAAATAAATCACTTCAATAATACTTAAGTCTTAATTAAAAAAAAATTAAAAGAATAATCTCAACTAAATTAAAATTGAAGTTAAATTAAAATCAAATTAAATTAAATTAAAAGAAAAATAACTTAAAATCAAAGTTAAATTAAGTTAAATTAAACTAAATTAAATTAAAATTAAATTAAAATTAAACTAAATTAAAATTAAATTAAATCAAAATTAAATTTAAATTAAATTTAAATTGAAATTAAATTAAATTAAATTAAATTAAAATTAAATTAAATCAAAATTAAATTAAAATTAAATTTAAATTGAAATTAAATTAAATTAAAATTAAATTGAAATTAAATTAAATTAAAATTAAATTAAATTAAATTAAATTAAATCAAAATTAAATTAAATTGAATTAAATTAAATTAAAATCATTTAATAACAAACCTAAATGAAATCATTAAGAATTAAATCTAAAATAACTTGAACACTATTCCAAACTTAAACTAATTTCCTATAATTAAGTCAAAATTAAAATTAAATCATTAAGTTTAAATCATTAAAACACTTAATGAGTTGATTTACCCTTTTAAAGCTCTTGTTATTATAACTCTTAAAAGAAGTATCAAGTGAAATGTTACCTCACTTATAGGATATTCAAATGTCCTAGTTCACTGAGCAAGAGAACAAAACTTAAACTCCTGGATGATTAATTCACTTGTATAATTAAATTCTCTTGGACTTAAAACAATCCTAGAGGTATTGAAAAGATGTTTAAGACTCGTCTTAAGCACTTCCTCAATATGATAAGATGTTTATAAGAACAATTGAACTTAATTGTTCTTTGATGAAGAAAATCATCCTTAAACCAAAATACAAGAACCTAGACGTCATAGGAGATGACTAGCTATAGGATTAGGATTTTGGTAGACAACCAAAACCTTTTCCCTTAGCTTTACTTAGGTACTTGTTGAAATATTTAAATGCCTTAATATGCATTTTAAGTGCAGCTTGGGATGACGGGAAGACCTAGAGGTACGCTTTTATTTTATTGCAATTTACTTTATTGCAAATGCACTCTACTTTTCTTGCATGATAAACAACTGTTGCTTGAAAACCAAAACCTTTAGGATAGTCCCTGAACTGAAACCAAAACTAAATTAAAAGTCATTACAAGATAAAAATTACCGCCACAACATTTCAAAATATAAAACAACTCAAAACTTAATCACAAACAGAACACAAAACTACAATTGCAACTAAATTAAAATGTCTCGTTGAATGATCGGGAATACCTCGGATGATGTAACCCACGTGTTGCTAACGGGATTTCCCAAGATCTAAAAGTGTGGAACTCATATAGTTGAGTTTAGCAAATTCATCTGGACTAAGTGAATTCGATGAAAATAACGGTGCCGGGATGACGGAACCGTGGGATCTTAATCGGTTCTGTTTAAACAACTTTAAGATTTGTTTTAATTAAAATATTAAAAAAAACACTTGGATTTTAAGATTTTCTCTAAGCCAAAATACTTCTCTCATCTCTTGATTTATGACTTCTAAAACCAAACCTCTGCAACAACAAAGAGCTCGGAGCATGGTGGGCAGCACGGTCATCGTCATCAGCAAAACTCGGATCTACTTCAACAAAACCATTCCAAGAATTTAAACAACCAAGCCATAGGACTTCGAGGTAGTTTACCTAGTGCAACATAAATCCTCAACTCTTCGTTAGGCATTTGCATAATCATGTTATGCAAATTAAGCCCTAACTGGTCTTAGGACTCCGAGGTAGTCGTTCGGTACGACATAAACCCTCACATCTTCGAGGCTGTTTGTATGATCATATTATATAAATATAAGTCCTAATTAACTAAAATTGGCAAGATTGAAATATCAGATAATATTAGGATTTTCTCAAATCTAAGACAAACAATAGGATAGTTTGGGAAGTTGCCAAGATTCTTCTTAGATCCTCAGCTTCTCCTACTTCTCTTCCTTTGGATTCTCAAAAATAAATTGTTCCAAATTTTGAGTCATTCCCTTTTGAAATTTCAAAAATCCAATCCTTTGAAAACCTTAAACTTTGAAATTCTCGAGAGCAAAACCACCGATCATTATCGAGAGTTTTCTTAAATGATTCACTTAATTTAAGATGTAATTAACTATAGGGGCTTGCCCTTATAGGGAACTTTAAGAACCTGTGTAATATAAACCCCGCTTAATTCCTTTATATTAAGCAGGGGAACTTGTCGGCTTATAAAATTGGTTCGCAGACCAAACGGATGTCACAAATCTCCGAGTTTATTTAATCGAGTCCCATCATCAAGCAGTGTGTCTATTCTTCGGGATAGATACACGGTTTGTGGTGCGGTGCTCGTTTATATAAACTATTTGGGATGTGAGATCGGTTTGATTTCATATCTTAAAACTTTTAAAATTAAAATTATTTTCAAAATCAAATACTATTTTCTAAATTATATATATATATATATATTTAAATTAAATTTAAAATCTAAAATTCGCCGACAATTTCTGTAGGCGACCCCTTTTCAAAACACAACACATAGCCTAAAAATATGCCGACAACTTCTGGCGACTCCGCTGGGGACTAGTTCCTCTCTCCATTTTGATCAGATGGCTTTGCTTTCATAAATCGGTGGTGAGCCCATGCCCCTAGTGGACCAAACAACCATTCTTCCGTTGGAATACCCCGTTCATTTCTGTCTTGAACAAGTATAGCCAACTCCTCTCGGATTTAGGAGCCACTGTTTAGACACCCCTAAACGGAGAGGTTCCGAGATCCTTTTACCTCTTTTCTGAGGTGGGGTGGACCCCCAATAGGTGTTAGTTTAGGAGCGGTCCTTCGAGTCGAGAAGTCTTGCATAAGACTTTCTCTTCCTTTCCAATTCTGAATCGGATTCCTTACCTTCTCTACACCTTTGAACATTCCGTTCCTAATAAACAAACCCTCTAATGAATGACTCTTTTAACAAATAACTCCTTTTTATAAATACATGAACAAAAATGTGTTCGGACTCTTTTCGATTCCTTTCTTTTCGTCCTGATGAGAAGAAGCATAACTTGGGACTGACAATCAGAATCTACCTTGTAGAAAATATCTGCCCCAAAGCTGATTTTCTCCTTTACCAACGGACTTGACCTAGCTGTCTACAAGGAGGAGCCTCCTGACAATGGAATCATCCGTTTCGGGCAAGGATTCGAGAATACAAATGTCAAGATCACTGACGTCACTCTTTTCACACTTACAGACAAAGTGTCCGAAACTGAAAGACCTTTGATCGAGTTCAACCTCAAGTCAACTCAAGAGTTCCCTCCCTTGCAAAGGGTTCCAGCTGAGAGGAATACTACTATCCATAGGAGGACTGTTGTCTCTACCTCCACCGGTCTAGTCGTCTCTGCACCTACCCCGGCTTCCGCCAAACTGAAGGGGAAGGAAATTCAAATTTGTAACGAGCATGTTATCGTGGAGGGTACAGATCTCCGTGCGAGACCTTCTGTTTTCAAAATTGGGTCCAGCTCAAGGGTTCCACCCCTAACACGGACTCAGAGAAGAAACAGAAGTAGAAAGATTGCGAGGAAAGCCAGAGCTGCTAAAGTTGCTTTCTTGGAAGAGATCCCTGAGTACACACCACTACCTAAGTACATACCATTGCCTGAGTATACACCGCTTTTGGAAGGAAGTAGATTCCATCCCCTTTCCGCCGCAGCTGACGAGGAAAATGTCCGCAAGATTGCTTCTACATTACCTCGACCCACATACTATAGCGACAACCGAAAGAAAAGGGCTAGGATTACACCATTTGCCCGACTACAGACTGTGATAGAGAAGTTAGCAAAGAAAGAGAAATGTCCTGTATCAGAAATTTTAAGAAGAATAGGGCGGGTACCAGCCAAGTCCCGTCTTGCGCCACGAGTAGAACCCGTTAGCGCCACAGAAAAGCCGAGTAAGAAGATGAAAGCTAGTCCACCTATTGTTGTTTCAGGTTTACAGATCAGGGAGGATATCACCTTCCATCATTCAGCCGACAGACCATCCGGTTCTAGGCCTTCCGCTGCTAGAAGGATGGTATGGCGTCCTACTACAGGCCAATTAAGACCGAAACGACGACCAGAAAAGGAAAGTCTCGTCAAGAGACTCGAGTCCGAAGAGAGCGCCACTGCAATGAATGGGACTCCCAAGAAGGAAATCCAATGGTCATCGCATGATAACTGCGAAACCGTACGAAAAAGACCATTGGAGGACTCTATGGAAAAGCTAAGAACCGACATTCAACGATTAGCAAGAGAAAGAGAAGAAAAGTTTGGAGACGAAGTTGACGCGTCGGAGTTCATGGATGACGAATATGTGGAGATCAACATGGTTGAGACACGCGCATCGTCAGCTTCGCAAGGTGCTCCGGCAGCTACGGAGAGAGATGAACCGGAAGCATTAAGAGCACAAATTTGAGAAAAAGATGATACAATCTCTCAAATGGCAAAAGGATGGAAGAGATGGCTGCAGCCCTAGCCACTCTTCGCAGTCCGGTTCAACCCCAAGAGAAACGCCTCCGTAAGTTATTCATATTACAGACGGAGAAAAAGAGATTACATCTGTTAACGGAGACGATCAGCCAAAGAAAGACTCTACTCAGAATATGATTCCAGAAAAGCACATCAAGAACATGGTAGAACAGTAGGTGCGAGAAGCCTTAGCACAGTCTAAGAGCGGAGCATCTATTCAGACGGGTAGACCTTACCTCGAAGAATTTGATGCAGTACAATACCCAAAAGGCTTCGTACCACCTCTGTTCAAGACTTTTGATGGTACCGGAAACCCTCGACATCATGTTGCACATTTTCGCGCTAGTTGTTGCAACGCCGGTGGAAGTGACGCCTTACTCTTCCGACATTTCGTCAGCAGCCTGTCAGGGATCGCCTTCGATTGGTACGCAGAGTTACCGAACGGTTCGGTAAAGACATTTTCAGAATTGGAAAACCCCTTTGTGAAACGGTTTGCCGGAGCTCAACACCATATCACCATCGGTGACTTAGTGGTAGAGAAACAGAAACCGAACGAAACTTTAGTGGACTACATACTTCGATGGAGAAATCTAAGCATGAAGTGTGAGCCACAACTACAAGAGCAGCATGCAGTCGGTATCTTGCTTAAAAGCATTTACGGCCCGATAGCACTTCTCCTTAAGAGATTTACGATTAAGACTTTCGAGAAGTTGTTAAGCAAGGCCGGAAGCTTGCAAGAGGAAGCGAAGCAACTAAGTTTCGTCGACAAAAGAGACAAACGAAGCTCGCGAAGACATTTGAAAAGAAATCCGGGATCGTCGCGGCGATCGATAAGGGCAAGCAGACAATGCAAATACAACTGGAGCAGCCAGCAGCCCGACCTATCAACAACCTCAGCAGAACTACCAACAACCTCAACCCGGTTATCGGCCAACTCAACAATATGAGCAACCGCCTCGCCGCAGCAGCACGTTAAAGGAGCTTATAAATAGAGAATATCCATTCAAGAATGAGGCAGTGCCAAAGATGTTCCGTAGTTTGATGAAGACTTCGGATTTTTGACTACCAGAACCCAAGAAGCCGAAGGAAGTTAATAAGAAAGACCATCCCAACTACTGCCCTTACCACCGGATGCTTGGACATAAGATAGAGGATTGCATCACCTTCAAGACTTGGCTCTACGATAATCTCCGAAAAGGGAACATAACGATTCCGAAGGAATACATGAAGGAACCCCAGAAAGGCGGTTCCGTCAATGTTATTTCAACGGATCCTATTGTTCCTATAGATCCCTACACGACAAATGATGGATGGAGTACCACTTGGACGAAGTCATCGAAGAAAATTTTGGATCGCATCCAAACCGCTTCGGTGAGTGCTTCGATTCAAAGTTCTAAACCTGTCAAGCCGGTGCTATCGCTTGCGATTGAAGAACCACCCCAGGAAGAAAAAATCATAGAAAAGAAGGAGATCGTAGAAGAAGAAAGGACCGAGGCTCTTAAGGCTAGACTAGGGGCTGCTTATCCTAGGATGGTTGTTTCCGATTCGGGGGAAAAATTCCTCGAACCTCTGACTCTATATGATTATTTGCTCGCTCCGGCGGGATCTTATAATGATAAGAGTTATGCCGTTGGCTACGTTTTGACTGTTTCTAACGATTACGTAACTAACGACAACCAATCTAATCCGGATCTCGATTTCGATACCAATAACAATTCTCAAATCATACACAACCTCGACAATCACGATGACAAAGAAGACATTCACCAAGAAGGCTACAAAAGTTCAACAAGCAATGAATCTATTTGTGAATTCCAAGGAGCTCCAATCACAATAGAGTTAGAGCTTTCAGATTCCGAAGCGACTCCAGAAGAACCTGTCATGCCGATTCAAAAGGAGGCACCAGTAAACTCAATACCAGATTCGGAAGAAATCGCAGAAGTCAACTTAAGGATCGAAAAGGTTCTACCTCCGAGAATGGGTCCAAAAGACAAAGGAAAGCAGGTGGTTGTTCAGGAAGAATCAACCCCAGCAGAAGAATTGTCCATTCGGGAAGAAACTGAGACACATGGTAATAAAGTGAACTATAACGTGCTAGCCCATCTTAGGAAACTACCAGCCAAACTGAGCATCTACGACGCACTCATCTTATCAAAAGAGATGAGGGAAACTCTGATCAAGGCCTTACTTGATCCAGAGATTTGTTTAGCTCGGATGGCCGGAGATTCCTTAGACGAGGTTTGCTCTTTAAAGGAGCAACGAGGTGTTACCTTCACTGACGAGTGATCTACTACTTGGGACGACTCGATCACAACCGACCGTTGTACATTTCAGTCACAATCGGAAAATTTACGCTCTCCGCAGTATTGGTGGATCCGGGAGCATCAATCAACATAATGAATCTTCTGGACACTAAGCATACTTGGAAATTGATGCTCGCGAGCTTGAAGCGGACAAGATGTTACTAAGAGGATTCAACCAGAAAGGAGAAAGAGCCCTTGGATCAATAACACTGTTGATGAAGACCGGTGACTTAGCAAGACAACCGCAAAATTCCACATAATTGACTCTGAGACATCGTTCAACGCTCTACTGGGCCGGCCGTGGATCCATGAAAACTGGATGGTACCATCGTCTCTGCATCAGTGCATAAAATACTACGAAGGAGGAGAACAAGTGCATTAAAGGTGATTTGCAACCTTTCTCCGTACATGAGATTGGAATCCATGAAGATGCAACTTATTACGCACCTCCGAAGAAAACAATCTTCTCCGTAAACACCGTGCCAAATGAAGCAAAAGAAATTCGAGACAATGAAGAACCCGAAGTTCTAGTCCAACAGCTCACTCACCACTCCCTTACGGCGAGATGGTGAAGGTTTCTCCGAACTCACATCCGAGGTCGAGGCCGGGGACGAGGTCGTGGAAGAGACACCGGGATAGTTGGACGTGAAAAGCCGGTGATCAACGTTGATTGGGAGAACAGCTTCCGAGGAAGAAGAGGAAGTCAAGAAAGAAGCAGCTACAATAAACCGGAAGAAACCACAATTCATGATTTCTCTCGAAGATGAGAAGAACGAAGAATACAAATCGATGTACGAGAAGATTAACCACTATGTACACACTATGATCCTGACCCCGATCCAGTTTAATAAGATCGAGGGTATGGTGGTCAAAGAAGTACATAACAGCGGTGCAAAGCCAATCAAATTTTACCGTGGCACTTCTTCTTCCAATACTGAAAACGATGTACAATTTGAAGAAGTCACTTCTTCCGAATTAATGGAATTACCTTTTGAGTGGTACTCTCCCTGTGTTCAAAATTTAATTCAGCGTGGTGTCTTACCTCGATAATGGACAAAAGGCCGATCACAACACTTCGAAAAATTATGGAATAATGCCGGTCGGCCTTCCATTTCAAAACATGGTCTCAGATTCGGCACAGTAGGTTCAGTTGACGATACGGAATTTTGTTTGGTTGTCACTTGCCAACCTAATGAAGACTGCTTGGAAACTACAGAAGAGCTTGAAGATCTGCAAATTGGAGACGCTCCACCAAAGTTCGAAGAAGAAATCAAATCTACAATAGATGAGTTAATGGAAGTTAACTTAGGTACTAGCGAAAAGCCTAGACCAACCTTTGTTAGCTCCTTACTCAATAAAGAAGATTCCGAGGAAATGATCAAGCTATTAATGGAATTCAAGGACTGTTTTGCTTGGAGTTACGATGAAATGCCAAGATTAGCTCCAGAAGTCGCAGTTCACAGGCTAGGAGTGGATCCTACTTCGTTCCGTCAGACAAGCTTCCAGAAGAATGCGTTTGGAAATTGAACAACAAGTAATAACTGAAGTTAAGAAGCTAATCGACGCTATATTTGTCCGTGAAGAACAATACCCTACTTGGCTAGCCAATGTGGTACCAGACAGGAAGAAGAATGGTCAGATCAGAATCTGCGTGGATTTCGGAGACTTGAACAAAGCATGTCCGAAGGATGAATTTCCACTACCAATTCCGGAGTTAATGATCGACATCGCTTCGACACATGAAATATTCTCTTTCATGGATGGATCTTCGTGATACAACCGGATAAAGATGGCACCAGAAGACGAAAAGCTCACGGCATTCAGAACACCAATCAGAGTGTATTGCTACACAGTAATGCCATTCGGACTAAAAAATGCATGAGCAACATATCAAAGAGCAATGACAAAGATTTTTGATGAGCTCATTCACAACCAAGTTGAGTGCTATGTGGATGATGTGGTCATCAAAAGCAAACTGAAGGAAGATCACCCGTATGATTCGAGAATTGTCTTCGAGCTACTAAGGCAATACAACCTTAAGATGAATCCCTTAAAATGCGCCTTCGGCGTTACCTCCGGAAATTCTTAGGATTTGTTGTCCGACATCGCGGGATTGAAATTGATCCGGAAAAGATTAAAGCTATCTTAGAGATGCCGCCTCCCAAAACCTTAAAACAGCTACGATCCTTTCAAGGGAAGTTGGCATATCTTCGACGCTTTATTTCGAACTTGTCAGGTAGGTGTCAGCCCTTCTCGGCATTAGTTAAAAAGGACGCCAAATTCATTTGGGAAGAGAAATGCCAACGGGCCTTCGAGGAAATTAAGCAATACTTAATGACACCTCCCGTCTTAGCAGCCCCAGTCTCAGGTAGACCGTTGATACTTTATACCGCGACTCTAGACGACTCCCTTGGAGCCCTACTAGCCCAGGTCAATGATGAGGGAAAAGAAAATGCTCTCTACTACTTAAGCCATCGTTTGATTCCTATGGAAGTAAAGTATCCTCCAATTGAGAAGCATTGTTTGGCCCTGATCTTCGCCGCATAGAAACTCAGGCATTACATGATCTCTCATAAGGTCAACCTTATCTCGAAAGTTAATCCGTTGCAATATTTGATGACCCGTCCAACACTTTCCCAGCGGACTTGCCGTGTGGTCGATGATACTATTGCAATTCGACATAACTTTTGTTCCTCTTCGTGCCGTAAAGGGACAAGTTCTAGCTGACTTCCTTGCAGCACACCCTTTACCGGCAAATTCGCCTCTCGACGACGACTTGCCAGATGAACAGATAATGAGCCTAGAAGACACTGATGATCGACGTTGGGAACTATACTTCGACGAAGCGTCCTCAGCACAGAACGACAAAGAATTGCAAACGATAGTGCCCGGTAAGGCAGAAATCGGACTAATCTTTATAACATCGGAGCGGGGGATGTTAAGATACTCCTACCACTTAATAGAGCCGTGCACAAATAACGAGGTAGAATACGAAGCCCTCATAACAGGACTAGAACTGACCATTCAAATGGGAATAACGGATATCAACATCTACGGAGATTCTCAGTTGATCATTTAACAGATCGCCGGACAATACAGAATTTTAAAGCCAAGACTCGAGCAATACTTTCAGTATGCCATGAAACTGTTGGAACAAATTCCAAACGTAACAATCTACAAGATTCCCAGAAGAGAAAATGCTCTCGTCGATGCGTTAGCTCGCCTTGCAAAAGAATTTACCTGCTTACAAGATGAGTCAGTTGAAGTGTTAGTTCAAGGACGACAGGTCCTATCACAGCTCGACATGGATATGATACGAAATCGAAAAAGCGAGAGGAATCGACTAGCAGAAGTGACGGAAAACATAGAAGATTGGCGTCAACCGCTAATAGACTACCTGCAAACAGGGAAATTACTAGACGATAAGTCATTAGCACATCAAATCAAGAAAAGAAGTCTGTCTTACGCATTAATAAACAATACATTATACAGAAGGTCATTTGATCAAATGTGGCTAAGATGCCTGAGCGGGTCCGAGGCTCGTGAAATTGTCAAAGAAGTGCATTCAGGACTTTGTGGCGCTCATCAGTCGGGTCCGAAAATGAAAATGAAAATTAAAAGACTAGGGTATTACTGGCCCTCGATGATGACCGATTGCATGAAGATTGCCAAAAGTTGTCACCAGTGCCAAGTGCACGGAGTGGTTCTACACCAACCTCCAAACGTGCTACATCCGACAATTGCGTCGTGGCCATTTGAGTGTTGGGCCACAGATATAGTGGGTCCGATAGAACCACCTTCTTCAAGAGGACATCGCTTCATCCTTGCAGCCTACGTACCAATTTTCTAAATGGGCGATGCGGCTCCACTCGTAGAAGTAAAGGCACACCACGTGCTACAGTTTTTCAAAAATCAAGTCGTCTACCGTTTTGGAGTACCGCGCAGAATCATTTCAGATAATGGGTCCGCATTCAGAAGCACAAAAATCAACAATTTTGTCAGAAGACATGGAATCGATTGGCGATACTCAACAATCTACTACCCAAGAGCAAACGGCTTGGCCGAGGCTTTTAATAAAACTCTTGTTCAAATTTTAAAGAAAACTTTGGATGACAACAAGAGAAATTGGCACGAGAAGTTGTTAGAAGCCTTATGGGCCTACAGGATGACTTTCAGGACTCCTACTCAGTCTACGCCTTATGCTTTAGTATACGGGTTCGAGGCAAGTGTTACCATTGGAAGTCCAACCTTCCATCACTCGGGATCGCAGCTTGCAAATAAAATTACTACAGAAGAAAATGCCGGATTACGACCGGAAGAACTGGAAAACTTGGAAGGGAAAAGACTTGCGCCGCAACAAAATTTGGAACTCGTACCAAGCTAAGATGATCCGTGCCCATGATAAACTGGTCCGCCCAAGAACTTTCAAAGTTGGTGACTTAGTTCTTGTTCTCAGAAGACCTATTTTTGCACATCGCAAGATAGGAGGCAAATTTGAACCGACTTGGGAAGGGCCGTTTGTGGTTGAGGCGGTCTACTCAGGAGGCTCCTACCAACTTACGAATTGCCAAGGAGAACGACAAATGCTTCCAATCAATGGACGATATTTGAAGAAGTATTACGCAACCTGATGTTTCGAAGGGTGGCCTCTAAAATAGAGTCTTATCCCTAGAAACACGGGTGAAGTAATCACTTTGTGACTGGGTCCGAACCCAAAAACATAAAAATGGATGACAAAAGAAAATTCATTAAAAAAAAATGTATGTACTAAAAATAAAATATGTGAAATAATAATAATAAAGTTTTACCTTTCCTTTCAAATCAAATCTTTTTCCCGATCTTTCTTTATCTTTTCCTACTTTCCTTAAAAATTAAAATTGGAATAAGTGAATAAGAATCTTCGATGATAAATACTTTCTTAATGTTCTTGTTCTTAGTACAGCCCCTGATCCTTTCCTTGTTTTCTTCGCAGGGAAATGTCGAACGGGCGGTTGGTCCTAAACTTTAAAAATAGTGTGAGTCTCGCACTCGATGAAAAGAGGGTAAAGGATGGAGCAGTGATAGAAATTGATTCTGACTTCACACCAGCCAGCCTACAGTATGAAGAAAATCATTAGGTCCCAGTGGACCGAGAAGAGCTTCATAGCCAGACAGTGATGAAGATGGGTGGCCCAAGCCGCCAATCCAAGAACAAGAAAAGAAAGACAAACACCGAGGAAAGCAAGAAAATCAAGTCCGTAATTGCCACTGCGAGAGGGCAGGCTCGCCGCTGCTGCGCCCGCGAAATTCAAGAAGTGAGGAGAGCTACGCTCACCGCTACTCAAAGAAGGAATAAGAATCACCGTATCCGCAAGATGTCGACTAAACTAGCAGCAGATCAACACGAGGAAACAACCACCTTCGCCGACGCACACATTTCAAAGATACCGGTTCATCGAGAACCCGAAAAGAGAGAACAAGCTCCAAGAACAACGTAAAGGATAAGGGAAACTCGAGAAGATCGGAGGCGGAGAGATCGCCTCAACGTCGGATAGAGATACCGTATCCGAAGAACCTTGTTCGTTGAAGCAACCCCGGAGGATGTCCCGACAGAGACAATCCCCGAGGAGCCAAGGTATGCAGGAGAACGTGACGGGATTGAGCCATACATCCCGCAATACGTTACTAGGCCTCGTCACTTACAGATCATCCCAGAATATGAACTAGAAAGAATGCAAAATGTTGAGAAGAAAACTTCGAATACTTTGAAAGGATTAGAGGCAAAAGAATCAACATTTTGGAAGGCCTCGAGTTACACACAGGTGTATTCTCAGAGTACGAGTAACAGCAGATTGTGGATTGCATTTTAGAACTTCAGAAGATGGGTCGAGCAGGCCGTCTGAGAGAAAAGTCTTATTCGGAACCTCAGAAATGGATGCCAGGGAAAGGAAGAGTCACAATACAATGCGGATGTTGTTATAACTTCGCAGAGGACATAAAAGGAAATCCACCGGGGATACTCCATTACGGTGAGGTGGATCCAATGTCGAGGATAACTAAAAGAATGGTGAAAAGAATGATAACGTAGAGGGTACTGCCAGCAGACTGCATACCCAACAGTTGCATCATCAAAATTTATCAGAAGGGCGACTGCATACCTCCACACATAGACCACCATGACTTTGTCAGACCTTTCTGCACAGTTTCGTTCGTTAACCATTGCAATATCATGTTCGGATCTGACCTCCAGATAGCAGGCCCGGGTAAGTTCCGAGGACCGGTGGGGATACCACTTCTGGTAGGTTCCGTCATGATATTACAAGGAAATGGAGCAGACATCGCAAAAAATTGTATACCGGGAGTACCAGTGGAGCGGATCTCCGTCACTTTTAGAAGGATGGACAACAGAAAGGCGCCTTACCACTTCCAGCCAGATCCAGAATTGGAGAGTCTCCGACCCTACGAGCTGTGAGTTACACGGGAAATAGTACACCTCCAATGCACATCCATGTGGCATTCCTACCAAGGATGGCTTGGAAGGTGATGTTATTGACCGTGTATCTCATTATTCAGACATGGATTTAACAGATACTTTTTAGATGGATCAACAAGAATCATACATAGCCCGTTTTGAGTCATGGATTGTATGAGAAATATTTCAGATCAAGTTGTATGATGTATCTTCAACAAGATTGGAATGAAAGTGACCATGTCACATTTTGCCTTCACCTCTTTTTGTGCAAATTAACTGGGAAACGCCATTAAAGTTAAATGAATTTCGAACAAAGAACAGAAAAGAAAAGGAAAATAAATAAGAACTCTTTTCCATAAAAATCCAAACATTAAAAAGAACTTCAAATCCACATGAACACCAAATAAACAATAAAAAAATGGGATGGTTAAAAGACAAACAAAACAAATCTAAAGCTCAAATTGAATTCCAGTTTAAGTCCATCTTTTCAAATCCTCCAATCCTTCTTCAAATCAAGATCTATTCTAGACCTTCTTTGAAACCCTCTCTCGGGATGATTTCAGAATCACGAAGAATTTTCAATTTGATTCGGATGACATAGGTTCGTACCCTTCGCCGAGTAATCAGACTTTGATTGATTCCAATGGGATATGGAACACTTTCATATCTCATTTCGATCTCCCGCTAAATCCAAATCTCAGTAAAATTCTTCATAGTCAACAAAATCTTTCACAACCACTGCATAAACTGAATCTCAGCAAAAATTCCCCATGGACCTCAGCAAAATTTCCCTCAATCTCTGCATAAATAAATTTCAACAAAATTCTTCAATCTCAGCACTTGGGATAGGCTTCCGCCCTACTCCCCTCTCAGCAATCTCAGCATTCGGGATAGGCTTCCGCCGTACTCCCTTTTCAGCAATCTCAGCATTCGGGATAGGCTTCCGCCCTACTCCCATCTCAGCAATCTCAGCATTCGGGATAGGCTTCCGCCGTACTCCCTTCTCAGCAATCTCAGCATTCGGGATAGGCTTCCACCGTACTCCCATCTCAGCAATCTCAGCATTCGGGATAGGCTTCCGCCCTACTCCTTCTCAACGAATCTCAAAATTTGATCCTCTCAAGCAAGAAATTGAAATTAAAGCACTCGCATTTCGGATAGGCTTTGTCCATTCTTCCTCAAGCATTTGGAATAGGTTCGATCCCGCTTTCTTCTCGCATACAAATGCATTCGGGTGGGCCTTAGCCCTACTCTTTTCTCCGCATAAAACCAAAATTGAAACTCAAATCGAAATTAAAACTCAAAATTAAAACTTGAAATAAAAAATGAAACGAATCTAAGTTCCAATCTCTTAAAATCTTGTGATCTGAAACTCACCTCCTTTTTCCCCAGCGAGAGTTCTGGAATCTTCGACCTTCGAGATTTACTCGATACTCCCTAGCGGAAATTCTTCTACTTCATCCTAAGTTTGTCACTTGGACATCTGTTTTGGTTTTGTTGATCTCTTCGGTCAATGCCAATACACGCGGTGTGCTTGGTTAGCACACCACACCTATTGGGGGTCCATTTGTTGACCTCATTTTTGATGAGGTCTTCTCTTCCCTTTTTAGTGTCTAGGATCTAGCCTTAGGCTTTTCCTTTGACTATCTTAGAGGACTAGAATTAGGACCCATCCCTTAGAAATTTGAACAACTTCTTGCCTCCCTGCAAACCCCACAAGCTTGATTATAGACCCCTAATCACCTAGAGTGTTGAGATCAAAAGTTAAGGTTTAAAGGATGAGTTCCCTATAGGACTCTTTGGCCTTAGGACCACCCTGGGTGGCTTGGTCTGGTGAGGGTTGACTTACACACTCACTACACTCATACTCTACACTCTCACACACACAATACAAATCCTAAAACCACACCCATACCCAACTTGACTCCTTTACTCATGTAGGTAATTCATATGGATGGACCTTAACCCCTAAGCCCCTGGTTAAGAGGGTTAGGAACAACATAGATGAATGCCTCAAACGAGTCCTCTCATAGCTCATATAGGCTTAATATGACTTCATGGCTCAACCAAAGTGATTCCATTTCACTCATATTTTATCAATCTTCATTCTTCAAAAATTTTAATTTTTGACCTCGGGGACCCTACACCTATCAAACCTACCAAAAGCCCTTAAAATTGCCCAAATCCTCCAAAATTTCCAAATCACCCAACATTCCCCAAAATTAACCTTGAACATTTCCTCACCAATAAAATTGATCATCCATAGCCAAAAATACAAAAAATTCCAAAAGTATCCCCCAATACCCTCCAAATTACCAAAATGCCCCTCTTGACCAAAAAATCCAAAAATTCAGAAAATTCCCAGAAAATTCCAGAAAATCCCAAATATTCCCAATTTCATTTTGTCCAACTACACCATGGGCCAATTTTGTCAATTTACCCCACGTTTACCAAAACCCCCAATTTAGCCCATTCTTAACCCAAGTGAACCCAATGTCAAACCAAATCTACCCAATTGATCCCAATTTTGGTCCAATTCAATTCTAAACTTCAAATTAATATCCACAATATCAATCTAGACCAAATCCAAGTCCAATTTTATTAACATTTGAATCCAATTTCACTTTTGACCTTAAAGCCCAATTTGGACTCATGACACAAACTTAGCCCAAACCAAACCAATTCAACTCCAATTGACCCCAAACCTTTTCTAAACCTTCCCTAACATCCCCACAAACAAAATACTAACATAATTTGCCCAAAATTTGGACCCAAACCCCACTCAAATTCAACCCAAAACCAAAAAGCCCAATTTTGACCTAAACCCAAACCTAACCCAAATAAGCCCAAGTCCCAAATCCAAAACCCAACCAAAGTTGAAACCTCTTTGAAAAACTCCCATAAACATTTCCCAACATTAATTTTACTTTAATTTCAACCCTAGCCCAACATTGGCCCAAATTAGCCCAATTTGAACTACATTGGCCCATTTACCAAATGAACCCAAATTCAACCCAATTCAATTCCAAGCTACCTCAAATTTGCTTCAAATCATTCAAGACACATCCTTAAACTAAACTCAACATTTATTTGGCATGGCCCTTTGCAAAATTCTTCATCTAAAAGCCCATTGCTAAACATAAAGGCCCACTCCCTTAAACCGTCCTAAAAGCCCACTTCTACCAAATTCATAAGCTCAAACCCATCCTAAAGCCCACATTACAATCACATCTCATCCTCACTTAATTGATATCATTCCCTAAGTGCTAAACCCATCATGAAAATCAAACCAAAATGGTATTATGCCAAATCCCATCAAATAACCCCAAAATTTCCAAAAATTCCTAAAGCCCTTTTCCATGAAAGTTGACCAAACTCTTGCCATGCCATATGTGAGCCAAAGACAAGCCATGTACAAGCCATATGAAGCCATGGGATGTTTGACATGTGATTGTCGGCATATTTTTAGGTTAGGTATTTTATTTTGAAAGGGGGTCGCCTAACAGAAATTGTCGGCGAATTTTAAATTTAATTTACATATATATATGATTTGGAAAGTAGTATTTTGATTTTTTAAAAAAATAATTTTGAAAATTTTAAGATATGAAATCAAACTGATCTCACATCTCAAATAGTTTATATAGACGAGCTCCGCACCACAAAACGTGTGTCCATTCTGAAGAATAGGCACACTGTTTGATGGTGGGGCTCGATTAAATAAACTAGAAGGTTTCGTGACATCCGTTTGGCCTCGCGAAACCATTTTATTTGCCGACAAGTTCCCTCGCTTAATATGAAAACATTAAACAGGGTTTATATTACTCGGGTTCTTAAAATTCCCTATAAGGGCAAGCCCCTATAGTTAATTACATCTTAAGTGACGGGAATCACCTAAGAAAACTCTCGATAATAATCAGTAGTTCTGCTCTCAAGAATTTCAAAGTTTAAGTTTTCAAGGGATTGAATTTTGGAATTTCAATAGGGAATTGATCAAATTTGGAACATTTTATCTTGGGAATTCAAAGGGGGAAAGGTAGGAGAAATTACAGATTCGAAGCGGACTTCGGTAATTTCCCGACTATCCTATTGTTTGGCTTGGATTTAGGAAAGTCCTAATATTTATTTAGTGTTTTGATCTTGCCAATTTTAATTAATTAGGACTTATATTTGTATGACAAAATCATACAAATAGCCTCGAAGATGTGAGGGTTTATGTCGTACCGAACGATCACCTCGGAGTCCTAAGACCGGTTAGGGCTTAATTTACATGATATGATCATGCAAATGCCTAACGAAGAGTTGAGGATTTATGTTGCACTAGGCAAACTACCTCGAAGTCCTATGGCTTGGTTATTTAATTCTAAGAAAGTTTTGCTGAAGTAGACTCGGGTTTTGCTGATGACGATGGTCGTGCTGCCCACCATGCTCCGAGCTTCTTGTTGCAGAGGTTTAGTTTTAGAAGTCATAAATCATGAGATGAGAGAAGTGTTCTGGTTTAGAGAAAATCTTAAAATCCAGGTGTTTTTTAATATTTTAATTAAACAAATCTTAAAGTTGATTATAACAACACCGGTTAAGATCCCACGGTTCCATCCTTCCGGCATCGTTATTTTTATCGGATTCACTTAGTCCAGATGAATTTGCTAAACTCAATCGAATGAGTTCCACACTTTCATTTAGACCGTGAGAAATCCCGTTAGCAACACGTAGGTTACATCATCCGAGGTATTCCCGATCATCCAACAAGACGTTTTAATTTAGTTGTAGTTGTAGTTTTGTTGTTCTGTTCGTGATTAAATTTTGAGTTGTTTTATATTTTGAAATGTTGTGGCGGTGAATTTTATCTTGTAATGACTTTTAATTTAGTTTTGGTTTCAGTTTTAGGGACTATCCTAAAGGTGTGGGTTTTCATGCAACAGTTGTTTATCATGCAAGAAAAGTAAGTGCGATGCGATTATATAAATTGCAATAAGGTAAATTGCAATAAAATAAAAGCGTACCTGGAGGGTCTTCCCGTCATCCCAAGCTGCACTTAAAACACAATTAGAATATTTAAGCATTTAAAGTGGATTCCTAGGTAAAGCTAAGGGAAGGGTTATGGTTTTCTACCAAGTTCCTAATCCTATAGCTAGTCATCTCCTATGACGTCTAGGTTCTTGTATTTTGGTTTGAGGACGATTTTCTTCATCAAAGAACAACTAAGTTCAATTGTTCTTATAAATATCCTATCATATCGAGGAAGTGCTTAAGACGAATCTTAAACATCTTTTCAATATTTCTAGGATTGTTTTAAGTCCAAGAGAGTTTAATTATACAAATGAATTAATCGTCCGGAGTTCAAGTTTTGTTATCTTGCTCAGATGAACTAGGACATTTGAATATCCTATGAATGAAGTAGCACTTCACTTAACACTCCTTTTAAGAGTTATGACATCACGAGCTTTTGAGGGCAAATGGATGTTCAAGTGGTTTATGATTTAATTTTAGTTAATGGATTTAAGTTTGGAATAGTGTTCAAGTTGTTTTAGATTTATTTTTGAATTCTTTATGTCTTAAGTGATGTTATATTTAATTCAATTTAATTTAATTTAATTTAATTTGATTTAGTTTTAATTTTAATTTAATTTGATTTATTTAATTTAATTTAATTTTAATTTTAACTTGGTTTTTATTTTAATTTAATTTAATTTAATTTAATTTAATTTAATATGTTTTAATTTAATTTAATTTTATTTAATTTAATTTAATTTAATTTAATTTAAATTTTAATTTAATTTTATTTTATTTTTTAATTTTAATTTAATATTTTATTTTTTATGTTTTAAGGATGATTTAATTTTAATTGTTAAAATATTAATTTAATTAAAATTTTAAAAGGATTTAATTTACATAATTTAACTTTAATTTAATTCAATGATTATGTCTTTTAGCATTTTAAATCTTAAACTTGGATTATCATTTTAATTAGGAATTAAATATTATTGAGATAATTAATTTAGGGATTCTTAAATTAAAGAACAAATCTCTTCCTAATAATATCCCTATTTTAATAATTCCAATTTGATTATTCTTCCATATTTAATTTAATTATTTAATTAAAGTTCATTTTAATTATTTTTAAATTGTTTAATAGGTTTCTACCCTTTAATTATTTAAATTTCAATCATCCAAATCAGATTAAGATCAAATATTTTACTCTTTCATTTTATTAAGCCTAAAGTTTTAATTAAGGGTTAAAATTTTAATTACCATTTTGCCCTTCAAGCTTAATAATTTCATAACTCACTAAATTGAGCTCAAATGAATTTAAAATTTTTATGTGACTTCACTCATATGTCAATGAAGACATTAGAGGAGAAAATGTGATTTTTCTGTATTTAATTTATTTATATAATTATTTTTGGTGGAAAATAGAGATTTCCAAGGAAAATTTAATAATATGACCAAGGGAAAGTTTCTGTCCTTAAGAAAATTATGGGACATTTCTAATGACCAGAGGACCACTTGAACCAATTTTGGTGATTTTTTTAAATTATATTCTTTTTATTATAATTATTTTGAGTTTTGGAGTATTAATTAATTTAAAAATAAAATAAAGGTTGAAAAATGGATTTTATATTTTTCAAAAATCTCTCTGATATCAAGGAAATCAGAGAATCAATTTTTACAATTTTTTGATTTTTCTCTGATTTATTATAATTATTCTAGTGGAAATGCTAGAAAATACATTTTTTAATTTTAAAATTTCCCTAGGGTTTTAAAATTTAATATCTCATCATAGTGACCTAAGAAAAATATGGGGTTTGTTCCTAAGTGATTAAAATTCAAAATGAGACATTTTGGTGAATTTTATTATTTTTATGATTTTTATTATTTTTTAATTATTAAAATATTAAAATAATGCAAAAAATTAACTTTTTTAGAAAATTGAAATTTTAATTTTTTTAAATTCCCTGATATCAGAGAGGCTCCAAAACCAATTTGGTGAATTTTTGAAAAGTATTTTGAAAGTTATGAATTTTTAAAGTTTAAATTGGCTAAATGGCTTAATCAACCCATTTGATAGGACTTACCAAACCCAATTGACTTCAAACTTTTATGGTGGGTTCCTCTGATCCTAAAGGTCAGTGGAGAATTGATTTCAAGTCAATTTGATGCATGACTAGCTCTAATTAATTAAGGACCTATTTTGAGTGTTTAAGCCAATTAGGGTTATTCCAAGTGGATTAATTCAAAACCTATTTTTCCTAGGGTTCTCTGGTCATAAGAAACATCACCAAATTTTCCTAGAATTTATTTCAGAACATGCTAATTATTGGATTTAAAATACTCAAAACAGTAACATGAATTTGAAAAATCAATAACTTCTCATAGGGATGGCCTCCGACTTTGGAAAATTCAGGGAATGTTCTCAAATTCAGAGGCTTCAAAAGCCCTATGGTCTCATGCCATGGTGAATTTCCTATATGCATGGAGAATTAAAACAATGCAGAGGGTAAATAAATCATTAAAAATAAAATACTTGATGAAATTAAATGATTTCTTTTCCACATTATTTTCCTCTGTTCACTGAGCAAGAGGGTATTTTTATTTTATTTTTCTGATTTTTCTACACAAAGTTATGAATTTTCCAAGTTCTGGTAATTAAATAAATAAGAAAAATCCTATTTTTCTACTTAAGTGACGCGGCGCCAGCTCAACCTCGGCAGCTCCGAAGCTCCACGCGGCGTCTCCTGATTCGGCGCCGCCATCCGACTCAGCGATCCAGGGCCCCGCGGGTCACGTACCAACGCACTGTCCGACTCAATCCAGACCATCCACTCGATACACGCTCGATCCGACGGCTCATGGTCATCGTCTACGACTGGTGTGCACCCGTGACCGTCAACCTTCTAGCCCTAATTTCTCACTCGATTCTCAACGGATTTTCGTGTTCTTATGCTCTATGGATTCGTCTTGAGGAGACAAACACATCCATATGGTAAACATGTATTTAAATTGACTCAAATTAAAAGGAGAATTTCTGGAAGCTCGGGAAGAAGAGTGAGTCCATACCTTTGCTCAGAGAAGTGAAGCTTCGATCTGAGAGTTGTGTCGCCTTCGATTGGGTCCAAGCAAGCTCCAGATGAAGTCCCTTGGCTCAGTGAATTGCTAGCTATGAAAGTGACCACGGCCGATCACAAAGGTTGGAGGCTGGAACAAGCTGGGTGGCACTGGAGATGGGGCTTTCGAGTGGGAAACTTCTCCTCTTGGTCCGGTGAAGGTGTAGGACCGATCAATTTGAAGATTGATCCACTGTGAAGAAGTGTCCTGGTTTTTGTGCTTGAAGTTTGAACTCAAAATTGAGCTCGAGTTGGAGGGAATTGGGCCGGAATCCGGTGGGAATCAAGTGCTCTATGTGTGGAGAGTGATGCGGAATGATTTTGGCGAGTTTCCTTAAGGTTTGGTTCAGCATCTCTCATGGCCGAGAAGGGGTGATGTTTAAATAGGAGAGGGTGGAGGGCCTCCCAGGGGGAGTTAGGGCTTGGGATCGACTGCTCTTGGCAAGAGAAGAACATTCTACAATGGTCAGCGGGGATGGGGCGGCTACGGCAAGGTGGAATTCCAAAGTTTGGCTTCTCCCCATGTCTCGGCCATGGAGTTTTCCGGCGACCCGGGCGGGCTGGCCGGCGAGCATGGGTCACCCTCGGGTCCAGGTGGGTCGGGGTTGGAGGTTTGTGCGATCGATTGGCCATGGACATGTGTAAAGGGTTTGGATTGAAATGGTATGGGGAGAGGCTCATTTTGGGTCCAAATGGGTCAACCCACCATTTTGGGTTTGGTGCACCCTTCCATGGCTGATTTGGGCTGAGGGAGGATCAGGTGAATCAGCTAGAAAAGGGTGGAGAGGTTGTTGACCTCATTTTTGATGAGGTCTTCTCTTCTTCTCTTTAGTACTTAGGATCTAGCCTTAGGCTTTTCCTTTGACTATCCTAGAGGATTAGAATTGGGACCCACCACTTAGAAATTCAAACCACTTCTTAACTCCCTGCAAACTCCACAAACTTGGTTGTAGACCCCTAATCACCTAGAGGGTCGAAATCAAATGTGGAAGTTTAAAGGATGAGTTCCCATAGGACTCTTTGGCCTTAGGACCGCCTACAGGTGGCACAGTGCAGTGAAGGGGCTGACTTACACACACACTACACCTATACACTACACTTGCACACACCTCCTAAAAACACACCCATACCCAATTTGACCTCCTGACTCATGAAGGTGATTCACATGGATGGTCCTTAACCCCTAAGCCCTTGGCTAAGAGGGTTAGGAACAACATAGTGGATGCCTCAAATGAGTCCCTTCATGGCTCATGTGGGCTTGATATGGCTTCATGGCTCAACCAAAATGATTTCATTCCACTTACATTCACCCAAGCTTCAATTTTCCAGAATTTTCAATTTTTGACCCCCGGGACCCTACACCCGCTAACTCTACCAAAACCCTCGAAACCACCCAAAATTTGCAAAATCACCTAAATCACCCAAAAAATCCTCAAAACCAATCCTAAACATTTCCTCACCAATCAAATTGATCATCCATAGCCAAAAATACCAAAAATTCCAAAAATACCTCCCAATACCCTCCAAATACCCAAAATGCCCCTCTTAGCCAAAAAATCCAAAAATTCAGAAAATTCCCAGAAAATTTCAGAAAATCCCAAATATTCCCAATTTCATTTTGTTCAACTACACCATGGGCCAATTTTGTCAATTTACCCCACTTTTATCAAAACCCCCAATTTGACCCATTTTAACCCAAAATGAACCCAATGTCAAACCAAACCTATCCAATTGACCCAAATTCTGGTCCAATTCAATTCTAAACTTTAATTCAACATCCCCAACACCAATCTAGACCAAATCCAAGTCCAATTTGATTGGCATTTGGATCCAATTTCACTTTTGACCTTAAAGCCCATTTTGGACCCATGACCCAAACTTAGCCCAAACTCACCCAATTCAACTCCAATTAACCCCAAATCTTTTCTAAACCTTCCTTAACATCCCCATAAACAAAACACTAACATTATTTGCCCAAAATTTAGACCCAAACCCCACTCAAATTCAACCTAAAATCAAAAAGCCCAATTTTAACCTAAACCCAAGCCTAACCCAAATGAACCCAAACCTCAAAATCAAAACCCAACCAAAGCCAAAACCTCTTTGAAACACTCCCATAAACATTTCCCAACATTTATTTTACATCAATTTCAACCCTAGCCCAACATTGGCCCAAGTTAGCCCAATTTGACCTATATTGGCCCATTCACCAAAAAAGCCCAAATCCAACCCAATTCAAACCCAAACCACCCCAAATTTGCTCCAAATCACTCATGACCCATCCATGAGCTAAAACCAACAATTATTTGGCCCAACCTTTTACAAAAATTCCCATCCATGAACTCATTCTTAAACCTAAAGGCCCACTTCCTTAAACCACTTTAAAAAGTCCACCCAAGACCATTTCAAAAGCCCAAGTTTTTAATCCAAAGCCCACATGACATTTACCCACATCATCCATTTAATCAAAATCACCCCTAAGTTTTAAAATCATCATTAAGCCATTCCAAATCAAGCTTCATGAAAATTCTCCACCAAAATACCAAAATACCAAAATTCCTAAATTCTATTTCCATGAAGTTGACTAAACTTTTCCCAAGCCAAATGGAGCCATGAACAAGCCATTCTCAAGCCACATGAAGCCATGAGGGCTTTGACTTGTCATTAGTCCATTTATGGCAAGAAGAGGGGTTCTTTCTTAAACCTCCCTTAAACTTTTTTACCTTAAGCATGTCACACACTATACCATGCTTAGCCACCTCACCATGGATGGGGACTTCACTACCCCAATTCAGCTGACCCAAATGATTCTCCCTCGGCCCAAGGTCAAGCCTTGGATGGTGAACCTAGCCCAAATGCATGATTTGAACCAAACCAAGCCAAAATGAGTCTTCTCCCATTCCATTTAAATCAAACTCCTTTACACATGTCCATGGCGATTGATCGCACTAAACCCCGACCACGACCCACCCGAACAAGATGGTGACCGAGTGCACGGTCGGCCGACCACCGAGCTGCCGGAAAACACCATGGCCGAGACCTTGGGAGGAGCCAAAAAATTCAATTCTCCCTTGCTGACTTGTCTCGACCCAAATGGACGAGCATAGCTCTTCTTCTCCTCACCGGAGCGAGCTGATCCCCAGCCTTAAACCCCCCTGGGAGGCCCTCCACCCTCTCCTATTTAAACACCACCTCCTCTCGGCCATAAAAGGTGCTGAACCAGATCTTACTGAAACTCTGCCAAAATTGCTTTAGATCATTCTCCATACTTAGAGCAGTTGATCCCCAGTGCCAATTTGCCCTGATCCCCACCAACAGAGCCCGATTTCTCGGCCGAAATTCTACCCAAAACCGGGACACTTCTCCACGGTGGATCAATCCTCAAATTGATTGGTCCTACACCTTCACCGGACCGAGGGAAGAAGTCCACCAAGCAAAAGCCCCCTCTCCGGGCCACCCATCCGTTCCGGACTCCAAGCTTTGTGATCGGGCTTGGTCGAAATCATACCTAGACAATTCACTGGACCAGGAGACTTCATCCGGAGCTTGCGGGATCCAATCGAAGGTGACACAACCCTCAGATTGAAGCCACACTTCTCTGAGCAAAGGTATGAGCTAACTCTTTATCCCGAGTTTCTAAGATTCTCCATTTCAAATGCCTTAATTTCAATGCATGATCACCATATAGATGTGTTCGTCTCTTCAAGACGAATCCATGAAGCACAAGAACACGAAAATCCGTTAAGTATTGAGTGAGATATTAGGGATTTAGTGTGGACGGTTCTCGGGTTAGGAGGCTTGGGGACGATGAACGGATGCCGTTCATTTAATACACGCGCGGACGGACGGCCGAGGATCGCGCCGGATGAGGAGACGGAACGATACGGCGGGCCCCCGGAGCGCCGAGTTGGATGGCGGCGCCGAATCGAAAGCGACGCGTGTGCGTTCGGAGGCTGCCAAGGTTGAGTCGTGCCGCCGTTTTAAATAGAAAATTAGGGTATTTTCCTATTTATTTAATTCCCTAAACTTGGAAAATTCATAACTTTGTGTAGAAAAATCAGAAAAATAAAATAAAAATACCCTCTTGCTCAGTGAACAGAGGAGAATAATGTGGAAAAGAAATCATTTAATTTCATCCAGTATTTTATTTTTAATGATTTATTTACCCTCTGCATTGTTTTAATTCTCCATACATATAGGAAATTCACCATGGCATGAGACCATAGGGCTTTTGAAGCCTCTGAATTTGGGAACATTCCCTGAATTTTCCAAAGTCAGAGGCCATCCCTATGAGAAGTTATTGATTTTTCAAATTCATGTTACTCGTTTTGAGTATTTTAAATCCAATAATTAGCATGTTGTGAAATAAATTCTAGGAAAATTTGGTGATGTTTCTTATGATCAGAGGACCCTAGGAAAAATAGGTTTTGAATTAATCCACTTGGAATAACCCTAATTGGCTTAAACACCCTAAATAGGACTTTAATTAATTAGAGCTAATCATGCATCAAATTGACTTGAAATCAATTCTCCACTGACCTTTAGGATCAGAGGAACCCACCATAAAAGTTTGAAGTCAATTGGGTTTGGTTAGCCCTATCAAATGGGTTGATTAAGCCATTTAGCCAATTTAAACTTTAAAAATTCATAACTTTCAAAATGCTTTTAAAAAATTCACCAAATTGGTTTTGGAGCCTCTCTGATATTAGGGGAATTTAAGAAAATTAAAATTTCAATTTTCTAAAAAAGTTGATTTTTTGCATTATTTTAATATTTTAATAATTAAAAAAATAATAAAAATCACAAAAATAATAAAATTCACCATAATGTCACATTTTAAATTTTAATCACTTAGGAACAAATCCCATATTTTTCTTAAGTCTCTATGATGAGATATTAAATTTTAAAGCCCTAAGGTAATTTTAAAATAAAAAAAAATGTATTTTCTAGCATTTCCACTAAAATAATTCTAATAAATCAAAGAAAAATCAGAAAATTGTAAAAATTGATTCTCTGATTTCCTTGATATCAGAGAGATTTTTGAAAAATATAAAATTCATTTTTCAACCTGTATTTTATTTTTAAATTAATTAATACTCCAAAACTAAAAATAATTATAATAAAAAGAATATAATTCAAAAAATCACCAAAATTGGTCTAAGTAGTCCTTTGGTTATTAGGAATGTCCCATAATTTTCTTAAGGACAGCAACTTTACCTTGGTCATATTATTAAATTTTCCTTGGAAATCTCTATTTTCCACCAAAAATAATTACATAAATAAATTAAATACAGAAAAATCACATTTTCTCCTCTAATGTCTTCATTGACATATGAGTGAAGTCACATAAAAATTTCAAATTCATTTGAGCTCAATTTAGTGAGTTATGAAATTATTAAGCTTGAAGGGCAAAATGGTAATTAAAATTTTAACCCTTAATTAAAACTTTAGGCTTAATAAAATGAAAAGGTAAAATATTTGATCTTAATCTGATTTGGATGATTGAAATTTAAATAATTAAAGGGTAGAAACCTATTAAACAATTCAACAATAATTGAAATGAACTTTAATTAAAATAATTAATTAAATTTGGAAGAATAATAAAATTGGAATTATTAAAATAGGGATGTTATTAGGAAGAAGTTTACTCTTTAATTTAAGAATCCCTAAATTAATCATCCCAATAATATTTAATTCTTAATTAAAATGATAATCCAAGTTTAAGATTTAAAATGCTTAAAAACTTAATCATTAAATTAAGTTAAAGTTAAATTATTTAAAGCAAACCTTTTTTAAAATAAAATATTAAATTAAATTAAATTAAAACAAATTAAATTAAATTAAATTAAATTAAAACAAATTAAATTAAATTAAATTATATTAAAACATATTAAATTAAATTAAATTAAAACATATTAAATTAAATTAAATTAAATTAAATTAAATTAAATTAAATTAAATTAAATTAAATTAAATTAAATTAAATCAAATTAAATTAAATCAAATTAAATTAAATTAAGCTAAACCATATTATATTAAATTAACTTAAGTTAAATTAAATTAAATTAAACCACATTAAATTAAATTAAGTTAAATTAAATTAAATTAAATTAAATTAAATATAAAGACATAAAGAATTCAAAAGTAAATCTAAAACAACTCGAACACTATTCCAAACTTAAGTCCATTAACTAAAATTAAATCGCAACTCACTTGAACATCCATTTGCCCTCAAAAGCTCGTGATGTCATAACTCTTAAAAGGAGTGCTAAATGAAGTGTTACTTCATTCATGAGATATTCAAATGTCTTAGTTCACTGAGCAAGACAACAAAACTTAAACTCCGGACGATTAATTCATTTGTATAATTAAATTCACTTGGACTTAGAATAATCCTAGAAATGTTGAAAAGATGTTTAAGATTCGTCTTAAGCACTTCCTCGATATGATAGGATATTTATAAGAACAATTGAACTTAGTTGTTCTTTGATGAAGAAAATCGTCCTCAAACTAAAATACAAAAACCTAGACGTCATGGGAAATGACTAGCTATAGGATTAGGAACTTGGTAGAAAACCATAACCCTTCCCTTAGCTTTACCTAGGAACTTACTTTAAATGCTTAAATATTCTAACTGTGTTTTAAGTGCAGCTTGGGATGACGGGAAGACCCTCCAGGTACGCTTTTATTTTATCGCGATTTACTTTACTGCAATTTATTTAATCTCATCGCACTTACTTTTCTTGCATGATAAACAACTCTTGCATGAAAACCTACACCTTTAGGATAGTCCCTAAAACTGAAACCAAAACTAAATTAAAAGTCATTACAAGATAAAATTCACCGCCACAACATTTCAAAATATAAGACAACTCAAAATTTAATCACAAACAGAACAACAAAACTACAACTACAACTAAACTAAAACGTCTTGTTGGATGATCGGGAATACCTCGGATGATGTAACCTACGTGTTGCTAACGGGATTTCCCACGGTCTAAATGAAAGTGTGGAACTCATTCAGTTGAGTTTAGCAAATTCATCTGGACTAAGTGAATCCGATAAAAATAACGATGCCGGAAGGATGGAACCGTGGGATCTTAACCGGTGTTGTTATAATCAACCTTAAGATTTGTTTAATTAAAATATTAAAAACACCCGGATTTTAAGATTTTCTCTAAACCAAAACACCTTTCTCATCTCCTGATTTATGACTTCTAAAACTAAACCTCTGCAACAACAAGGAGCCCGGAGCATGGTGGGCAGCACGGCCATCTTCGTCAGCAAAACAACTCTACATCAGCTAAACATTCCTAGAATTAAACAACAAAACCATAGGACTTCGAGGTAGTTTGCCTAGTGCAACATAAATCCTCAACCTTTTGTTAGGCATTTGCATTGCAAATTAAGCCCTAACCGGTCTTAGGACTCCGAGGTAGTCGTTCGGTACGACATAAACCCTCACATCTTCGAGGCTATTTGTATGATTTTATCATACAAATATAAGTCCAAATTAATTAAAATTGGCAAGATCAAAATATTAAATAAACATTAGGACTTTCCTAAATTCAAGCCAAACAATAGGATAGTCGGGGAATTACCGAAGTTCGCTTCGAATCTGTGATTTCTCCTACCTTTCTTCCTTTGAATTCCCAAAACAAAATGTTTCAAACTTGATCCATTCCCTATTGAAATTCTAAAATTCAATCCCTTGAAAACTTAAACTTTGAAATTCTTGAGAGCGAACTACCGATTATTATCAAGAGTTTTCTTAGGTGATTCCCGTCACTTAAGATGTAATTAACTATAGGGGCTTGCCTTATAGGGAACTTTAAGAACCCGAGTAATATAAACCCTGCTTAATGTTTTCATATTAAGCGGGGAATTTGTCGGCTTATAAAATTGGTTCGCGAGACCAAACGGATGTCACAAATCTCCTAGTTTATTTAATCGAGCCCCATCATCGAGCGAGTGTGTCTATTCTTCGGGATAGATACACGGTTTGTGGTGCGGTGCTCGTTTATATAAACTATTTGGGATGTGAGATCGGTTTGATTTCATATCTTAAAACTTTTAAACTTAAAATTACTTTCAAAATCAAATGTTATCTTTTAAACTATATATTTAAATTAAATTTAAAATATAAAAAATTCACCGACAGAGGTCACCATCCATGAATATTTTGATTAATCATGGATTAAGGTGAAGCATTAAAAGGGTTAAAACCTTTTTAAGGGGGCTTAAAAGAGGCTCCTCCTTTTGCCATTAATGGCTTGATCACATGTCAAACCTCCCATGATTTCATGTGACTTGTCCATGGCTTGCATGTGGCTTCATGGCTTGTCTTTGGCTTGGGGAAAAACTAAGTCAATTTCATGGAAATGGGTTTAGGAAAATTTTGTCATTTTGATGTGAATTTGTATGGGACTTAATTTGGAATGGCTTCATGATGAGTTTTGAAACTTAGGGATTGATTTAATTGAAAATATGGTGTAGAGCAATTGTCATATGGGTTTTGGATTGATTTTGGCCCTTTGGATTTTGGTGGAGATGGGCTTTAGGAAGGTTTCATGTAAGTGGGCTTTTAAGTTTCAAAATGGGCTTTTGGGTGGAGATTTCTGCAAAGGGCCATGCCAAATAAATGTTGGATTTGATTTAAGAGTGTATCATGAGTGATTTAAAGCAAATTTGGGGTGGTTTGGGTTTGAATTGGGTTGGATTTGGGTTTCTTTGGTGAATGGGTCAATATAGGTCAAATTGGGCTAACTTGGGCCAATTTTGGGCTAGGGTTGAAATTGATCTAAAATTAATGTTGGGAAATGTTTATGGGAGTGTTTCAAAGAGGTTTTGGCTTTGGTTGAGTCTTGATTTTGGGGTTTGGGCCTATATGGGCTAGGTTTAGGTGTAGGCCCATTTAAGGGATTTTGGCTTTGGGTTGAATTTGAGTGGGCTTTGGGTCTAAATTTTGAGCAAATCATGTTAGTTCTTTGTTTGTGGGAATGTTAAGGAAGGTTTAGAAAAGATTTGGGGTTAATTGGAGTTGAATTGGGCGAGTTTGGGCTAAGTTTGGGTCATGGGTCCAAATTGGGCTTTAAGGTCCAAAGTGAAATTGGATTCAAATGTCAATCAAATTGGGCTTGGATTTGGTCTAGATTGGTGTTGGGGATGTTTAATTGAAGTTTAGAATTGAATTGGACCAGAATTTGGGTCAATTGGGTAGATTTGGTTTGACATTGGGTTCACTTTGGGTTAAAATGGGTCAAATTGGGGATTTTGACAAAAGTGGGGTAAATTGACAAAATTGGCCCATGGTATAGTTGAACAAAATGAAATTGGGAATATTTGGGATTTTTTGGAATTTTCTGAGAATTTTCTGAATTTTTGGAATTTTTGGCTAAGAGGGGCATTTTGGGTATTTAGAGGGTATTGGGAGGTATTTTTGGAATTTTTGGTATTTTTGGGTATGGATGATCAATTTGATTGGTGAGGAAATGTTTAGGAATGATTTTGGAGAATTTTGGGTAATTCAAGTGATTTTGCAAATTTTGGGTAGTCTTAAGGGTATTGGGTAGGTGCATGCGGGTGTAGGGTCCCGGGGGCCAAAAATTGAAGATTTGGAAAATTGAAGCTTGGGTGAATGTAAGTGGAATGAAATCATTTTGGTTGAGCCATGAAGCCATATCAAGCCCACATGAGCCTGTCGGCATTTTTTTTAATTTAATTTAAATTTAAATAAATAATTTGAAAAGTAGTATTTGATTTTGAAAATAATTTTGAATTTGAAAATTTTAAGATATGAAATCAAACTGATCTCACATCCCGAATAGTTTATATAAACGAGCGCCGCACCACAAACCGTGTATCTACCCCGAAGAATAGACACACTGCTTGATAATGGGGCTCGATTAAATAAACTAGAAAGGTTTGTGACATCCGTTTGGTCTCGCGAACCAATTTTATAAGCCGACAAATTCCCTGCTTAATATGAAACCATTAAACGGGGTTTATATTACCGGGTTCTTAAAGTTCCCTATAAGGGCAAGCCCCTATAGTTAATTACATCTTAAGTGACGGGAATCACCTAAGAAAACTCTCGATAATAATCAATAATTCGCTCTCAAGAATTTCAAAGTTTAAGTTTTCAAGGGGTTGAATTTTGGAATTTCAATAAGGAATGGATCAAATTTGGAACATTTTATTTTGGAAATTCAAAGGAAGAAAAGTAGGAGAAATTATGGATTCGAAGTGAACTTCGGTAATTTCCCGACTATCCTATTGTTTGGCTTGGATTTAAGAAAGTCCTATTGTTTATTTAATGTTTTAATCTTGCCAATTTAGTTAATTAGGGCTTATATTTATATGATAGAATCATACAAATTGCCTAGAAGATATGAGGATTTGTGTCGTATCTGACGACTACCTCGGAATCCTAAGACCAGGTTAGGGCTTAATTTGCAATGCAAATGCCTAACGAAGAGTTGAGGATTTATGTTGCACTAGGCAAACTACCTCGAAGTCCTATGGCTTTGTTATTTAATACTAAGAAAGTTTCTGTGAAGTAGGTTCAAGTTTTGTTGACGACGATGGCCGTCTTGCCCACCATGCTCCGAGCTCCTTGTTGTTGCGGAGGTTTAGTTTTAGAAATCCTAAATCGGGAGGTGAGAGAAGTGTTCGGTTTAGAGAAGTCTTAATTTCCAAGTGTTTTTTGTGTTTTAATTAAAACGAGATCTTAAAGTTGATTAAACGGAACCGATTAAGATCCCACGGTTCCGTCATCCCGGCACCGTTATTTTCATCGAATTCACTTAGTCCGGATGAATTTGCTAAACTCAACTAAATGAGTTCCGCACTTTCATTTAGACCGTGGAAATCCCGTTAGCAACACGTGGGTTACATCATCCGAGGTATTCCCGATCATTCAATGAGACGTTTTAATTTAGTTGTAGTTGTAGTTTTGTGTTCCGTTTTGTGATTAAATTTTGAGTTGTCTTATATTTTGAAATGTTGTGGAGGTGAATTTTATCTTGTAGTGTCTTTTATTTTAATTTTGGGTTTCGGTTTTGGTTTACGTCCTAAAGGTGTGGGTTTTCATGCAATCATTGTTTATCATGCAAGAAAAATAAATACGATGCAATTAAATAAATTACAATTAAAATAAATTGCAATAAAATAAAAACGTACCTGGAGGGTCTTCCCGTCATCCCAAGCTGCACTTAAAATACAGTCAGAATATTTAAGCAAGTTCCTAGGTAAAGCTAAGGGAAAGGTTTATGGTTTTCTACCAAGTTCCTAATCCTATAGCTAGTCATTTCCTATGACGTCTAGGTTCTTTGTGTTTTTAGTTTGAAGACGATTTTCTTCATCGAAGAACAATTAAGTTCGATTGTTCTTGTAAATATCCTATCATATTGAGGAAGTGCTCAAGAAGAATCTTAAACATCCTTTCAATATTTCTAGGATTGTTTCAAGTCCAAATGAATTTAATTGTGTAAATGAATCGATCGTCCGAGGTTTTGAAGTTTTGTTAACTTGCTCGATGAACTAGGACATTTGAATGTCCCTGTAAGTGAAGTAACATTTCATTTTAATGTTCTATTTAGGAGTTATGATAACTAAAGCTCCTAAGGGCAAAATGATTCTTAATGATTTGTGATTCAAATTTAAGTTCAAATTAATGATTTAAGTTTGGAATAGTGTTCAAGTTATCTTAAATTTATTTCTTCATGGTCTTAAGTGAGGTTATTTAATTCAACTTAATTTAGTTTAATTTAATTTAATTTAATTTGAATTATTTAATTTAATTTGATTTGATTTAATTTAATTCAATTTAATTTATTTGATTTAATTTCTTATTTTAATTTAATTTAATTTTAATTTAATTTAATTTAATTTAATTTAATTTAATTTATTTTAATTTAATTAATTTAATTTAATTTAATTTAATTTTATTTAATTTAATTTAATTTGTTTATTTATTTATTTATTTAATTTAATTCAACTTTTAATCTTAATTTAATTTAATTTTATTGAAAATTTTTGAAAGAGTTTAATGATTTAATTTTTATTTAATGATTAAGTCCTTTAATATTTTAAATTTGAGTTATCATTTTAATTAAGAGTTGAGTATTAATGAGATGATTAATTTAGGGATTTTTAAATTAAAGAATAAATTTCTTCCTAATAATATCCCTATTTTAATAATTCCAAATTTATTATTCTTCCAAATTCAATTAATTATTTACTTAAAGTTTAATCATTTTAAATTGCTTAATGGGTTTCTACCCTTTAATTATTTAAATTTCAATCATCCAAATCAGATTAGGATCAAATATTTTACTTGTTAATAATTTTTATTAAACCTAAAGTTTTTTAATTAAGGGTTAAAATTTTAATTACCATTTTGCCCTTTAAGCTTAATAATTTCATAACTCACTAAATTGAACTCAAATGAACTTGAAATTTTTATGTGACTTCACTTATGTGTCAATGAAGACATGAGAGGAGAAAATGTGATTTTTCTGTATTTAATTTATTTACATAATTATTTTTTGTAGAAAATAGAAATTTCCAAGGAAAATTCAATAATATGACCAAGGGAAAGTTTCTGTCCTTAAGAAAATTAGGGGACATTCCTAATGACCAGAGGACCACTTGGACCAAAGTTTGTAATTTTTTGAATTATACTTTATTTATTAGAATTATTTTAAGTTCTGGAGTATTAATTAATTTAAAAATAAAATAAATGTTGAAAAATAAATTTTATAATTTTTAAAATTCTCTCTGATATCAGGGATTCCAGAGAATCAAACTTTGCAATTTTCTGATTTTTCTTTGATTTATTATAATTATTTTGGTGAAAATGCTAGAAAATACATTTTTTAATTTTAAAATTACCCTAGAGCTTTAAAAATTAATATCTCACTAAATAGACCTAGGAAAAATATGGGACTTGTTCCCAAGTGATTAAAATTCAAAATATAACATTTTAGTGAATTTTATTATTTTTGTGATTTTTATTATTTTTTAATTATTAAAAATATTAAAATAATATTAAAAATCAACTTTTTTAGAAAATTAAAATTTTAATTTTCTTAAACTCCCCTGATATCAGAGAGACTCCAAAACCAATTTGGTGAATTTTTGAAAGATATTTTGGAAGTTATGAATTTTTAAAGTTTAAAATGGCTAAGTGGCTTAATCCACCCAATTAGTGGGGCTAACCAAGTCCAATTGACCTCAAATTTTTATGGTTGGTTCCTCTGATCCTAAAGGTCAGTGGAGAATTGATTTCAAGTCAATTTGATCTATGGTTAACTCTAATTAATTGGAAACCTATTTTGGGTGTTTAAGCCGATTAGGGTTAACTCTAAGTGAATTAACTCAAATCCTATTTTTCCTAGGGTTCTCTGGTCATAAGGAACATCACCAAATTTTCCTAGAATTTATTTCACAACATGCTAATTTTTGAAATTAAAATACTTAAATCAGCAACATGCATTTGAAAAATCAATAACTTTTCACGGAGATGGCCTCCGACCTTGGAAAATTCGGGGAATGTTCCCGAGTTCGGAGGCTTCAAAAGCCCTATGGTCTCATGCCATGGTGAATTGTATACATGCATGGAGAATTAAAACAATGCAGGGAGTAAATAATTAATTAAAAATAAAATACTAGACAAAATTAATTAATTTCTTTTCCACATTATTCTCCTCTGTTCACTGAGCAAGAGGGTATTTTTATTTTATTTTTGTGATTTTTCTACACGAAGATATGGATTTTTAAAGTTCTGGGAATTAAATAAATAGAAAATATTCCTATTTATCTACTTATCCACGCGGCGCCGCGTCAACCTCGGCGGCTCCGAAATGCCGCGTGGCGCGCTCCCATTCGACGCCGCCATCCGAGTCGGCAACCCGGGCCCCGCGGTTCTCGTACCGTCTCCCGGTCCAACGCCATCCGAGCCGTCCGTCCGCGCGTGTATTGAATGGACGGCATCCGTTCATCGTCCATGAGCCGGTGTGATCCCGTGACCGTCCACACTCTAACCCTAAGAACTCACTCGATTCTCGATGGATTTTCGTGTTCTTATGCTCTATGGATTCGTCTTGAAGAGACGAACACATCCATACGGTAAACATGCATTGAAATTAAGGCATTTGAAATGGAGAATCTCCGAAGCTCGGGAGAAGGAGAGAGCTCATACCTTTGCTCGGAGAAGTGAGGCTTCAATGCGAGGGCTATGTCACCTTCGATTGGGTCCGGGCAAGCTCCGGATGAAGTCCCTTGGCCCGGTGAATTGCCTAGGTACAAAAGTGACCACAGCTCGATCACAAAGCTTGGAGGCTGGAAGCAATGGGCGGCCCGGTGAGGGGGCTTTCGTCGGGAAACTTCTCCTCTTGGTCCGGTGAAGGTGTAGAGTCAATCAATTTGAGGATTGACTCACCGTGGTGAAGTGTCCTGGTTTTGGGCTTGGATTTCAACTACGAAATCGAGCTCGCGAGAGGAAATGGCAGGGGGATCTCACTGGGGATCAAGTGCTCTGTGTATGAGGAGGGGTCTGGAATAATTTTGGCAGAGTTTTGGCAAGGTTTGTGCAACTCTCCTCTCATGGCCGAGAGGGGGTGGTGTTTAAATAGGCATGGCTGGAGGGCCTCCCAGGGGGAGTTAGGGCTTGGGATCAGCTGCTCTGGTGAGGAGAAGAACAGCCATGGTGACCACTAGGCATGGGGCGGCTCGACGAGGGAGAATTTCAATGTTGGCTCACTCCCAAGGTCTCGGGCATGGCGTTTTCCGGCGACCGGGTGGCCGGCCGGCCGAGCATGGGTCACCCTCAAGGTCAGGTGGGTCAGGGCTGGAGGCTTGTGCAGTCAATTAGCATTGGCCATGTGTAAAGGGTTTGAATCAAAGTGGAATGGGAAAGGGCTAGTTTTGGGTCTAAATGGGTCAACCCTTGGTTTTGGGTTAGGTTCACCCTCCAAGGCCAATTTGGGCTGAAGGGAAAGTCACTTGGATCAG
This sequence comes from Papilionanthe hookeriana x Papilionanthe teres, assembly GCA_022702705.1. Classification (NCBI taxonomy): domain Eukaryota; kingdom Viridiplantae; phylum Streptophyta; class Magnoliopsida; order Asparagales; family Orchidaceae; genus Papilionanthe; species Papilionanthe hookeriana x Papilionanthe teres. The sequence continues at coordinate 31,751,295 of CM040435.1, forward strand.
CTTGATTAGTGGGGTCAAGTCACAATCCAAGTACAATTAAGCTTAAGCAAGAGTTAGGGGAGACATGGGAGTGGTTAATTACTCTTAAGAGAATCATTAAAGGGTCCCCTCCTCTTGCCATTTTGGGTATGGTGAAGTGTCCAAGGCTTTCATGGCTCACATGTGGCTCATGCATGGCTTCATGGCTCACCTTTGGCTTGGGGAAAGCTTGGTCAATTTCATGAAAATGGATTTTAGGAATATTTTGGTATTTTTGGGCAATTTGGCATGGTGCTTGATTTAGATTTATTTGATGATGTAATTGAAACTTAGGGAATGATTTTCATCAAATGGATGACAAATGAAAATGTCATATGGGCTTTAGGGTAGATTTTGGGCTCATTGAAATGGTTTTAGATGGGCTTTTAAATGGTTTAGGAAAGTGGGCTTTTGAATTTTAAAATGGATTTTGGGATGAACCTTTGGTAAAGGCTTGGGCCAAATAATTGTTGAGTTTGGTTTAGGGATGTGTCATGAGTGGTTTGAAACAATTTTGAGGTGATTTGGGTTTGAATTGGGTTGGATATGGGCTTTTGGTAAAGAGGCTAAGGTGGGCCAAAATGGGCTAGCATGGGCCAATGTTGGGCTAGGGTTGAAATTGATGTAAAATTAATGTTGGGAAATGTTTATGGGAGTGTTTCAAAGAGGTTTTGGCTTTGGTTGGGTTTTGATTTTGGGATTTGGGTTCATTTGGGCTAAGTTTAAGTTTAAGTCAAACTTGGGCTTTTTAGCTTTGGGTTAAATTTGAGTGGGGTTTGGGTCAAAGTTTTGGGCAAATCATGTTAGTGTTTTGTTTATGGGGATGTTAGGAAAGGTTTAGAAAAGATTTGGGGTTAGTTGGAGTTGAATTGGGTGAGTTTTTAGGAGGTGTGTGAAAGTGTAGTGCATAGGTGTAAGTCAGCCCCTCACAAGACCGAGCCACCTGGAGGCGGTCCTAAGGCGCAAAGAATCCTATAGGAACTCATCCTTTAAACTTCCACATTTGATTTCAACCCTCTAGGTGATTAGGGGTCTATAATCGAGTTTGTGGAGTTTGCAGGGAGTTAAGAAGTGGTTTGAATTTCTAAAAGGTGGGTCCCAATTCTAGTCCTCTAAGATAGTCAAAGGAAAAGCCTAAGGCTAGATCCTAAGTACTAAAGAGAAGAAGAGAAGACCTCATCGAAAATGAGGTCAACAAATGGACCCCGATAGGTGTGGTGAGCTGACGGAGCACACCGCGCGTATTGGTGTTGACCGAAGCGATCAATAAAACCAACACAGCTGTCCCAGTAACAAACTTAGGACGAAGTAGAAGAGCTTCCGCTGGGGAGTGTCAAGTATATCTCTGGAACTGGAGATTCTTGAACTCTCGCTGGGGAAAGGAAAAGGAGGTGAATCCCAAATAACATGATTTGGGAGAAATTCGATTTAGATTTTATTTTGTTTCATGTTCAAGTCACGATGTGTGAGTTTAGATTTCAATTTGGAGTTTTAATTTAGATTGGAGTTTGTCAAGATTAATTTGAAGGAATTTGATTTGAAATGAAAATCGGAATTTTGAAGTTTTAGATGTAACATCTTCAACCCCAAAAGAAGATCGAATCGATTGGATTGGATCATTACAATGAGGAAAGATCTCAGAGTAATGCGGTATTGGATGTAAAATCCTTAACCTCAAGAGTTTGATTTGATGTATTTCAGTGCAATAGGGGAAGAATCCTAAAGCAGTGCAGTCTCGGATGTAAAAAAAAATCCTCGACCTCAGGAGTTTGAATTTGATGTATTTCAGTGCGGTAGGAAGAGAATCCTAAAGCGGTGCGGTCTTGGATGTAAAATCCTCGACCCAAAAGTTTGAATTTGATGTATTTCGAGTGCAATAGGAAGAGAATCCTAAAGCGAGTGCGGTCTTGGATGTAAAATCCTCGACCTCGGGAGTTTGAATTTGATGTATTTCGGTGCGGTAGGAAGAGAATCCTAAGCGAGTGCGGTCTTGGATGTAAAATCCTCGACCCGAAGTTTGAATTTGATGTATTTCAGTGCAATAGGAAGAGAATCCTAGAGCGGTGCGGTCTTGGATGTAAAATCCTCGACCCAAGAGTTTGAATTTGATGTATTTCGGTGCGATAGGAAGAGAATCCTAGAGCGGTGCGGTCTTGGATGTAAAATCCTCGACCCAAAGGTTTTAATTTGATGTATTTCGGTGCGATAGGAAGAGAATCCTAAAGCGAGTGCGGTCTTGGATGTAAAATCCTCGACCCAAAAGTTTGAATTGATGTATTTCGGTGCGATAGGAAGAGAATCCTAAAGCGATGCGGTCTTGGATGTAAAATCCTCGACCCAAAAGTTTGAATTGATGTATTTCGGTGCGAGTAGGAAAAGAATCCTAAAGCGAGTGCAGTCTTGGATGAAAAATCCTCGACCCAAAGGTTTGAATTGATGTATTTCGGTGCAATAGGAAGAGAATCCTAAAGCGAGTGCGATCTTGGATGTAAAATCCTCGACCCAAAGTTTGAATTTGATGTATTTCGGTGCAATAGGAAGAGAATCCTAAAGCGAGTGCGGTCTTGGATGTAAAATCCTCGACCCAAAAGTTTGAATTGATGTATTTCGGTGCAATAGGAAGAGAATCCTAAAGCGATGCGGTCTTGGATGTAAAATCCTCGACCCAAAAGTTTGAATTGATGTATTTCGGTGCGAGTAGGAAGAGAATCCTAAAGCGAGTGCGAGTCTTGGATGTAAAATCCTCGACCCAAAAGTTTGAATTGATGTATTTCGGTGCGGTAGGAAAAGAATCCTAAAGCAGTGCAGTCTTGGATGAAAAATCCTCGACCCAAAGGTTTGAATTGATGTATTTCAGTGCAATAGGAAGAGAATCCTAAAGCAGTGCAGTCTTGGATGTAAAATCCTCGACCCAAGAGTTTGGATTTGATTGAGGTTTGATGTGAGATCTGGAAAGATCGAATTTGGGATTTGAAATTTGACTGAGATTTGGTTTAAGATCTGGAAGATCGAATTTGAGATTCGAAAAAGATTTGGAATCTGGAAAGATTGAATTTGAAATTTGGAAGGATGAGTTTGAACTCGGTTGAAATTTGATTTAAGATTTGATTTGAAATTTGGAAGATGAAATTTGAAGTTTGATCGAGATTGGATTCGAAATTTGATTGAGAATTTGATTTAACATTCTTGTTGACTTTGTTTATCCTTTAATGATTCGAATTTTATTTTGTTGTTTATTTAATGTTCATGTGAATTTGGTGTTTGTCATTTTTTAGATTTTTTTTTTTAGAAAGTTTTCTTTTATCTTTTTTTTATTTCTTTTACGTTCTTTGTTCGAAGTTCATTTAACTTTAATGGCGTTTCCCAATCAATTTGCACAAAAGAGGTGAAGGCCAAAAAATGTGACATGGTCACTTTCATTCCAATCATGTAGAAGATACATCATACATCTTGATCTGGAATATATTTCATACAATCCATGTAAACTCAAAACGGACTGTGTATGATCTTTGTCGATCCATCCAAAGAAGCATCTGTCAAAAGTCCATGTACGAATAGTGAGATACATGGTCAATAACATCACCTTCCAAGCCATCCTTGGCAAGGATGCCGTATGGATGTACATTGGAGGTGTGATATTTTCCATGTAACTCACAGCTCGTAAGGTCGGAGGCTTTCTAGCTCCGGGTCTGGCTGGAAATGGTAAGGTATCTTTCTGTCGTCCATCCTCCTGAACGTAACTGAAATCCTCTTCACTGGTACTCCTGGTATGCAATGCTTGGCGATATCTGCTCCGTTACCCTTCAGTATCATGACGGAACCTACCGGTAGTGGTATCTTCACCGGCCCTCGGAACTCACACGGGCCTGCTATCCGGAGGTCAGATCCGAACATGATGTTACACTCGCTCAGAAAAGAGACTGTGCAGAAAGGTCTGACAAAGTCATGGTGATCAATGTGTGGGGGTATACAGTCACCCTGCTTGTAGATGTTGATGATGCAGCTATTGGGTATGCAGTCTGCTGGCAGTACCCTCCATTTTATCAATCTCTTTACCATTCTCTTTATGACTAATGGCATCGGGTCCACCTGCCCATGACGGAGTATTCCCGGCGGGTTTCCCTTCCTGTCCTCGGCAAAGTTGTAACAGCATCCACATTGTATTGTGATTCTTCCTTTCCCTGGCATCCATCTCCGGGGCTCGAGTATGTGTTTTCCCTTAGGCGGCTCGCTCGGCCCGGTCTTTTCAAATCCCGGATGCAATCCACGATTTCTTGCTTGCTCATACTACGAAAATACGTACGTATGTAATTCGAGGCCCTCCGAGTATATTGATTCTTCGCCTCTAATCCTTTCAAAGTATTCGAAAGGTTTTCTTTTCAACATTTTGCATTCTCTCCAGCTCGTATTCCGGAATGATCTGCAGATGGCGAGGCCTTGTGACATATTGTGGGATGTATGGTTCAATCCCTTCACGTTCCCTACATACCTCGGCTCCTCGGGGATGATGTACGTCGGGACATCCCCGGGGTTGCTTCGCAACAAGGTCATGCATCACCGGTGGTTCTATCCGGTGGCGTGGTAGCCTTCTTTCTTCCGGTCTTCGAAGATTTCTGCGGTTCTTTTCGTCATCCTAGGAGCCGGCCTCCTTTCTTCGGTTCTCGATGAGCTGGTGTCCTTGAAGTGTATGCACCGACATTAGCAGCTGCCTCGTCGTGCTTGATCCGCAGCTAGTTTCGTCAACATCTTACGGATACGGCGATTCTTATTTCTTCGTTGCGTTGCCGTGAGAGTAGCTCTCCGAACTTCTTGAATCTCTGTGGGCGCGGCGCTGACAAGCCTGCCCTCTGCTGTAGCGATTACAGACTTCATTTTCTTATCTTCTTCAATATTTGTCTTTCTTTTCTTGTTGCTAGATTGGTGGCTTGGGCCACCCACTTTCATCACTGTATGTCCGGGCAGTTCTTCTCGGTCAACCGGGACCCGATCACTTTCCTCGTCTTGTAGGCCTGTCGGTGCGAAATCCGAGTCGATCTCGATTATCGCTCCATCTTTCACCCTCTTTTCATCGAGTGCAAGGCTTACGCCATTCTTAAAGTTCAAGACCAACCGCCCGCTCGACATTTCCCTGCGAAAAGACAAGGAAAAGGATCGGGGGCATGTACTAAGAACAAGAACATCAAGAAAATGTTTATTAAAGACATCTTGTTTTATTATTATTTTTATATTTTCAAACTTAACAGGAATAAAGTGGGATAAGATCAGGTAAGAGATTTTGATTTGAAAAAGAAAACAAGGAAAATTTTATTATCAGGATTTTATTTATTTTAGCACATTTTTGTTATTTTTGGGTTCGGACCCAGTCATAAGTAATCACTTCACCCGTGCTTCTAGGGATGGAAAGTTCATTCCTTCGAAACATCGGGTAGCGTAATACTTTTTCAAGTATCGTCCATTGATCGGAAGCATATGTCGTTCTCCTTGGCAATTCACTAGGCGGTAGGAGCCTCTCGAGTAGATCGCCTCGACTACTGAACGGCCCTTCCCAAGTCGGTTCAAATTTGCCTCCTATCTTGCGATGTGCAAGAATAGGTCTTCTGAGAACAAGAACTAAGTCACCAACTTTGAAAGTTCTTGGGCGGACCAGTTTATCATGGGCTTGAACCATCTTAGCTCGGTATAATTCTAAATTCTGTTGCGCTGCAAGTCTTTTCCCTTCCAGGCTCTCTAATTCTTCGAGTCGTAATTTGGCGTTCTCTTCTGTTGTGATTTTATTTGCAAGCTGCAATTACGAGTGAAGGGAGGCTGAACCTCTAAAGGTAACACTCGCCTCGGACCCATACACCGGAGCGTAAGGTGTAGCTTGCGTAGGAGTTACGAAGGTTGTCCGGTAGGCCCATAAGGCTTCTAACAACTTCTCGTGCCAATTTCTCTTATTGTCGTCTAAAGTCTTCTTTAAAATTTGAACGAGAGTTTTATTAAAAGCCTCGGCTAGGCCGTTTGCTCTTGGGTAGTAAATTGTTGAATATCGCCGAGTCGATTCCGTGTCTCTGACAAAATTGTTGATTTGTGTGCTTCGAATGCGACCCATTATCCGAGATAATCTGCGCGGCACTCCGAAACGGTAGACAACTTGGTTCTTGAAAAATTGTAGCACGTGGTGTGCTTTCACTTCTACGAGTGGAGCCGCCTCTGCCCACTTGGAAAAGTAATCTGTAGCCGCAAGAATGAAGCGATGTCCTTTTGACGACGGCGGTTCTATTGGACCCACTATATCCAGTGCCCCAACATTCGAATGGCCGCGATGCGATTGTCGGATGTAGCACATTTGGAGGTTGGTGTAGAACCACTCCGTGCACTTGGCATTGGTGACGGCTCTTGGCGATTTTCATGCGGTCGGTCATCATTGAGGGCCGGTAGTACCCTAGTCTTTTAATTTTCATTTTCATCTTTGGACCCGGCGGTGAGCGCCACAGAGTCACGAATGCACCTTTTTAACAATTTCACGGGCTTCGGACCCGCTTAGGCACCTTAGCCACATTTGATCGAAAAGACCATTCGTATAATGTGTTGTTTATTAGTGCGTAGGACGGAGTTCTTTTCTTGATACGATGGGCTAATGACCTATCATCGCAGTAGCTTTCGCTTTGCGGGTAATCTATCGATGGTTGTCGCCGATCTTCAGTGTTTTTACATCCTTTGTTACTGTCGATCCTTCTTCCTTTTCGATTTGTGTATCGTGTCTATGTCGAGTTTGTGATAGGACCGACGTCAGTGAGCTGACACTTCCAGCGATTCATCTTGCAAACAGGCAAATTCTTTTGCGAGACAGACTAGCGCATCTGTTAGAGCGTTTTCTTTTACGGGAATCTTGTAAATTGTCACATTCGGAATCTGTTCCAACGATTTGTATGGCATCTTGGAAGTATTGCTCGAGTCTTGGTTTTAAAATTCTGTATTGTCCGTGATCTGTTGAATGATTAGCTTGTGAATCTCCGTAGATGTTGATGTACGTTATCCCGATTTGAATGGTTAATTCCGAGTCCTGTTATGAGGGCTTCGTATTACGCTTCGTTGTTTGTACACGGCTCGTCGAGTGGTAGGAGTATCTTAACATCCCCCGCTCCGGTGTTATAAAGATTAGCCCGATTCTGCCTTACCGGGCACTATCACTTGCGATTCTTCGTCTTTGTGCTGCTGAAGATGCTCCGTCGAAATATAATTCCCAACGTCGATCATCGAGGTCTTCTAGGTTCATTATTTGTTCATCGGCGGATCGTCATTGAGAGGAGATTCGCCGGCAAAGGGTGTCTTTGCAAGGAAGTACGCAAGACTTGTCCCTTTACGGCACGAAGAGGCACGAAAGTTATATCGAATTGCGATAATATCATTGACCATCGGCAAGTCTGCACGGAAAGCGTTGGACGAGTCATCAAGTATTGCAATGGATTAAACTTCGAGATCAGGTTGACCTTATGAGAAAGCATGTAATGCCTGAGCTTTTGAGCTGCGAAGATCAGGGCCAAACAATGCTTTTCAATTGCGGGATACTTTATTTCCGTCGGCAATAAACGACGGCTTAAGTAATAAAGCGCATTTTCTTTACCCTCATCATTGACACAGGCTAACGGGGCTCGAGAGAGTCGTCTAAAGCCGCGGTATAAAGTATTAGCGGTCTACACGAGGCTAGGGGCTGCTAAGACGGGAGGTGTCATTAAATATTGCTTAATGTCCTCGAAGGCCCTCGGCATTTCTCTTCCCAAATAAATTTGGCGTCCTTTTTAACTAGTGCGAGAAAGGCTGACACCTACCTGACAAGTTCGAGATAAAGCGTCGAAGATATGCCAGCTTCCCTTGAAAAGATCGTAGTTGCTTTAAGGTTTTGGGAGGCGGCATTTCTAAGATAGCTTTAATCTTTTCCGGATCGATTTCGATTCCACGATGTCGGACAACGAATCCTAAGAATTTCCGGAGGTGACGCCGAAGCTGCATTTTAAGGGATTCATCTTAAGGTTAAATTGCCTTAATCGTTCGAAAACAATTCTCAAATCATACAAGTGGTTGTCCTTTACTTTGCTTTTGATGACCACATCGTCCACGTAGCATTCGACTTGATTGTGGATGAGATCATCAAAAATTCTTGTCATTGCTCTTTGGTAGGTTGCTCTGCGTTCTTCGATCCGAATGGCATCCTTTGTGTAGCAAAATACTCCGATCGGCGTTACGAATGCTGTAAGCTTTTCATCTTCTGGAGCCATTTTTATTTGGTTGTATCACGAAGATCCATCCATGAATGAGAATATTTCGTGTGTTGAAGCGATGTCGATCATTAATTGCGGGATCGGTAGAGGAAATTCATCTTTTGGACATGCCTTGTTTAAATCTACGAAATCCACACAAATTCGATCGATCATTCTTCTTCACGGCGGTACCACGTTGGCTAACCAAGTCGGGTATTGTTCTTCACGGACAAATTTAGCGTCTATTAACTTTTTAACTTCGGCTATGACTTGTTGTTCGATTTCTAGACGCATTCTTACGGGACCTTGTCGTCGGAACGAAGTAGGGTCCACTCTAGTTTATGGACTGCGACCTGCGGAGCTAAACACGGCATCTCATCGTAGCTCCGAGCAAAACGATCTTTGAATTCCATTAATAACTTGATTATTTCTTTGGAGTCTTCTTTATTGAGTAAAGAGCTAACAAAGGTAGGTGCTAGGCTCTTCGTTAGTACCTAAGTTAACTTCATTAACTCATCTATTGTAGATTTGATTTCTTCTTCGAATTCGGTGGAGCGTCTCCAATTTGCAAATCTTCGAGTTCGTCGTAGTTTCCATGCGGTTTTCATTAGATTCGCGAGTGATAACCAAGCAAAATTCGGTATCATCGGCCGACTCTGCGTGCGAATCCGAGACCATGTTTTGAGTTGGGTGGACGACCGGAATTATTCCATAAATTTTCAAAACGTTGTGATTGACCTTTTGTCCCTTGTCGAGGTAAGAAACCACGCCGAATTAAATTTTGAACACGGGGAGAGTACCACTCGAAAGGCAATTCCATTAATTCGATGAAGTAGCATCTTCAAGTTGTACATTATTTTCAGTTTTGGAGGAAGAAGCACCACGGTAGAATTTGATTGGTTTTGCACCACCGCTATGTACCTCTTTGACCTCCATACCCTCGATCTTATTAGAACGGATCGGGGTCAGGGTCATAGTATGTACATAGTGGTTAATCTTTTCGTACATCGATTTGTATTCTTCGTTTCTTTCATCTTCGATAGGGATTTTGAATTGCGGCTCCTTTCGACTTATTGTCGTTGCTTCTTGTTTGATTTCTCTTTCTTCTTCGGAACTATATTCCCGATCGACATTGATGGTTGGTTTCCTCAGTCCGATTGTCCTAATGTCTCTACCACGACCTCGTCCCCGGCCTCGACCTCGGATGCGAGTTGTGGAGAAACCTTCACCATCTCGCCGTAAGGGAGTGGTGAGTGGCTTGTTGGACTAGAACTTCGGGTTCTTCGTTGTCCCGAACTTTCTTTGCTTCGTTTGTTATAGTATCTGCGGAGAAGATCGTTTTCTTCGGCGGTGCATAATAAGGCTGCATCCTCGTGGATTCCAATTTCATGTACGGAGAACGGTTGTAAGTCACCTTTGATGCCTCTGTTCCCCTCCATCGTAGTATTTGATGCAACGATGTAGAGATGATGGTACCATCCTGTTTTCATGTATCCATGGTCGGCCCGAGTAGAGCGTTGAACGACGTTTCGAATCGATTATGTGAAATTTTGCGGTTGTCTTTGCTAAGTCACCGGTCTTCATTAGTGAGTGTTATTGATCCGAGGGCTCTTTCTCCTTTACGGTTGAATCCTCTTAATAACATTTTGTACGCTTCGAGCTCGCGGGCATCAATTTCCAAGTATGCTAGCGTTCGAAGATTCATTATATTGATTGATGCTCCTGGATCCACCAATACTGCGGAGAGTGTAAATTTTCCGATTGTAAGCTGAAATGTACAACGGTCGGTTGTGATCTGCTTGTTCCGAGTAGTAGGTCGTCGTCTGTGAAGGTAACACCTCGTTGTTCCTTTAACGAGCAAACCTCATCTAAGGACTCTCCGGCCATTTGAGCTAAACAAATTTCGGATCGAGTAAGGCCTTGATCAGAGCTTCTCTCATCTCCTTTGATAAGATGAGAGCGTCATAGATGCTCAGTTTGGCTGGTAGTTTCCTAAGATGGGCTAGCACGTTGTAGTCCACTTTGCTTTCATGTGTCTCTGCTTCTTCTCGAATGGGTATTTCTTCTGCAGGGGTTGGTTCTTCTCGAACGACCACACGCTTCCCTTTGTCTTTTGGACCCATTCTCGGAGGTAGAACTTTTCCACTCCTTAAGTTGACTTCCGTAATTTCCTGCGAATCTATTGTTGAGCTTGCCGGTGTCTTTTCTTGAATCGGAATGACGGGCTCTTCCGGATTAGCTTCGAGTACGAAGGCTCTAACTCTATCGTGATTTGGAGCTCCTCGAAACTCACGGATAGATTCGTTGCTTGTTGAACTCTCGTAGCCTCCTTGATGGATGTCTTCTTCGTTATTTTGCTTGTCGAGATCGTGTATGATTTGAGAATTGTCGTTGGTATTGAAATCGATATTCGGATTATCGTTAGTTACGTAATCGTTAGAAACGATCAAAACGTAGCCAACGCCATCACCCTTATCATTATATGATCCCACCGAAGTGAGCGGATAATCATACGGAGTCGAGGGTTCGAGGGATTTCTCCCCGAATCGGAAACAACTATCCTAGGATAAGCGGCCCCTAGTCTAGCCTTAGGTGCCTCGGTCTTCTCTTCTTCGTCAATTTTCTTCTTTTCTTCGATCGTCTCTGTTGAGGTGGTTCTTCTATCGCAAGTGATAGTACCGGCTTAACGGGTTTCAAACTCCGAATTGAAGCTCGTACGAAGCGGTACGGATCTTGTCTAAAATCTTTTTCGAAGACCTCGTCCAAGCGGTAATCAATCCATCGTCAGTTGTATAGGGATCTATCGGAATGATGGGATCAGTCGAGATAACATTGACGGAACCTCCTTTCTGGGGTTCCTTCATGTACTCCTTCGGGATCGTTATATTTCCTTTCCGCAGGTTGTCATTGAGCCAACTTTTGAAGGTAATGCAATCTTCTATTTTGTGTCCGAAGCATTTGGTGGTAAGGGCGAAAGTTGGGATCACCCTTCTTGTTGACCTCTTCGGTCTTTTAGGCTACGGCGAGTGGAAATCCGGAGTCTTCATCAGGCTACGGAACATTTTCGGCACTGCTTCATTCTTGAACGGATATTCTCTGCTCAAAAGCTCCCTTAATGTACGTTGCGGACGAGGTGGTTGTTCATATTGCGGAGATGAGCGATAGCGTGGGCCGGGGTTCGTTGGTAATTCTGTTGTGGTTGTTGCGGCTGTTACGGTGGTATTTGCATCGGTTGCTTGCCTTTGTCAGTTCTTTGCGACGATCCGGATTTCTTTTCAAAAGTCTTTACGGGCTTTTGTTTATCCGTCTTGTCGGTGAAACTTAATTGTTTCGCCTCCTCTTGCAAGCTTCCGGCCTTACTTAACAACTTCTCGAAAGTCTTAATAGTAAATCCCTTGAGGAGAAGTGCTTATCGGGCCATGGATGCTTTTTAGCAAAATGCGGTCGCATCTTTGTTCTTGCGGTTGTGGTTCACACTTCATACTTAAGTTCCTCCATCGAAGTATGTAATCCACCAAAGTTTCATTCGGCTTACGCTTTTCTACCACTAAATCACCTATAGTGATGTGGTGCGGAGCTCCGACGAAATCGTTTGATGAAGAGGTTCTCTAGCTGCGAAAATGTCTTAACCGAGACCGTTTGGTAATTACGCATACCGGTCGAAGGCGATTCACGACAAGCTGGCCGACGAAGCTGTCGGAAGAGTAATGCATCGTTCCCGCCGGCATTGCAACAAGCCGGCACGAAAGTGTGCTACATGCTTGTCGAGGGTTCCGGTTCCATCGAAGGTCTTAAACGAGAGGTGGTACGAAGCCTTTCGGGTATTGGACGGCGTCGAATTCTTACGGGTAAGGTCTACCCGTCCGAATGGATGTCCCGCTCTTTGATTGTGCTAAGGCTTCTCGCACTTTGCTTGTTCTACCAAGCTCTTGATATCCTTTTCGGGAATCATACTTTGTGTTGTATCCTTTTCGGTCGATCATCCCCATTGACGGACGTAATCTCCTTTCCTCCGTCTACGATGTGAATGACCTGCGGGGGTGTTTCCCTTTGTGGTTGTACTTGACTACGGAGAGTGGCCGGAGCTACGGCCATCTCTTCCATCCTTTTCGCCATTTGAGCGATCGTGTCGTCTTTCTCCGAAGCTGTCTTCTCATCGGTTCGGCTCCTCTCTTCTGCTGAGTTGCGGGAGCACCTTGCGAAGGCGATGAAGCTCGTGTCTCGACCATGTTGATTTCGCGTATTCGTCGTCCATGAATTCCGATGAATCAATCTCGTCTCCGAACTTTTCTTCTCTTTCTTTTGCCAACCGTCGGATATCGGTTCTCGACTTTTCCATGGCATCTTCTAGCGGGGCTTTACGTGTGTCTTCGTGGTTGTCGTGCGATAGTTGCGGGTCCCCTTCTCACGAGTCCCCTTCATCGCGGTAGCACTTTCTTCGATTCAAGTCTCTCGGCGAGACTTTCTTTCTCGAGTTCTTCGTTTCGATCTCGATCTGCCCGGTAGTGGGACGCCATACCATCCTTCGGCGGCGGAAGGTCTAGGACCGAGATGGTGCAGTCGGCCAAATGCTTGGAAGGTGGTATCCTCCACTGTCTGTAATCACGAGACGACAACGGGCGGACTAGCCTTCATCCTTTTACTTGGCTTTTCCGTCATGATGGCGGGTTCTACTCGGGGCCCGAGACGGGATTTGGCGGCACCCGCCCCATCCTTCGTAGAATTTCGATACGGGGCGGCTTTCCTTCCTCGCTAACTTTTCTACCAAAGTTTGCAGTCGAGCAAACGGCGTAGTTCTAGTTCTTTTCTTGCGGCTATCGTTATAATATGCGGGCTGTGGTAATGTGGCAGCAATCTTGCGAATGTTTTCTTCATCTTCTGCGGCGGAGAGAGGATGGAACCTGCTTCCTCCCAACAGTGGTATGTATTCAGGCAGCGGTGTATGTTCTGGCAGTTCTGGAATCTCCTCTAGGAAAGCGATTTCAGCAGCCCTAGCTTCTTTAGCGATCCTTCTATTTCTGTTTCTTCTCTGGGTCTTTGTCGGTGACGGAATTCTTGAAGCTGGACCCGATTTCGAAAACGGAAGGTCTTACGGGAAGATCTGTACCCTCCACGGTAACGGGTCCATCATAATCTTGGATTTCTTTCCCCTTTGATTTGGCAAAAGTCGGGGCGGGTGCGAAGCAACTAGACCGGTGGGGGTAGAAAGAACGGTCCTCTGTGGACGTCGGTACTCCTCTTAGTCGAGATCCTTTGCGGAGGAGGGAATTCTTGGGTTGACTGAGGTTGAATTCGACGGCGGCTCTTCGGCTTCGGTACCTTGTTCATCGATGCAAAGAGGGAGACGTTGGTGACCTTGACGTTCGTGTTTTCAAATCCTTGTCCAAATCGGATGATTCCATTGTCGGGCGACTCATCCTTATAGACGGCGAGGTCCGGTCCATTGGTGAAAGAGAAAATCGGTTTCGGGGCTTCCATTTCGCGGGGTAGATTCTAGTTGTCGGTCCCAAGCTATGCTTCTTTTCTTTAGGACGAAAAGAAAGGAATTGAAAAGAGTCCGAACTCATTCATGTTCATGTATTTATAAGAAGGAATCACTTATTAAAAGAATCACTTATTAGAGGGTTTGTTTATTTAGAACGGAGTGTTCGAAGGTGTAGAGAAGGTAAGGAATCTGAATCGGAGTTGGAAGGGAAAAGAGAGTCTTAAGCAAGACTCCTCGACCCGAAGGATCACTCCTAAACTAACACCTATTGGGGGTCCACCCCACCTCAGAAATGAGGTAAAAAAATCTCGGAACCTCTCTGTTTAGGGGTGTCTAAACAGTGGCTCCTAAATCCGAGAGAATGTTGGTTATACTTGTTCGAGATAGAAATGAACATGGTATCCGACGGAAAGAAGGGTAGTTTGATCCATTAGGGACATGGATACACTACCGATTTTTGAAAGCAGAATTATTTGATTAAAATGGAGAGAGGAACTTTTCCCCAGCGGAGTCGCCAGAAATATGTCGGCATTTTTTTTAATTTAATTTAAATTTAAATAAATAATTTGAAAAGTAGTATTTGATTTTGAAAATAATTTTGAATTTGAAAATTTTAAGATATGAAATCAAACTGATCTCACATCCCGAATAGTTTATATAAACGAGCGCCGCACCACAAACCGTGTATCTACCCCGAAGAATAGACACACTTTGCTTGATAATGGGGCTCGATTAAATAAACTAGAAAGGTTTGTGACATCCGTTTGGTCACGCGAACCAATTTTATAAGCCGACAAATTCCCCTGCTAATATGAAACCATTAAACGGGGTTTATATTACACAGGTTCTTAAAGTTCCCTATAAAGGCAAGCCCACATAGTTAATTACATCTTAAGTGACGGGAATCACCTAAGAAAACTCTCGATAATAATCGATAATTCTGCTCTCGAGAATTTGAAAGTTTAAGTTTTCAAGGGGTTGAATTTTGGAATTTCGATAAGGAATGGATCAAATTTGGAACATTTTATTTTGGAAATTCGAAAGGAAGAAAAGTAGGAGAAATTATGGATTCGAAGTGAACTTCGGTAATTTCCCGACTATCCTATTGTTTGGCTTGGATTTAAGAAAGTCCTATTGTTTATTTAATGTTTTAATCTTGCCGATTTAGTTAATTAGGGCTTATATTTATATGATAGAATCATACAAATTGCTCAGAAGATATGAGGATTTGTGTCGTATCGACGACTACCTCGGAATCCTAAGACCGGTTAGGGCTTAATTTGCGATGCAAATGCCTAACGAAGAGTTGAGGATTTATGTTGCACTAGGCGAACTACCTCGAAGTCCTATGGCTTTGTTATTTAATACTAAGAAAGTTTTGCTTGAAGTAGGTTCAAGTTTTGCTTGACGACGATGGCCGTGCTTGCCCATCATGCTCCGAGCTCCTTGTTGTTGCGAGAGGTTTAGTTTTAGAAATCCTAAATCGGGAGGTGAGAGAAGTGTTCGGTTTAGAGAAGTCTTAATTTCCAAGTGTTTTTTGTGTTTTAATTAAAACGGATCTTAAAGTTGATTAAACGGAACCGATTAAGATCCCACGGTTCCGTCATCCCGACACCGATTATTTTCATCGAATTCACTTAGTCCGGATGAATTTGCTAAACTCAACTAAATGAGTTCCGCACTTTCATTTAGACCGTGGGAAATCCCGTTAGCAACACGTGGGTTACATCATCCGAGGTATTCCCGATCATTCAATGAGACGTTTTAATTTAGTTGTAGTTGTAGTTTTGTGTTACTGATTTGTGATTAAATTTTGAGTTGTCTTATATTTTGAAATGTTGTGGAGGTGAATTTTATCTTGTAGTGTCTTTTATTTTAATTTTGGGTTTCGGTTTTGGTTTACGTCCTAAAGGTGTGGGTTTTCATGCAACTGTTGTTTATCATGCAAGAAAAATAAATACGATGCAATTAAATAAATTACAATTAAAATAAATTGCAATAAAATAAAAACGTACCTGGAGGGTCTTCCCGTCATCCCAAGCTGCACTTAAAATACGGTCGAATATTTAAGCGAGTTCCTAGGTAAAGCTAAGGGAAAGGTTTATGGTTTTCTACCAAGTTCCTAATCCTATAGCTTAGTCATTTCCTATGACGTCTAGGTTCTTTGTGTTTTTAGTTTGAAGACGATTTTCTTCATCAAAGAACAATTAAGTTCAATTGTTCTTGTAAATATCCTATCATATTGAGGAAGTGCTCAAGAAGAATCTTAAACATCCTTTCAATATTTCTAGGATTGTTTCAAGTCCAAATGAATTTAATTGTGTAAATGAATCGATCGTCCGAGGTTTTGAAGTTTTGTTAACTTGCTCAGTGAACTAGGACATTTGAATGTCCTGTAAGTGAAGTAACATTTCATTTTAATGTTCTATTTAGGAGTTATGATAACTAAAGCTCCTAAGGGCAAAATGATTCTTAATGATTTGTGATTCAAATTTAAGTTCAAATTAATGATTTAAGTTTGGAATAGTGTTCAAGTTATCTTAAATTTATTTCTTCATGGTCTTAAGTGAGGTTATTTAATTCAACTTAATTTAGTTTAATTTAATTTAATTTAATTTGAATTATTTAATTTAATTTGATTTGATTTAATTTAATTCAATTTAATTTATTTGATTTAATTTCTTAATTTAATTTAATTTAATTTTAATTTAATTTAATTTAATTTAATTTAATTTAATTTATTTTAATTTAATTAATTTAATTTAATTTAATTTAATTTAATTTAATTTAATTTAATTTGTTTATTTATTTATTTATTTAATTTAATTCAACTTTTAATCTTAATTTAATTTAATTTTATTGAAAATTTTTGAAAGAGTTTAATGATTTAATTTTTATTTAATGATTAAGTCCTTTAATATTTTAAATTTGAGTTATCATTTTAATTAAGAGTTGAGTATTAATGAGATGATTAATTTAGGGATTTTTAAATTAAAGAATAAATTTCTTCCTAATAATATCCCTATTTTAATAATTCCAAATTTATTATTCTTCCAAATTCAATTAATTATTTACTTAAAGTTTAATCATTTTAAATTGCTTAATGGGTTTCTACCCTTTAATTATTTAAATTTCAATCATCCAAATCAGATTAGGATCAAATATTTTACTTGTTAATAATTTTTATTAAACCTAAAGTTTTTTAATTAAGGGTTAAAATTTTAATTACCATTTTGCCCTTTAAGCCTAATAATTTCATAACTCACTAAATTGAACTCAAATGAACTTGAAATTTTTATGTGACTTCACTTATGTGTCAATGAAGACATGAGAGGAGAAAATGTGATTTTTCTGTATTTAATTTATTTACATAATTATTTTTTGTAGAAAATAGAAATTTCCAAGGAAAATTCAATAATATGACCAAGGGAAAGTTTCTGTCCTTAAGAAAATTAGGGGACATTCCTAATGACCAGAGGACCACTTGGACCAAAGTTTGTAATTTTTTGAATTATACTTTATTTATTAGAATTATTTTAAGTTCTGGAGTATTAATTAATTTAAAAATAAAATAAATGTTGAAAAATAAATTTTATAATTTTTAAAATTCTCTCTGATATCAGGGATTCCAGAGAATCAAACTTTGCAATTTTCTGATTTTTCTTTGATTTATTATAATTATTTTGGTGAAAATGCTAGAAAATACATTTTTTAATTTTAAAATTACCCTAGAGCTTTAAAAATTAATATCTCACTAAATAGACCTAGGAAAAATATGGGACTTGTTCCCAAGTGATTAAAATTCAAAATATAACATTTTAGTGAATTTTATTATTTTTGTGATTTTTATTATTTTTTAATTATTAAAAATATTAAAATAATATTAAAAATCAACTTTTTTAGAAAATTAAAATTTTAATTTTCTTAAACTCCCCTGATATCAGAGAGACTCCAAAACCAATTTGGTGAATTTTTGAAAGATATTTTGGAAGTTATGAATTTTTAAAGTTTAAAATGGCTAAGTGGCTTAATCCACCCAATTAGTGGGGCTAACCAAGTCCAATTGACCTCAAATTTTTATGGTTGGTTCCTCTGATCCTAAAGGTCAGTGGAGAATTGATTTCAAGTCAATTTGATCTATGGTTAACTCTAATTAATTGGAAACCTATTTTGGGTGTTTAAGCCAATTAGGGTTAACCTAAGTGAATTAACTCAAATCCTATTTTTCCTAGGGTTCTCTGGTCATAAGGAACATCACCAAATTTTCCTAGAATTTATTTCACAACATGCTAATTTTTGAAATTAAAATACTTAAATCAGACAACATGCATTTGAAAAATCAATAACTTTTCACGAGAGATGGCCTCGACCTTGGAAAATTCGGGGAATGTTCCCGAGTTCGGAGGCTTCAAAAGCCCTATGGTCTCATGCCATGGTGAATTGTATACATGCATGGAGAATTAAAACAATGCAGGGAGTAAATAATTAATTAAAAATAAAATACTTAGACAAAATTAATTAATTTCTTTTCCACATTATTCTCCTCGTTCATCTGAGCAAGAGGGTATTTTTATTTTATTTTTGTGATTTTTCTACACGAAGATATGGATTTTTAAAGTTCAGGGAATTAAATAAATAGAAAATATTCCTATTTATCTACTTATCCACGCGGCGCCGCGTCGGCCTCGGCGACTCCGAAATGCCGCGTGGCGCGCTCCCATTCGACGCCGCCATCCGAGTCGGCAACCCGGGCCCCGCGGTTCTCGTACCGTCTCTCGGTCCAGACGCCATCCGAGCCGTCCGTCCGCGCGTGTATTGAATGGACGGCATCCGTTCATCGTCCATGGCCGGTGTGATCCCGTGACCGTCCACACTCTAACCACTAAGAACTCGCTCGATTCTCGATGGATTTTCGTGTTCTTATGCTCTATGGATTCGTCTTGAAGAGACGAACACATCCATACGGTAAACATGCATTGAAATTAAGGCATTTGAAATGGAGAATCTCCGGAAGCTCGGGAGAAGGAGAGAGCTCATACCTTTGCTCGGAGAAGTGAGGCTTCAATGCGAGGGCTATGTCACCTTCGATTGGGTCCGGGCAAGCTCCGGATGAAGTCCCTTGGCCCGGTGAATTGCTCAGGTACAAAAGTGACCACGACCGATCACAAAGCTTGGAGGACTGGAAGCAATGGCTGGCCCTGGTGAGGGGGCTTTTGCTTGGGAAACTTCTCCTCTTGGTACGAGTGAAGGTGTAGAGTCAATCGATTTGAGGATTGACTCACCGTGGTGAAGTGTCCTGGTTTTGGGCTTGGATTTCAACTACGAAATTGAGCTCACAGAGAGGAAATGGCAGGGGGATCTCACTGGGGATCAAGTGCTCTGTGTATGAGGAGGGGTCTGGAATAATTTTGGCAGAGTTTTGGCAAGGTTTGTGCAACTCTCCTCTCATGGCCGAGAGGGGGTGGTGTTTAAATAGGCATGGGCCGGAGGGCCTCCCGTGGGGAGTTAGGGCTTGGGATCAGCTGCTCCGGTGAGGAGAAGAACAGCCATGGTGACCACTAGGCATGGGGCGGCTCGGCGAGGGAGAATTTCAATGTTGGCTCACTCCCGAGGTCTCGGGCATGGCGTTTTCCGGCGGCCGGGTGGCCGGCCGAGCATGGGTCACCCTCGAGGTCGGTGGGTCGTGGTCGGAGGCTTGTGCGATCAATTAGCATTGGCCATGTGTAAAGGGTTTGAATCAAAGTGGAATGGGAAAGGGCTAGTTTTGGGTCTAAATGGGTCAACCCTTGGTTTTGGGTTAGGTTCACCCTCCAAGGCCAATTTGGGCTGAAGGGAAAGTCACTTGGATCGGCTTGATTAGTGGGGTCAAGTCACAATCCAAGTACAATTAAGCTTAAGCAAGAGTTAGGGGAGACATGGGAGTGGTTAATTACTCTTAAGAGAATCATTAAAGGGTCCCCTCCTCTTGCCATTTTGGGTATGGTGAAGTGTCCAAGGCTTTCATGGCTCACATGTGGCTCATGCATGGCTTCATGGCTCACCTTTGGCTTGGGGAAAGCTTGGTCAATTTCATGAAAATGGATTTTAGGAATATTTTGGTATTTTTGGGCAATTTGGCATGGTGCTTGATTTAGATTTATTTGATGATGTAATTGAAACTTAGGGAATGATTTTCATCAAATGGATGACAAATGAAAATGTCATATGGGCTTTAGGGTAGATTTTGGGCTCATTGAAATGGTTTTAGATGGGCTTTTAAATGGTTTAGGAAAGTGGGCTTTTGAATTTTAAAATGGATTTTGGGATGAACCTTTGGTAAAGGCTTGGGCCAAATAATTGTTGAGTTTGGTTTAGGGATGTGTCATGAGTGGTTTGAAACAATTTTGAGGTGATTTGGGTTTGAATTGGGTTGGATATGGGCTTTTGGTAAAGAGGTTAAGGTGGGCCAAAATGGGCTAGCATGGGCCAATGTTGGGCTAGGGTTGAAATTGATGTAAAATTAATGTTGGGAAATGTTTATGGGAGTGTTTCAAAGAGGTTTTGGCTTTGGTTGGGTTTTGATTTTGGGATTTGGGTTCATTTGGGCTAAGTTTAAGTTTAAGTCAAACTTGGGCTTTTTAGCTTTGGGTTAAATTTGAGTGGGGTTTGGGTCAAAGTTTTGGAGCAAATCATGTTAGTGTTTTGTTTATGGGGATGTTAGGAAAGGTTTAGAAAAGATTTGGGGTTAGTTGGAGTTGAATTGGGTGAGTTTTTAGGAGGTGTGTGAAAGTGTAGTGCATAGGTGTAAGTCAGCCCCTCACAAGACCAGGCCACCCAGGGCAGTCCTAAGGCCAAAGAATCCTATAGGAACTCATCCTTTAAACTTCCACATTTGATTTCAACCCTCTAGGTGATTAGGGGTCTATAATCAAGTTTGTGGAGTTTGCGGGGAGTTAAGAAGTGGTTTGAATTTCTAAAAGGTGGGTCCCAATTCTAGTCCTCTAAGATAGTCAAAGGAAAAGCCTAAGGCTAGATCCTAAGTACTAAAGAGAAGAAGAGAAGACCTCATCAAAAATGAGGTCAACAGAGCCATGAAGGGACTCATTTGAGGCACCCACTATGTTGTTCCTAACCCTCTTAGCCAAGGGCTTAGGGGTTAAAGGCCATCCATGTGAATCACCTGCATGAGTTAGGAGGTCAAATTGGATATGGGTGTAGTTTTAGGAGGTGTGTGTGAAAATGTAGTGTATAGGTGTAGTATGTGTGTAAGTCAACCCTTCACCAGACCAGGCCACCCAGGGCAGTCCTAAGGCCAAAGAGTCCTATAGGGAACTTATCCTTTAAACCTTCACATTTGATTTCAACCCTCTAGGTGATTAGGGGTCTACAATCAAGCTTGTGGAGTTTGCAGGGAGTTAAGAAGTGGTTTGAATTTCTAAGTGGTGGATCCCAATTCTAGTCCTCTAAGATAGTCAAAGGAAAATCCTAAGGCTAGATCCTAAGTACTAAAGAGAAGAAGAGAAGACCTCATCAAAAATGAGGTCAACAGTGACCATACCCAAAGTAGCAAAAGGAGGGCCCCCTTTCTTAAACCTTCATTAAGCTTTTTAACCCCTTCCATGTTACACACTAAACCAAGATTAGCTACATCACTTTAGATGGGGACTTCACCACCCCTTTCTAGCTGATGCAAATGATCCTCCCTCAGCCCAAATCAGCCATGGGGAGGTGAACCTAACCCAAAACAATGGCTTGGACCAAATCAAGCCAAAATGGCCTCTCCCCCATGCCATTTTAATCCAAGCTCTTTACACATGGCATTGGCCAATTGCTTGCACAAACCTCCAGCCCTGACTCACCTGAACCTGAGGGTGACCCATGCCTGCAGGCCAGCCGCCTGGATCGCCGGAAAACACCATGGCCGAGACCTTGGGAGGAGCCAAATTTTGGAATTCCACCTTGCTGAGCTACCTCACTCCAAATGGCCATTGCAGCTGTTCTTCTCCTCACCAGAGCAGCTGATCCCAACCCTTAAACCCCCCTGGGAGGCCCTCTAGCCTCTCCTATTTAAACACCCCCTCCTCTCGGCCAAGGGAGGTGCTGAACCAAACCATACTGAAACCCTGCCAAAATCATCCCAAACCACTCTCTACACATAGAGAACTTGATCCCCACCGAAATCCCCCGCCATTTCCTCTCCGCGAGCTCAATTTCGAGTTGAAATCCAAGCCCAAAAACCAGGACACTTCACCACAGTGAGTCAATCCTCAAATTGATTGACTCTACACCTTCACCAGACCAAGAGGAGAAGTTTCCCAGCAAAAGCCCCCTCACCAGGCCAGCCATTGCTTCTAGCCTCCAAGCTTTGTGATCGGCTGTGGTCACTTTTGTACCTAGGCAATTCACCAGGCCAAGGGACTTCATCTGGAGCTTGCTTGGACCCAATCGAACGTGACACAACTCTCAGATCGAAGCTTCACTTCTCTGAGCAAAGGTATGGACTCACTCTTCCTCCCGAGCTTCCAGAGATTCTCCATTTAGCTTGAGTCAATTTCAATACATGTTTACCGTATGGATGTGTTCGTCTCTTCAAGACGAATCCATAGAGCATAAGAACACAAAAATCCGTTGAGAATCAAGTGAGAAATTAGGGTTAGAAGGTCGACGGTCACGGGTTCACACCAGTCGTAGACGATGACTGGGAGCCGTTGGATCGCGCGTGTATTGAACAGATGGTCGAGATCGAGCCGGATAGCGCAACGGGACATGAAACGCGGGCCGCATGGCATCCCAGTCAGATGGCGCGCCGAATCAAGAGGCGACGCGTGGAGCTTCGGAGGCGCCGAGTTTGAGTCAGCGCCGCGTGGATAAGGAGGAAAATAGGCTATTTTTCTATTTATTTAATTACCAGAACTTCAAAAATTCATAACTTTGTGTAAAAAAATCCTAAAAATAAAATAAAAATACCCCCTTGCTCAGTGAACAGAGGAGAATAACGTGGAAAAGAAATCAAGTAATTTCATTAAGTATTTTATTTTCAATGATTTATTTACTCTTTGCATTGTTTTAATTCTCCATTTGCATAGGCAATTCATCATGGCATGAGACCATAGGGCTTTTGAAGCCTCTGAACTTGGGAACATTCTCCGAATTTCCCAAGGTCAGAGGCCATCCCTATAAGAAGTTATTGATTTTCCAAGTTCATGTTACTGTTTTGAGTATTTTAATTCCAATAATTAGCATGTTGAGAAATAAATTATAGGAAAATTTGGTGATGTTTCTTCTGACCAGAGGAACCTAGGAAAAATAAGTTTTGAGTTAATTTACTTTGAACAACCCTAATTGGCCTAAATACCCAAAATTGAACATTAATTGATTAGGGTTAACCACACATCAAATTAACTTAAAATAATTCTCCACTGTCCTCTAGGGATAGGAGAACACCACATAAAAATTTGAAACTAATTGGACTTGATTAACCCCACCAAATGGGTTGATTAAGCCTCTTAAGCAAAATGGAGAAAATTAAAATTTTAAAATTCATAACTCACAAAATACTTTTCAAAAATTCACAAAAATGGTTTTAGAGCTTCTCTGATATCAAAGGAACTTAGGAAAATTAAAATTGTAATTTTCTAAAAAAGTTGATTTTTATCATTATTTTAATATTTTTAATTATTAAAAAATAATAAAAATCATAAAAATATTAAAAATCACCAAAATGTCATATTTTGAATTCTAATCATTTAGGAACAAACCAAATATTTTACTTAAGTCCCTAGGGTAAGATATTGAATTTTAAAGCCTTAATGTAATTTTTAATATTAAAAAATGTATTTTCCAACCTTTTCACTAAAATAATTCTAATAAATCAAAGAAAAATCAAAAAAAAATATAAAATTTGTTTCTCTGAACTCCCTGAGGTCAGAGAGATTTAAGAAAAATATAAAATCCATTTTTCAACTTTAATTTTATTTTAAAATTAATTAATACTCCAAAACTCAAAATAATTCTAATAAATAAAATATAATTCAAAAAATCACCAAAATTGGTCCAAAAGGTCCTCTGGTCATTAGGAACATCCCATAAGTTTCTTAAGGACAGAAACATTTCCTTGGTCATGTTATTGAGTTTTCCTTGAAAACCCCTATTTTCCATTAAAAATAATTACATAAATACATTAAATACAGAAAAATCACATTTTCTCCTCTAATGTCTGACATGTGAGCGAGGTTACATAAAAATTTCAAATTCATTTGAGCTTAATTTAGTGAGTTATAGAATTATTAAGCTTGAAGGGCAAAATGGTAATTAAAATTTTCAACCTTTAATTAAAATTTTAGGGTTAATCAAAAAAGGGAGGGTAAAATATTTGATTTTAAACTGATTTTGGTTGATTGAAACTTAAATGATTAAGGGTAGAAACCTATTAACCATTTCAAATATAATTAAAATAAAACTTTAATTAATTAATTAATTGAAATTTTGGAAGAATAATAGAAATTGGAATTATTAAAGTAGGGATATTATTAAGAGGATATTTATTCTTTAATTTAAAAATCCCTAAATAAATCACTTCAATAATACTTAAGTCTTAATTTAAAAAAAAAATTAAAAGAATAATCTCAACTAAATTAAAATTGAAATTAAATTAAAAATCAAATTAAATTAAATTAAAAGAAAAATAACTTGAAATCAAAATTAAATTAAGTTAAATTAAACTAAATTAAATTAAATTAAATTAAAATTAAATTAAATTAAATTAAATTAAAATTAAATTAAATTAAAATTAAATTAAATCAAAATTAAATTTAAATTAAATTTAAATTGAAATTAAATTAAATTAAATTAAATTAAAATTAAATTAAATCAAAATTAAATTAAAATTAAATTGAAATTAAATTAAATTAAATTAAAATTAAATTGAAATTAAATTAAATTAAAATTAAAATTAAATTAAATTAAATTAAATTAAAATTAAATTAAATTGAATAAATTAAATTAAAATCATTTAATAACAAACCTAAATGAAATCATTAAGAATTAAATCTAAAATAACTTGAACACTATTCCAAACTTAAACTAATTTCCTATAATTAAGTCAAAATTAAAATTAAATCATTAAGTTTAAATCATTAAAACACTTAATGAGTTGATTTACCCTTTTAAAGCTCTTGTTATTATAACTCTTAAATGAAGTATCAAGTGAAATGTTTCCTCACTTATAGGATATTCAAATGTCCTAGTTCACTGAGCAAGAGAATAAAACTTAAACTCCTGGATGATTAATTCACTTGTATAATTAAATTCTCTTGGACTTAAAACAATCATAGAGGTATTGAAAAGATGTTTAAGACTCGTCTTAAGCACTTCCTCAATATGATAGGATGTTTATAAGAACAATTGAACTTAATTGTTCTTTGATGAAGAAAATCATCCTTAAACCAAAATACAAGAACCTAGACGTCGTAGGAGATGACTAGCTATAGGATTAGGATTTTGGTAGACAACCAAAACCTTTTCCCTTAGCTTTACCTAGGTACTTGTTGAAATATTTAAATGCATTAACACGCGTTTTAAGTGCAGCTTGGGTTGACGGGAAGACCCTCGAGGTACGCTTTTATTTTATTGCAATTTACTTTATTGCAAATGCACTCTACTTTTCTTGCATGATAAACAACTGTTGCTTGAAAACCAAAACATTTAGGATAGTCCCTGAACAGTAACCAAAACTAAATTAAAAGTCATTACAAGATAAAAATTACCGCCACAACATTTCAAAATATAAAACAACTCAAAACTAATCACAAACAGAACACAAAACTACAATTGCAACTAAATTAAAACGTCTCGTTGAATGATCGGGAATACCTCGGATGATGTAACCCACGTGTTGCTAACGGGATTTCCCAAGGTCTAAATGAAAGTGTGGAACTCATATAGTTGACTTTAACAAATTCATCTGGACTAAGTGAATTCGATGAAAATAACGGTGCCGGGATGACGGAACCGTGGGATCTTAATCGGTTTTGTTTAAACAACTTTAAGATTTATTTTAATTAAAATATTAAAAAAAAACACTTGGATTTTAAGATTTTCTCTAAACCAAAATACTTCTCTCATCTCTTGATTTATGACTTCTAAAACCAAACCTCTGCAACAACAAGGAGCTCGGAGCATGGTGGGCAGCTCGGCCATCGTCATCAGCAAAACTCGGATCTACTTCAACAAAACCATTCCTAGAATTTAAACAACCAAGCCATAGGACTTCGAGGTACTTTGCCTAGTGCAACATAAATCCTCAACTCTTCGTTAGGCATTTGCATAATCATGTTATGCAAATTAAGCCCTAACTGGTCTTAGGACTCCGAGGTAGTCGTTCGGTACGACATAAACCCTCACATCTTCGAGGCTGTTTGTATGATCATATTATATAAATATAAGTCTTAATTAACTAAAATTGGCAAGATTGAAATATCAGATAATATTTGGATTTTCTCAAATCTAAGCCAAACAATAGGATAGTTTGGGAAGTTGCTAAGATTCTTCTTGGATCCTCAGCTTCTCCTACTTCTCTTCCTTTGGATTCTCAAAAATAAATTGTTCCAAATTTTGAGTCATTCCCTTTTGAAATTTCAAAAATCCAATCCTTTGAAAACCTTAAACTTTGAAATTCTTGAGAGCAAAACCACTGATCATTATCGAGAGTTTTCTTAAATGATTCACTTCATTTAAGATGTAATTAACTATAGGGGCTTGCCCTTATAGGGAACTTTAAGAACCCAGGTAATATAAACCCTGCTTAATTCCTTTATATTAAGCAGGGGAACTTGTCGGCTTATAAAATTGGTTCGCAGACCAAACGGATGTCACAAATCTCCTAGTTTTTTTAATCGAGCCCCATCATCAAGCAGTGTGTCTATTCTTTGGGATAGATACACGGTTTGTGGTGCGGTGCTCGTTTATATAAACTATTTGGGATGTGAGATCGGTTTGATTTCATATCTTAAAACTTTTAAACTTAAAATTATTTTCAAAATCAAATACTATTTTCTAATATATATATATATATATATTTAAATTAAATTTAAAATCTAAAATTCGCCGACAATTTCTGTAGGCGGCCCCTTTTCAAAACACAACACATAACCTAAAAATATGCCTACAACTGGGTGGAAATTGAGAGTGATTTGGGCATTTTGGACTTAAAGGGGTAATTTAAGGTTTTTTGTTAAATTGGGCTAATGGGATGATTCAAAACTGAAATTGAGAATATTTGGAGGGTTTTGGGATTTTTTTGGGAATTTTTGGAATTATGGAAAATTTGGGTACTTTGGGTAATTTAAGTGGTGAGGAATGTTTTGGGATGAATTTTGAGGGATTTTGGTAACTTTGGTTGTTTACGAAAATTTTTTGGTAGAATAAGGGTTTTATGGGTAATTTAGTCATTTGGTAGAGTTTAGGGGTAATGGGCTAAAATTTGGGGTTTTAGGTAAATTTGGGATTGAATAAGATTGATAAGCCATTTGAGCCTTGGACCAAGGGAATTCCTCATTTGAACCCTCCATTTACTGGTACTAGCTAAACCCTAGCTTGGGGCTAAGATCTTGGAGAAACCAACCACATGAGTTTATAAAAGAGTAGGGAATCAAGCCTCAAGTAAAATGGTATGTTTGGTTTTGGGTTGTGAGGTAGTGCGTGAGAGTGTAATGTGCAAGTGTCTGTGTGACAGCTTCTAACAAAACAAGGCCAGTCCTAAGGCTTGACCATCTGATAAGGAACTCCTCTTGAGCTTCCTAGTGCTTGGTCTCATATTCCTAAGCATTTAGAGGTTAAAATTTAAGCATTTGGAAACACTAAGTGAAGCAAGGAAGTCTTTTGAATTTCTATGGGGTAAGGGTTCCATTGTTAGTCCTCTAAGATAGTCACAAAGAGAGTCCTATGGCTAGACCCTATGCTTCCTAAAGAAAGAATAAACATCAACAAAAGTGAGGTCAACATGGGTATCGCATGGATTTTGATATTTTGAATGTAACTACTTGATCATTGACTCTCATGGTTAACTCTCCTTTTTGTACGTCTATCAAAGCTCTTCCAGTGGCAAGAAAATGTCTCTCTTAAATGATAGGAATTTATTTATCTTCCTCCATATCCAACACAATAAAATTTACAGGAAAGATAAATTTATGAACTTTTACCGATACATCTTCTACAACTCCTTTAGGATAGGTGATTGAATGATCAGCTAACTTAAGAGCTATAGTAGTATGGGAAATCTCTCCTAAACCCAAAATTCTGAAGATAGATAGATGCATTGATTAATACTGTCTCCCAAATCACATTAAGCTTTTCCAAAAAATCTTTCACCAATTCCACAAGGAATAGTAAAACTACTAGAATCTTTAAGTTTCCTAGAAAGCTTTTTCTGAATTATTGCGCTACACTCCCCACTAAGTGCAACAGTCTCATTATCAATAAACTTCCATTTTTTATTAAATATATCCTTAATAAACTTTACATAGCTTGGCATTGGTTCCAAGTGTTCCACAAATAGAATGTTTATGGTTAATTTCTTCAATATTTCTAAGAATTTTGAAAATTATTTATCCATTTTTTGTTTAATTAGTCTTTGAGAAATTGGAGGTGGTGGATTTTCTACAGTAATTTTTATTAGTTTAAAAGGATATCCTGAATTGTGATGAATCTCTTTGTCAAAATTTTCAATTTACACCCCTTCTTTCTCAACTTCAATTTCTTTTTGAACTTTAGTTTCCAATTCTCTTCCACTTCTCAATTAAATAACCTTAATCTGCTCTTTATTCTGATCTTACTATGTAGAATTTCTGGAGGTCTTTTGCTAAGTGCAGTACCAATATGTCTCAATTGATTTTTAATGTTTTTAATTACAGCTCTTTGACTTTGTATTTGTGTTCCTTGGCTCTGTAATTGTGCTCCCTAACTTTGTAATTGATTACCCATCAGTAATACAAATTTTTCCATTTACAATTTCTTCTCATTTGATTATGTGTTATTGTTAAATCCTAGAGAATAATAAGGTTTATAGTTTGTATTTCTCTGATTTTTTGAATTTCCCAATGTGTTTACTAGATTATTCCCCCATTGTGGATTTATAGTATTAGAGTTATTAATACTCCAACTTAAATTGGAGTGATTTTTCCAACTAGGATTATAATAATTATAATAGGGATTATTAGATCAGTTATTTATTTCTTTCAAAGTCTCATAAGATGATTGAGAATATATCATTTGTCCTAATGAATTTTCCTTAACCAAAAGAAGTGTTTGAGGTAAAATCATTCAATATTGTTCTACCACCTTTAATATTGTAGCAATTTGAGAAGCCAAAATAGATATTGCATAAGAATCATGAACACTGGCTAATCTCTTTGGATTTAGCCTTTGAGAGGGCCATGGAAAATTATTAGTAGCCATCTTTTAAATTAAAGAATATGCTTTATCGAATTGTTTTGACATTAACGATCCACCAACATCAGCATCTAAAATAGATCCAAGAGATCCCACTAATTCTTTATAAAAAGTTCGGATTATTATCCAATCTCAAAAAGCATGGTGTGGACGCTTCCTAAAGAGATCTTTAAATCGCTCCCAAGCTTTATATATTGTTTCCCCTTCAAACTGACAAAGAGATGTGTTATCTTTCCTAAGCTTAGCAGTATTTCATGGTAGGAAATATTTAGGCAAAATTTTTTGTGATAATTCTCCCCAATTTCTTATAGATCCAGGTGCTAAAGAATTTAACCACATCTTAGTTTTATCCCTTAGTGAGAAAGGACAAAGTCTAAGTTTGACAACCTCATTTGAAACTCCGTTAAATTTAAATGTAGCAAACAATCTTAGAAATCTAGCAAGATGTAAGTTAGGATCTTCCGTTGGTTTTAACCCAAAATGATTATTTTGTACCAATTGGATAATAGTAGATTTAAGCTCAAATGAATTAGCAGTTACAGCAGGAGTTTGTATACTCATCTGTATTTCATCTACTGTAGGATTAACATAATCTCTAAAAGTTCTCTGTTGATGTTCATTTTTAATTCCTTGATTATCTAAGTTGTTCGTCATTTTGTTCAGATTGTTAAGCTTTTTTAAGTTTCGAATTTTTTTAACAGTTATTTCTAATTCCAAATTGTAAGGTACTAAACCTTCGGATCCTAAACTATGCATACACAACACAATTAACAATTTTAAAAGTAAGAAATCACACAACAAATGTAATAATATTTATAATACTATGATTTTTTTTAATATAAGTTTTATAGTTCAAACAATGTCTTTTAAATTATAATGTAATTTATCGTTACCTCCCTAATAAACAGAGTCAAAAACATGATGCGGAATTTTTTAGTGCGCTCTAAATGTCTTTCAACACTACAACAAACATAGCAACTTAATTATGAAATATGAAGATCAATCACAATATAATTTAGTTAAGTATAATCAATTTTATCTTTTTAAAATATTTAAGTTGCCGCTCATAGTGAATTAATGTATAATTTTAATTTAAATCGTCACTAAGATGCAAACGCAAGTACACCTATCACTCAAGTAATAAAGTGCTCTAATGGAGACCTATGTATCGATCCCACAGGGAGGAGGTAATTCTTATGATAATAACGCTAAGATACAATATTCAAACTATATGAAACTCAAGTAAGAAAATCATGTTAAAATTGGTTTGATGCATCAAATAAAACTAAGTTTACAAAACTAATCTCTAAACTTCAATTATAAATTTACTAAGAATAAAATAAATTTTGTGATGAAGAGTTCAAATTTAAGAAAGTATCATTTCCCTTTACCATGAGGTTATAGTCAGCGAATGAATCCAATTGCTGTAAATTATATTGTGCCAAATAAAAGAATTTCTCTTCTTTCTCCTCTTTAAGACTGAAAAAAGGATCTTGGCTAATCCAAATTTTGGTCCGTAAATTCACAGTTAGGATGTGAAGATACTGGCTCTCACTCCAGAGTTCCCATGTTCCCCTTGCCTGAGGGCTAAAATCTCGCTTTTGTTTCCAAACTATTGGATCAAATTGGGGATTTTAGTCTTTCACCCTAAAATCTTCAATTCTACGCACAACAAAGTATATTTCCCTATTTATTTACACTCAACCACGTGGACTATATTCTCATTGATGAAATCAAATGTGAATCTTATTCTATTGTAGAAAGCATATTCCTTTTGAATCGTATATTTCACAACAAATTTTAACAATTCAATTGGTTTAATTGAAAAGTAAATGAAGATCAAAGTTTGAATCATCACAATTATGAACCTTTAATTATTACGCTACAATCTTGATTTTTTATTTGACTATATCTCATTATATGGAGAAGGATAAAAAAATTACTCAAAATTAATGAGAAAGAGACAAAAAAACATGAATCTTATAAATATAAATAATTTTACAAAACAAAAATTAAAGAAACACAACTTATCTCAATCTCCTCGCCACGCAAATCTCTTGAAGTTCTTTTGAATCTCTTTCTCTCTTTATAATACCACTAAATTCTCTCTTAAAATTGTAATGAAGAAGAAATCTCTTACTTTCCCTCTCCTCTTAAAACTCTTTGAGAAAATATTCTCTAATACTCCCTCACTCTTCCCACACAACAAAGCCAAAAGACTCCCCAAAAATCATTAAGACTCACGACACACCACAACTGTCAAAAGCACACCTTTTTTGACATAAAAGTACTCTTTTATAATGTTAGGATGAATTTCCAAAGAGTTTCCCTTGGAATCCCTCCAAAATTCATCCAAATTCGATAAATTAGGTGGGATAATCATCTCTGGCACCATTGACACCGAAATCTGGCACCAATGGCGCCGAAATATGGAATCTAGCTTGATTTTTGGATTCTTTCTTCATTGGTGCCAGTGCAATTTCTTGCTCTTTGGAAATTGGCATTGTTGGCTCTAGTTCTGGCTCCATTGCAATTTCAAAAATTACATCATTTGACTCCAATTCATTTCTTTTTTTCATCATTTTTTCTTCAAGTATCTTGACTTAATATACCTACAACAAAACATGAAAATACATTTCTTTGAAGTGCAATATCACTAAATTTAAGCATAATATGTATAAATAAAATTAAACATTTTTTTTGTTGCATCAAAGTTCAAAGTTAATGATTTTTTCCTGGTTCTCAGGAGACCTATTCTTGCATACCATAATACAAGAGGAAAATTTGAACCAACTTAGGAGTGATCGTATGTGATTGAGAAAGTATACCCTGGAGGCTCCTATTAACTGGTTGACTATCAGGGCAAAAGGCCCATGTTTCTAATTTATGGAAGATAATTGAAAAATTATTACACGTCGTGATATATCGAGGGACCACCCAGTTGCGAGTCTTGAGATATGTCGAAGTGATAATTTTTCAGTGACTGGGTTCAAGAAAAGAAAGTTATAATAAAATTTATAAAATTAATTGGATTTTTGTAAATAATAACAAAATTCTTTAATCAAATCTCAAATTTCATAAAATCAAATAAAATAAAACACGTATAACAAAAATTACATAATTAATAATAACTAGTTATTGTTCCTAATATTTTGAATTTCGGTACGCCGACACTTCTCCTGTCATTTGTAGGGAAATGTCGAGCAAAGGGGTTAATTTTCTCTTTTAAGAAAGACATAAATCTCACACTAGACGAGGAGAAGGTGGCATAGGTGGTCGTCATTAACTTTAACTTAGACTTTGAGCAAGTAATAGTACAATAAGAAGGGCCCCTATTGAACGTGGTTGGATCAAAAGAAGTGGAAGGTTTAAAGGCGGTACTTAGATTCTGAAGCAAGAAAGAAGAGATGTCAGGGAAAAGAGAAAGTTGGATGAAAGTAGAGATGAAGTTTTACCAAGGGAAGCTTCCCACATGTAGTCCATAATTTTGACAGCAGATGAAGAGCTGCTCACTGATTCGGTAGAGAGCTCCAACAAGTCCGTGAAGGAAAGTTCCATTAACTCACTTTTAGCATGAGAATATGAATCGTCGGAAGCATAGAACACTTAATCGTCTAGAGAGAATATAAGTCATAAAGGTTGCTTCAGAGCATGTTTTAGTTGTGCGAGGTGAAGAGGGAATGCCTGAGCAATTGGTGGGAGATGCTCTCCCCCAGTTTATAGTAGGGCAAATCGTGATGGAGCTAGTTGTGGGGTCTACTTTTCCAAAGTACACACCAGCTGACCCGTGTGAAGGATGTATGGAATGTGACACCACCCAGGAAGAGTGCGTGATCCTGGAATATTTATGCTTATGTTTTATATATGAATTGATACTTCTCTTTAGTGATATTACGCAAGTATACATATCGTTATCAAGTAATATAGGACTTTCTGTTTAAGCTCCGAGATATCGAACCCACAAGGAAAGTGTTAAACAAATAAAATAGAAAAATTACTTTTTATTTTTAAAGTGAGATCTTACCCAAAATAAATATAATGTTCTTGGAAAAAAATTTTGATTCTTTTTGTTATATTTTATATTTTGAATTTAAAGTAAACAACTACTTTAACTAAATTTTTATAAGATAAAAGCAAATGCAAATGAAATATCTTATTCCTTTTCATGAATAAGTAACAAGTCATGGAATTTATTGTTGTGGAAGTATCTAAAATGTGTTGTGCCAAATAGGAGCAATTACATTCTTTACCCTTACTAGAGATGCTATGAAGAACATAGGTTAATCTATTACTTTATAAATCTTAAAGACCTGTTAAGCAGGAACTATACTAGCTCTCACACTAGAGTTTTCTCAATTCCCTCCACCTGGGGGCTAACATCTCTTATCAAAACATAAAATACTAAATCGAATTGGGGAAATTAGCCTGTCACTCTAAAGTCCTCTAATTCTACACCCATGAAAGTATATCTCCCTATTTTTTTGCACTCAACCATGTGGATTACATTCTCACCTATATAATCTCATGTGATTCTTTCCAATTGTTGGCTGAGATAATACCATACCAGTACTTACATATTCTCACAACAAATTTTAAATATTAATTGGCCAAATCAAGAATTAAATGAAGTGCAAGGTCTTGAATTATCACAACTTCTTCCTACATTTAATTCCTATACTTCACACAACATATTTCTATAACTTTATTACTACTTGATATTAAGGAAAAAGATAAAGAAAACTACTCAGAATTCATGGAGAAAATACAATCACAACTTGGTTTAAAAGTAGAAATCATAGTGGAAATACAAGAAGTCTTAATTGAAAACCAAATGAAATAACAAAGATAAAGACTTATCTACAAAGCCTCTTTAACAACTCTTAAAGTTTCTTTGAAAACTTTGTTTTTCCTTAAAATACTCCTTAGAGGTTGGCGCCCAACTCTGAGGACTCCAATTCTCTAATCTAATTCTAATACAAACTATATTTAAGTAGAAATGGTGAAGTGAAGTGGCATGTTAATGAAAGAACTCTGCTACACTAACTACAAACTCTACAACCACCACAATACACTACTTTTACAACACTCTAAATTATTCTCTAATTTCTCCCCAAAGTTCCCTTCTTTTTTTTCTGAACTTCAAGTCTTCTTTTTATACTTTTGCAACATGTTTCTTCGTATCTCTTTAAACTGTGTCCAGATTCATTGAATACTCCAAGAGATGCATCTATTCAAGAGTAATTTAAACTAATTTTGGCGCCACTAGCGAGTTACCTACGTTCTTACCAATAGATGCCTCAAACACCCTTTCAAAATGGCACTAAAAATTAAATAACTCATCTTTAGTAACTACCGCGCAGAAGTGCGAGGCCTCGATGCTTAGCCGCGGGTATTCTAGCGTGTAAGCTCCAAATCTGGCGCATAGCCACAGGGCTCTAGCGTGTAAATACCATCTGGGCACTTAGCCGCCACAAATCAATTTTGCTCCTTTCTTCATTTTTGCTCCAATTTTGATAATTTTTCACTCCTTTCATCACATTTGTCCATTTAATCATACTTGCAAGAATAATGCACAAAATACCTTCCATTAAAGTGCAATATCATCAAAAATAGGTATAAAATGTGTACTAAAATACTATATATTTTAGGTGTATCAAAATTCCCCAAACTTGAAATGTTACTTGTCCTCAAGTGAAACTATAATCATATAAAAATCATACAATTAAATTATGTGAATGAGTTTCTTTAGAAGTTTTTAAAATTTTGTTCTAGAAATATAGTAGTCCAAATTAGAAGAAATTTTAGTAAACTAGACTAATTTAAAATTTAGAAATCTCTTAAATAATGGTCAATAAAAAATCTTAATTTCTATCTTATTCACAAATACTTATAGATTTTTCAAAATATAGGGTTTAGGTATTTTTATTTTCTTTACTTAAAAGTTTTTACTAAAAATAATTATTCTATATATTTTATATTTATAAGCTTCAAGATTTTCTTAAATCTTATACTCTAAAAAGATCAGGTGTGGAACCAATTTTTGATTAGGCCCTTAAATCCTTAAGCTTCTCTTTCATTTTCACTTACTATTTTTCATTTTTTTTCTTTTCTTTATCTTTTCTTTTTCTTTTTTTTCTTTTTTAATTTTCTTTTTTATAAGGCAAGGTTTACTATATCTGGATAGGACTATAATAATTTTTAATTCCACCATTTCTTTCCTAAAGCATAAGGTAGATATATATCTTTTACTTAAAAATATAAGAAAAGTTTCAAAAATTATCTTCAAAAAAAAAAAAATAAGTATTAAAAATAAAAGATTAATCTTTCATTTTTCCAAAAATACAACTCTTCCTACTAAAGATAGTTACAAAATATTCATCATTTCTTCATAAAGAAATTTTTAACTTAAAATTTTTCATCCTTACTATAGATTTTAACTAAATTCTCTTACTTATTTCTATGTTCAAAATTTTACTTCTCTGATATAAATTCATACCTAAATTTTATTTATAGTGTGTTTGAGAACAAATAAAATTTTAAGTTTCTTTTGGAAATTTTTTTTCATCCCTTCCCCCACCCCCTCCCCCTAATTTTTAAAGTTTTTATTATGATAAAACATTTAAGCATAGTAAAAAGATACATGGGTAGGAATTGAAAATTATAAGTATCATGCTTTGAGAAATTTTTTTTTCCTAAATATGCAGGTATAATAATTAAAAACAAGAATGAAAATAACTAGATCAAATTTTTAACTTCTCATTTTAATAGAAATTCAGAAAGACTTCTACAGTAGTGGAAGAGATAAAAGCAAATTGACACATATTTAAACAGAAATCCATAACTAAAACATTTGGTAGTAAATTGAAAAGTTAAGCATGAAATTAATATAGTGGATTTTTATAGTGTTTTAAACTTTCCTAAATAGTTTTTGGAATAAGTTCTAAACTAACATTCAAAATACACTACAAATTCATTAAAATATTTATTATCACAGAAATTCTAAACATTCACATCACATAACACAAACAAACAACATCCACAACTAACATAAAAAAGAAACTAAAGTAGCTCAGCAACTATTACATCAGTCAGAAAGACACAGTATAGTCCACTTAACAATCACAAATGAAAATAAACAATGCAACAGAATAAAAAGTCTATCACACATACATCACATAACATAATATAACACAAATGAAACATCACTCCTAATCTTCTTCCTCGTCATCATTCCCTTCATTCCAGGTATTGGTAGGCACATATGGGGTAAATTGTGGATGAGTGGGTAACACAGCATTTTAGTCACCTCTGATCTATCTATCCATGTAACTGTGATAACTCATCTCATACTCACAATATTTTGAAGATAATCCCTAATATTATGTACTTTACCTTTATATCATGAACTCTATTTGTAGTATAACTTTCATTTTATTTAAAAGTTTGGTCTGTGAATCAGAAAATTAACTTGAAGATGCCTGAGATGTGGAAGCACGAGATGTAGATGTAGCAAAAGTAGATGCACTGGATGCCCTAGAGAATCCTCCTCTCTAGCCAAAAAGTGAATGCTCAACATATATTTTCACATTTTTCACTAAATAGAGGGTAAGTGGTTGAAGGACCTCCACCTAATATCAAATTTAACACCAGCCCGCTCACACAATGAATGTATAAGGGAAGCAAATCCCATACTTGCAGTGGGTGGCAGCTCTGACAGACATCTAAAGACAATCATAAATAATCTTCCCAACATCAATTGTCTTCCCCTGCTGAATACAATAGTTTAAAGTAGCTCTTTCTCTCGTCACCTCGCTCAGATGATTGGTAGGAATCAACCTGAATGATATAAAATAATGTCAAGCCTTGGAGGTGGCATTCAACTTTGAAGCAGGAAAGTTAACTCTTCTTTCATTAGTGATTTTTCTTAATCCTCTCCCATCAATCAAAGCAGAAATAATTTCATCAAATTCTTCCTTCGTAGGATTATAATTCAAATAGAAACAAAATGTATTCAGTGACAATAGATAATATTCTTTTATTACCTATGGTGTAAAATGAACCAACTGTCTTAGTACCAGCACAAAGTTTTCTTCTAATTCCAGGAGATTTGCATAAAACTCACATACCATAGAAAAAACTGTAACAGCCGAGAAGCATCAAAACCTGTCCCAAAGGCAACTAAAATTCACATCTTCTATCACTTCGCCTGGCTTATCAAATCCTCACTCTTGGATCTATTTACGTGACTGTAAAGCTTGCACGTAATGATCTTGAGCTTTCGAACTAACGAACTTGTTTGAATCAAAAGTGGCTCTCGCTTTACTCCTCTTTGGTGCCATTACTAAAATTTGCATAAAAATTATCATAAATTCCACATCTAACTCAAAATCACTAAACTCAACTCCTAAAGGCATAAATTACTAAATCCAAGTAATTTCTAAAGCTTTTTCTCAAATTTTCACCATGAATAGTGATTTTTAGATTTCTCCAAAATGCACTCAAACTATATGGTGAAAATAAAAATTTTCTACATATGAGTAGTGCTCTTACCTCAAGAAGATCAAATCTAGCAATTTTCACTTGAAATGGCTCAGGAATCGCAAATTTAGGTGATGCCCTAGCATCCTAAGTCAAGAACACCGAAGGTAGAAGACGATGGAGGTGAAAATTTTGTGCTTTTTTGGGTTTTTAAAACTTGAAAACTGATTTTTGTGAACCGGCGCCTAAGCGTGAAAGTAGGGTGCTTAGCCATGGAGCTTTGACGCGTTAGCGGGGGGGGGGGGGTCTTAGAGCTTAGCCGCGAATTCATTGTTTTTGATTTTTTTTTGTTAAATACACATTATTGCCCACTTAATCAACCCTAAATCGTAAATATATCATCACCTTAAATTTTTTAATCTCCAGAATTACACTTTTATAAATTAAAAATGGGTTCAACATTAGTTTGACACAAACACTAACTCTTTTCTAAATAAAACACATACAAATTACAAATTAAAATCACAAATCTTTAATCTAAGATACTTGGATAAGATCTCATCTTTCCGACTCACACTTAAAACAAGTATATAAAATACAAACACATATATAACACACACAAAGCGTAAAATATTAAACTTTAACACTAACACAACAGACTAACACTTTACACAACATAAGAAATTAATTCCATTCTTCATTAGGTGGAATAAATCCTTCATTAGTTCCATCTGAACCATTTGGTATATAGATTTGATCGAATAGGCGATGGTTGAAAACTCTTACTGAATGTTCTTCTATCCACTTGTTCTTTAAAAACATCGCTTTATCTACCGCTTCTATATGACTAGTATGACTAAATTGCATCTTTAATTTCCATCCAATATGTGATAAATTTGTGTCTGTTTTATTTACCTTTACTTCAATTGATGCAACATCGGACTTGATCTTCACAATCTTCTCTAATATACTTTGAATACCAAAGGTCAGAAATCCGTTATATAACTCTTGCGCACTCTCACAAATGAACTTCTTCTTGTTTGCGTCATCTTTCTTCTTAACTTCACTCTCTTAAGAAGTCATTTTTCTATCATAAACTCTTCTTTAAGGTTTTTATGATGGAAATCTGGAATGGGATGAATATCCTTTAATCCAGCTCTTATTTTTAGACTTTAGATGCCTTAAAACTGTCTCCCACGTTCACAAACCATCCATTAAGGTTCCATACAACTTCTCCATGCTAATGGCTTCTAGAATCTCATTTTTCACAATTTTATTAACTCCTGCGCATAAGCACCAACTACTAGCGCTTAGCCGTCAGTGCTCATTTTAGCACAGGTCTGTTAAACATCTAATTACTCATTATAACCTATCCAATTTATCAATTAAGGTCTCATTAATCTCTACTAACATAATATAATCAAAATATTACCATATAATTGGTACTTTAAACCAAAGAAAACACACAAAACAAACTTAAAGCAAAGCACACCAATAACTTTGGGTTGCCTCCCTCAAAGCGCTTGGTTTTACATCATCTGCCTGACATACCTAGTACTTATTCTGGGAGACCCAACATCATATTCTCATCATGTTTAAGTTGATCCACTGAGAAATAAGGTTTCAGTCTATGACCATTTACTTTAAGTATTTTCTCAGTTTTAGGATCTTTAATATCCACAGCTCCATAGGGATAAACTTTTTTTACAATAAATGGGCCCATCCACCTAGACTTAGGTTTTCAATAAATAATCTCAATCTAGCTTTGTATAGCAAAACTTATTATCCTGGCTCAATATTCTTAGTTAGAATCCTACGATCATGTCATATCTTCATCTTTTCTTTATATATCTTAGTACTTTCATATAATTCATTTCTTATCCCTTCAAGCTCATTTAATTAAAATAATCTCTTCTCACTAGCATCATTCAAATTATAATTGAACTCTTTAATAGGCCATATGTTTTATGCTCAAGTTCAACTGGTAAATGACAAGCTTTCCCAAAAATTAGCCTATATTGGGACATTCTTATAGGAGTCTTATATGCAGTCCTATAAGCTCACAAAT
Source organism: Papilionanthe hookeriana x Papilionanthe teres (assembly GCA_022702705.1). Classification (NCBI taxonomy): domain Eukaryota; kingdom Viridiplantae; phylum Streptophyta; class Magnoliopsida; order Asparagales; family Orchidaceae; genus Papilionanthe; species Papilionanthe hookeriana x Papilionanthe teres. The sequence continues at coordinate 31,791,010 of CM040435.1, forward strand.
CAAAATTGAGTTTGATTGACCAATCTTTTTTGTTTGGATTAACAAATTTTTCCAAAATTCTTTTAATTTCACGATTGGATAATTCAATCAAACCACTTTTCTGATGATGATAAGCAGTAGCAATTTAATGAATGATATGATTTTTCTTTAATAATTTCTCCATAATTGCATTTTTAAAATGACTTCCTTCTTCAGCTATGATTAGTTTTGGCATTCCAAATATACAAAATATGTTCCTTCTTAAAAACTTTGCAACACTTTGAGCATCACATTGAGGTGAAGCAACAGTTTCTATTCATTTAGATACAAAGTCTACTGCTAATAAAATGTCTAAATTTCTGAAATAAAGTATAAATGGTCCCATGAAATCTAATCCCCAAATATCAAATATTTCAACTTCCAACATATAATTGAGGGGTATTTCATTTCTTCTAGAAATATTGCCTACACGCTGACATCGATCACAATTTTTAATATAAGCGTTAACATCCTTAAAAATTGTAGGCTAATAAAATCCAGATTGCAAAATTTTATATTCTGTTTTATCAACTCCAAAATGTCCCCAAAATCAGAATCATGACATTTTTGAATAATTTAATATGGTACACAACTTTGAATAATTAGATCATTTCCTTATTTATATGAAAATGGGTCATCCCAAAAATAAGTCTTAGATTCAGATAAAAACTTCTTCCTCGGTTGGTATGTCAAATCATAGGGTAAAATGTCACAAACATTTAAGTTTATAATGTCTGCATACCATGGAACATGCCACTCATTAATAGTGAACATTTTTTCATGAAGAAAATTCTCATTAATTTCTTCTTTATAAAAGGGAGAATTTTCATTTTCAAGCCTGGACAAATGATCAACAATTTGATTATCAGCACCCTTCCTATCTACTATCTCAAAGTCAAATTCTTGTAAAGGAAGAATCCATCTTATTAATCTTGGTTTTGCATCTTTCTTTTTTATTAAATATTTGATAGTAGAATGGTCAGTATGCACCACACATTTAGTTCCAATCCGATATGATCTGAATTTATCAAAAGCAAATACTATAGCTAACAACTCTTTTTTAATTATTGTTTAATTAATTTGAGCTTCATTAAGAGTTCTACTAGCATAGTATATTACTTGAAAAATGTTATCATGTTTATATCCTAAAACAACTCCAATAACATAATCACTTGCATCACACATTAATTCAAAAGGTTTTTACCAATCTGGTGTTGCAATAAGTGGTGCAGTGATTAATTTTTCTTTTAATAATTCAAAAACTTTTAGGCATTCTTTATCAAAATTAAAAATTGCATCTTTTTCCAATAAATGGCATAGAGGCTTAGCAATTTTTAAAAAGTCTTTAATATAACACCTATAGAATCCAGCATGTCCTAAAAAACTCCTAATCTTCCTACATTTGTTGGGTAAGGTAAATTAGTGATCACTTGAACTTTTGTAGGGTCAACATCCATACCTTTTTCTGAAATGAGATGTCATAAAATAATTCCTCCTGCTTCCATAAATTGACATTTTCTCCGATTAAGGACTAAATTTGTTTCTTCACAGCATTTAAGAACTTTAAATAAATGATCTAAACATGATTCAAATGAAATTCCAAACATTGAAAAATCATCCATAAACACTTCAATTCATTTTTTAATTAAATCGTAGAAAATTGCCATCATACATCTTTGAAATGTTGTAGGGACATTACATAAACCAAAGGACATTCTTCTAAAAGCAAATGTGCCATAAGAACTGGTAAACGTTGTTTTCTCTTGATCCTCAGGAGCAATTTGTATTTAGTGATAACCAGTATATCCATCCATAAAACAAAAGTATTTATGCCAAGCTAGTCTGTCCAACATTTGATCTAGTATGGGAAGTGGAAAATGATCTTTCCTGGTGGTAAGATTTAATTTTTTATAATCAATGCATATTTTCCATCCAGTAACTTATCTTGTTGGTATTAATTCATTCCTTTCATTAACAGTTACAGTTACTCCTCCTTTCTTAGGAACACGATGAATATGACTAACACTTGCACTATCTGAAATAGGGTAGATAATTCTAGCAGCTAACAACTTTAAAAATTATTTCTTAACAACTTCTTTCATAATAGGATTTAATCTCCTTTAAGGATCAGCCTTGTGTTTGCAGTTTTCTTCCATAAGGATTCTGTGCATACAAATTGAAGTACTGATTCCTTTAATATCAGCTATGGTTCATCCAAATGCTTTCTTATATTTCTTTAAAGTTTCAAGCAAACTCTCTTCTTTATCAGTAGTTAATTTTGAGGAAATTATAACAGGCAAAGTTGAGAAATCACCTAAAAAGGCATATTTTAAATGTTCAGGAAGTAACTTCAATTCAAGTTTAGGAGGTTTTTCAATTGATGGACAAAAAGATTCATCTTTCTTTGTCATGTCCAAAACTTTAAAACTTTCTTGAACATAATTTAAATCTTCCTTATTAAAGTCATCAGAATATTGTACTTCCTCTTCTTGCTCATGTTCCAATTTTTCACTTTCAGATTTTTCTTCATATGTTGCTTTGAAATCACATTCATTTAGATATCTCATTACATCCATCCTGAAACATTCATCACCTTTACCTTTTGTAGGATTCTTCATTGATTTTGAAATACTAAATTTAATAGTTTGATCATTAACATACATAGTTAATTCCCCTTTCAGCACATCTATCATAGCTCTTCCTTAGCTAGGAAAGGTCTCCCTAAAATAATAGTTATCTCTTTATCTTCCTCCATATCTAACATAATGAAATCAGTAGGAAAGACAAATTGATCCACTTTTACTAAAACAACTTTTATAACTCCTTTAGGATATGTTATCGAATGATCTACCAACTGCAGAGTTACAGCAGTAGAGATTATTTCTCCTAAATCTAGTCTTTTAAATATAGATAATGGCATAAGGTTAATGCTTGCAACTAAATCACATAAAGCTTTCCCATAAAATCTATCTCCAATTGCACATGGAATTGTGAAGCTACCAGGATCTTTAAGCTTTTCAGGAAGTTTCTTCTGAATTATCGCACTGTATTATTTACTATGTATGACAGTCTCATTATCTCAAACTTTCTTTTCCTGTTTAGAATATCTTTCATAAAGTTCACATAGCTTGTTATTTGTTCTAAAGCTTTAGCAAATGGAATATTTGTTGTAAGTTTCTTAAAAATTTCCAAGAACTTTGAAAATTGCTTATCCAATTTTTGTTGTCAAAGTCTCAAAGGAAATGGTGGTGGTGGCTTTTCTAAATCAATTTTTGATGGAGAAATAGGTCTTTCAAACCTTTATGAGCGTCCTCTTTAGGTTCTTTAATCTCGTTTTGAACTCTACCTTCCAATTCTCTTCCACTTCTTATTTGAACTGCTTTTACTTGCTCTTTATCTCTTGGATTTAAGTTTGTAATACTAGGAAGAGTTTCTTAGGATCTATTACTTAATTAATTGACTATTTTTCCCTATTTATTCTCAATAATTCTAATTTTAGCTCCTTGAATTTGCAATTGATTTCCCATTTGTAACACCGTTTCTTCTATAGACAACTTCTCCTTAAATTGTGAAGTACTACTAAAATCTGAAGGTTAAGTAGGTCTACAATTATTATTACCTTGGTTGTTTCAATTCCTCAATGGGTTTACTTGATAATTACCCCATTGTTGATTATTACCAGCCTGATAATTTTTATTCTAATTAAATTTTGGATGGTTCTTCTAACCTGGGTTATAATAATTGGAATATGGTTTATTAAGCTTGTTTATGGCATTGAAAGTTTATATTAATGCTTGAGAATCTACCATTTGGTCCAATGCATGCTTTTCATTTGGTTGAGAAAAATTTATTCCAAATTGGTCTATCTTCCTTGAAGTTGTAGCAACTTGATTTGTTAAGATTGCAAAAGCACAGATTCATGAATATTGGCTATCTTTCTAGGATTTACCCATATAGAAGGACATTGAAAATTATTTGTAGTCATTATTTAATTAAAGCATAAGCGTCATTAAACTATTTAGACATCAATGAACCACCAGTAACAGCATCAAATATAGATATAAGAGATCCATTTAATCCATTATAGAAAGTTTGAATTACTAAATAATTTGGTATCGAATGATGTGGACACTTTTTTGGGATATCTTTAAAATGTTTCCAGGCTTCATAAATAGATTCCCCTTCAAACTGACAAAAAGATGTAATATTATTTCTAAGCTTTGCAGTATTTGATGGTTGAAAATATTTAGCAAGAAATTTTATGTTAAATCACCCCAAGTTTTGATAGATCCAAATGCTAATAAATTTAACCACATCTTAGTTTTATCCCTTAATAAGAAAGGAAAAAGTCTAAGTCTAATAGCGTCATATGAAACACCATCATATCTAAAGGTAGCACATAATTCTTGAAAATTGGCAAGCTATAAATTTGTATCTTCATTTGGTGCTCCCCTAAACTGATTATTAGATACCATTTGAATAATAACAGGTTTAAGTTCAAATGAATTAGCCCCTACAGCAGGATTTTCAATACTACCATGAAATTCATATAATGTAGGGTTAGCATAATCTCTTAAAGGTCTAAATTCTTGATGGATTTCAGCATTTGATTATTTTGATTTGTCATTTCTTGAATATTTTTATGATTTTTTTTTGTATTTTTAATTTTTCTAGTTTTTCTAATAGTTCTTTCTAATTCAGAATCATAAGACATAAGCTCTTCAGAACCTGAACTACGCATACACAATTATAAAACACAATAAAATAAAATCACACAATAAAAACAACAATTTCTGAAAATAAATCTCACAAGTTTAAATAAGACTTTAAAAGGTAAAAATTAATTTTTTTCTTAAAATTTATTTTCAAAAATTATTTTAGCTTTCTTTATTTTCTTTCCTTCCCCTGCAACGCGCCAAAAACTTGATCCTGGAAAATTTATGCTTACGTTTTATATATGAATTGATACTTCTCTTTAGTGATACTATAAAATGGTATACTACACCAGTATACGCATTGTTATCAAGCAATATAGGACTTTCTGATTAAGCCCCGAGATATCGAATCTACAGAAAAGGTGTTAAACTAAGAAAGTAGAAAAATGACTTACTACATTTAAAGAAAGATCTTACCCAAACTAAAAATAGTATTCTAAGAAAGAAAATTTGATTCTTTTTGTTAATTTTTATTATTTGATGTGAAAGTAAATAACTACTTTATTTAATTATTTATAAAATGTAAGAAAAGGCAAAAAAATATCCTTTTTTCTTTTTATGAATCAGTAACAAGTCATGGAATTTATTGTTGTGGAAGTCTCTCAAAATGTGTTGTGCCAAATAGGAGGAATTATATTCTTTACCCTTACTAGAGATGCTATAAAGAACATAGGTTAATCTATTGCTTTATAAATCTTGAAGATGGGTTAGGCGGGAATGATACTAGCTATTGTTGACCTCATTTTTGATGAGGTCTTCTCTTTTTCTCTTTAGTACTTAGGATCTAGCCTTAGGCTTTTCCTTTGACTATCTTAGAGGACTAGAATTGAGACCCACCACCTAGAATTTCAAACCACTTCTAAACTCCCCGCAAACTCCACAAACTCGACTATAGACCCCTAATCACCTAGAGGGTTGAAATCAAGTGTGGAAGTTTAAAGGATGAGTTCCTATAGGACTCTTTCGCCTTAGGACCGACTCCGGTGGCCCGGTCCGGTGAAAGGGCCGACTTACACACACACTACACTCATACACTACACTTCCATGCACCTCCCGAAAATACACCCATACCCAACTTGACTTCCCGACTCATGTAGGTGATTCACATGGATGGTCCTTAACCCCTAAGCCCTCGGCTAAGAGGGTTAGGAACAACATAGTTGAATGCCTCAAATGAGTCCCTTCATGGCTCATGTGGGCTTGATATGGCTTCATGGCTCAACCAAAATGGTTTTATTCCACTTACATCCACCCAATCTTCAATTTTCCAAATTTTCAATTTTTGACCCCCGGACCCTACACCCCGCCTAACCTACCAAATGCCTTTGAAACTACCCAAATTTCTCAAAAATTTCCAAATTACCCAAAATTCTCCAAAATCAATCCCAAACATTTCCACATCACTTAAATTGATCATCCATAACCAAAAATGCCAAAAATTCCAAAATACCCCCCAATACCCTCCAAATACCCAAAATACCCCTCTCGACCCAAAAATCCAAAAATTCAGAAAATTCCCAGAAAATTCCAGAAAATCTCAAATATTCCCAATTTCATTTTGTTCAACTACACCATGGGCCAATTTTGTCAATTTACCCCACTTTTATCAAAACCCCCAATTCGACCTATTTTAACCCAAAGTAAACCCAATGTCAAACCAAATCTACCCAATTGACCCCAATTTTGGTCCAATTCAATTCTAAACTTCAATTCAACATCCCCAACACCAATCTAGACCCAATCCAAGCCCAATTTGAGTGGCATTGGGATCCAATTTTACTTTTGGCCTTAAAGCCCAATTTGGACCTATGACCCAAACCTAACCCAAACTCACCCAATTCAACTCCAATTAACCCCAAATCTTTTCCAAACCTTCCTTAACATCCCCATAAACAAAACACTAACATGATTTGCCCAAAATTTAGACCCAAACCCCACTCAAATTCAACCCAAAATCAAAAAGCCCAATTTCGACCTAAACCTAAACCTAGCCCAAATGAGCCCAAATCCCAAAATCAAAACCTAACCAAAGCCAAAACCTCTTTGAAACACTCCCATAAACATTTCCCAACATTAATTTTACATCAATTTCAACTCTAGCCCAACTTTGGCCCATGGTAACCCATTTTGGCCCACCTTAGCCTCTTTACCAAAAAGGCCCATATCCAACCCAATTCAAACCCAAATCACCTCAAACTTGTTTCAAACCACTCATGAAGCATCCCTAAACCAAACTCAACAATTATTTGGCCCAAGCCTTTACCAAAATTTCATCCCAAAGTCCATTTTAAAATTCAAAAGCCCACTTTCCTAAACCATTTTAAAAGCCCATCCTTTACCACATCCAAAGGCCCAAAATTGGTCCCAAAGCCCATATGACATTTCCCCTCATCATACTTTCAATTAAATTCAATACCTAAGTCCTAAATCCATCATCAAATCATTCCAAATCAAGTTCCATACAAATTTCCATCAAATTACCAAAAAATTCCTAAAACCCTTTTCATGAAACAAGTCAACCCTTTTCCCAAGCCAAATGGAGCCATGAACAAGCCATCCTCAAGCCACATGAAGCCATGAGGGCTTTGACTTGTCATTAGTCCATTTATGGCAAGAAGAGGGGGCCCTTTCCTAATCCTTCTTAAACCTTTTTTTACCTTAAGCATGTCACACACTAAACCATGCTTAGCCACCTCACCATGGATGGAGACTTCACCACTCCATGGCAACTGACCCAAGTGACTCTTTTCAGCCCAAGACCGCACCTCGGGTGGTGCACCTAACCCAAAAGGATGGGTTGACCCAAACCTAGCCAAAATGGCCTCTTCCCCATTCCATTCCAAGCCATCTCCTTTACACTCGGCCATTGCCAATTGCTTGCACAAACACCCAGCCCCGACCCACTCGACCCCGAGGGTGACCCTCGCTCGCCGGCCACCACCCCGCCGCCGGAAAACACCATGGCCGAAAGCTCACATGTGAGCCAACATTGAAATTCTCCATTGCTGACTTGTCCCAACCCAAATGGATAGCATGGCTGTTCTTCCCTTGACCTAAGCAGCTGATCCCAACCATTAAACCCCCCTGGGAGAGCCTCCAGCCATGCCTATTTAAACACCACCCCCTCACGGCCATGAAAGGAGAGTTGCAAAAAACCTTGCCAAAACTCTGCCAAAATTGTTCCAGACTCCTCCCCATACACAGAGCACTTCATCCCCAGTGAGATCCCCCTGCCATTTCTTCTCTCGCGAGCTCAATTTCGTAGTTGAAATTCCACCCAAAACCAGGACACTTCTCCACAGTGGACCAATCCCCAAATTGATTGGTTCTACACCTTCACCGCACCAAGGGAAGGTGTCCACCAGCAAAAGCCCCATCTCCAGGCCACCCGGCTTGCTCCGGACTCCAAGCTTTGTGATCGACTCGTGGTCGAAGTCCAACCTAGACAATTCACTGCACCAGGAGACTTCATCCGGAGCTTGCTAGGATCCGATCGAAGGTGCAACAACTCTCAGATCGAAGCTTCACTTCTCTGAGCAAAGGTATGAACTCATTCTTCTTCCCGAGCTTACAGAGATTCTCCATTTCATTTGAGTAAATTTCAATGCATGTTTACCGTATGGATGTGTTCGTCTCTTCAAGACGAATCCATGAAGCATAAGAACACGAAAATCCATCGAGAATCGAGCGAGAAATTAGGGTTAGAAGGTTGACGGTCACGGGTGCACACCGGCCGTAGACGATGACCGAGAGCCGTTGGATCGCGCGGGTATCGAGCGGACGGATCGGATTGCGCCGACCGCAGAACGTTACGTGAACCGCGGGTCCCGGACGGCTAACTCGGATGGCGACGCCCAATCACGCCGCGAAACGTACCGCTTCGGAGAGGCTAAGGATGCGCCGGCGCCGCGTGGATAAGTAGAAAATTAGGGGTATTTTCTATTTATTTAATTCCCTAAACTTGGAAAATTCATAACTTTGTGTAGAAAAATCGAAAAATAAAAGAAAAATACCCTCTCGCTCGGTGAATCGTAGGAGAATAATGTGGAAAAGAAATCATTTAATTTCATCAAGTATTTTATTTTTTGTAATTTATTTACTCTCTCGCATACATTTAATTCTCCATGCATTCATACAATTCACCATGGCATGAGACCATAGGGCTTTTGAAGCCTCCGAATTTGGGAACATTCCCCGAATTTTCCAAAGTCGAGGCCATCCCTATGAAGAGTTATTGATTTTTCAAATTCATGTCATCGTTTTGAGTATTTTAATTCCAATAAATAGCATGTTGTGTAATAAATTCTAGGAAAATTTGGTGATGTTCCTTATGACCGAGAGAACCCTAGGAAAAATAGGATTTGAGTTAATTCACTCAAATTAACCCTAATTGGCTTAAACACCCAAAATAGGTCTCAAATTAATTAGAGTTAACCATAGATCAAATTGACTTGAAATTAATTCTCCACTGACCTTTAGGATCAGAGGAACCCACCATAAAAATTTGAGGTCAATTGGACTTGGTTAGCCCCACTAATCGGGTTGATTAAGCCACTTAGTCATTTTAAACTTTAAAAATTCATAACTTTCAAAATATCTTTCAAAAATTCACCAAATTGGTTTTGGATTCTCTCTGATATCAGGGGAGTTTAAGAAAATTAAAATTTCAATTTTCTAAAAAAGTTGATTTTTAATATTATTTTAATATTTTTAATAATTAAAAAATAATAAAAATCACAAAAATAATAAAATTCACTAAAATGTCACATTTTGAATTTTAATCACTTAGGAACAAACCCCATATTTTTCTCAGGCTTATTTAGTGAGATATTAATTTTTAAAGCTCTAGGATAATTTTAAAATTAAAAAAATGTATTTTTTAGCATTTTCACTAAAATAATTACAATAAATCAAAGAAAAATCAGAAAATTGTAAAATTTGATTCTCTGGAATCCTTGATATCAGAGAGAATTTTAAAAATTATGAAATTCATTTTTCAACATTTATTTTATTTTTAAATTAATTAACACTCTAAAACTTAAAATAATTATAATAAAAATAATATAATTCAAAAAATCACCAAAATTAGTCCAAGTGGTCCTCTGGTCATTAGGAATGTCCCCTAATTTTCTTAAGGACAGAAACTTTCCCTTGGTCATGTTATCAAATTTTCCTTGAAAATCTCTATTTTCTACTAAAAATAATTATATAAATAAATTAAATACAGAAAAATCACATTTTCTCCTCTCATGTCTTTGTTGACATATGAGTGAAGTCACATAAAAATTTCAAGTTCATTTGAGTTCAATTTAGTGAGTTATAAAATTATTAAGCTTAAAGGGCAAAATGGTAATTAAATTTTAACCCTTAATTAAAACTTTAGGTTTAATAAAAAATTAACAAGTAAAATATTTGATCCTATTCTGATTTGGATGATTGAAATTTAATAATTGAAGGGTAGAAACCCATTAAGCAATTTAAAATGATTAAACTTTAATTAAATAATCGATTAAATTTGGAAGAATAACAAAATCGGAATTATTAAAATAGTGGATATTATTAGGAAGAGATTTATTCTTTAATTTAAAAATCCCTAAATTAATCATCTCATTAATATTCAACTCTTAATTAAAATGATAACTCAAACTTAAAATATTAAAAGACTTAATCATTAAACTAAAATTAAATCATTAAACTCTT